>CM053413.1:1808757-1823605 GCA_028644305.1 Xerus rutilus
GCTCTGCCTGCCCTCACCTCCGTTTTGGGGGACAATGCCGGACCCTCCCATGCCGGTCCTCCCTGGAGCCTCCCTCTACCTGGGGCCTGACTTCAGGGGGGCTCAGAGTGTTCCCTTGTTGCCCCCTCTTCCCAGACTTGGGGACCCCTCCTCAAGTCCCCAGTATGGCCTAGCCCCGGCTACTTGAGCTCAAAACAGCCTCTGAATGAGTTCCCTGGATGAGTCTGTCCAAGCAGGTAAACTGAGGCCCAGAGAGAGGCCCACAGCCTCAAGTTCGGGGGCGGGGACTCTTCATGCTCCAGGCAGGAAGGCACGTGCGTGCCATTTTTCCAGGGCTGCTCGGGCCAAGCGTGGTGGGGAACTGAAGCTCAGAGGTCACTCGCGAGCCCTGGGCCAGCGGGAGGGGACCGGCCTGGCTGGTGGCCCGGCAGCTCGGCTGGGGGGCGCGGGAGGCAGAGGTTGGCGGTGTCGGAAGCCAAAGGCTTGGCCTCCCCGAGGGAGCCGCTTTCCCGGCCTGGGTCGGATCAATGGGCTGTAATTATACCGCGCCGGGCCGGGAGCCGGCGGGGAGGGAGCGGGAGCTGGCAGGCGCGAGGCGCGGGCGGGGGCGCGGGAGCAGAGGACCCACGTTACTTTGATTGACAGCCCGGGCCGGCGCCGCGCGCGAGCTTCTGGGGCTCGTAGTCTTTCCGGAGAAGCCCGCTCTCTCCTCCGCCAGCTGCTCCGGGGAAACTGACGCAGAGTCCCGCACCCCACCTCCCACCTCCTGCTGGAGGTCCATCCCTCCCCCATCCGACCCAATGGGGATGAGACTGAGCTGATGCTCGGAGCCTCCGGGCTCGGGTCGGAGCCCGGGGTCTTCCCTGGGCGTCCCGTCCCGCGAGACTTCACGCCTCCTGACCTCGGTGTACCTAGCTGTGAAATGGGGCGAAAGGCACCGCGTCTGCCTCGGGGCAGCCGGGCTCCGGCAGAGTAGCAAGCCGGGCGAGGGACTCTTGCTTTTAAGGAGAGACCTGCCAGGCTTACAGGATAACTCGCTACTTCGTTTTGGGGGACAATCAAGCCAGATGGCCCCCCACCCCAGCCAGGCTCGGTGGTCCACGAGGGTCTATGCTCCGCCTAGGGAGGGGAACTGCTCTCGCCAGACCCCGCGGGGAGCGCCTAGCCGCCTTTTCATTGGCCCAGTCAATCTCACAGCCTCCTGCCATTGGTTGCTGGTATCCTGAAGCCCATTGGCCAGCGCGCATTGTGACGTCACGGACCCATGTGGGAGCGCCGCGGGTGGATTGGCTGGCGCGTTCAGCCAACCACCGTGGAGAAAGGAATTTCCACAGTAGCTGGGGTGGTGAGGCTGATTTAAGGTGGTCTGAGCAATCCGGGGTCCCAGCGCTGCTTCTCAGCTTTTTCCTTTTTTAAAAAACCCACATCCACATCATAAAAACTCAGCCAGGAACCAGAGGCTGAGTCTTTATAGTGGGCGGAGAGAGACTGGAAGCCAAACCCCCTTCTCCATTTCACAGCCCCATTCCTCATTTTGCAGATGGGGAAACTGAGACCCAGGAGGCGGAGCCGGAAGTCCCTGGATAGAGTTGGCTGGGGAAAGTGTTCTTGGTCGGATCAAAAGATTGTGCTAGAAACTGCCCAGGCTGTTAACTCCCTGCCTTGTGAGTCTGCCTTGCTTCCCAGTGGCCGGATGTGCGTTTCAGGGAGTTAGCAGTCACGGCCTGCATCTCAGGCTGCGCTCAGCGGCACCTCCCCATGTCCCATCCGCTGCTCCCAAAGGTGGGGACGCTGCCGATCAGAGCCACTGCTCCTCCTTCCTGGCGGCCCATCAAGAGATGGGGTGCGTGTGTGGTCTTGCGCCTCCCAGGCAATCCGCAAGCCTGCATTTACCTCCCCTGTGGCGAGTGCCTGGCTGAGGGCTCCGGAGGCTGGGGGCCTGAGAGCCCTGCAGGAAGCCTCCCCTCCTCTGTGGCAGATCCCCTGTGGCCTCTCAGGCCCCTTCAGTCCTGGCTCTTCTTTCCTCCTAGCCCTGACTTTGGGCCTGGGCACATGTATGTGTTCAGTTGTTCCCTTCCCGCCACCCATCCCTGGCAGCCCCTGCCTGGTGAGACTTGGGGCGGGGTCCTCTCTAGGGTGCCAGCACCCTGCAGCATGAGGAGGTGATTCTAGGATAAATGTCCATTTATATACCAAGGACAGTCTTCCTGTTTGTGGAGGGGGATGGGAGGCTGGGGAGATGGCTTTGGAGGTGCTACCTGAAGGAGGTGGCTTTTGAGCCAGGCCTCGGAAGGATGTACTATCTCTAGGCAGAAAAGAAAGGAGAGGGAATTCCAGGAAGAGAAAGCAGCCCCAGAAAAGGCCCCGAGGTGGGAAAGAAAACAAATTAGGTAATCTGCCAAGGTGGCTGTAAACTGGCAGAGGGAGGTGAGGCTCACAGGACCAAAAGGCACTGGGAATTTGTCCCTTGGGGCAGTAGGGAGCCTGGGAAGGTTTAGAGTGTAAGATGCCAGACTGAAATTGACAGGCACAGAGGGAGGTTGCTGGGGGCGCTGAGATGGTTTGTGGTCCAGATTGGAGAGAAGCCAAATGGCTTGTGGAGGGGTGGGATGGTGGCTGAGGTGGGGAGGAGGGTCATGTGGTGGTGATGGATGCTCTGCCTAAGAGTTCAGGGTGGGCTGTGGGGCTGACAGGGTCAAGAATGGGTCTAGGGACACCCAGGGGCGATGCCCACGGGCCAGGGTCTCACAGTAAGGATCCGGGACGGAGCCAGATCTTAGAGCTGTCCTCATGAAGCTGACCACTAAAGCTTCCAAGGGAAAATGGGGTCCCTGAGGCACAGGCCAAAGTGACTTTCAAGTGACCAAGTTAAGGAAGGAAAGCCCTGTGCTTGGAGAGAAAAGAGGGCCACCAGCTCTGGAGGGCATCAGGGACAGGTAAGGGGCAAGAGGTGAGGCTGTTCCCGGCAGAACCTGGAGACGAACTCAAGGAGAGGCCCACTATCTGGACTGATGGTCCTGCAAGGGGACTGTTGGCATCCCGGGGGAGGCAGGACAAGTCCAGGAAAGCATTTGGAATAGGGACTTTCCAGACCCCAGGAGCCTGGAATCCCTCACTCTTGGCACCGTGGGGCAGTGTGTGGGACGGGCAGGCGGGCGGTGCCCTGCTTTAGCAGACAGGCTGTGTTCCTTACCCGCCGCCTGTCCCCCTGTCCACGCCTCTAGCACTTGCCTGGAGCTTGCTTCATGCCAGGCCCCTCGGGGGCCAGGAGTGCCCAGTCCCTACACAGCCTGGGGGACCAGCAAGGAGTGGGACTGAGGGGGGTACTGGTGGGGTGCCTGCCGCCTGCGGAAGGGGGCAGGAGGGGTCTTTCTGGAGATGGCAGTGATAAGCCAGGCTGGGCGGGGCGGGGCGGGGTAGAGCCTGCCTGGCTGTGGGAAGCTGGAGGACAGCCAGGCCGAGGAAACAGTCAAGTGCAAAGGCCCTGGGGCTGGGTGGCGCCTGGGGTGTGGAGCAGAGGGGAGTTGGGATCCTGGAGGGGAGAAAGGGCTGAGAGTTTGAACAGAGCATTTTGGGAAGGGAGTGGAGTTTGGATTTGCTTATTTATTTCTTTATCTTTGCAGTGCTGGGGGTCAAACCCAGGGCCTCTTGCATGCCCAGCAAGTGCTCTCCCACTGAGCTGCACCCCAGACCTGGATTTGGGGTTTTGTTTGACTTCTTGGCAGGGGGATGGAACCCAGGGGGCTCTCCCACTGAGCCAAGTCCCCAGCCCCTTTTCTTTTGAGACAGGGTCTCTCTAAGTTGCCTAGGCTGGCTTGCAACTGCCGTCCTCCTGCCTCAGCCTCCTGAGTTGCTGGGATGACAGGTGTGTGCCATCACGCAGAATTCGGTTCTGATGGCAGTAGGGAGCCACTGGACATTGCAGACAGCACGCACCGTGTTTGGCAGGCCCCAGGACCTCTCTTCCTCTCCTTTGCATGGCTGACTTTATCCTCGGGGTACAGTCTTCGATGCCAGCCCTCGCCCAGCCCAGACATGCCATGTTAATCTCCATTCCGCCCCCTGCATTCTTCCCTTTTACACACAGGTGGTTCTATACTTTCCAGGCTGTGATTTCCTGTGGTCAGCCGCCATCTCTCCTGAGTTTAGTGCTCTGGGCTGGCTGGGGTCTGCTCTTCGACCTTGTGTCCCTGTGCCTGGAAGGGCACTGGGCACCTCGTCCTGGGTGCTCAGCCCATACCTGTCTGCTGAAAGACAAAGCCTGCCTGCAAAGGGCTCCTGTGCCCTCTTGCTGGCTTACTTGCCAAGAGGTCCACCAGCAACAGGGGGTCCCCTACACTGCGTCCCATGTGCCTAGCCAGCCGCCGTGGTCCAGGCCAGCTCAGCACAGTAGGCTCTGGGCGCGTTTGCTGACTGACTTAATGGACTCAGGGTTCTCACCAACAAGAGGGGAGCAAGGACTCCCCACGGCCAGGTGAGCAAGTGAGGAAGCCCCGGCGGGTCCAGGTGGGGAGGGGCTGCCCTCTGCTGGCCGAGCGGGCTGCCCTGTGCCGTCCGGAGGGGCGGCGCGGCGGGCGGGCCGGGGCTGCCTGCGCTGGGCAGAGGCTGGCTGCGTCCTTCCCTGGCAGGTGTCCTGCTCGCGCTGGGCAAGGCGGCCTCCCCCTGCCCCTTCACTCTGTGCCCAGTGTCACTGGCTGGGAAAGGCCGTTTCTGACCCCGGGCGGGGGCCCTCCGCGCGGGGGCGGCAGCGGGGCGCGGTCGCCCGTCGCCGCGGGGCGGGACCCCGGGGTCTGGCGCGGCCTCGGGGGCGCGGGGACGGGTCCGGGCCGCGGCGCGCGGGGGCGGCGGCGCCACCTTAAGGCGGCGGTGCCCGCGGCTCCCGGCCGAGCCCCGCCGGAGGGAGGCGGCTCCGCGCGGGGCCCGCCGCCCGCGCCACCGAGCGCGCCGACCTCGCCGCCCGCGCGTCCCCGCCGGAGCGCCGGCCGTGCGCAGCATGTTCCCGCAGGGCAGGCACCCGGTGAGCGCGGGCCCGGGGCGCGGGGTCCCCGCGGCGCCCGCCGCCCGCCCGCCGCCCGCGCTCACCCGCGTGCCGTCCCGCAGAGCCCGCTGCAGCCCGGCCAGCCCTTCAAGTTCTCGGTGCTGGAGATCTGCGACCGCATCAAGGAGGAGTTCCAGTTCCTGCAGGCGCAGTACCACAGGTGAGGCGCGGGCCGGGCCGCGCGGGCCCGCCGACCGCGCCTTCCCTCACTCGGGACCCGGCCCTCCCCTCCGCAGCCTCAAGCTGGAATGTGAGAAACTGGCCAGCGAGAAGACGGAGATGCAGCGGCACTATGTCATGGTGAGGGCCTGCCCCCAGTGGGGAGAAGCGCTGGCCCTGCTCGTGCCCCCGGGCTGCTGGGCATTCCCGCTTCCTCTCCATGGCCTCCCGGGCTCCCCTGGGGGCACCGCTGTGGGCCGGGGTCTCTGGGCATGTCCCCCACCTGCCCCACCTCTCCTAGGAGGGCAAAGGGGCTCCTCCAGGCAGAGCCCCGATTCCTCCTCTGGGGTCCCCTTCTGGGACCCCCCTGGGGCTGGGAGGGCTGTGTCCGCTGGTTCCCTAGCCCGGGTGCTCCCGAAGACCCCAGCGTCACCCAGCTCCTAGGGGTCCCCGTGGGCTTTTCCTTTGCAGTACTACGAAATGTCCTACGGGCTCAACATCGAGATGCACAAGCAGGTAACTGCTGGGGCTGGGGAGTTCCGGAGGGAGGGTGGCGTCCAGAAGCCCCGGGAGCACCCAGGGTGCACAGTGTGGGGCACAGCAGACCCAGGGGGCAGGGCTTCTCATGAAATCTCTGTAGAGGCCCCGCAGGGCTGATCTGGGAATGGGGAGTATGTCTCCGTCTCACGGTAGTAAAGTGGTTTTCAGTTTCTGGGGACAGGAGCCTGTAGCTGGAGCCAGCAAGCTGAGAGGCAGGCAGAGGGCAGGAGCTGGGTGTCCTCTGGAGCAGAGGCTGGGCATCTGGGTGGGAGGCTGTGGAGGCACCTCTGTCCCAGGAAAGGCCCTGGCTGAGGGTCTTGGAGGTCCCAGGTTTGGACCCTGAGACATTGTTGGTATTTTGGAGGTTCTGAGATCCATCCCAGTGGTATTGACAGAAGGTCCTGAGGTTGTTCTCAAAGCCCTGAATTTGATGCCATGGTCTAGACTTGAGCACCTTTCCAGGACAGGCCCCAAGGTCTGTGGCTGTCCTCAAGGTTCTGAGATTGACCCCCAATTCTGTGGGCTTCTGAGATCTTTCCTGAGCTTCTGAATGTGACCCAAGGTTCTGAGATTGACTCGTGTGTGCTGAGATGCTTCACCCAAGGTTCTGAGGGTGCTGTCAAGGTTCTGAAGTTGACTGCAGTGGCCCGAGGTTACCCATGAGGTTCTGAGACTGACCAGTGGCTCCTACAGGGATGGGAGGGGTGCTGGGGCTCTGAGCGGACAGAGATTAGATTCTGTCCATCAGAATGTCAGAGTCCGCGTCAGAGCCCCGCATCAGGGCTTCCTGGTGGGGAGTGTGGGTGTGTGGGGGTGCCTGTGCTGGCATGTTTTCCTGGGCACATCTGGACACCAGGTTCTGTTATGGAGGAGCCTGGTGTTGTCCATGGACTCCTTCACTGGGAGGAGGACATGGTGTGGTGCCCAGGCCCTGGGAGTCTGGCCTGTGCCCTCCTGGTATAGGACTGGAGTCGCAAGCCCCACAGACATGGTACACCTGTGACTCAGGCAGAGGCAAAGCCCACGGTCCCCTCCCTGCCCCTCCTCTTCTCAGCCCTGGCAGGACACCCTGCTCACACCTTGAAGGCTGCAGAACTGTTACTTCGCCTGTGGGATGCTGAGACCTGTGGGTCACAGCATCCCCAGGTGGCAGATGACACCCAGAGAGGGGCTGTGCCCAGGAGTGACGCAGGCCCACCAGCCTGGAGCCCGGGCGGGGTTGCCTTGGTTAACTGTGGCCGTGCCTCTGAGCGCCTGAGCGTGCGGCTGGTGTGGCTGGTTCCTGCAGGCCTGTGCGTGTCTGGGGGTAGATGGAGTCACAGGACCTGAGTCTGGTTTCTGGGCTCCAGGCCACCCCGGGCATCCGCCAGGCCGAGACTCGCAGGCCGAGTTCCTCCCTCAGCCTGTGCCTGGCTGGCCTCAGTGTGCCCAGTGCACCTGGGGTGCCACTCCTGCCCCTCAGCTTGGCAGACACTTGTCACCCGGGAGCTGGCCAAGCCGGTCTTGTTGCTTCCCGCCAGGCGGAGATTGTGAAGCGGCTCAGTGGCATCTGTGCTCAGATCATCCCCTTCCTGACCCAGGAGGTGAGTGGGCCTGGGGGAGGAGCAGGCTGGTGGGCGCCTTCGTGCTGGTCGGCTGTGGGCACTGGTGGGGGCGGGCTGCAGGAATGGAGAAAGCTGTCCACTGAGGGTGGGGGTGAGGGCTTTTCCCCTTGTGTGGTGACATGGTATAGAGCTGACCCCTCAGGCCTCGCAGCCAGGCCACCTCGTCCCAATCCTGGCTGTGTGGCCTTAGACACAGGTGGCTCTGGGCTTGTTTGCTTCCCGGTGTGGTCGTGCACAGAGCGGAGGAGGGGCTGGGCCTAGCCAGCGCCCTATGAGAGATGGCACTTCCGTGAGGACCAGACGAGGTGGACACGCTGCCGCTAGCCTGCGACAATGCCCCCAGCCCTTCTGGCTCAGGGCCTTTGCACGGGCTGTTCCTATCTCTGTCTGAAGTATTTTGTGATGAGAGTTTCGACCTCAGAGTGGATAAACTGGGGAGGGCCCTCACTGCAGTGGGGACCAAGCAGAGGGGAGATACTCAACTCAGGTTGGACCCCCACCCTGTGAGTCTGAGGTTTCTGGGGGCTCAGGACAGGAAGTGTTCTGTCTAGAGGCAGATTGTAGAAACAGCTTCTGGAGTGGAGCGGGGACACAGGGCCCTGAGTGCAAAGGAAGAGAACCTTAAGAAGTTCAGGTAAAAGGACTTTTGGAAGGAGGAGCGAAAGGCACACGTACCTGCCCCCGCAACTCCGTTCCCCTGGGCCGGAGTCAGTAGACTGCAGGCCCCCTGCCAAGTCTGGCCCTCTGCCTGTTGGTGTAAATGAAGCTTTACCCGCACGCAGCTGCACCCGTGGCTTCCACGTGTAACCCAGACCCTGTGGCCTGCAGAGGCAGAACATGTCTGCTCCCCGGGCCTTTATAGAAGTGGACCTGGACACGCCCACACGGGCGCGCCTGCATGGGGTCCCGGCAGCGTCCTCCCTGGGCCTCCTGTGTCCTCAGGAGCACAGTGGACAAGTTGCCTTAGGCTGAGGGACACACTGCACGTCCCACGTAGAAGCTCCCAGACACGCGTGGCCACTTCAATTCATCACATTTATATTTTATTCTTTTGTGGTGCTGGGGACAGAGCCCAGGGCCTGGTGCATGCTGGGCTGCGTGAGCCTCCATGAGCATGGCTCCCCGCGGCCCTCTCGCCCGGCATGCAGGACGCCCTGGGCTCCGTCCCCAGCACTGAAAAAAAATGTCACATTGAGTGGAAGAGGCCAGAGGCTGAGGAACATAGAGGAGAGGCCACAGAGGAGATCTGGTGCAGGACCCTCACCACTTGGGAAGGCAGCGTGGGTGGGGCTTCTGTCGCTGCCCTCGCCTCCTCTGCTCGGTGGTGCTGGGTGGAACCCAGGGCCCAGAGCCTGCAGGCACGTGCTGGCCACTGGGCCACACCCAGCCCCAGGCCTCGTGGGTGGCACCTGGGGGCTGATTTGCAGCAGTGGTTCTCGACTGGAGACACTGTGGGTGCCCCTGGCCTGGAGCCGGTGGAGGCCAGGGACGCTGCTCAGCACCCGCAGCTCCCAGGACTCACCCAGAGAGGGTCTGAGGGGTCCGCCTGGAGCGCTGTTGGCCCGAGGGCAGACCTGGTGGTGGCTGGCTGAGCTGCGGTGAGCCCTGGGCTCTGTGTGTTTATTTCATCATTTAAAGAAGAGAGGGAGGGAGAGAGAGTGTGCGGGGCTGGGGCCTCAGGGAGCTTCTGTCCCATGTCCCCGCCCCAGCACCAGCAGCAGGTTGTCCAGGCCGTGGAGCGGGCCAAGCAGGTGACAGTGGGGGAGCTCAACAGCCTCATCGGGGTGAGTCCCACCGGCCGTGCTGTCTTGGGGACACGCACTCCCAGGCCCTGCCACCGGGAGGGAGGGGCAGGCAGCTGGCCTGGGCGCTGGCCACCCCAGGACCCCAGGTGGTGCCCCCCCCTGCTCAAGCCCTGTCCCCGCTGTCCCCCGGGGCCCCGGGCGCTGCTGGGTGCCCGCCCCGCCCGCCCTGGCCCATCCTTCGTCCCCTCTAGCAGCAGCAGCTCCAGCCGCTGTCCCACCACGCCCCCCCTGTGCCCCTCGCCCCTCGCCCGGCCGGGCTGGTGGGCAGCAGTTCCACGGGGCTGCTCGCCCTGTCCGGAGCGCTGGCCGCCCAGGCTCAGCTGGCGGCGACTGCCAAGGAGGATGGAGCAGGCGTGGAGGCCGAGGGGCCCAGAGGTGAGCGGCAGCCCGGCTGGCCCCCAGAAGGGCAGGGGAGAGCGACCAGGACGAGGCTCCGCTTGTCCCGGCTGCGTCCTGGGCAACCTCGGCCCTCCTGGGGCACCTTTGTGAGCGGGCCGGGACGGGGCAGGCGGCTCCTGCAGGGCTGTGCAGACGGGAGACGGTGCCCTGTCCAGCGGCGCCTCACCCACCCGGGCCTCCTCCTTTCTCTTTCTTTCTCTTGGTCTCCTGCCTCCTGCCAGTGGAGAGAGCCCTGAGCAGGGTAAGTGAAGGGGCACCAGCGCGTGCTGTGTGCACGGGGCCCAGCTGGGTGCTCTGAGCCCGCGGGGCCGCGGGGACCCAAGTCCCACGTCACACTGTCGCCCCAGCCTCTGGGGGAGCAGCCCACAGGGCGGCTATTATCTATCCAACTTCTTCACCTTGAGCTTTTCCCTGGGGTCACTGAGCCAAGGAGCACTTGCCTGCGGTCCTGTCCTGTTCCCTTCCCTTGTTAGTCACCCCGTCACCAGCTGCGAAGGGACCTCCTGATGGAGATACAGTGCGAGCCAGGCGCAGTGGCCACAGTTGCCCCAGTGACTCGGGAGGCTGAGGCAGGAGGATGGCAAGTCCGAGGCCAGCCTGGGCAGCTTAGCAAGATTCTGTCTCCAAACAAAAGAAAAGTTGCCGGGGTGCGGCAGGCGGGTTCAGTCCCCAGCACCAAAGGGGAAACACGTTGACATACTTCCCGAGGCAGGAGGCACGGGGTTGCAGAGGCAGGCAGGCAGCCCCACCTGCCCACGCCTGCCCACTGGTAGTGTCTAGTGCAAGTGGCCAGAATTGGACCCAGGGAACCTGGCAGGGCGTGTGGGGCTGGTCCTGGCCGCCTGCGTGACCACCCGCTGTCTTGCGTGCACTCTGAAATCTCCCAGTAGGAGCGTTAAAAAGCTAAGCGGGTGAAATTGATTTCGATGGTGTAGCTCACGTAACAGTGTGTCCCAACGGTGGTCCTGTCCACCTGTATTCAGGAGGAACTTGATCAGCGAGGTGTTTTACGCTTCTTTCATCTGTGGAGACTCCGGGATCCGGGTGTGTTCTGCGTCCAGAGCGTGGACGCACCCGTACGCCCTGGGTGCGCCATGGCACACCCGGCCCGTGGCGACCCCTGTGGCAGTGGAGGTCCTCAGCCAGCTCTAAGCTGTGCTGGGAAACAAGCAGATGACCAGGAACCACCCAGGGCCTCAGGTCAGAGGGGCTGGACAGGCTCCCGCTGCGGGTGCTGCTCCTGGTTTCTGTGTCCTTTGTGCGAGGTCAGCGGGAACAGCTGTGCCGCTCACGCACCTTGGACCTGGAGAGCTCGGGAGGCCCTCCGGCGGGCTGCTCATCCTCACTAGATAAAAAGGCTGCAGGACACTCTTCGCAGAGCCATCTCTGGGTCTGGGAGAGTGTGTCCCTGGGAAGCTGCCCTAAGGGGTGAGCGCTGACGGGCTGGCGTGGGCCCAGGGCCTCCCCCGGCCACCGCCCGGCCAGCCCTCTTCCGCTGAGTTGCCCAGACTGGCCTTGGACTTGCTGTCCTGCCTCCCTGGGTAGCCGGGATGCCAGGTGTGGCCGTCGGGCCCCACCAGGTGGCCTTCCTGTAAGGACATCAGTCACAGGACTCGGGCCCACCCTACCCCAGCATGACCGCTCCGTAACTGTCACCCTGGCACCCTCTGTCACCTATCGCTGTTACTTTGCCGGCTGTCACCCACAAAGGCCTGTTAGACCTGTTCCCTCTGTGGCCGCGTTGAGGCCCGCTGCACATGAAATTCAGTGGGCACTGTCCAGCCTACCACGAGGACCTCCTGAGGTGACCCCGGTGTCGGGGACGTTGGTCTCTTGTAGATGCTTTCTCTGCACACACACAGTCACCACAGGGAGCGGGGAGCAGGGGGTCTCAAGGGCCAAGGGTGAGGGCCGTGGGTCTTCAGCTGTGATCCAGCTCCAGGGACCCTGGGCCACGTCTGGGGACATGTGTGGTGTCACAGCTGGGGAGCTGCTGGCCTGGAGGGGGTGGAGGCCAGGGCTGCTGCTTGGCACCTGCAGGGCCGGGATCCCCCAGAGAAGGACCCGGGCTCCGGGCCGACGTCAGTGCTGCTGAGCACTGGCTGTGAGCGCGGCGGGCGTGCGCGGCCGTCCCCACAGAGCTGCGGGGGCTCATGGCAGTGCTGTGCCCTGCTCCTCGGCTTGACCTCCCTGCGTCTTCCCAGCAGGCCTGGGCTGGGCCCTGGTAGCCCCGCTCACGCTGTAGAGGAGGAAACAGACTCAGGGTCAGTGGCTCGGCCAGGGTCACACAGCTAGCGAGAAGCCACACGCGCCCTGGGCCCAGGTGAACGGCGCCTACGACTTTGTGTCTTGACACCTGTATCCACCCTTCTGTGCCATGGTGCCTGCTCCGTCTGTGTGTCGCAGTGCTGGGGTGCAGCCACGCCCCGGCCCACGCTGGCCTCCCCACCTGCCTGTAGAGTGAGGCTCTGCGGTAGGACCTCGGCGAGGCCGGGCCGCGCAGCGGGTGTTCCAAGCACCCCCGCTGCTCTTGTGCACACGGAGGCCCCGGGAGTGTGAGAGCCCTGAGGGCCACCCGGGTGACCCCGTCTCCCATGCTGTGCCCACCCCCGTGAGGGACTCCCCATTGCTCCCATGAGCTGGCTGTAGGCCAAGAGTGTAGCCCCGAGTCTTCCTGCTGGAGGCCCCGTTTTCCAGACGGGAAGCCTGAGGTACAGATCCCCGAGCAGCAGGGGGCCTCGGCCCTGGCTGCAGCAGGAGGCGCCCGCGGGAGCCCAGGGCCCTGACCTTTCTGCCCGCCTGGCTCGTCTCCCCACAGGCTGCGTCCCCCTCGCCCCCCGAGAGTCTGGTGGAGGAGGAGCGACCCAGTGGCCCCGGTGGCAACGGGAAGCAGAGAACGGAGGACAAGGACCTGTCGGGACCTTATGTGAGTGGGGGGCAGGCGGAGGACGGGGTGGGCACGCCCGCCCGGGACCAGTGCCCGCCGGGCCCCTGGGCACCCAGCTGTGTGCACTGCTCTCACTCCAGAACTTCCACAGCTCCCTGTTGCTTGCGGGGTGCTGGCCAATCAGGATAGCCCCCATGCTGCCAGCCCTGACCAGTGGCTCTGTCTCTAGCCACTGGACCATGCCACCATGTTCCCACTGGTGGCTTCTGCTCCCGTGTTCTTGTCCCTAGAGTCCCCTCCCCCTGCCTTTGGGGAGCCGTCCTCTCCATTGGACCTCAGGTCTCCTTAGGGGCCTCCCTGGCCTCTCCTGGAGGCCTGGGACCCCCTCGCTGTGAGCTCGCTGCGGGCCTGTGGCCTTCTGCAGGGTGCGGCCTGTTCCTGCCACTTTGCCCGGGCCCCACACCTCCTGCTGTAAATGTCTGCAACTCATTGATTTAAAGAAGAAACGGCCATAGGTGTGACTCAGTTGTAGAGTGCTTGCCTGACGTGTCGGCAGCCCTGGGTTCAAGAGAAAACTGGACATGGGAGGGAATCAGAGAGAACCCACCTGCAAGCAGATCTGGCTTCCAGGTCGCAGGCTGCACCCTGGGGTCTTCCTGGCCTTCCAGGAAACCGGAAGTTGCCCAAAGAGGGCCTCAGGTATCAGAATCTGAGCCGCCGGGCTCCCCACGAGAGGCCCAGGATGGTGCCTGCATCAGCAACGGCCCTGCGAGCTTGGTCTTTCCACCAAAAGCAGTGGGGAGCTATAGAAGGCTCTAGGCAGAGGTGGAGCGAGGTCTCAGGAAAGAGGCTGCCTGGGAGGGCAGGGCTGAGGCCAGGGACCCGAGGGGCTCTGTGCTCGGCTCCTGTCCATGGGGGACCCCCTCCCGGGGCTGTCCCTGTCCCGCCAGCCTTCCCTTCTGCCCCAGCACATGGGCTGTGGCAGCCCTCTCGGGAGGGGTTAGGGGCACGGAGGCAGGGGCGTGATCAGAATGAGTCCCTCCCCCCCAGGAAAGCGACGAGGACAAGAGCGACTACAACCTGGTGGTGGACGAGGTGAGAGGGGGCCACGCCTCCCTGGCAGGGCAGCCGAGGGCGCGGGGTCCTGGTCCCTCCCTGTGGGATGGGGACAGCCTGGGCAGGAAGAGCGGGGACACTAGGATGTCCCTGCAGAGACAGGGAAGTGAAGGACACAGCTCTGGGGACGGCAGCTGCGGGCCTAGAGCACACTGCCTCCCTGGCCCACCCGCCCGTCCTCAGGTGGTCAGTGCCCAGCGCTTACCAAGCAGCTGCTGCCGCCAGACCCACCTCGGCCAGCACCCGAGACACCACGGATGGGCTGCCTGGTCTAGAGGTGCCCGTGGAGCCGGAGCAGCAGAGAGAAGGCTCCCGCCTCACCTCACATCTCCCCCAACCCAGGACCAGCCCTCAGAGCCCCCCAGTCCAGCCACCACCCCCTGTGGAAAGGCACCCATCTGTGTTCCTGCCCGTCGGGATCTTGTGGACAGTCCAGCCTCCTTGGCCTCCAGTCTCGGTTCACCACTCCCCAGACCCAAGGAACTCATCCTAGTAAGGAGTGGGGGGGCCTTGAAACTCACTTGATTTATCCTGGGGCCCTAGAAACAGACATGGTGCAATGAGAAATGAGCTGGGCTGATACCAACTGCTTCCTCACGATTCTTTTGTCCCCTAATTTTTCCTGAAAAGAGTCACTTTGCTGAGGCTCAGTAAACATTAAAAAAGCAGCTTTGTAACTAAGCTTGGAAAATAAATATTAAGAACAACTCTCCACCTTACCTGGAAACCAGGTGTCCCTTGCAATTGACTGGCTGGGCTGGACTTCAGGCCTGCGAGGGTCAGAGTCCTCCTGAGGCCTCGCAGCCCACCACCCCAACCCGAGGTGTCCCCAGAGACAAGCCATACGGGAACAGCTGTCCCACGGTGCTCCCAGGTGGCATCCTTCCAGTATAGCTGCAGGGGACCACAGAGGTGGCCGGGGCACTCGCGATCCCCCTTCCTTTGGGGCCTACCTGCTCCCCTAACGCGCTCCAGACTCCCGGCCTGCACTTACCCACAGAGATGGTCGGTTTCTAGGCCTCCCCTCCCTGCAGGTTGCCATGGCGACTGCCAGAGGCTGGGGCTGTGTCTGGAGTGCCCTCGCCCTCCCTGCAGAGACCTCTGGGGATGTGGCAGAGTTCACCCCCCACAGGGGACGCCCCCGAGTCCTCGACCTGCCACTTCCCAGTCTCACACCCTCTCCTGGGGCGTGTGGTGGCAGTTTGTGTGGCTGGGAAGCCACGTCGGGCACTACACGAGGACAGTTTGCCAAAGACAGAGGAGATGGCAGGGAGCCCTCCCAGGTCTAGCTGCTAGCTGC
>CM053413.1:1824105-1911197 GCA_028644305.1 Xerus rutilus
GGGAGGGGAGAGGATGGGAGGGAGGGCGCGGGGTGGGTGGGAGGCTCAAGACCTTCCCCGGGCCACTCCCCACTCCCCAGCAGCCTTGGCCTTGCTTGTCCTGCTCTGCAGAATGGGTGGGCGGTGGCAGTGGGGAGCGGGAGGCAGGCGACTCCGCCCCATACCCATGCCTTGCCGGGTCTCCAGGTGTGGAGGCAGCCAGCGCCAGCCAGGTGGCCGCATGCCTGCCCCTGTGAGGCTGAGGACAACCTCAGGGACCCAGTGTCCCCTCCGTGAAATGGGGGCAGAGGGGCCATGCCCCCCAAGTCGCGTATGGGAGGAGCCAGCAGGACAGAGGCCCTTTGTCACCCTCAGAGAGGTCAGAGTGACTGTGGGCCTGGCAGCCTGGCTGGGAGAAGAGCTTGCACGGCCTGGGTTCCATTCCAGCGCACAAAGCAAAACAAGAAAAACAAAAGTAAACGGAGAGAGGAAGGGATGGCAGTTGGCAGTTGGCTGTCTGGCTGTGTGACACCTCCTGTCAGGACCCACATCAGGCCTTCAGCAGGCACTGAGCTTAGGGACCTCCAGCTTCTGGAACTGTGAGCTAAATACACTTCTGAATAAGTCGCCTGGTCTCTGGTGTTTAGTTACAGCAACAGAAATCAGACTACACAGTGGCCGATGCTCGGGCATTTGGCCTGTGTGATGGTTGAACTGACCCCTCTTCTCGGTATGTTGGGGCACTCGCCCCAGGGAGCTGGCATTTGGAGGTAGGGTCTCTGGGAGGGGAGTTAATCAGCTTCCTGGTACTATAACGACACTCTTGAGACAATTCACTTAAAAAGAGAAAAAGACTATACCAGGCTGGGCACAGGGGCACACACTCAGCGACTTGGGAGGCTGAGGCAGGAGGATCACAAGCTCGAGGCCAGACTGGGCAACATAGTGAGACTATAATGGGAAGCATGACAGCTCCAAAGACCTGTCTCCATACAAAATGAAAGGGGGCTGGGGATGTAGCTCAGCGGCAGCGTACCCCTGGCTCCAACCAGTACCACAAAAAATAGAATAAAATAGAAGTCACCCAGCCGTAAACTGACAAGTGGGATCCCACCTGTGACCCCACCCGGCCCCAGACCCCAGGGCCCAACCCAGGTCAGGGTAACAGAGAGGCCCCCATATGGCCTTCCCTAGGGCCTGCGTCCTCACCCACGAAATGGGAGGCGTGACGGGGAGGCTGGCATGGGGCTGGCTTGTGGGGCACGAGGGTGGGTTTGTGGTCCCCCTGACAGCTTGAGGACTGCCTGTGCCTGGGTGACACGTTCCCAGAGCAGGCAGCGTGGAGCCCCATGGCCAGGCCCCCAGGGAGGACCCAGGCGCTGGCCCCAGGGCTTCCCAAGGCCTCCCAGGTCCTCAGAGCTGCCCAGCTGCTTCCCCGGCTCTGAGACCCTCAGTCACAGACTCAGCAGGGCTACCTGCCTCCCCAGGGCCTCCAGCCTGTCCCAGGACTTCCTGAGTCTCTTGCCCTGATGAGCCCCTGGCGGCATCCAAGCACACATCCTGTTGTCTTTCTGGGGAGCGCTAACACAGGTCCCTTGCTGGCCTGGCTGGAGGGTGAGAGCACCTGGACAGCTGCCTCTCTGACCCTCCATGCCTTCTTTGGTAAGATGGCGTGATGCCTGAGTGCAGTGCGTCAGTCCCCGGGAGGAAAGAGCTCAGGAGGGACCTGGCACCACCAAGCACTTGATATGTGTTAATTCAGGAAAACGGCGATACACACAAATGTGTTCGCCCACCCAGAGTCACCCGGCGGGCATGCCTGGGACGCCCTGGGCGCCTGCGGGCCTGCCTTCTCCCTTGTGGAGCCCGGCTGTGCTGGCCGCCTGGGGCTCCGGCTGTCGGCCTTACGTTTAAATGAATGGAAGCAAAAGGAAATTCAGCCTGTGGTTCTTGAGTCATTTCAAGCACCCAGGAGCCACGCGTGGCCAGCAGCCACCCCGTGGTCAGTGAGGACATGGCGCAAGTGCTCCAGATGGCAGGACGCCACCCCAGGGCGGGTCCAGCTGGCGTCCACAGTGTGCAGAGCACACCCATGCAGCAGGCAGAGCGGCAGGGACCGGCTTTGGCCCGTTCTCCCCTCTCCTGCCTGACTCTGGGGTTCAGTGCAGCAGCACCCAGGTCCTCGCAGGACAGAGGACCAGGGAACACGGGGTCTCTTGGGCTCCAGGGGATCCTGCACCCAGGGGTCTCAACTGGGGCAGCTCTGCTCCCTGGAGACACTGGGGGATGTCTGGGGACCTTTGTGTGTGTCCACAGTGCCAAGGGAGAGACCTTGTTCCAAGCTCCAGTCGCCACTAACCGCACCCTCTGTTTTTATGCTCAACTTGACCAAAAAAAAAGAGGTGAGCCGGGTGCAGCGGCCACGGCTGTCATCCCAGCCCCAGGAGGCTGAGGCAGGAGGATCACGAGTTCAAAGCCAGCCTCAGCAACGGCGAGGCGCTAAGCAACTCAGTGAGACCCTGTCTCTACATAAAACACACAATAGGGCTGGGGATGTGGCTCAGGGGTCGAGTGCCCATGAGTTCAATCCCTGGTACCAAAAAAAAACAAAAAACAAAGAAAAGAAAGAGATGAAGCCTGCCCTGGCCAGGCCTTGAGGGTCCAGCAGCCACAGTGGCCATGTGTGGGGCAGCACCCAGTGAGAACTTGGCGTCCTCGAAGAAAGTGCTAGTGAGCCGCCTGCTGGAACCCTGGGGACAGCAGCCCCTGACCATTGGCGGCTAGGAGCTACGGCTGCAAGTCCATGTGTGTCCACACGGGGGCAGCAGCTCCTTAGGATCCGGGGGCCTGCAGAGGACCAGGGGGTTCGAGTGGGCGGCGGGGCTGTTCCCTCCCTGCAGTCACAGATCCCAGGCAGCTGTGGGTGGCATGCTTGCCTGTCAGTTCAGCAGAGCACGGTAGGCCAGCGTCCTCCTCGCACTGTCTGCCTCCTGAGAGGACGTCCCTGGCTTCCATCCCACCCAGGCATGACTGTTTCTTCCTTGGGGAGAGGCTGAGGAAGGAGGATTGCAAGTTGGAGGCCAGCCTTGACAGCAAGACCTTGCTTCAAAATAAAATAGTAGGGGCTGGGGTGTAGCGCAGTGGTCGAGCACTCCTAGGGTCCTTCCTGGTACGTGGGGAGGGTTCCCGGAATTAGGTGAGGCGTCCTTCCCCCGAACGTCCTTGGCTGCCTACCTGGGACTCACCTTCCGTGGCCTCCTACGTTTTATCTGCTAGGGTGGCAGCGGCGCCTGGGCCGCAGGTGCCCACGATCCCAGGGCAACTTCAGGTGCCGAGCCCTCCCCGTCGGGCTGTCTCCAGGAGGCCAGTGGGTGGGCAGGCGGAGCCCTGGCCAGGCCCCAGGAGTCAAAGACAGGCCCCTCTTCCTGCAGCCGTCCCCTGGAGTCGGAGGGTGGGAAGCATGGTGCACAACCCCACCCAGCGATGCAGTTGCGGGGGCGGGCGCAGGGTGGCCTGGCCAGGCCCTGGGTCACAAAGAAATTTGTTTGTTTGTTTGTTTGTACTGGAGATTGAACTCAGGGGCACTCGACCACTGAGCCACATCCCCAGCCCTATTTTGTGTTTTATGTAGAGACAGGGTCTCACTGAGTTGTTTAGCACCTCGCCGTTGCTGAGGCTGCTTTGAACTCGCAATCCTCCTGCCTCAGCCTCCCTAAGTGCTGGGACGACAGGTGTGGCCACTGCACCGGCTCAGAAAGAAGTTTTTAGAAAGGGCTGAGGGCGCTGCTCCGTGGTGGGGCCTCGCCCAGCGTGCAGGAGGCCCTGCGTCCCCTGCCGGCACCAAAACAGGGAAAAAAGAAACATCACCAACACCAGCCCAGACTGCAAAGGCCCGGCGGAAGGAGCTGCTCGCAGGAGCTGAAGCCAGGTGGGCCATGCGGCCGGCGCCTCAGCTGGCGTCATTGTGGGGGCCTCTCAGGAATCACACTGCCCAGGGTGTTTGCAAGTGGCCTGGGAAGCATCCTGAGCACTAGTCTTGGAGTCACAAATAAATTATTACTATTATTTTTTTCAGCGCTGAGGGTGGAGGCCAGGGCCTCCCACACTGGGCGAGCCTCCGCCTTGGAGCTGCATCCGGCCTCTCGAGTTGCTGAGACTGGCCTGGAGCTTGAGGCCTGAGGCTGGCCTGGGTGCAGTGGCTACGCCTGCTGCCTCAGTCCCCCAGTTGCTGGGATGACAGGCCTGCGGGGCGGCCAGGGGTTACCAGTAAATTACAGTGAACAGGTGATTTGCAAATAGGAGCGCCGACTGTATACATCTGTGGTTCTGTGTGTGTACCTCCCAGCTCTGGCCTCCCCAGGGCCTCGGACCCACTCAGCCAGGGGCGATTTGCACACAGCTCACCTAGAAGTTGGCGTCTAAGACTCGCTGTCCACAAGAAGATTCCCGTTCTCTGGAAGCCCAGGAAGGGCTGCAGGGTCTTGCTGCACCGGCAGTGTGAGCATGCTCAGAGGGTGAGCGGGCCTGTCAGCGGGGCAGGGGCCAGCTTGAAGGGGCCCCACTGGCCAAATGTGGCACAAATTTGACCATGGAAACAATTAAAGGCAATAACGAATTCTAGACTTTTTAAAAAAGTGAAAATCCTTCAGTCCAATACATAACTAGATCAATAAATGAAGCAAGAAGGAAGGAACAGGCAAGCAAGGGCTGACTGCAGGGAGGAAGGCTGCCTGGGGGCTGCTCCAAGCAGAGGGCTCAGCCGTGCAAAGGCCCTGGGGCAGAACCAAGCCTGGAGTGTTGGGAGCAGAGTGAGGAGCCCTGTGGCCCCCATGTGTCTGCAGCAGAGGAATGGCAGGGGAGAGGAGGAGGGGCCGCAGCAGCTGTGCAGGACCCAGAGCTTTGACCCCCAGGGCGGTGGGAGCCACGGAGGACTGTAGGCAGAGGTGGGGCAGGACTTGACTCCAGTCTAAATTTAGTTTTAAGCTTAACGTGGAGCTGTTTCTCCACTAGCTCTGTGTCTCCAACACAGAACAAGGGCCGTCCCTGGCTGCGTATGGGGACATCTGCAGGAGCGCAGACCTCCCTGGACTAAGAATGAGCCTGTCAGAAATGCACATCCTGGGCTGGGCCCTGTGCCCTGGGCCTCGTGTCAGAGGGCAGAGTCCGAGCAGTGACCAGCGCCCCGGGCGTTTCCCGGGCGTAGCCAGGGAGCCCTGGAGGACCTGGGTGGGGCCGGGCAAGGCCGGTGCCCACAGCCCTGTGGCTCTTGCTCTCTTTGGCTGCACTTGGGAACCCGAGGCTCAACCTGCCCACAGGAGGAGGTGGCTCATGACTTTCTTTTCTGAAGGGACGTCTTAGCTCAGTCCTTTGCTGACCCCCAGGCCTCCATTCGGCTTCATTTGTTCCTCGTACAACTTTTTCTATTTCTTTTTTCATTTTGCAGGGCGAGGGTGGCGCCCAGGCCTGGCCCACGGCGGGCAGTGCTCCACCTGTGAGCGCCCAGCCCTTGCTACCTTGGATGCCCCTTCTATACCCTGCCTTGTGCGTGGCCACATCCGGGCCCGGTAAAGTCCCAGCCGTAGGCTCAGCCATTGAAAAGCCCCCAGTCTTGGGGAGACAGAGCAGGTCACAGACTCTGCTAGAATGAGGTTGAGGCAGAAAAAGGAGCTCAGGCCTGGGAGAGCCCTGGGAAGGGATGGAGCATTTATCACAGGGGTCTGGCCAAGATTGGGGTAGTTACGTTGGGGCTTTGGAGGGTGAATAGGAGTTCACCGGTGTGCGAAAGCCAAGGTCAGGCACAAATGCTCTCAGCCTTGTGGAGTGGGACTGGGGCCGAAGGTGAGACCCCGAGGTGGGGCTAGGGTTGTTCAGAGCTGGGGAATTGGGTTCCAGGTTCAGGAGGGACATAGTGCCGTGGGGAGGGGGAGCTGAGCTGCGGGAGGCTGGCAGAGCAGAGGGTGGGGGAGGTGTATACTCAACTGGAAGAAGGAAGGGGACAGGGGACATTTTCCTGGGCTGGGCGGGATTGAGGATGATGTTTCCAGGAACCTAACAGGAGGGGCTGAGGCCCGGGGAGGGCCTGGGGTTGGGGAGCCTCTGGGGAGGGGGATGGAGTATCTGCCTGAGCACCTGGGTGCAGTGGCTATGCCTGTCATCTCAGCAACTTGGGAGGCTGAAGCAGGAGGATTGCAAGTTGGAGGCCAGCCTCAGCCACTTAGGGTCTCTTCTCAAAATCAAATAAAAGGGCGGGCGGGGGGGAGCTCAGTGGTGGCGCACCTGCCTAGCGCATGGGAGGCCCGCGGTCATGCCAGCACCGCGGGCCGGGAGGCACAGGCAGCGGGTTTGGAGTGTGCTCCTCCGCTGTCCAGGTGCCATGGAGATGCCATCAGCCCCCAGGTCCCCTTTGCCGGCCCCACCCGCCTGCAGAGGCCCCAGTCACCTTTGAGCCTGCTCCTGGTGCTGTGCCAGCAGGCGCGGTGGCTGGCCCTGGACCCTCATAAAACCCCACTCCTCAAGGTCGGGGATCAGGCCACACAGAAGGGAGCAGGCGGGAGGGGCCGGGTGCCAGGAGCAGGCCGCGGACTTTGTCTCCTGGCTGCGGTGGAGAAGCTAGAGCCTGCACACAGCTCCAGGCTGGGCCCGGGACGGGCCGCCGCCCTCCTCGGGTCTCAGTTTCCCCTTCTGACCTCCTGCAGACTTTCTGGGCCACCTCAGCTCCCGGCCGGATCCTCCTCACTGCCCCAGACGCCTGCTGCCCTCCTCCCTGCGTGGATCCCCAGGCTGTGGTGGCAGGGGCTCAGACAGACAGACCCGTCCATCCCCATGCCTTCTCTCGTGTCCAGCTGGGGCAGCCCCGGGGCTAGTGCTGCCTGCAAGCGCGAGGCCTGGGCTCTGTCCCCAGCACCACACAGGAGAGAGGCTTGCTGGTGGTGTTGGACGGTGGTATGGCCAGCTCCGTTTTATTGCTGAGCAGTGCTCCACCACGTGGCCGGTCGCAGCTGGCTCCGGGGCTCGGTGCTTGGTGTTGGTGGGCTTCGGGGCTGGGCCAGCCCAGGGCACAGGGAGCCCGTGCTGTGAAGGCTACACGCGTCTTTGTGTGGCCGCTGCGCGACCTCTGTGGGGCCTGGGGACCACAACCCATTTCTCTGTAGCACATCAGCCCCAGACTGAGCCTGAGAAAGTGAGCATTTATCGTTTTCTCCAGCTGCTTCTCCTCCGTTCCTTCCCTCTTTCTTTTTCTTTTTTTCCTTGGGGCACTGGGGACTGACCCCAGGGGTGCTCTACCACTGAGCTGCACCCCAGCCCTTCATGTTTTTTATTTTGAGACAAGGTTTTGCTAAGTGGCTGAGGCTGGCCTCAAACTTGCCCTCCTCCTACCTCAGCCTCCCAAGTCACTGGGGTGGCGGGCACAGCCAGTTTGCTTGACCCTTCCTGTTTTCAAGAGAGGGTCTTGCTCTCCCACCCTGCTGTGTTCACGAGGCCAGCCTTGACCCCTGGGCTCAAGGGGTCTTCCTGTCTCTGTCTCCCGAGTGTCTGGGTCACAGCTTCTGCAGGGCAGGGATGTGCGTGCAGTTGGTGGCTCTGGCCCGGCTCAATCTTGACTGCAATCAGGGTTTCAGCAGGGCTGTGGCATCCAGGCTGGACTGGGGCTGGGGAGCCACTGCCAAGGCTGTCCAGCCCCATGGCTCTCAGTGAGAGTCCTGGGCTTTCCCAGGGGCCCCAGCAGCGTGGCTGGTCTCCTCAGGACCCTGAGGCTGGGCCCTTGGAACAAGTGGGGAGTCCCTGATGGGAGAAGCCACGGCGACCTTATGCCGTCCCCTCTGAAACGATGCCTCTCCCTCTCTGCTGGGTCACTGCCAGGGTCCAATTACATAGGGTCCGAGAGCCAGGGAGCGGGGTGCTGCCTGGGGGAGGAGGCTGGCTGGCAAGGTGGGCTGTGCCAGGGTGCACGCCATAGGCCTGGGGCTCGGAGTGAGGCCTTCTGGGGCCAGACCAGCCTGGCCGGGTGTGTTGATGTGACCCCCACGGCCCCGTGTGCAGATGTCCAGGGGCAGCTGGACCCCAAGTCTGGCCCGTGGGTGCCGTGCAGGTGAGGGCAGGGCTGAGAGCCGCCCTGGAGAGATGTGGAGGCGGGAGGAGGCCGAGGGCTGGTGCTGGACAGGACAGCCCCATGGAGATCAGGAGCACATGGCGGCTGCCCTCCTGGAGCACATTGCTGGCAAGGGACAAGGACCATAACCAGCGTGACCGGCACACACGCCGTTACTGTTGTTGATATTGGACGCGGCAGCCGTGAGGCAGAAGCCATCAAGACCCCAGGCCATCTGGGCATGTGGTACACTCCTGTCAATCATGACTTGAGAGGTTGATGCAGGAGAGTTGCAAGTTTGAGGCCAGTCTTAACAACTCAGTGAGGCCCTGTCTCAAAAAATGAAAAAATTAAAAGGGCCGGGGATGTGGCTCAGTGGACAAGTACCCATGGGGTCAACCCCCAGCACCAAAACAACAGCAACAACCAGTGCCGGCACGGTGGCCACGCCTGTCATCCCAGCACTTAGGGAGGCTGAGGCAGGAGGATCGCGAGTTCAAAGCCAGCCTCAGCAATGGCGAGGCGCTAAGCAACTCAGTGAGACCCTGTCTCTACATACAACACAAAATAGGGCTGGGGGTGTGGCTCAGTGTTCGAGTGCCCCTGGGTTCAATCCCTGGTACCAAAAAAAACAACAAAAACCCTCATCTCAGCTGAGATGTATACATGTATTCGTGTACTCACTTGGTCTTTTTATGTTTATTGAGCACCTACTGTATGCCAGGCTAGATTCTAGATACAGCAGTGATTAGACAACCCCCCATCCTAGCTGGGGCTGGAGTCCATGAGCCAAGAGCAGATGAAGAGGGAACTTCAGACTGAGAGGCTTTGGAATAAGTTCAACAGGGCGTGTGGTAGAGCCGCGGGGGCAGAGGGCAGTGCTCTGGGGCCTCAGGGAAGACCCCTGCAGGAGGCAGCCTTTTGAGCGAGGCTGAGTGACAATTTAGGATTCCCCTAAAGAGAACCCTTTAGGGCTGGTTTTGTTCTGCTGCACCCTTGGTGGCAGATTCTGTCTGAGTGGAGCTTAAATCCATTTGCAGGGGAACCTACGGCCCCGGCCTGGCCACACCAGCTGAGGTGAGTATAGAGGCCCCAGAGAGGAGGGCTTCAGGGAGATAACCTCCCCACACCCCAATCAACCAATAAATGGAGACTTTGACCCTCCTCCTCCCCCCTTATCTCAAGACTGCTGAGAGCTGTGTGCCAAGGTGCAGGGCCAGAGATGGGTGCATGCGGCCGGGGCTCAGAATCTGGGCAGGGCCAGGTGGGAAGAGGGCGAGGGTCCGGCTGGGTCCAGACAGGTGTTGCCCTCTCCATTTCCCCCTCTGCAGAATGAGCTTCCTGCCCCAAGAACCCTCCATCACTCCAAGCACACTGACTGGGCGTGTGCTGTGTGTTCGGGTTTCTTTCTGTAAAAGGCCAGATAGAAACGTTTTAGAGGGGCTGGGGATGTAGCCAGTGGTAGAGCACCCCTGGGTTCAATCTCCAGTACCAAAAAAAGAGAATCCTTTAGGGCTGGTCCCACCGCGCCCCCACCCTAAGAGGAAGGAGCTCAGTAGTCTAATGAAGGTGTGGTTATGTTCCAATAAAACCTTTCTTATGGACACTGAAATTTGAATTTCACGTGTCTCAGAATATCGTTCTATTTTTCAATGTAAAAGCCATTCTGAGATCTGCTGTACAAGAGCTGGCAGCAGCCAGAAATGACCACGGTGGCGGCCTGCCAGCCCTCCTCTAAGTGGCCACCAGGCGGGCTTGCCTCCACCCTCAGGCGCCTCACGGCGACTGGGGAACCCAAGTCTGCATCCAGCCACCCGAGGAACACAAGGCTGAGGGGTCAGGAAGGGTATCCCCAGGACGCATTGAGGGGACGGAGCATGGAGGCCTTGGGCAAGGAGGCCGGAGAGGTAAGAGCTTTAGGAAGAGTCAACAACCTGGGAGGAACACATTTATGTTTCTGCAAATTCTGGTGGCAGCTTCGCTTCCCCTGCATGATGAGGACTGACACGTCAGCTCCTTGTGTTGGCTTAAGGGGCATAAGGCAGTGCCTGGTATACAGCAGGTGCTCTGCTGCTGCCTCGCACGTGCCTGGTATACACTAGGCACTCTGTTCATGCTCCTGCCCTGCATGGTGGTATGTGGTAAGGCATGGCATTAATGCCTGGCGTGGGCCTGGTCTCTAGCAGGTACTGCATCAATGCCCGGTAAACAGTGGGCACTCTGTTCTGCTTGCGTCTGTCTGGTATTATGGCAGGCGCAGCATTATTGCCTGGTATATAGCAGGCGCCCGTTAACGCCTGCTGGAGGAATGAACGCAGGCGCGCCAGGCCAGGTGGTTCCACGCACCGCGGGCCGCGCACACTGGGGCCCAGGGCGCCCGAGCGCGCCCGAGGGGAGCCGAGTCGGAGGCCGAGTCCGCCGCATTCCCACAATCCCGGGCGGCCTCGCTCGGCTCCCGGCGGCGCGGCCCCTTCCCACGTCGGCGCAACCAAACGCGCCCGCCCCGCCCGCGCACCCCGCCCCCGCGCTCCCGCCCCGCCCCCGGCCGCCGCTGGCCCCGCCCCTCGGCGCGCGCGCGGGGCCACGGCGCTCCCATTGGCCGCGCCACCTGCCCGTCGCGCGCCCAGCGTGCTAGGTTGTGCGGCGCCGTCGCTGGTCGCGGCGGCTGCGGTTGGCGGCGGCGGCGGCGCGGCGCGGGCGGCGGCGGGGTCCGCGGCGGCGCGGCCGAGCGGGGACCGGCGGCGGCCGAGCGGGAGCCCGGGCCGAGGGCGCGGCCGGGCGCGGCCGAGGCGGCTGCGGCGGGCCGGGCCGGGCCGGGCCGGGGGCCGGGGCGGCGGGGGCGGCCGGCGGCGGCCGGGGCCGGGACGATGACTCTGGAGTCCATGATGGCGTGTTGCCTGAGCGACGAGGTGAAGGAGTCGAAGCGCATCAACGCCGAGATCGAGAAGCAGCTGCGGCGGGACAAGCGCGACGCGCGGCGCGAGCTCAAGCTGCTGCTGCTGGGTGAGTGGGGCCGGCCCGCGCGTCCCGCCGCCCGCACCGCGAGGCCAGCGCTGCCCGGCCTGCGCGCTCAGCCCGCCCGGGACCCCTGCACGGTCAGCCCTGTCCCCAGAGGCCAGCCCTGCTGTGGCTCCCTGGACTGTCACCGGCCCTGGTGATCAGCCTGCCCGAGATCCCTGGTCAGCACTGCTCCAGACCCCTCGATGGGCAGCCCTGTCACAGTGGTCAGCCCGCCCTGATCCTGAGAGGGCAAGCCCTGTCCCAGTGGTGAGCCTGACTCTATCCCCAGAGGACCACGCCTTCCAATACTTGGGTGGTCAGCACTGCCCATGGTGGTCAGCCTTCCCCATATCTCCGGAGGGTCATCTCCTGCCTAAGTTGTGCAGAGCGGTCCCGGTCTCAGTGGTCAGTCTGTGCCTGGGTGATCAGCCCTTTCCCGGGTCTCTGGAGGGTCAGCCTTGCCCCTGCTGTGTTGGGCAGCCCGGCTGCGTTGGCTGCAGATCTGCGGTGTTTTCGTTTTCCTGTGGTGACCACTTACCCTCTTCATTCCAGGGTTACCTCTGCCTGTGGTGGTCAGCTCTGCCTCAATCCCTGAAGGGTCAGTCCCTGCCTGAGCTGGCCTGGGCCTGCAGTGGTTAACCTCTGTCTGTGGTGATCAGCTCTGCCGCAGATCTCTATGTGGCCAACCCCTGCCCTAGCTGTCCAGGGTGGCCTCGATTACTTGGTGGTCAGTCCAGATTCCTTTGTGGCTTGTTCCTGCTGTGATGTCCAGGATAGCCTGGATTCCTGTGTGATCGCTCTTAGCGTGCTGTCCGTGATGGACTGCTCTTTGCGGGGTTAGCCTAGAGTTCTCTGTGGTCAGCCCCTGTCCAGGTAGGGCTCCTGGAACCCTCGGGGTCAGCCCCTGGAACTCTTTGTGGTCAGCCTTTGCCTGTGCTGAGTGGGGCCTTGACTTCCTCCAGGGCCAGTCTCCTGCTTCTGCTGTCCAGGTTGGGCCTTGAGGCCTTTGGAATTAGCACCTGCCTTTGCTGTCCAGGTCAGATCTCTGCATCCTGGGCTCCTGGGCAGCCCCCTGCGTCTGCTGTCCACATTGGTCCCCAAGACCTTTAGGGGTCTGCCCTCTGTGCCTTGTGACAGCCCCTCTCTGCACAGGGCCGGCCTCTGATCCACCCCACTAAGTGTCTCCCTCTTGCTGTCCCTGTGTCTCTGCAGGGCCAGACCTTTGGGCTGTAATCCACAGGACACTCACCCCTCACCTCCCAGTCTTGCCTGGACATGTCCCGTCAGGTGGAGTCCTGTTCACCACAGCCTCAGCTGTGCCCCAAATCCCATTCCCTTGGGGCCATTCCTCTGCCCCCCTCCCTTTTGCAGGGAAACTGAGTCTCTCATGGAATATACCCTGCGGGGAGGAGGCAGCTCCATGGGTTTTCAGAATGGCCAGCTCCTTGGCCTTCCGTGACCCCGTCCTTGGTGTCCTGCTGGACTAGCACACCCTCTGGGGAGGCCCGGTCCCCCTGCCTTGCAGCCTTCCTGGGAGACGGTTCAGTATGTGAGTGTCCGTCTCCTCCGGGAACGCCTGCTGCTGGGAGCTAGTCGGCCTGGCTATCCGGTGTTGTCACCCCAAACAAGGGCCCAAATGAGGGCCAGCAAGCACTGGACCTTCAGTGGTTTACAAAACAGAAGCTCTGCCCTGTCTGCCTCTGCCTCCTTCCTTCCCACCAAGCTCCCGGGTTAGCTCTGGACCCTGGGGAAAGTTGGGCATGTGTGCCCTGTTCCCACAGGCAGGCTTGAGGGGCTTGGTGGCCTGGGGGCCGGAAGAGGCTGTCCTGGAGTGGATACACCGAGGAGCCTCAGCTAGCGTGGGTTTAGAGGAGCTGAGCCTGGTGGCAGAGGGCCGGTGTGGGAGCAGGGAGCACGGTGCCTCTCTGGCTGGGAGCTGGGCTCCAGGCGCAGGCTAGAGGGGCACCTTGGTCGAAGCGGCCCCCAAGTTCACCTAAGGCTCCACGGTGGCCATCTCCCCAGGAAGGGCAGGCAGACAGGAGCGGTGGCCTGTGGAGGACAGCATGGCCCTGGCTGGCTTCTGCAGGGGTGGGAGGCTTTCTTTTGGGGTGGGGGGAGAGTTAGGTTGATCTGCATTGGAGGACAGTACCAGATGCCTCACCCTGCATCTGTGACCTACAGGCCCATCCCCTCCTGGGAACCCAGCTTCTGAGCCTGGTCCTCGGGCCTGAGGTTGACAGGGACTCAAGGCTGCCACCAGGCTTCTACATGTGCAGCTTTGCCGAGCCAGCCTTGACTGAGAGCCACACAGTGGGCCTGGAAGGATGGAGCCATCCCCCCACCTTTGTGACAGCCCCTCTCTGCACAGGGCCGGCCTCTGACCCACCCCCCTAAGTGTCTCCCTCTCGCTGTCCCTGTGTCTCTGCAGGGCCAGACCTTTGGGCTGTAACCCACAGGACACTCACTCCTCGCCTCCCAGTCCTGCCTGGACATGTCCCGTCAGGTGGAGTCCTGTCTAGGTGCAGGGAGCCTGTGTCTGCGGTCCTACCCTTCCCCTACTGGGTGACCCTAGCAGCAGCCCCCATCCCCAGCCTGTAAAAGGGGCATTCTGTGAGCCAATGCCTGGTTTAGGGTAGTCAGGGCAGGTGGGAGGGTGTGGAAGACCTACGTGACTGAGGATGACAGGCGCAGATGGCGTAGACATTGCAGAGACCCAGGGACGTGCCTGGGGCTTGTGGGGCCTTTGCAGAGGAGGTGGCCGTGGCCTGGGTGCTGGGAATAGTATGGTCTCTGGGCAGACTTCCCATCCGAGCACACTTCATTCCAGATTGAGGAGCCTTGCTGGGGTACTTTTGTGACCAGAGGGCTGGGACTCAAGGGTGCTGGGGAAGGGACGCACTGTTAAGTGCCCCTCTGCACAGCCTGTACCCGCTGTGGGGACTTTTTCCATTTTCTCAGTAAGCCAGCCCGAGTGCACTGATTGTCCCCATTTGGCAGGGAATACATTGCAGGTGGGACTCTGAGGTTCCCCAGCCTCAGGAGCCACTGCCCAGTTGCAGCAGGTGGTGGTGACAGCCAGTAGCTGATGGCACATTCCGGTACCTCTGATCCCTCTGAGGGGCAGCCACATGGCTCTGCTGCCAGGGATGGAACCAGGGAGGGCTTGCTTTTCCCTAGAACTGTCTCCTCCCCACCCCCTGTGGCTCCTCTGCTGAGTTACAGGGTGGAGTGTCGGGCCGGGGCCTGCACGGCACTCCTGTGACATCCTGGGGCAGGGAGTCTGTTCTGCGTGTGGTCTTGGCCCCGTCCTGTCCTCCAGGCCCCACGCAGGGCCCTGAACTTGCTCCCTTAACACCTGCTGTGCAGCAGGTGGAGCACGCGGGGGAGGAGCTTGTCCACTTGGTCCTGCCCCCTCACGGGCTCCCTGAGCAGCACGTGACCTGTGAGATTGGTTAGCGAGGCGGGGTCTTCCAGGCGGCACCGTGGACGCTCAGGCCAGGCCGTTCTCTGGGGCGGGTGTCCTGGGCGCCGCAGGGTGTGGACAGTGTCCTGGCTTCCACCTGCTCCAGACAATGACAGGTGTGTGCTGGGCAGAGCACCCCCGTTTGAGGCTCCTGTCACGGTGGCACGTGGTATACAGTGCTGGCTGCCAGGCCGGGCTGTGGCAGTGTGGCTTACCCTGTCACTCACGTTTCAGTCCAGGCTGTGGCATGAGGAGTTGAGCTGACCACGGCTGGGTCCAGAGCCGGGTCTGGTATCTCCGTGCTCAGAGCACGTGTGAGCTCGGGTGTGTGTGTCCTTCATTCGTGGCGCCCTGGGCCGGTCCTCCTGATCAGTGGTGATGAGCACCAGCAGCGGGCTGTGTGCAGTGAGCGTTCTGTCCAGCCCCCGGGCCAGGCCTCCCAGCAGCAGTGAGCACGGAGGGGCAGAGGCCCTGGAGGAGCCAGGTGCTGGGCTCCCCACAGGGCCGCCGGGCCTCCCCCTCTGCCCTTGCAGCCTGGCTGTTGGATTTCTGTCACTTGTGGTGAGACGCCCAGGAGCTACTGCCTGACCTCGCAGGTGTGTGGCTGGGAGCTGAGCACAGGGAACCCCTAGTAAGCCGAGCCCAGGGAGCTGCAGGCTTCTAAGAGTAAAGCAGGGTGGTGAGTTCTGGAGGCCTCCTGTCCGCCCTGCGCAGGCACTGGCTGGGCAGCCAAAAGCCCGGGATCCAGCCTGGGGGACATTGCCCCCGGAGGACTGGGCGTGCCTCCCTGTGGAAGAGGGCAGAGGAGGTTGTTGGCTTCTAGCAGGGTCACTGTGCCTTGTACCCACAGATTGTGGAAGAAGGAAGCACCTCAGATGGCCTTCTCCACCCTGGAGCCTGCTGGAGAGGGACAGGACTCACCCCAGGATGTGCTCTTACATCCTTACATTTAAATTCAATTACTAGCTGGGTGTGGCGGCGCCTGCCTTTCATCCCAGCAACTGGAGGTGAGGCAGGAGGGTGGTAAGTTCAAGGCTAGCCTGAGCAACCTATGGAGACCCTGTCTCCAACTAGAACATAAAAGGGCTGGGGATGTGACTCAATGGTTAAGCCTCCCTTGTTTTTTTGTTTGTTTGTTTGTTTTGGTACCGGGGATTGAACTCAGGGGCACTGGACCACTGAGCCACATCCCCAGCCCTATTTTGTGTTTTATGTAGAGACAGGGTCTCACTGAGTTGCTTAGCGTCTCATCGTTGCTGAGGCTGGCTTTGAACTCGCAATCCTCCTATCTCAGCCTCCCTAAGTGCTGGGATTACAGGCCTGCCGGCTCCCCTTTGGTTTAATTCCCCAGTACCAAAAACAAACAAACAAACAAAAACGAAGTCAGCAGGAGTCCAGGGCTGCTCCCGTGAACTGCCCTGGGTGACCTGCCCCGGGTGACCTGCCCCGGGTGACCTGCCCTGGGCCGGCCTCTCTGGGAGGCTGCTCCTTGCTCCCCCAGCCTCAGGGCTGAGCGACTGAACTGAGTCCTGGAACAAAGACTGCCTCAGTGCTAGCAGGAGAAACAATGTCCCCCCACCATGGCCAGGCCCATCCTGAGGTCAGAAGGTGGGCTGGGTGCAGGCCGTGGCCCTGAGATTGGCACCCTTGGGTCACTGAGGTCCTTTGTGGCTGTCCCTGCCCGGGCCTCCTCCCTTGGCGCTGCCAGCTGCTTGAGGGGGGTCTTGTCCTCAGCCCCAGCCACAGAGGGTTCCACTTGCTGACTTCTGCTGTGGAGTCCTGCCCTGTTGGGGACCAGGATGTGTGGCCATATGGTGCACGAGGGCTCTGGCCCTGGGAGTGTGGGATGTCGTGGAGCAGCCGTGTCAGACGGACCTTAGGGAAGTGGCAAGGCCCTTGGGGCCAGCTTGTCCCTTCTCTGCAGCCAGGTGGGGTGGCAGAGTCAGGGTCCCAGGGCGTCCAGCAGACGCTGCAGGGGCACCTGAGGGCCTGGGCGCGAGCGGGCGGTGCTGCAGCATGGCAGGACTCCAGCAGCTCGCAGCGCTGGGCCTCGGCCCTGGTCGCCAGCTTGGGGCTTGTGCCACCTTAGGGCCCTGTGAGCACCTGCCCTCGATGCTGCGCTGCCTCCCTGGCCTCCCTGGCCTCCTGGCTGCCGCAGCAGCAGTTCTCTGAGGGCCACCTGCTGGGTCCTCTTGGGCACCTAAAACTGCTGCCCTGGAACCAGACTCCCAGCTGGCCACCTGGGTCTGTGCCCCTGCCCGCCTCCACTCCTTCGGCCCTTTCCTGCATTGTCTTTGTGCCTTTGGTGGCTTCTGACCCTTTGATAGCATGACTGGGCAGAGCATCCCGCACCTCCAGGGCCCTCTGGGGGTCCCAGGTCTGGGTGTCATGTGCTTCAGAGGCACCTTTGGCACTTGGAGGGGTGAGACCTCAGGCTGTGCCTCGGTTTCCCCAGGGCTGGGTTGAGCTCGGGGGACCTGCTGTTGCCTGGGAGCCCCTGCTCTGCGCGGCCCCGGGTGAGCTGTTCCTGGAGGAGGAGCCTGGGCCGGGGTCGGCAGCACAGCTGGTCAGGCTTCCCAGCCTGGGCCTGTGGACATGGGGCAGGTCTGCCCTGGGGTAGGCGTCCTGGGCACTGTAGGGGGCTAAGCAGTGTCTCTTGCTGCCCACTCTGGGCCAGGAGCACCCCAGTCCTGACAACTGCGCATGTCCCCAGACATGGTCGTGTCCTTGAGGCGGGGGATCACCCTGGCTGAGGACTGTGACCTGTGTCTCTCAGGGTCCTTCCCCTGCTCCCTGCTGTGGGCCAGCCTCTTGTTCTGAGTCCTCTGCCCACGGTGTGTGGCACCGACCCACAGGGGCTCTGGGTTCTCGTTGAGTGACTTTTGTTGGCTGATTGAAGTTCGTTCACTCGGGAAACGAAGGGAAGTGGCCTGCGTTCCTGACTCCCAGTGCCCCAGAGCTCGCCCTGTCTCTGTCACCAGCCCCCCGTGGCCATCTGCACCAGTCCACAGGCAGGTGCACCTGGGGACAGCCTCTCAGCAGCTCCTCCTGAGTGTCCCCTGGCCCCGCCACCTGTGCTGCCCAGCCTAGGGCAGGGACCAGGCTCTCTGTGTCGCCCAGCCTCAGTCCCCCCCTGCCTGGAGGGACGGTGCTCCACCACAGGACTGTCACGGAGTCAAACTGAGGGGACCAGCACAGCCCTCCTCTCCCAGTGGGCCGTCCCTTGTCGCTGCTCCCCGAGGGGCGTGCCCAGTGGGAGAGTGTCTCCTGACCCTTCTCGACTGCTGCTGTCCACACATCCTTGCTGAGAAGCTGCCGGAACAGCCCTGGTGCATGCGTGTCTCCCATTAGTACCCCCACAAGGACCCGAGGCTGGGAGGGTGCCGAGCTGCTCCGTGTAGGGGCTTCGGTCCTGGCAGACTCCAGATCGAGTGCTCTGTGTGGTCCTGCTGGAGTCGGTGCCACCTTCTAGGGGCACTGTGAGGTCGCGGGTGGTAGCATGAAGGGGTGCAGCCACGCCGGGGCACCCTCCCTGGTGCTCCTGGTCATTCTTCAAGGGGTCTACACTGGCGGGCAGTGGTCCCTCCACGCCTGCATGGGCCTCTTTGTGTCCTGTGGGCCTCGAGCCTGGCCTGCTGACAGTGGGTGCATTTGGATCCCTTGGGCCAGGAATGGTGCTTGGGCCTGGTGGGTTTGGTGGGCACCGCTGGGTGGCTGCTGGCAGGGACTGCCTGCCACCCTGGGCTGCGCTCTGCTTGAGGGGATGAGGGTTGACTGGTCTGAGCCTCCTTGGAGGGCCCCAGTGGGGGTGGTGACAGGCGGTCTGTGCCTCCTAATGCCCCCTTGGTTGTACTAGCTGAGCCTCACTGGTGACAGTGGCGAGCTGGGCAGGCGGTCTCTGTCCCCATACCTTGGGAGGTGCTGTAGTTTGGTTCTGGAATGTCCCCCAAAGGCCCAGGACGTGGTGGTCCCAGGAGGGTGCTGTGGGTGGATGGAAGGTTTTGGGTCGCTGGGGGGGCGTGCCCACAGAGGTGATAGTGGGACCCGGGCCCTTCCTCTGCCTTTTGTTCCTGGCCCTCACAAGGGAGCAGTGTGCTCCTCCAGAGGCCTGGGGCGGAGTCTGGGGACTGCGCCCAGACTGCCGTCTCCTTAGCCGGGAATCCCAGTGAGCCTGTTCTGTGTGAGCTGAGCATCTCTGGTGTCTGTCGCAGTGGTAGAAAGCCAGCACTGCGGAGCGCAGGGTCCTGCTCACACCCCCCGGCTGGGTTCAGGTGGGCAGCACGGGGGACTTCCCAGGCTTCCCTGACTCTATGGGGGCTTCAGAAAGGACTCGATAAGACCCCAGCATACAGGGACGGGGCTCAAACACAGGTGTTGGATGAATGGGGGAGGGGGACAGTCTGCACAGAGCCCTTATTGTCACAGGGTGGCACAGCTGGGCTGAGGGGGCATGGGTGTCTGCACCTTTGAGCCACCTGGGAGGGGTGGCATCCCTGACGGCAGCCCCCAGCAGGCTGTGCCAACAGTGTGTAGAGGAAGCTGGGCGCAGTGGCCATGCCTGTGATCCTAGCACTTTGGGAGGCTGAGGCAGGAGGATCGCGAGTTGCAACGGCGAGGTGCTCAGCAACTCAGTGAGACCCTGTCTCTACATGAAACACAAAATAGAGCTGGGGTGTGGCTCAGTGGTCGAGTGCCCCTGAGTTCAATCCTCAGTACCAAAAAAAAAAAAAAAAAACAGTGTGTAGAGGAGATCAGGCTGAGTCAGTGCCTTCCTGTCGCTGCCCTTCGCTGTCATATCACCTGTGGAATCCCGAGTGTCAGGCCACGTGGGGCCCACGGTGTGGTTCCCCTCTTTGCTCTCTCCCTTCTACGGGTGGACACTGGAGAGCTCCTGGCTGGCCTGTCTAATCACCTGCTTGAGGCACAGTGTGACTTTTTCACTCTGTGACTTTTACAGCTGGATGTCAGTCTCAGCTTGGGCTTGGGCCCCTCCTAGTGGTGACGGTGAGCCTGCCTGGGTGTCCTGCAGGCTCCTGGGAGAGGCAGGCACAGTGACTGGGGTGACAAGTGCCTGCTCATGGCCGTGTGGGGCCCTTTTGGTGACGTGGGTGCTCCAGACATTGAGACTTGGCTCATTCTGGGGGGAGTTTGAGGCCAGGGCCAGGAGGCACCCACCTCCTCCAGCTCCTTGAGTTCTGTGCAGTGCTAGCTGCGCAGGGGCTGGTGGCAGAGCCCTGGCCAGGCCTGACTGCAGGACAGGGTGCCCAGTGTCCTCTGGAGAAGGCCAGGTGTTTGGGGTGCTGGCTGCTTGAGAGCTGTGTTTAGATTTGCACCCAGAGCTCGCAGTGTGGCGTTTAAGAAGGGGAAGGGCCCAGGGGCAGCAGAGCACCTGCTCCCAGGCGTGGGTGGGATGAGTTCTGCTGGGCTGGACCCCAGGGGCCCTGGCGTCACCTTGCTCTGACCTTGGCCACCAGCATGCCCTCCATTTCTGAGATTCTGTTGTCAGGGCTGAGGGGCCCTGGTGGAGTACCACAGGCCGGGTGCTTGTCCATAGACGCCAGATGCTGGCTGCTCGAGGTGCCAGAGGCCCGCAGGGGACCCCACATCCAGCATGTGCTGGTGTGGGGGCAGGCAGCTCCAGGTGCCCAGCCCACTCTGAGGGCACCCCTCCCACTGAGTCACCTCTGAACGCCAGGCCTAGGCTCGGTTCCGCTGTGCCTCTGGGGCACACAGATGCTCGGGCCCCAGCTGTCTCTGAACTGTGTGGTGTGCGGCAGCTCCTGGAGGCCCTCAGGGCCCTGTGTGCTTCAGCGGCCCTCCCTCCCCCCTGGGGGCGCTGTTCTGCGGGACCAGTGCAGTCTGTGACTTGTCCCTGCTGAAGGATCTTGGGCTGGCTACACTTCTTTGCAGCCAGGAGTGGAGCTCTGGCGCCGTCTGTGGGCACATGTGCCGTGGACATCGGTGTCTGCTCTAGGGGTGGTTTGAGGAGCTCGGGGGTCCCGGGCAGCCCTTCCCGTGGTCCAGGAGGGTGTTGGGGCAGGATGCTGTGGACGAGTCCAGGATGAGGCCAGACCGCAGATGTCACACGCTTCCTTGTGAGGGGCGGGTGGCCCCTCCCTGGTGGGCAGCTGCTGTGGTGTCGGAGCGAGGGTGAGTGGGGTGGGCCTAGGCTGAGGGCAGGGTGGACCTGGGCCATCGGGCAGGAGCAGGAACCCGGGCAGGCTTCTGGAGCGCTGGGTCTGCAGCTCTGAGGTGCTGGGCGACAGGATGTGCAGTGGCAGGTGGTCCTGCAGAGGGGAAGCCCAGCTGTGCTGCTCACCTGACACCCCAGAGCCACACCCTCGCCTCTGGGCCCTGCAGGGACCCTGGAGCAGTGGCTGAGCGCTCTGGGCTGGCCAGAAGCCCTGCACACTCGGGCTCCTGCTGGCCCCCTGCCTTCTCCTGGCCTCTGGGTTTCATGCCCTGCTTGGTCACTGTTAGCACAGAGCACAGGATCCAGAACGATCTGTGGAAAGGCCACCTGTGTGTAGAGGGGCAGCTGTCGCAGACAGCGGTCCTACTGCCCTGGCTTGAACACTGAGTGATCTCATCCCAGGTGCAGGTGGCAGTCACAGGCATGTTCCCTTTGCTTCTGGAGGCCACTGTGGGCAGCAGCTGGCCATTGTGTGTTGCTGCCCCCTTGGGTGCCATGGGACCCTGTGCATGGTAGACCTGGGGTCCCACTTTTCCATCTCACAGTTGAGGCATCTGTGACTTGAGGAACCTCGGGCTTTGGGTCGAAGTTAGCGAGAGCCAGTCTGGTCCCTGCCTCCTGCATGGTACCTGTGTGCTGGCTTCAGGCGCGGGCCACATCCCCTTGCCAGCCGAGACGTTCTTCCCAGCACCAGTGTGCAGGATGAGGCAGCTTTGCCCCCAGGGATGCTTGCTGTGATGTCTGGAGACATCCTGGCTGTCACTCTCCAGTGCCCAGGCTGTCCTTCCAGAGAATGACCCGTCTCCAGATAGCAGCGTTACCTAGGGGACACTGCTCTAGAAGTCACATCCTGGTGCCTTTTCTTTCTTTAAACAGTGCGCAGAGGGGGAGGAAAGTAGCACCAGCCACTCCCACCTCCACCAGGCCCTGCCCAGGTGGCATTGGTGAGCTTGGTGGGTTTGGCCCTCCACAGTAGATGCAGTTCGAGGTCAGCGTGGGCCACGTGAGGGTGGGGTGATCGCTGCCGCATGGCGTGGTCTTGAGTCCTGTACATCCGAGACTTGAGACGGGTGCTGAGAGTCCAGGTTGAACACGCTGATGGAGAAACAAGCCTCACACATCTGAACTTCCCTGAGCACAGCTCTCTGCCCAGAGGTTTCAGATTTTGGATTTTTGGTGCAGTTTGTGGGGCGGGGCGGGGCAGGTATACCAGGGATTGAACCCAGGGGTACCTAACCACTGAGCCACACCCTAGCCCTTTTTTTATATTTTATTTAGAGACAGGGTCTCAGTTGCTGAGGCTGACCTTGAATTTGTAATCCTCCTCCTGCCCCAGCCTCCTGAGCCTCTGGGATTCCAGGCGTGTACCGCCACGCCCAGTGAATTTTTGGATTAGGAATTCTCGACTGGTTTTCCAACCTGGCCTTCAGATCCCTTTGGTAAAGCCTGTGCAAATATTCCCAAATCTGAAGAACCCTGGATTCCCCACACTTCTTGGGATCAGGGACACTTGTCCTGAGCAAGAGCAGGCAGCCGCAGCTGGGGCTCCTCGCTCAGGCCGGGCTGGGTGGCGGCGCTCAGGACGCCAGCCAGGCTACACTGTGCCACGTGGCCGCGTGCAGCTTTGGGCGCGCCCTCCTGCACTGTAGGGCTCCCTGGAGCGGTGGTCCAGGGCCAGGAGGCGCCGCCTGCCTTTTGTGGAGCCCGTCACTGCGGCCTCGTCTTACTCAGACATAAGCCCCACTCCCTGGGCTCCAGCCTGTCAGGGTTGAGGTGTGTGAAGAGACCGCAGCGGGTGGCATTCCGTGGGCACGGGGAGGCAGGCGGGGACCAGTCACCACTGAGGAGGGACACAGCAGGGGTGTGGGCTGCACTGGGGCTGCTGTAAGGGCCCCATGTCTCCTGGGTGGGGCTCGTCTCAAGGCTGTGGTGAGGAAGCAGTGGCCCCTCTGGGTTCCCAGTCTGACTTTCGGGTCCCTGTGGCCGGCCGGGTGCCAGGCAGCTCTGAGTTCTTGTGCCTGAGCTGGGCTTGCAGCACCTCTCCCTAGAGGAGCCTGGGTGCTGGAGAGGCCCACACTCACCGAGGAAAAAACAGGTTCAGGGACATGCTTGGGGCCCCTGTGGTTCACCTGGCCACCCTGACAAAGTGGGCAGAGCCCAGGGGCACTGGGCAGGCAGGGCCTGGCATGGGGATGGACAGTGGGGCGGAGTTGGCATTGAGAGGAGCCCAGCTGCATGCAGGCAGGGAGTCCTGTGAGCCCCAGGGGTGAGGGCAGGAGGAAGGCATCAGCTCCTGCCATATCAGGGCCCTTGTCCCTTCTGTGCATGGTGGACAGGGGTGCCTGGTGTCGTGTGGGATTATAAGTTCTGAGCTCAAGTCGGGTGCACTAGTGCAAGCCTGTAATCCCAGCACTTAGGGAGGCTGAGGCAGGAGGATCGCGAGTTCAAAGCCAGCCTCAGCAACGGCGAGGCGCTAAGCAACTCAGTGAGACCCTGTCTCTACATAAAACACAAAATAGGGCTGGGGATGTGGCTCAGGGGTCGAGTGTCCCTGAGTTCAATCCCCAGTACCAAAAAAAAAAAGTTCTAAGCTCATGAGAAAAGAGGTCTAGGGGGACCGTGGTGACAGCACAGTGCCCTGTCACCTGGTTGGGTCTTAGACCATGTGGCCTCTGAACTCCTGACCCCCAGGAGTGCTGCTCCTGTGGAGCTCCTGGACACAGCTGCGAGAGGCGACGGTGGCAGCTGTGACGGGAAGTACTGCTGTCTCTGAAGGGGACGCAACTCGTCAGGCCAGGTGCGAGGACCGCAGGCAGCGGGCTGGCTTGCAGGCCCGGGCTCACCCTCCCCACCCCACAGGCACGGGCGAGAGCGGCAAGAGCACCTTCATCAAGCAGATGCGGATCATCCACGGCGCCGGGTACTCGGAGGAGGACAAGCGGGGCTTCACCAAGCTGGTCTACCAGAACATCTTCACTGCCATGCAGGCCATGATCCGCGCCATGGAGACCCTGAAGATCCTCTACAAGTACGAGCAGAACCAGGTGAGCCACGGCCCGGGCTCCAGGCAGGAGCGCGTGTGGGCTGCGGTATTTCCAGAAGGCCTGGCAGCCCCAAGCCTGCCTGCTCCTGCCACCAGCCTGCACAGCGGTGCCCCCGGGTGCCGACTGGTCGCTGTGATGGGCACCGCCTGGCATCCCTCAAGTGGCTGTTGGCTTTCTGCTGTGCTGTTGGGGACCTGCAGTCCTGCAAGGGAACCGCCTCGCCCAGGCCACCTGGGGAGTGAGTGGCGAGGCTCCCAGGTGCTGGTCTCTGCAGCCTGCCAGGTGCTTCCTGCACGGCATGGCACGCAGCCTCTCGGTGACCCCGTGGGTCAGTGCTTCCTGAGAACAAGGTGTAGCTACCAAGGTGTGACTGGTACAGCATGCTCACCCACTTGAGGTGCACAGCTCAGTGGTTTTTAACATGTTCACAGAGTTGTAAGCCATCAACCTGATCTGGTTCCAGAACATTCTGTCACCCCGGAAGGACACCCCATCCTCAGAATCACTGTCCCTCCCCCGCCCTGTACCAGGCTCAGGTATCTCTTTAACTTGAGTCCCACCCCCACTCCAGGGCACTGGGGACGCCCACAAGCCCTGGTGTTGGGCTGGGGCCTCGCCGCCTCGGGTGTGGGGCCTGGTGAAGTCCACCCGTGGACCTCGGCTTGCCCCTGCCCAGGTCTGCGATCTCCCAGCTGTGGCTGTCCGAAAGGCTCGGGTTCATTTGGGCTGTGGACCTTTGTTGGACCTGGGCAGTGGTCAAGACAGCCACTGTGTCTGTGAATGAAGTTCTGTTGGCACACACTCTGGGTACATACTGCCTGTGGCAGCTTTGGCCGGATGGCACAGAGATGGAGACCGTCCGTGCCACTACAAAGCTGAGAAGAAAGCCGGGCGCGGTGGCTCAAGCCTGTAATCCCAGCACTTAGGGAGGCTGAGACAGGAGAATCGCGAGTTCAAAACCAGCCTCAGCAATGGCGAGGCGCTAAGCAACTCAGTGAGACCCTGTCTCTACATAAAACACAAAATAAAGCTGGGGATGTGGCTCAGTGGTCGAGTGCCCCTGAGTTCAATCCCCAGTACCAAAAAAAAGCTGAGAAGACTTTCTCTTTCCCTGGGGAAGAGGTTGCTGACCCTGATACAGCAGTGTTGGGCTAGTGGGCCTTCTGGAGGTGGCCCTAGTCACCCAGGTATGCTTGTCCTGGCCCAGCCTGAGGGGTGTGGAGGGTGAGGGACTGTGGGCAGAGCAGGGCCAAAGAGAGCTGCTTGGCAGGGCACCGCCTATGAGGACCCCCAGTGGGCTCCAGAACCCGGCACAGGCCTTCCCTTGTTTTCTGGTTTGGGCTTCTGCCCAGGTGTACCCTGCCCGGCCCCACAGCCATGGCGTGGCCGGTTGTGTCCACCCACGGTCTGAGGAGAGGCTGGTGGAGGAAGAGGGACCTCCGCCTGGGCCTGCTGTGCGCGGGCGCTTGAGCTGGCGAGCCTGCGGTGGCCCTCTTCCCTCCTGACAGGGCCGGGCCTCCGCGCTGGCCTCGCCCGCCTGGCCTTGGTCATGAAGCCGCCTGCTGCAGGGTTGCAGGGCAGGCATGCAGACTGCCCGGTGCCGGCCTGGTGGGCGCACGGCCTTCAGCAGAAGTGCTGCTGTGGGCGTGGGCGTTGCGAGCACTGGTTTCCTGGCAGAGGGAGAGGCTAGTCAGCCCCCGGGGCCGCTGAGCAGCTTCCCCTCAGCTTCGCCCCTGTGGACTGGGACCTGGGAGGACAGTGTCTGGGGAGAAGTGGAGGTGGCCTGTGGCGGTGCCGTCAGTGACCTCGTGCTCTGCCCGTCTGCCCTGGCGTGCGAGGGCCCCCCGCCGTTTGTGGGTTAGGAGTGTTCTGTTCACAGCATGCTGCTCTCTGGCCCCCTTGTGTCCTCCCTGCTCAAAAAGCAAACCAGACAGAGGTCCCCTGCGCAGCCCTGGAGCCTAGGAGGGAGCTGCCTCGCAGGGCCTCGCAGGGAGGCTGGCTGCTCGCTCCCAGCCTGTGCGTCCTTGGAAAACCAGTCCTGGGCTCTTCTTCTGCCATGGCCACCAACCACACTGCCCCCTGGCTGGGGCCTGGACATGTGCCCTGCCTGAGCTCTGGGCTCCCTGACATGGCCAGGCCCCTGCCAGCTGTCCCCTCCTGCCCCACAGGCCAATGCGCTCCTGATCCGGGAGGTGGATGTGGAGAAGGTGACGACCTTTGAGCACCAGTACGTGGAGGCCATCAAGACGCTGTGGGAGGACCCGGGCATCCAGGAGTGCTACGACCGCAGGCGCGAGTTCCAGCTCTCGGACTCGGCCAAGTAGTGAGTGCCCGCGCCTGCCCCAGGCCTGTGTGTCACCCTGCAGGGTCACGCCACCCACCAGGGGCGGGCTCTCCCTGGCCTGGGACAGGAGGTGGCTTGTGCTTTAGTGAGCTCCTGGGTCTGGGAGCTCATGCTCCGTCTCCCAGCAGGGGCCCCAGTCCTCAGGATCACAGGGACGGGTAGGCTGCCACCCCCTGCCCACCGTCCTCCCACCTGCCCGCCGCCTTTGGGGAGATTGTGGCAGAGCCCAGACCAGCGGGCTCAGGGTCAGAGGCCATGGCGCCTGGGTGTGCGGCCTGGCAGGAGGGAGACACCGGGCAGACCCTCCTGGGAGGACTGTCTGAGGAGGAGCCGCCGTGGCCCAGGGGAGCCCTGCAGGGCGGGTCCAAGGGGTCCCACGCGAGGGAGGGACTCAGTGTGCCCAGGAGCCAGCTCTGTGGAGGCTGACGCTGGAAGCGCCCGTGGACAGCACCTCCCCCGCCACCGCATGCAGCAGGCGCTGGCAAGGGCACGGCACCGGGGCTTCCCGCAGGTGCCTTGCCCTCCCTGCAAGTCTGTCGTAAAGTAACAGATCGATGTTTAAATAGCCAGGCCTCTGGATGTCCTGTCCCATGGCCCATCTGCTGAGTCCCCCAGACCTGAGGAACGAGCCTGTGGCTCCTTCCCAGGGCAGTGGGGCGGCCCCTGTCCCCAGCCCGGCCCTGTCCTGGGGTCCCTGCTCCCACAGCCAGGCTGTGGTGCACAGTGCCACCTCTTGGGCAGGTGGCCCCAGCACCAAGGTCCTGACCACACTCCACTGGCTGTTGTTTCAGCTACCTGACCGACGTTGACCGCATTGCCACCTCTGGCTACCTGCCCACCCAGCAGGATGTGCTGCGGGTCCGGGTGCCCACCACTGGCATCATCGAGTACCCCTTTGACCTGGAGAACATCATCTTCAGGTGCGGCACAGGGCATGTGCCCTTGCCCAGACCAGGGCTGAGTGCAGGCCCTCGGCTGGGGAGGCGGGGAGGTGCGAGGAGTGAGCCCGGCTGCTCCTCAGGGCCTCCGGGGTGGCCTGGCCTGCAGAGGAGACAGGTAGGGAGCTGCTGGCGGCAGGCCCAGGGCGGGTGTCCTCAGGTCCTGGGGGCCTGTCCTGGGTTCTGGGTCTGCTCCAGCTGGCAGACCAGTGGTGGATGGACCAGTCCTCTCTGGGCCCCCACTGGGCCCTGTGCATGGTGGCCGCATGGCTGGAGTGGGCCGGGCGCCGCCTCTTGTGAGTCCCCCCAGGGGTCCACCCCCTCGGGAAGCTGCAGTGGCCACAGGTGGCAGGCCAGGTGCAGGGCTGCTGGGACAGCAGTGTAGACCAGCATGTTCCTTCCTTCAGTTCTGGAGGCAGAGGTTCGAGGTCCAAGGTCCAGCTCAGCGGGGTGGCTCCTGAGGCCCCTCCCAGCATCTGGTGGAGGCTGGTGGCTTGGGCGCCCTGGGCTTGCAGAAGTGTCTCCCGACCTCCGCACACATTCCCCTGCACGTGTGGTCAAAGCACACCGCCCCCCTTTTTTTTTTGGTACCAGGATTGAACTCAGGGCACTCGACCACTGAGCCACGTCCCCAGCCCTATTTTGTGTTTTATGTAGAGACAGGGTCTCACTGAGGTGCTTAGCGCCTCCCCGTTGCTGAGGCTGCTTTGAACTCTCGATCCTCCTGCCTCAGTCTCCCAAGTGCTGGGATTACAGGTGTGTCCACCATGACAGCTCCAGGTGCCCCTTTTATTAAGATGCCGATCATCAGACGAGGGCCCCCAGCTCCAGCTAGGGTTCTGTTCCCAGGCACTGGGGATGGTGCCCAGCCCAGCACGGCGTGGGGCTGGCCCTCTCACAACACGCCATGTCCTTGCTGTGCCCCTCGGGGGCCTCCACTCACCAGCTTCTGGGCAGCATCGTCCCACCTGGGGTGTCCCAAGTGGGCTGGGGAACATGGCCCAGGGAGGGCCAGGGCACCTGGGATTTGCCTGGAGGCCCCTTTGGCCTGAGACCCACCCAGGCTCTCCTGCTGCTCCGAGGTTCCTGCTGCTTCCCCGGCGCGGGGCCTGCGTCCCCCGCTCTGAGCTGCTCCCTGCAGGCCAGGCCGTGCTCCGGACCCTTGGGAGCTGAGCTGTCCACCTGGTTCTGTGAGACCTGAGGTTTTGGTTGTGCTTTCTTTTCTTCCTCATGGGATCTGTGACCTCAGAGGGTGGTTGAGGTGACCAGGCCAGGCCTGGTGACAGCTCCACGCACCGTGCTTCTCACAATCCCCTTGAATCGCTCACCCTGCCTCCATGGCCTGGGCCTCGCTGCACCCGGTCAGCAGCACCCTGTCCCTGGGCTCACAGAGGGCTGGCCTGGGGCCCGAGCCACAGCCCGGCCCTGATGGGAGGCATTGGTGGAGGTGCGGCTGCCCCTGCCGTGAGAAGATCCTCGTCCCCTTTTTTGAACTCACATGGAGACAAGGCTCCCAGGGGCTTGCATGTGCCAGGACGCCTCGAGGGGAAAGGCAGTGGCCCCAGCACCAAGGCCCTGACCACACTCCACTGGCTGCAGCCCCAGCTGGGCCAGGTCCTGGCATGGGCCCTCTGCTGGCCACTCTGCCCTCCAGTCCTGCTGGCACACCCACCGTCCCCTGCACCCACTGGGCTCCTGCGCACCGTGCCCAGACCCCCCTCTGTCCCTGTGTCCTGTGGTGGGAGGAGCACCTGCCGCCCGCTGTTCCCGGGGCATCTCCCAACTTGCCCTCGCCCTCTTCTGTCGCCTGCCTGTTGGCGCCTGCTTTGCTGGACGGAGCGGCACCCGCTCCTCTCTCAGCACTCAGATGGCCTCCTGGCCCTCTGGCTGCCACGTCCCACTGGCTGAGGCACATGGCAGTCGTGTGAGGAGCCGAGATTTGCTTGGGCCTCCCCAGGGGTGATGAGCAGCCTCCGGTTCTTTCTTGTTTATTAACGAGGCTGCAGGGGACAGCAGGCTGACTGTCCACAGCCAGGGGCGGCTTTCTGTTCTCCGTGGGTCCGGGTTCGGGCTGCAGTCCCAGGGGCCTGTCTAGCTGAGGCTGTGGGCGCTGCCGGGACCTCCTGGGGTCTGTGCCTCGCAGTCCACCCCCACGCCCACCCCCACCCCCTGGCCAGGTCTCTGGCCTCACATTTGCCACTCTTCTGGGGAGGTGCGGACTGTCGCCCTCAGTGCCCGCAGATCAGCAGCTGTGCAGAGGGTATCTGGAGGAAGGCCACTCCGCCCTGGGCCTGCTCACGTGTCTTATCTCCTGCCCACGTGGGCCCTGCCGCAGGCAGTGTGGGTCCTCAGAGGCGCCCTGCTGTGGGGCATGTGGGCTGCCACTCCAGGGCTGTCCCTTGGTTCTCGTGTGTGTGGTGCTGGGCTGGATCCCAGGGTGTCACGGTGCCGTGGCAGGGTCCTGGGACCATTCCCTGTGGATTTGGGGCGGCTGTGTTGGTCATTGGAGGTGGTGTCCCCTTGGCTGAGGTGGAGAATTCCCAGCGCTGGGACAGGGTTTCTGGCACTCCCTGGCTTTGGGCCACACCTGGCTGGGCTGGGCTGGGCTGGGCTGGGAACGGCGCCCAGTGGTGGCCGTCGGGGTCAGAGCTGGTCTCCCTGGGGCCAGAGCTGGTCTCCCTGGGGCTGAGCGCTCGTGGGCCGTTTCTATCCAGAATGGTGGACGTCGGGGGACAGAGGTCTGAGCGGAGGAAGTGGATCCACTGCTTTGAGAACGTGACATCCATCATGTTCCTCGTGGCGCTCAGCGAGTACGACCAGGTCCTGGTGGAGTCGGACAATGAGGTGAGCACCGCCTGCTCTGGCGGTGGCCTGGGCTCGGGCCGACCTCCGCGGGGCCGTGGCTGCCTGGCCCGGCTCCTCAAACACACGCTCCCCCCAGAACCGCATGGAGGAGAGCAAGGCCCTGTTCCGCACCATCATCACCTACCCCTGGTTCCAGAACTCCTCCGTCATCCTCTTCCTCAACAAGAAGGACCTGCTGGAGGACAAGATCCTCTGCTCCCACCTGGTGGACTACTTCCCGGAGTTCGACGGTGAGTGTGGGCGGCGGTAGCTCTGGCCCCACGTGGCCTCCTGCAGGGGTGCTGTAATCGGGAGAGCCCTGTGGGGTGCCCTGCTTGGTGGGTGGAGTGGCCCTGGCTGCTGAACTCAGCAAGAGGCCCTGTGGCCCCTGCGTGCCAAGGAGCAGGTCAGCCCGCCCCAGGCGGCCTGGGCTGTGGGGAGGAGCTGAGGTGCCAGGCACCCGCTGCCACCCCAGCCTCTTTCTGGGGGTGACTGTGGGGGCCTGTGCAGAGGGCCTGGGGCTGGAGGCACAGTCACCCTCAGCAGATCCCTCTGACCCAGGGAAGGTCCCTGCTGGGGTCCTGGACGTGAGGGCAGGGCAGGCAGGACAGGCGTGTGGGGAGTGGTGGGGACGGCTGGGGGCAGGGCGGGATCCCCAGAGCCCCAGGAGCAGGGCATGTGCAGGGCTGAGCGCAGCTAGGGTGCTGGGACAGGTGTTGGGCCAAGGCCAGGAGCTGTGCAGGGGGTGGCTGAGGGGCTGCTGGGGAGCTGGGTCAGGCTGGGCCAGGTGGAGGCTGCGTCTGGGGCTGGAGGAGGCACCGGCCGGGGCAGCAGAGGGCTCTTGGGAGGCTCCTGGGCCTCAACCCGCCTGCCTGCCACAGGGCCCCAGCGGGACGCGCAGGCTGCCCGGGAGTTCATCCTGAAGATGTTCGTGGACCTGAACCCCGACAGCGACAAGATCATCTACTCCCACTTCACCTGCGCCACCGACACCGAGAACATCCGCTTCGTGTTTGCGGCCGTCAAGGACACCATCCTGCAGCTGAACCTGAAGGAGTACAACCTGGTGTGAGCGCCTACGGCTGCCCGGCCGCCTCGGCAAGGGCCCTCGCGGTTGCTGGTCCGGGATGCACCGTCCACACGCCCCCTGCACCCTCGTCTCAGGGCCACGGCAGCCTTGTTCTGGTCTTGACTTGTGGCTCGATTTTTTTTCTAAAAAAAAAAAGAAAAGCAAAATAAAGAAAAAAGAAGCCGGAGGGGGCGGGACCCCAAGGGCCCTGCCGCCCGCCCCCGCCTGCCCCCGCTCCCTGGCCCTCCTGGAGTCCTCTGCTCCCCAGCCCGAGGTGTGGGGACCTGGAGCCAGTGGACCTGTCCTTTAAGTTATTGACGTTCTCACGACCTACGCTGTCATCTTGCTCCCTGGACTCCAAGAAGTGGGGGTGGGCAGCACCCCGCCGTCCACCCCGGGAAGTGCCTGACCTATAGACACACATATATATACACCTTTTTGTTTTTTTTATTTGAGGAAAAGAAAAACCAGTTCACCTGGCTCCCGGGCCGGAAGAGACCGCGGTGGCCAGTGGCCCTCAGCCCCACACACCGGGGCTGGCCGGGGCTGCTGTGCTGTGTTCCCAGGCCTGTCCCTGGCCAGCAGCTTGGGTGCTCCTGGGGTCCTGGGGTCCTGTTCCTGGTGCCTGGCCCGGGAGCTGGGCCCTGGGGACGGCCAGGAGGCCAGGAGGCCGGGAGGCCGGCTCCCGTGGCTTGTGTGGCTTGTGTGGCTCCGTTTGTTGCCACTGGTTTGGAAGGTGAGGGTGGGGTGGGGACTCTCGGTGTCTTCTCAGGTCTGTCCCCAAGAGGCAGAGAGGAAAGCTGGGGGCTGCTGCTGGGCCCTGTGTGCGTGCCCGTCCCCAGCACTGTCCCCTCAGCCAGCACCTGCACTTCGCCAGGCCTTTGAGGGCCACTAGTGGCCAGGCACTGGGGAAGTGGGCAGCTGGCATCCCAAGCCCAGGGCCGCCTCCTGGGCTGCGGAAGCCATCTTCGAGAACACAGGCGGAGCAGGGGCCGCGTCAGGGCGGAAGTGGCTGCTGTCCCTCTGTGGACTGAACACCACGGTGTCTTGGTGGTGTCCTGCGAGTAGGTCGCCAGCAATGCCTTCGTCCCTGGCACCCTGCTGGGACCCCGTGGGGGCTGCTGCCTCGGGGCCTGGACAGAATTGGCTCAAGTGAGCCGCCCAGGAGCCCCCTCTGTGGCCGCTGCCCCCCTCAGGCCTCGAGAGGGCAATGGAGGGGCCCTGTAGTGGGACCCAGGTGGCAGTGGAGGTGGGGGCATTCCTGGCCGTGGCCATGGAGTCCTCCGTCTCCAGAGGGTCCAACCCCGTGCTGTGTCCCTGGGAGCGTTTGTCATAAACCCTGGCAGTGGGGCTGGGCCAGGGTCCCCGCAGAGGGGCGTCTTCACGTCACAAAAGGGACGAGGACTCGGGCTCTGTCAGTGGCCTGAGGGCAGGGTCCCTCGCGTGGGGCCTGGGCACCTCTGCCAGCCAAGTACTGACCCCTCAGGGGCGACGTGCCAAGCATTCCCGGGTTGCCCGGGGCCACAGCCAAAGCCTGTGCCGCCAGCTCCCTGGCCAGGCCCCTCTGCCCTTCAGAACCAAGACAACTCCTGTGCCAGTGCTCCCGGGGCGCGACGGGCAGCAGCCTCGGGCCGTGGGGGTCGGCCACGTCTGAGGTGCTCACGCGGCAGCTGGGCTGAGGTGCAGTGGCTGCTTTGCCCTTCCCCTGGCATCCCCTCTAAATGCAGTCGTGAGTGGCCACCAGTGGGCCTGATGGGCACCTCTGCCAGGTCCCCACTGTGGGGTCTGAGGCAGCGGCCGGCCGCTGGCCACAACCACAACCTGTGCACCAGACCATGCGCGCCCTGGCCTGTTTAAGAAGATTCTGTAAAATGCTGTTTTTAAGCCTTGTGACATTCAAAGTGCATGTATTAGGCGTGTTGGGGACAGTGCGGGCTGGGCGCTGTGGGCTCTGTGCCCACCTCCGGGGCTGGGGAGGGGCGCCAGGGTCCCCACAGCAGGTTGCGGGCCTGACCGCTCAGCCCACAGGTTCCTGATGGAAATCGACTTTTCATATCTTTCTCTTGAAACAAATTGTTTTAAATTGAAATAAATCTTGTTCCTACACGCGGTGCCCTGTTGGTTCGTCTCCTGGTGCCGCTGGGGGGGTGGCGGAGCCGCCCCGGCCCCCCTGCCTCCTGCCAGGCTCTGCATTGCTGCCCCCCCCCCCCGCCTGCTCAGGGGTCACCTCGCTGGGCCCCTAATTTCCACCTACCTGAAGGCCCGCGTTGTTTGGGGACTGGGCCCAAGAGCCACTCCCAGGACACTCGGGGCAGATGGGGCTGTTGGGCCCGCGGACCTCGCGGCTCTGCTTCACTTGGCTGAGTCCTCTGTCAGGAAGGGCGTGACCATGCGAAGGGCCACCACACTCGCCACGTGCGCGCTCGGGCGCAGTGTGGGGCCTTGGCAGCGCCGTGTGGGGCGCCCGCCACGCGCAGGCCCCTGTGCCACGTGCTGCTTGCTGTCTGTGGCCCTGACCGCTGCGGGGAGCCTGGGGTGGCTCGTTTGATTGGCATAGATGTCCACAGGGTCCACTCACGTAGCAGGTGTCAGAAACGTCCTCCCTTCACGGCTGAGCGGTGGTCGCCGTGGGGGGCTGCGCTCGCTTGCGCCCTGGGCCAGCACCAGCCGTCCCCACCCCGTGTTGGGGCCGCGCTGCTGTGGCGGTGCTGCGGCTCTGGGCTCTGGGTACGCAGCTGCTGTGTGTCCGGCAGTGGTTGCTGCTCGGTGGCAGTTCTGTCCACGTCTGGGGAACCACCACACTGTTCCTGCAGGGGCTGCACCACTACCCCCAGCCGTGTGTGAAGGTTCCATGTTCACCCCCTCCTGTGTTGGTGACCTGTGCACCAGGCCCTCAGGCCGGCGGTGGAGGCGGCGGGAGGCAGCACTCACCGCCCCGCCAGGCAGGAGGGCGCAAGGGTCATTCTAGACTGTCTGTTCCGGGAGGAAGGCGCCACACCTGAGGCAAGTGCTCCTGGTGGAGGCCCAGCCTGGATGAGGCCCAGGGACAAGACAAGCCTGGCAAGCTGGAGGCTCAGTGAGGACCTGTGGCTGGAGCAGAGGGAGGGGGAGGCGGTGGGGCAGGCAGGGAGGACCCGGCTTGGGCCCCAGGGAGGTGGGAGCCATGGAGGGCTGTGGGCAAGAGGGGCCTGGCCCAGGTGCTCGCTAGTGCCCTCTGGCAGTTGATGCAGGGAGGACAGGCTGGGGGTTGAAGGTGGGAGGTGACGCACTGGTCCAGCGGAGCAAGTGGGGCTGGACCGGGCAGCAGAAGCAGAGAGGGAGGGCGTGCACCCTGGGACCTGGGGGCAGCCCGCAGAGGCCAGGGCTGGGGGTGTCATGCCCGCCACGTCCAGTAGGTGTCGCCCCAGGCAGCCCCTGGCCCGTCTGGTGCCCCAGCCCTGGAGGCCTTTAGGCCTCATTCTAAAGGGGAAACAGGCTGAGAGGGAGCCCCTGTCACCCTCACTCGCATGGGCCACACCACACCCATCACCCGTGTGGAGACGGGCTGTTTCCACGGTTGGAGGGTGAGGTGGGTGCTGGACAGAGGCGCACAGGCATCTGCCGCGCTCTGCATCCAGTTCTGGGCACACCCAGCAGTGGAGCTGCTAACAAACGGCGAGAATTAAACCCTTCTGCAGTTTCTGGTTCTGTTGTAATTCTCTAGAGAACAAAGGAGGGCTCGCCCAGTGTTGGCGACGTCCCGGGTTCCAGCCCAGCACTGGAGGGAGAAAGAAACGCAAGCAGTAAAGAGAACACCCCATAACCGTGAGAGAACCATTCAGCAAGAGAACACGATCACCCCGAATGTGCACCCACAGCAAAACTGGAAAGAACCGGAAGGAAAAGTAGATGCCCAACTACACCTGGAGACGTCAACACTTCTCGATGGCCAGTGAAGTCAGCTCTGAACGCCACCGCCACCACACGGACTGATGGCAGCGTGGAGCTCGCCACGGCGACAGCAGAGGGGCACATTCTGAGCCACAAGGCAAATCCTAACAGACCTAAGACAACTCGACCTCTTCAAAACATCTTTGGCCATAACAGAACGAAACTATAAGTCAATAGTAGCATAATTGTTACTTGGAAAATCCCCCAAAAGTTAGGCGTTAAGCAACACACTCCTGAATTATCCATGGGTTCAAGAGCCTTGAGGAAAATTAGAAAACACTTCGAACTGAATGAGAGAAAGAGAAAATAGAACCTATCAAAATGTGCAGGACGCAAGCCAGGTGTGGGGCGCACCTGTGATCCCAGCTGCTCAGGAGGCCAAGGGAGGAGGCTCACAAGTTGCCCTCTGGGACAACACAGAAAGACTCCGTCCCAAAGAAAAATTTTTTCAGGATGCACCTAAAGCAGTGCTTCAAGGAAAATTCGTAGCATTAAAATGCTTGCATCAGAAAAGAAGAAAGGTCTCTGCAGGACGCCTCAGAGATCACATAGGTTGGGTTCCAGACCACTGCAATAAAGTGATGATCACAGAAGAGGAAGTCACATTTTTTTGTTTCTCAGTGCATATAAAAGCTGTATTTACTACACTGCAGTCCATTGAATGTGGGTAGGATCATGTCTAAAAATATGCATTCATTGCCGGGTTCAGTGGCACACCCCTGTAATTCTAGTGGCTTGGGAGCCTGAGGCAGGAGGACTGCAAGTTCAAAGCCAACCTCAGCAACTTAGAGACATCCTAAGCAACTTAGTGAAACCCTGTCCCTAAATAAAAAATAACAAGGAGGCTGAGAGGAGAATCGCGAGTTCAAAGCCAGCCTCAGCAACGGCGAGGCGCTAAGCAACTCAGTGTGACCCTGTCTCTACATAAAACACAAAATAGGGCTGGGGATGTGGCTCAGTGGTTGACTACCCCTGAGTTTAATCCCCAGTGCCAAAAATTTAAAGATGAAATAACAAGGGCTGAGGATGTGGCTTAGTGGTTAAGCACATCTGGGTTAAACCCCTGGTACAAAACAAAAACAGAAAAACAAGAAAAGCTACAAAGACTGCATGTACATAAATTTGACATCTTAGAGGAAATGGACAATTTCTTGAAAGATACAGGCTGCCAAAACCCTCCCAAGAGGGGCTGGGGTTGTGGCTCAGTGGCAGAGCACTTGCCTCGCACATGTGAGGCACTGGGTTTGATCCTCAGCACTGCATTAAAATAAATAAGTAAATAAACAAAACAAAGATATTAAAAAGAAAAGCCCACTCAAGAAGAAATAGAGAAACAGAATAGTCCTACACCTATTAAAGAAGTAGAATTTGAGTTAAAGGCCTCCAAAGAATAAGACTTCAAGTCCATCTGGTTTCAGTGGTGAATTCTACCAAACATTAAGAAATAAATAGCATCAGATCCTGTCTGTCCCAGGAGATAGCAGGGGATCGGATGCTTCCAGCTCCTCTCTGAGGCCAGCATTATCTTGATACCAACCTTAGGTAAGGACAGTACAAGGAAGCCACAGAGCAGAGTCCCCATGAACACACACAGCATCCTTAACAACACTCCAGCAAACCAAATCCAGCAAGCTACAAAGAGAAAAGTTTGTAGGGATTTATCCCTGGAATGCAAGGGAGGTTTCACATTACAAAAAATCAATGAAAACTGCTTGTCATTCAAACTAAAGAAAATACAACCACATCAGTAGATGAAGAAGATACACCTGACACAATTCAGCGTCTCTTCATGCTAAAAACTCTTAGCAAACCAGGAACAGACGGGAACTTTCTCAACCTGATCATGAGAATGGATAATCACACACACACACAAATGCGCCAACTACAGCTAACATCATACTTGATGGTAAAAGATTTAATGTTTTCCCTTTAAGATCAAGAACTAGGGGCAGTGGTGGCGTGCTCGCCTAGCACGCATGAGGCACTGGGTTCAATCCTCAGCACCACATAAAAATAACATAAAGATATTCTGTCCACCTACAACTAAAAAACTAAATAAATATTTTTTTTTTTAAAAAAGATCAAGAACTAGGCAAAGATGCCACATTCACCATTCCTATTCAACATCACTCTGGAAGTCCTAAAACATGCCATAGTAAAGAAAAACAAATGTCAATAAGATTGGAAAGAAAAAGAGAAAACATAACTATTCACAGGTGACATGATTGTCCACATAGAAAATCCATAAGAATATACAAAAAAAAAAAGAAAAAGAAAAAGAAAAAGATTCTGGTATTAATAAGTGAGTTTAGTAAAGTTGCAGGATAAAATATCTACATACAAAAAGCAATCACGGGCTGGGGTTATGGCGCAGTGGTAGCGTGCTCGCCTAGCACGCGTGAGGTACTGGGTTCAATCCTCAGCACCACATAAAAATAAAATAAAGATATTCTGTTCACATACAACTAAAAAATAAATAATAAAAAAAAGCAATCGTATTTCTACACAGTAGCAGTGAACAACCAGAAACCCGAAACTGAAAAACAATACAATCACCCCAAAAAGTAAAATACCTATGTATAAATGTGATGAAATATGTACAAGTATGCATGCTGAAAAGCATAAAACCTTGACAGAAGAAACCAAAGGAAACTCAAATAAATGGAAAAGCATACCATGTTCATGGATTGAAGACCCAGTACACTTCACTTAAGATACCAATTCTCTTTAAAAGTATCTATAGATTTAATGCAAGCCCAGTCATAATCCCAATAGGTTCCGTGTACACACAGACAAAAGATTCTAAAATTAAAGCAACTAGAATAACCAAAGGAATTTTGAAAAAGAACAAAGTTGGAACAATACACTACCCTATTTTAAGAATACTGTATTGGTGCTCTCCAGAGAAACAGAGCCAATAAGATAGATGGACAGATGATTGTCAGGTGATAGATAACAGGTGACAGATGACAGGTAATAGATGATAGATATAGATAGATGATAGACACAAGCTCACATGATCATGGAGGCGGACCAGTCCCAACCACTGCCATGAGCCATGGCGGAGACCCAGGAGCGCTGACGGGGTAGCTCCCCTCGGTCCAAAGGCCTGAGAAGCAGGAGAGGCCAGGACGTAAGCTCCAGTCAGAAGGTCGGTGGACTCAGACCCGGGAAGAGCCCACCTTGCCGTCTGAGTCCGAAGGCAGAAAAACCGGAGCCTGGGCTCAAAGGCAGAGAGGCGGGGGAATTCCCACTCCTGGCCTTTTGTTCCAGTCAGGCCTTCAACTGATTGGACGAGGCCCGAGGGCCTTCTCTTTCACCCAGTCCACTGTGTGGAATGCTCATCGCATTCACAAGGTGCCTTACAGACACACCCAGAATAAGGGAACAATGTTTACCCAACATCTGGGCACCTTGTGGCCCAGTCAAGTTCACACATAAAATTAGCTGTCACCCAAATTGTCACATCATACCTGTCAAACCTCAGTAATCAAGAGGGTGTGATACTGGAAAAAAGACAAGGGACCATGGAGCCGAATCCAGAAGGAGGCTGACAGGTGGCGAAGTCTGCCGCAAAGGTCCAGAGGCACCTCGGGGCAGAGGCCGTCTTTAGCCAGGCTCAGACTCCTGGATGCCCACAGGCAAAACAGCAGCAGGGAAACCCTGCCTCCAGCTACAGTGTCCACAAAGCCAGCTCAGGAGGGGTGACCCGCCTCAGTGCCCACAGGAAACGAAACAGGAGAAAGCTCGAGTGGGAGACCTGGATTTTGGCAAATGAAACATCAAAAGCACAAGGTGAGCAATGGTAGGGCGCCTTTGCAAAGCCATCCGTCCCTCAGCAAGTTAAGCACAGCTACCCCGGCCCAGCCACCCCGGCTCCACGCTGCATCCGGGGAAATGGGAACTGACGTCCACCACGAGGCGCACGTCAGTCTTGGCACCTGAGCTCGTGGCCGCCACAGGCTGGAAGCAACAGAGAGGTCCCTTGGAGGGTGAGCAGCGAAGGGTGGCGAGTCCTCTCAGAGGATCATCAGCCCTCCAATGGCACGACCCGGCTGGGGACGCAGCTCAGCAATCGGTGCTTGTCTCGCTCAGGCAAGGCCCTGGGTTCCATCCCCAGCACCAACCAACCAACAAAACAAAAACCTAAATGAATCTTTTTTTTTTTTTTTTTTGGTACTGGGGATTGAACTCAGGGGCCCTCGACCACTGAGCCACGTCCCCAGCCCTATTTTGTGTTTTATGTAGAGACAGGGTCTCACTGAGTTGCTTAGCGCCTCGCCATTGCTGAGGCTGGCTTTGAACTCGCGATCCTACTGCCTCAGCCTCCCTAAGTGCTGGGATTACAGGCTTGAGCCACCGCGCCCAGTTCTAAACGAATCTTATCACCAGAAAAAACCCAAAGCACAGAAATGAAGACCCTAGAAGTCAGAGAGTGGTTACCACTGGTGGGGGGGACTTGCCTCTGGGAGACTGGGGGCTGCGGGGCAGCCGACGGAGGCCCCACCGTGGACCCCATGGATGCCGATCTCACAGTGAGATTCACGTTTGAAGTGTTTTCTGTGCTTTGTTTTATTTGTTCTGCTTTATTTCATTCATTTTATTTTATTTCTGGGGCTCAAACCCAGCGCACACTGCCTCGGCTCCACCTAGCCCACTGTCTGTATTTAAAAAAAAAAAAGAATCTGCCAACGTTGTTCCCCTGTGTTTCCAAATGAACCAAGAGCACATGACAGACTCCAGCCGTGCCAGCATGTGGACAGGAAGCAGCTCTACCCGTCTGGGGAACTGGAAGGGAGGTTTATTTTAAACCCAGAAAGTTGAACAGAGGCCGTCCCCACCCAGGGGATGGAGGGAGGAAGGGGCCATTTGTTCGGAGGACGGTGGGAGCCATGAGGGGCCAGCAGGGGGCCCCCGAGTCCCAGCCTGCGGCTCCGCCCAGCCTCGGCTCTGCTGGCCGGGCCTGTCCACTGCCGCCCACCCGGCTTCTGCAGACTGCCACCTATTTCTGCCTTCTTCACCTGCCCCAGAGTGGCCAAGTCACCCAGAGGCTCCGGCCTTGGGGTGCATGGTCCTGACAGCCATCCTGTTGGGGGCGGGTGCGCAGGGCGGCGCCTGCTGGCCCCAGTGACCTGGTGGGGCCCCTATCACACTTTCCATCTGCCAGTCATTATGAATCAACAGCAAGGAAACCACACGCTCCTCTGCTGGACGAGCCCGGCGTGCTAGGCAGGCCGCAGCCCCGCAGCGGCTCCGAGCCCAGGTGGGGAGGGAGGGCACTGTGCAGACAGGGGCCCTGGGCCCGGGCCTGGGCATGGCACTCACCCTCTCTGGACCTTCTACTGCCCCATCTGTGCGGGGTCCACAGGCCCCATGTACATGAATCTGGGAGGTTGTTAGGGCCAGAACTTGCTAGAGCTTCTCAAAGGGGACTTTGCCTGCACGGACCTGCTGGATTGGAGAAACCCTCCCGCTGTGAATTGAGAAAGCAGCTGTATTTTTACCTCTGCAAGCACCCCACCCCCATCCTACTTCTAGGGCCCTGGGTGGGAGGGAAATGGGTCAGGGAGGCCTTGGATTCTTGGTTGGGAAGACCCCTGTGACCCCCAGATTCAATCCCCTATCCTGGCATGTCCACTGGCCTGACTCCTCCGGATCCCACAGTGACCTGGGCCACCTCCCTTCTTCCACTCAAAGGACGTGGGGCCATATTTTTATTGTATTTATTGTATTTTTATTTTTGGTGCTGGGGATTGCACCCAGGGGTGCTCTACCACTGAGCCACATCCATAGCCCCCCTTTTTTTTTTTAAATTTGGAGATAGGGTGTGGCTAAGTTGCTGAGGCTGGCCTCAACTTGAGATCCTCCTGCCTCAGCCTCCAGCGTCGCTGGTGCACCACCAGACCAGCCAGGCTCCTATATTTCTAAAGTCTTACCATCTGAAGGAACTCGAGGCAAGTTCCATTTGTCCGCAGCTGTGCCTTTGGTGCCCAGGACCATGCCTCCTGCGCGGCAGGGCTGGTAAACGTGCGAGGGGAAGCCCTCCCCACATCTGCCACGTGCGCTTTCCAACTCTGGCCCCGGCGCGGGCCGGGCTCCCGCCCTCTCCGAGTCCCGGCTGGGCGTCCCCTGCCCGGCGCCCCGGTCTCCTCGGCCTCCTGGGCCTCCTGGGCCTCCTGGGCTGTAGCGCGGGACGAGCGGGGGCAGCACACTTGCGTAGCGCCGGGCCTCGCCGTTCCTGGAAGTCCCGGGCGCAGAGGCGACGCCCGTCCGTCGGGGAGGGCGCGGCTGGGCTGGGGGCGCTGGGCAGCAGGAGGAAGGGGCCCGCGCCGCGGTGGGCAGCGGGTTCGGCGGCGCCCCTGCCCGCGCCCCGCCGCCAACCTGTCGCGCCCGCCCGGGCAGGTCGCAGGCGGGCGGGGCCGCGCTGCCATCTCCTGGCTCCGCCCGTCCCGCCCCGTTCCCAGCACTCGGCCTCGTGCGCGCCCAGCAGGGACGTCGGGGGCCCTGGGCGACCCGAGGAGGCCGCTGTCCCGAGCGCGCCGCTGGGTGCCCTGCCCGGCGGGCCGGGGCGATGCGGCCGGGTGCCCGCTGAGGCCCGCAGCATGGCCCGCTCGCTGACCTGGCGCTGCTGCCCCTGGTGCCTGACGGAGGAGGAGAAGGCCGCCGCCCGGATCGACCAGGAGATCAACAAGATCCTCCTGGAGCAGAAGAAGCAGGACCGCGGGGAGCTGAAGCTGCTGCTGCTGGGTGAGCGGGCGGAGGACGCGGGCGGAGGCCGGGGTGGAGGCCGGGCGGAGGACGCGGGCCGCTCCGGGACCGGCCATGCCACAGCCCAGAGCTCCGCGCAGAAAAGCCAAGTTCCCCTGCGCGCCGAGCGGCAGCCCCGCGCCCAGGCTCGGGCCCAGCCGCCACGCCCTGGCCGCCTGTGTCACGGCCCGGGAATGAGGACCAGCCCAGGTGCCAACCCGCCCGGCCAGCCGCGGGGAGGCGCCGCCCAGCCTCCTCCTCCACCTGCGAGGCCAGGTTGCTGTAGGAGGGCCTGTAGGAGGCTCGTCGGTGCGCTCTGGGGCCAGGACCCGGGCGGGCTGGCGAGCCCATTCATCCACCCATTGAAGATTCATTTAGTGACTGGGGCACAGCGTGGGGGCCGCTCTGCCCTGTGGAGCTGTGGTCCCGGGAGGAGACAGATGCTCGGGAGGGTGAACTCCCGCGGCCAGAAGGGTTTCCGGCAGCAAGCCGACTTGGTACAAAACCAAAGAGGGCGAGGAAGAGCAGTGGCCGGCAGCTGGGAGGTGCTGGTGGCCAGGCTTCAGGGCTCCAGGCTTCTGAGCTCTGAGCCTCAGGGCCCACGTCAGCTCCCCAGACCTGTCCCCTGCTCAGGGCCCACTGGCCTACGTGTAGGGACCCAAGGCTGGGAGGGGCTCCTGGGCTTGCTGAGCCCCTGGCTGGATCTGCAGAAGGTCAGGTCTTCTGAACTCACAGGTGGCTGCCCTGGGCAGAAAGGCTGGTCACCCACTGTGGTTGCCGTGTTCTTCCCTTGCCGGTGGGAAGAGGCAGCCCAGGAGGGGAGAGAGGAACCATTCCTTCATCCAAAGGCCTTGCGACTCTGGCCTCCACCCCCTTGCTGAGCTGGGCTGGTTTTCTCCTGGTTCGTTCTGGTGTGGCACAGACTCCAGACTCCAGCACCTCCCTGCCCTGCACGCTGCACCCCTACTTTCTGGTGACCCTCCAGGGGCAGTGTCTGACTCCCTTGCTGGACGCTGAGCATTTTCTTTTCTCCTTAATGTTCAGTAACATGAATAATGAAGCCATCTGAGCCCGAAAGTTCTCTACTAAGAGTTTAATCACTGCTGGGCCCCGTGGTCCACCTGTAATGCCAACTACTTGGGAGGCTGTGGCAGGAGGATCACAAGTTTGAGGCCAGCCTGGGCAACTTGGCCAAGACCCTGTCTTCAAATAAAAAGTGCTGGGGATGTAGTTCAGTACCCGAGCAGTCCTGGCTTCAGTCCCCAGTTCTGCAAAAAACATTTTTTCTTCAAACGATACCGCTGTTCAGTGGCCAACAGACATCGCCTCTACTGAGTCTTCAGCTGGCGCTATTAAGCTCACCATGGACGGCAGGTCCATGTTGTTATTCCTTATTTACTGGGGCTTTCTGGGCAGTCGACTTCTTGAGTGAGCTTTGGCCTTTTGTGTCTTTCAAAGACTCTGTCCACGTCGCCTGCGCGGTCAGTGTGCTGGCGTGACACCCTCTCTAACTCCCTGCCGTCTTGCTGCCTGGAGGGTCTGTAGTGATGCCCCTTCCACCCTTGGTGTTGGACAGTGTCTGGCCCCCTTCCCCCTGGACCCTCAGGTGGGGGCTTGGTGGGTTTCAGAGATCTGTCCTGGAGCCTCTCTGGTCCCTTCTCCCCACTGCAGCGCTGCAGAGCCCTCGGCCTCCTCACCCCAGCCTCCACCCCCGCGTCCTCAGCGTGGGTCGTCCCAGACCCATGCAGCAAGGGCAGCCTGCCTCTCCTCTGACCATCGTCCAGCCTCGTCCCTGCCCATGGGCTCTCACTGCTCCTCTCTGCAGAGAGAGAGTGGACACATGTGCAGACCAGGGCTGCTGCCCCCGCGAGCCAGCAGGGCGGATGCAGGGAACAACAGGGATGGGTCCTGCTTCGCGGGATCTTCCCCAGCGGTGCGTGACATCTTCCTGGAGCTGGGAAAGCCCCTGTGCAGCTCCACCACGGTGCTGCTCAGCCAGCCACACCAGGAAGCGCCTCGCCAGCACCCCTCCAAGCCTGGGGGCTGCCTCCACCCTGCTCCTTAAAAACAGGAATTGAACCCAAAAGTGATTTTTTTTTTCTCCTGGAGGTGACGGATCTTTTGAGGAAGTTGGCAAAGGGCTGGGGTGGGGGTGAGGCCGTGAAGTCCTCAGTGTGGGGAGAGGAGGAGCCAGCTGTCTGCAGCACTGGGAGGCAGCTGACCAGCCTCCCTAGCTGGGAGGCTGAGGCCAGGGAGGTGGACCAGCTGCCCAGGCCACACAGAGGGGTCACTGGGTCCAGTCTGCATTCCTCCCTGCTCGGCTTGTCTCTCGGGAGGAGAAAAGCCACAAACTCTAATGACAGATAGGGACGCTGAAGCCCAGCAGCAAGTCTGGGCCACAGCCAGGCCGAGTGGCCAGCCTCCTGCCCCTGGCCTCTCCTCAGGCCTGGCTCCCCGGCTCCCTGGGCGAGGTGCTGTAGTCTGGTGAGGCCAGGGCTTGGCACCCCTTGCTGGGTCCCTTCGTGGGCTCCACTGACTCTGTCCCCAGGAGGCAGCACTGGCATCCTGTCTGGGCTGGTGTGCCCTCCAGGTGGGAGCAGCTCGTCCCAGCCCGGCCCCTCGGAGTGTGCTAGGGCACACCCCTACCTCTGCCCAGGAGCAGACAAGCCCGCGTCCCCATGTCCTCAGGATGGTGACAGGTGGTAAAGACAGGGTCCCCTGGTGTTTTTCAGACTCTGGGCTGCAGTCCATCTGCAAGTCCCAGAGTCCATGTTGTGAGCGGCAGACAGGATCGTCACCGTTGTCATTATCGTTATTTTTGCCTTTGATGAAACACGAGAGGTGGACGTCAGATGGTGCAGCCCTAGCCGCAGCCCACAGACGCCTGCTGGTGTCTTCCTCTGGGGACACAGGGTGCGACAGAGAGTGGAAGGCCCATCCCCGCCGTGGCTCCCGTGGGTGCTCCTTAGCAGCCGAGCGCCCCTGGATACGTAACGTCACCACACAGGGATGCCGACCCTTGATGGGGGTCTCAGCTGGGGCCTGGGAGGCGGCAGGTTCGGTGGCTGCAGTGACGGCTGGGGCAGGGCCAGGGGAGCCTCCAGGAGCAACAGCAGGGTTCAGTTAGCAACCGTGTGTCCTGGGGCTGGCCTGGGGGCTGTAGGCCCAGCTCCGCGCTCAGCTGGCTGGAGCTGGGTGCCCATCACAGCTCAGGCGATGTCCTGCCAGCCGAGACTCAGTTTCCCCCATGAGAAGCAGCCCAGCGTCGGCCTCTCCTGGTGAGGCTCGGGTGGGAGGGCGCTCACCCGGGCCAGGAGCCCGTGGCCACCTGTGTCAGCCCAGGTCATTGCGGCTCCCAAGACGAAGGCCACGGGCCTCTGGAGCCTCCTGGGAGTGTGGGCGTCTCCCTACGTCCACTGCAGGAGCCCAGGGGGTCTCGCGCCCTAACCTGCAGTGTGGCCTGGCCTGAGACACAGCGGCAGCAGCGTGTCTGCAGGAAGGTCCCCAGAGCGTCAGAGAGGGCCCTGCACTGCGGCTTTGGGGGTTTTGTTCGTTTTTAAGGTAATTTCTTTTAAAAGAATTTTTGTGTGTGGTCGTAGATGGACAGCCATTATTTTGTGTATTTAATTCTTAAGGCGGTGCTGAGGATCGAACCCAGTGTCTCACAGGAGCTAGGCAGGCGCTCTGCCACTGAGCCCCAGCCCAGCCCTGAGGTCACTTCCTACTTGGCAATAAGTTTAGATATGCAGGAAAGTCACAGTAGTGGTCCCAGGGTCCCGTCGGCCCCTCACCAGCCCCCTTGTGGCATCTTGCAGATCCCCCCAGCATTGGTCACCGCAGGGGCCACGCAGCACATCAGGGTGTCCACTGGATGGACTGTAGACTTTACTCGACATCTTCCCCCAAAACAGCCTCCCCTGGCGATTAGGGTTGTCTTTCTCTCTTTCTTTCTTTCTCTCTTTCTTTCTTTCTCTCTTTCTACTTTTTTTTTTTTTGTTTTGGTACTGGAGATTGAACTCAGGGGCACTCGACCACTGAGCCACACCCCAGCCCTATTTTGTGTTTTATGTAGAGACAGGGTCTCACTGAGGTGCTTAGCACCTCGCCGTTGCTGAGGCTGCTTTGAACTCGCGATCCTCCTGCCTCAGCCTCCCTAAGTGCTGGGATTACAGGTGTGCGCCACCACACTGGCTTCTTTCTTTCTTTTTTTAATAAACATTTTTTAGTTGTCAATGGACCTTTATTTTATTTATTTGTATGTGGTGCTGAGAATCGAACCCAGTGCCTCATGCATGTTAGGCAAGTGCTCTACCACTGAGCCCCAGCCCAGCCCCCCGGCTTCTTTCTTAACTTTTTTACTGTGAAATAATCTCAGGTCCACAGAACGTTGCACCTGGATTCTTCTGTGCAGGGCAACGTTTCACCCCATTTCCTGTGCTGGCTCTCACACACGCACACGCGTGCACACACGCACACAGAGTTGACAGGGGGCAGATGGACTCCTTCCTCCTTCCTTCCTCCGTGGTCTCACTGAGCTGTCCAGGCTGCCCTGGCCTCCTGGACTCAGGTGAGCCTCCTGCTCAGCTCGGCTGGGGCGGCGGCCTGCCCACTGCCCCGTGGGGCGTTCTGAGAAGCGCATCGTCAGGTGATTTCACTGTTGTGTGAATAGCACGGGACACATTTGCACAGACCCGAATGGAACCGGTCAGTTGCTCCATGCGGCTTCTGGAGGCCATGGAAACACACCGTAAGCCCGAGGTGGAGGCTGCCGCCCGCGAGGGGAGCCTTCTCTCACCAAGTAGCCGTGTGCTCTAAAATAATGACAGCGCGGGGGCTGGGGTTGTGGCGCAGTGGTAGCGTGCTCGCCTAGCACGCGGGAGGCACTGGGTTCGATCCTCAGCACCACATACAAATAAAGATATTCTGTCCACCTACAACTAAAAAAAATAAATATTTAAAAAAAAAAAATAAATAAAAATAATGACAGCGCGGCGGGGCAGGGGCCACGCCGGTCTTCCCAACAACTCCAGAGGCTGAGGCAGGAGGATCGCAAGTTCCAGGCCAGTCTGGGTGACTTAGCGAGACTCTGTCTCGAAATGAAGTAGGGGCTGGGGACGTGGGTTCGCGGGAGAGCGCCCTGTGTCCGTCCCCAGTGCCAAGAAAGCCTCCTGTAGCGAGGCCGTGAACCGGCCGCGTGGCCACTGGTCACCACTCCAAAGCCCGAGTGCCGCCGTGGACTGGCATGGCCAGCACTGTGACAGGCGGGAAGGCACTGAGCTCCAGGGTCACCGGGCGAGGGCACGTTCAGCTCCACCCTGATGGCAGGTCCATCAGCGCACACACAGTGTCCCTGGCTGACGTGGGGGCTCTGGACAGGTGACAGGTGGCCAGCACAGGGCGCTGTATGCGTTCAGACCGCGTGTGAGTAACCTGGACACACACGCCACCCACACTGCGTGTGCATTGCAGTCGCCCTGTGGTTGGTCCCTGTGCACCCGAGTCCTGGCTGCTGGGAGGCCCCTGTTGAGCCTGGTGGCCTCGCCCAGCCTGGCACGGTTAATACCCACGCCTAGTTTCTCCTGAGCCTCTGCAGGTAAGTTGCCGGCTGACTCCTTTCCACGCCCAAGGCCTCCTGCGCATTCGAGTCCCTCTGAGAAGCAGGAGCCGGCAGGGTGGCCTGGGCAGCGGCTAGAGGGGCTGCCCTCGGCCAAGCCGCACCCCATCCTTGCCTGGCCTGCCTCCCGCTGCGTCCCTCACAGCAAGAGGCTTTTGCTTGCACTTTGAGTCCAAGAGAGTCAACACCAGGGAAGGCTGAGGGGAGGTGGCCGCCACCCGCGCGCCTGGCGGGCGGTGGGAGATGGTGCCCCGTCCCCGCTGCGCCCAGTTCCCCTTTCTGGGCTCCGGCCTGACCACCCTTCCCTCTTACTGCCCTGTTACAGTTCCTCCCGCGTTAACAGCCCCCCTCCGGGCCAGACACACGGACTTGGTCCCCACTTCCCATCCCCAGGACGACCCCACGCCAGCGTCCCCCAGGGCTTTGGCGCAGTGACAGGCTGCCAGCCCAGCTTCCTGGCCCTGCGCCTCCCACCAGGCTTAGTGGCCTGTTTTGCAGATGAGAATACCGCAGAACGCGCCGCCTTGGGGCTTCAGCCCTGGACACAGGCCGTGGCCGTGGCGTTGCTGGCCCAGGGCTCCTGAAGATTCCAGTAGAATTGCCCCAGGCTCAGGGCCAGCTGTCAGGTGTGCAGCGTGGCCAGGCCGGAAGCCCGAGCTTCCACTCTGCAGCCGCCCCACACCCTGTAGTGAGCTCTGCGAGGACCGTACCCCTCGTCTGGTCTGCAGGCCATGTTGCCCGATCTGTCTCCCAAATGTCTCTCCAGCAAGTCCCTGCTGCACGGGGCACCTTGGAGCCCATCACTGCCCACCTGGGCTAGCACAGTCACCTCCCCCTGGTCCCTGGCTCCACTCCTGCCTCACCATGATCTGTCTTCTGTGCAGAGGCTGCCTGTGAGCACCCGAGCCAGGCCTCTCCCTCCTCTGCCCACAGGCCCCATGGCTTCCAGCTCCCTCAGGGTCAAAGCCCAAGTCCTCCCTATAGCCCACGGGACCCTGCACAGCCTGCTCTCCTCTCCCTGCCTCCCTTCCCTCCCTCTGCTCCAGCCACACAGGCTCCTTGCTGTGCCTCCAACTTGCCAGGCTCCTCCTGCCCCAGGGCCTTTGCATAGCTGCACCTCTGCCTGGAAGGCTCTTCTTCCTGATCTTGGCACAAGAGTGACTTCCCTGGTCTTCAGATCTTGACCTGCGAGTCATCTCTGCTGAGAGGTCTTCCTGCACCAGTTACCATCAGCAAATCACGCTACCTGTGTGTCATATTTTATTTCCTCCATGAAAGTTTCTCTTCCTGAAATGATTATAGCAAACAATCATGATGCAAAACAGGTCTGTAGCTCTTATTACGAGCCAGGCGTGGTTCTGAGCCAGGAGTCGGTGGAGTTTTCTTGCAGGAGCCGGGTGGTGGATTCGAGAGCTGTTAGAAAACATGGCCCCGTGGGCCAGGCAGCCCCTGTTCCCTCCAGGCACCTTGCTCCTGTGGAGGGAAAGCAGCCACTGAGGCTCTGAAAGCAAATGGCCGTGGCTGTGTGACAATAAAGCTTTATTTGTAGCTGGGTGGGGCTCAGTGGTAGAGTACAAGCTCAGCCTCCGTGAGGCCCTGAGTCCCTTCCCCAGCACCAGAAAAGAAAAAAGTCCATTACGGATGCAGAAATGTGATGTTCACGTGATTTTCATGCAACGGGAGGTATTATTTTGATTCAGTCTTTTTAACATGCAAGAAGTGTAACCAAAACAAGAATTAGAATTGGAAAAACTCACACTGGACGCATGACCTGGCCAGCCACGCGCAGGACGCAGTCCGCTGGACCCGTCGGCGGCAGTGTGCTGACCCCTGTGGGTGACACTGGACACCACTTCAAGCTGGGGAGGCTGAGGCTCAGAGTGGCCAAGTCGCCAGCCCAGGGCACACAGCAAGGGTGTGGAGCAGGAGGTCCCGCTGGCTGCCCGCTGCCCCGTGGCGGGGGCTGAGCGGCTGGTTCCCTGGGTGTCCTCAGGGCCCGGCGAGAGCGGCAAGAGCACCTTCATCAAGCAGATGCGGATCATCCACGGCGCCGGCTACTCGGAGGAGGACCGCGAGGGCTTCCGGCCGCTGGTCTACCAGAACATCTTCGTGTCCATGCAGGCCATGATCGAGGCCATGGGCCGGCTGCAGATCCCCTTCAGCAGGCCGGAGAGCGAGGTGAGCCCCCGGGCAGGGCGCGACCTCAGACCTGGGGGGTGAGTCCCCCAGATACTGAGAGGCCTGGGCTAAGCCCCGGTCCCTGCACGGGATGCCGCTGTGTCACATGACCCATATGAGCTCTGAAAAGCTCTGAGCTTCAAAGACAGTCTGGTCCAAGGTAAGCCGTCTCACCTTGGGGCTGAAAGAGACCTGGGGACTTAGGAGTGCCGGAAGCCAGGCAGGGGGCCATGCCTGTCACCCAGCGACTAGGAGGCTGAGGCAGGAGGATCGCAGCTCCAAGCCAGCCTCAGCAACAGTGAGGCCCTGTCTCAAAAACAAACAAAACCGGGGCTGGGGTTGTGGCACAGTGGTGGCGCGCTTGCCTAGCACGCGTGAGGCACTGGGTTCGATCCTCAGCACCACATAAAAATAAAATAAAGATATTCTGTCTGCCTACAACTAAAAAATAAATATTTAAAAAAAAAAAAAAAAAAACAAACAAAACCCCCAATCAAAACAAAACAAAAGGGGCCGGGGAGACAGCTCAGTTGGTAGAGTACCTGCCTCTCATGCACGAAGCCCTGGGTTCAATCCCCAGCCCCACAAAAAGTAAAAAATCAAGATAGAACATCCAGGCAGAAGGAGACGCAGCTGGGAAGCTCAGTGATTGTCACGAGGCAGATGAACGTGTAGCCACTGCCCAGGGTGAAGAGCAGGACACCTCCTCAGAGGCCCTTCCCAGTCACCACCCTGGGATGAAGTGCCTGCATCTGTCACCCCGATTTGTTGCCTGTGTCTGAACTTCTCAGCAGGGACTGGACGGCGGGCTCAGCACTCGTAGGTCTGGCTGTGTCCTCTCTGTGCTGGGCTCACGTCCACCCTCAGGCCAGCTCTTTTTCTTTTTCTTTTTTTTTTTGGTGCTGGGGATTGAACTCAGGGGCCCTCGACCACCGAGCCACCTCCCCAGCCCTATTTTGTGTTTTATGTAGAGACAGGGTCTCACTGAGGTGCTTAGCGCCTCGCCGTTGCTGAGGCTGGCTTTGAACTCACGGTCCTCCTGCCTCAGCCTCCCATAGTGCTGGGATGACAGGTGTGGCCACCACACCTGGCTATAAGGCCAGCTCTTATGCCTGCCTTTTGCTGGACGGCTGGGTTACCTCGGGTGATATTGGAAATCCGCCATCCCTGCTGGTGTGCGGGCTGTAGGAGCTGGTCCCCTGGGTGTGCTGGTTTCCCAGCTGGAACAAGTACCCGAGGGAGGGTGGCTTTGGCTCCGCGCTGGAGGCCACAGCCCGTGGTGCGTGGCCCCAGTGCTTTGGGGCCACCATGGGGCAGGCATCAGGGCAGACGCCCATCTCTGGGCTGGGGACCAAAAAGCGGAAGCTAAAGGGGCTGGGGTCCCCCTGCCCCCTCCTAGGGCAGTCCTCAGGCACCTAAAGACCCCACCTCCACATTTCCAGCACCTCCCGAGCCCAAGTGGGGACGGACCGCTAGCACCTGTGCATGTGAGGCTGAGCCCAGAGCAAGGAGCTCTCATAAGGAGAGTCCCACCGTAGCGCTGGGCCCCAGGCTGTGTCCTCTCGGCTCAGAGGACACACCACAGCGCCCCCAAGAGGATGCCCTGTGCACTGCTGCCAGCTGTGCCCAGCCTTCGGGCGCCACCCCTGTGCACCAGGCTCGCTGGTTTCGGCACGCTTTCTGGTATATGAGCCGCACCTTCCCTGGTGGTTTGGCTTTTGGGAGACCAGGTCTCCCCACGCTGCCAGGCCGGCCTCGGCCCCCCCGTATGGCTGGGCTTCCTTTCCACGTCTTCCTCTCTCGAGTCACCTGGGCGAGCCTTTGCCCAGTTTTATGCCCACCTGCAAAGTCTTTTTCTCCCTGATTTGTAACAAATTCCTTGTATGTTCTGGATTCGAGAGCTGATAGCTGTTCGAGAACATCTCCGGCCTCCAGCTTCCGTTCTAGTTTCCAAGGTGTCTGCAGGAACAGCCTCTTAGTTTCAGCGAAGCCCAGTGTGTCCCTCTCTTCCACACCAGTCTGTGATGGAGGTCTCTATTTGCACCTGTTTCTCTGTTAGAGGCTTCACTGTCTCACACTTAGACTTACCTCCCACATTGGGTTGCTCTGCGCAGGGTGCAGGGTGGACTCCACCCCCTCTGTCCTCTTCTCTTGTGTGGGTGTTCTGTTGTTCCAGCGCCACTTACTGAGAACACGCCCTCCTGCTGCTGCTGTGTGGCCCCACTTCTGTGGTAAACCAAGTGTCCACGTGTGCCCAGGGCTGATGTCCCCTGTCCTGTCCTGTGGCTCTGCTGATCTGCCCTTCAGTGGGCATACGGATCTCCCAGGGTGGCTTCCTGGAGAAGCTCTGACACCCAGCAATGTGAGTGAGTCCTCTCGGGACGGGTCGCCCTGTTGGCCTGGCTGCTCTTGGGCCTTTGTATTTCCATGTATGTTTTAGTAATAATGTATCTGTTCTCTCTCTGTCTGTGTGTCTGTCTGTCTCTCTTACACACACACACACACACACACACACACACAACGCTATCTTTCTGGGACTTTGATCAGGACTGCATTGAATCCATAGATCACTTGGTGGAGAATCGACAACTTACAAATACCAAGTCTTCCAATCCATGAACATGGTCTATCCCTCCATTTATTTAGGTTGTTTTTTTTTTTTTTTTGGTACTAGGGATTAAGTCCAGAGGCACTCAATCACTGAGCCACATCCCCAGTCCTTTTTTTATATTTTATTTAGACACAGGGCCTCACTGAGTTGCTTAGGGCCTCAATGAGTTGCTGAGGCTGGCTTTGAACTCACGATCCTCCTGCCTCAGCCTCCGGAGCTGCTAGGATGACAAGCGTGCATCACCGCACCCAGCTTGAGCCTAGAACTTCTAAGACCCTCCGTGTCTCTCTCTAGCACCACGCCAGCCTGGTCATGAGTCAGGATCCCTACAAAGTGACCACATTCGAGAAGCGCTGTGCCGTGGCCGTGCAGTACCTGTGGGATGACGCTGGCATCCGGGCCTGCTATGAGCGCCGGCGTGAGTTCCACCTACTGGACTCGGCAGTGTAGTGAGTCTGGGGTCTGTGGGCCACGGGCACGGGGACAGGTGCTGAGTCAGGGACAGTGGTGCAGCCCCTGTGGGTCCAGCCCAGGGCCGATCCCTCCCTGGAGCTGCGCAGTGCAGGCCTGTGAATGGCCCCGCAACGGGGGGACATCCTTCGAGGGGTGATCCTGCTCCTGAGCTGATGCTGTGCGTCCAGGGCCACCTGGGCTGGGGAGACCGTCCTCGTGTCTTGGGCTGTGTCCGGGGTCTGAGCAGCCAAGCGAGGCAGACTGCAAGGTGGGCTTCTTGTCGCACAGCTACCTATCCCACCTGGGGCGCATCACTGCGGAGGGCTACATCCCCACGGCTCAGGACGTGCTGCGCAGCCGCGTGCCCACCACGGGCATCAACGAGTACTGCTTCTCTGTGCAGAAGACCAACCTGCGGTGAGCGCCCAGCCTGCAGCTGGCCTGGGGGGTGGAAGGCTCACGTGGCGGGGATAAGGAGATGAGCCCTGAGGGTGACGAGGAGCTTGGCGTCCCAGCCTCTAAGGGGCTGCCGCACTGGGAGAGGCAGAGGTGGGCATGGACTCCTGCAGCCCCTGAGTAGTCAGGACTGGGCCCTGGAGGAGCCTCGGGGGAGGCCCCAGAGCTCCAGGAGAGGTCTTCCTGGAGGAGGGACATTGTCATTGGGGTACTGAAGGATGGATAGGAGTCCACTGGTCCCAACCCTCAAGGGGCTGGCAGGGAAAAGAAAACAGAGACTGTGTGGTCAGGGCTTGGCCAGGGGGATGACCTCAAGGCTTGGGAGTCAGGAATGATTCCTGGTCAACACTAGGAGTAGACTAGAGGGCCAGGGAAGGCTGGAGGCAGGAGACTCGGAAAGAGGCCAGAAGGGCTGGTGAGGGCCAGGACAGTGGCTCTGCAGGTGGAAACGGGAGGGTGGCCCGCTGCAGAAGCAGGGCCGGCAGGACTAGGTGAGTGCAGGACGCAGGACGAGTGACAAAGTGACTCGTGAGGTCTTGTCAAGGTCACAGTGAGGCCATGGGGGGTTCAGGGACCTGGGACACCTGGTAGGGGCTGGGTGGAGGCCTGCGCTAAAGGCAGAGCATGAGTGGCCGGGGCAGCCAGGGTCACCCAGCAGTGACGGCCTGTGAAAAGGTCGGGGAGAGAAGCTCAGGTCTGATGCTGTTTGGATCAGCCAAGGTCAAGAGCAGAGGTGGACTGTGGTGGACGGTGGGCGGAGGGGCGGAGGGACAGAGGGGCGGGTGGAAGGTGGACGGCTGGATGCTGGGCGGGTGGATGCTGGGCAGGTGGATGGTGGGCGGGTGGTGGATGGATGGTGGGTGGTGGGTGGGTGGATGGTGGATGGTGGGCGGGTGGTGGGTGGATGGATGGTGGATGGATGGTGGGTGGTGGGTGGATGGTGGGTGGGTGGATGGTGGATGGTGGGTGGGTGGTGGGTGGGTGCGTAGATTTTCGGCAGTGGGGAGGGAGGCAGGAGGGAAGGCTGGTCTCCAGTTAAGGGGGTGTGAGAAGGTCCCCAGGCCATGGAGAGAGGCTGGTGCAGGCACAGGCGCGGGCTCAGAGGAACCAGCCTGGAGAAGGAGGTCACGGCAGCTCTGTGCAGGCAGGTGTCCCCTCCGGGCTGCCCTGCTCTGCAGAGCCCCGGCTCGAGCTTCGCCCTGGCCCTGCTCTGGGATGGTGCAGGAGGGACTCTGAGATGTCAGGGAACAGGAGACGCAGCGCCCGCTGGGGCCCACCTACTGGGTCTCCAGCCTCGGTGTCCCCTCTTGTCTGGGGGGCAGGTCCCTGCTCTCAGGCTTCTGGCTGGGGCTCTCCGAAGCCTGTGTTCTGGCATTTCTTGAGAGACGGTCGCATCCCCGGGAAATGATGTGCAGATTGCTATCAGTGACCCGCTTTCGGAGCAGAGAGAACAGGAAGAGGGGGAGGGGAGGGCTTTTGTTGTGGTGTGCGGGTGGGGGATGGGCCCTCCTCTGGACCACAGACAGGTCAGCGTTGGTCTGGGAACGTTCTCTGTGCCATGATCCGTCACACTGGACACTCCCACAGCCTGAACTCCGTCTGTGACCCCATTCTGTTGACGGGGAAACTGAGTCCTGAGGACATGTGACAGCCCCCCATGTCGCCCAAGCAGAGCCAGGTGGACCCCAGGTCACTCTGTTGATGGGCAAAAGCAATAGCCCCTGGCCACGGACACTTGGGAAGGTCTTTGCTGTTGCCCAAGCCTCGTTCCCTCCTCTACACCTGGCGGGAGACGGAGCGTGGACAGCACACGTGTGCCCGCCTGGCGCCCGTCCCCGTGGTGCCTCTCACTGATTTTGCCACATCTCAGACACGAGGGGCTCCTGGTGCCGGGGAGCGGGCCTCCCTAGCTCGGCCTGGGCTCTGATGGAGGCGCCGGTCCCCGCAGGATCGTGGACGTCGGGGGCCAGAAGTCAGAGCGCAAGAAGTGGATCCACTGCTTTGAGAACGTGATGGCGCTCATCTACCTGGCCTCTCTCAGCGAGTACGACCAGTGCCTGGAGGAGAACAGCCAGGAGGTGGGCGCCAGCCGGGGACCCTCTGCAGACGAAGCTCCGCGGCCCGAGGGAGGCGTCCTTGCTCTGGGTGGTCCCGTGGGCACCCCACCCTTTCGTGGTTGGACTGCTGCAGCCCAGCGTGCAGGGACCCACACCAGGCACGCGAAGGGACCCCTGCCACGGCAGCCACGCCGGGGGCTCGGGCTCTGTCAGCTCCAGGGACATGTGGGGACGCCCACTCCGAGGGTCCCTCCAGCCCGAGACTCGGCCCCGTCAGCAGGGACAGTGGCTGCTCTGGGTGCACGGGCAGGGCTACGGCTGCTTGGTCTGCAGGAGCTTCTTTCCTGACAGCTGAGCAGAAGTTGGGGCCCTTGGTCACCTGCGAGAGCTGGCGTCCAGGGGTTCAGGTTTCACACAGACGGTGTGGGAGTCTGAGGGTCGGGCGTTATGATTCCCACTTTGAGAATGAGTCGGAATGAATTTGAGGGCACTCTGAAAGCTCGTCCTTGGGTCCTGCCATGTGGGATGTGCCAGAGTCCTGGGGTCTTTGAAGTATAGCTGCACAGATTGAGGGCGTCAAAGATGGTTTATTCCCCACCGTTCGGGAGCCATGAAGTCTGGGGTCAAGGTGTGGGCAGGACTGGCTCCCGACGCTGTGAGGAGCGTGGGGACCTCAGATGGCAGCTAGCCTGCCCCATGCCTGTCTGTCCACGGTCCCCTTTTTTAAGAGCACCAGTAACATCCGATCAGAACCCGCCACTGACCTCCTCTACAGGAATTCCCTGCAATGGCCACGGCCGTATCTCCAAATGAGTCATTCTGAGGCCGGGTGGACACAAGCTCTAGGGGGACGCCCTTCAACCCAGGATAGTCTCAAAGGAGTGTGTCTAGCCCGCCCAGGCAGCCGGCCACACCAGGCCTCGCTGCCCCCCAGAAGTCCCCCTCCACGAGGGTGAGGCTGTCTGGGGCCACGGCCTGCTTCCGCTGCCCCCGCAGAACCGCATGAAGGAGAGCCTGGCGCTGTTTGGCACCATCCTGGAGCTGCCCTGGTTCAGGAGCACCTCGGTCATCCTCTTCCTCAACAAGACCGACATCCTGGAGGAGAAGATCCCCTCTTCCCACCTGGCCACCTACTTCCCCAGTTTCCAGGGTGAGTGACTCCAGACGTTGATACCTTGGCCTCCCAAAAGCAGCTCCAGAGAGAGGCAGAGCCAGGCCCCCTGGCCTGGAGTCTCCCAGAGTCTCAACCAGGATCGGACCTGAGTTCCTGACCAGCGTCTCCTGCTGCCCCAGCCTCTGAGCTTCGGTGCCCCGCTCTGCAGACGGGGTGGGAGAGGAGAGGATCTGCACGGGGCAGTGAGCCAGGAGCTCCAGCAGCAGCCGTGCTACTGTCTGTTGTTTCCGTGGTGCGGGTGGCCCAGGGCCTCGTGCATCCTAGGGAAGCGCCTGCCCCGTGGAGCCTGCAGAACCGTCTCACGTGGGGCCTTAACTAGTCGGCCATGGGCTCCCTCCACTGCCCGCTCGTCAGCGGCAGAAGCAGGTTGGCATGCAGCCCCAGGCACAGCAGAGGGCAGAGATCAGGGCCAGCTGGACAGGGGCACAGGCAAGCGTTCTGTTTTCTAGAGGGACGCTGGCTTTCGCTGGGCACAGGGCTCACGCTCCTCCCCAGAGCATCACGCAGGGTCAGCGGGGCAGGAGCAGGGTCCACCTATTTAGTGCTGAAGGTCAAGCAGTCACAGACTCAACGCTCAGTCTGGCCTTTTTACTTGGCTCATGAGTTTGTGGGTGAAGATCTGGGGACAACGGAGCCGGGTTGACTTTGTCCTGATCCACGAGGCATCGGCTGGTGGCTGGTGCTAGAGGGGTGGCTGCAGGATGGCCTTGAGCGCTGGGCCTGGCCCCGCTGCCTGCCCCATGCTCCCTCCTTCCGCTCTCCCTCCTCCCTCTCCTCCTGTCCCCACCCCATCTGTTGGCCTCAATCCAGCTCATAATCATGGGTGGCCAGGCTTCCCTGCGGAATGGCTGAGGCAGGTTCCCCACATAGCCCAGGCATAGGCTGCCTGTCAAGACCAGGCTCAAGCCGGGCGCGGTGGCCACGCCTGTCATCCCAGCACTTTGGGAGGCTGAGGCAGGAGGATCGCGAGTTCAAAGCAGCCTCAGCAATGGCAAGGCGCTAAGCAACTCAGTGAGACCCTGTCTCTACATAAAACACAGAATAGGGTTGGGGAGGTGGCTCAGTGGTCGAGGGCCTGAGTTCAATCCCTGGTACCAAAAAAAAAAACAAAAAAAAAACCCAGGCTGAGAAATGTCAGAATGTCACTCGTCACACACTGTGAACCAGCAGGTCACACCAGTGAGGCCAGGCTCAAGAGGAGGGGCACAGCCTACCCAAAGGTGGAGGGAAGAATGGTGACCAGGAGGAGGGAGGTGACGGTGGCCTTCTTGGAGACCAGCTGTCTTCCTTTCCGAGGCTGGCTGTGACCGAGGCCTGCAAAGTGGGGTACAATCGCCCTGTCTGTCCTCCCACCTGCTTTGGAAGCTGAGGCAGGAGGATGGCAAGTCCCAGGCCATCCTGGGCGACTTAGTGAGACCTTCTCTCAATATAAAAAGTGATAAATCCTGGGGGTGCAGCTCAGCCCCCCGTACTGCCAAACAAACAAACAAACGGGGGTGGGCACAGCTCAGTGGGTCCTCCCCCAGGAGGCCTAGGCAAGGTGTGGCTTGCTGCCTGGCAGCCTCGGGGCAGCCCCTTGGTGTCTGTCTCTGTGTCCTATGGGGCCGCTGGGCACTGGGCCTAGGGCCCACCCTAGCCAGTCTGACCCCATTGTAATTTAAATAATTACATCTGCAAACACTCGACTTCCACAAAGGTCACATTCTCAGGTTCTGCGTGGACACAGATTTTGAGACACTATTTTTACCCCAAATCATAATCAGCCCTAATAGATGAAGCTCGTAGGACCTGCTCGGCACCAGGTCAAAGTCAGTGACCATGACCTTTGGAGAGTTTGACCCCTGGCCTTGTTTCTCAGAGCCCCGAGGCTGCTGGTCACGCCCGTGAGGTTGAGGGTCTGGGGGGCAGATGTCAGGTTGCTCTGGAGGTGGCCTGGACACCCTCCCCTCTTCCCAGCTGAGCAGCTCTGAGGATCTGCCGTGGCCTAGGGAATTTGGGGGCAGGTGAGGGATGGTCTGAGGGACTTTCTTCGTGCAGGTCACAGGGGCTCGGCCTGTGTGCCCCATGTCCCGGCATGGGTGGCCAGAGCACGTCACCAGCTGCTGGCTGGCCTTCCTCTGCACCGAGTGGTGCGGGTCCCAGTCCCCAGCGTAGGCGAGAGCAGTAGTCCAGGCCCGCTGCCGCGGGGGCTCTGCAGGACTTGCTTCGTTCTCCTCTGGATGTCCAGTGCCGTGGGCTCATCTCACTGCGACGCAGGAGGCTGAGGCTCAGGACGGTGCAGCCACCTGCTAACAGCCAGAGTTGGTCAGCGGCAGAGGCAGGACTTGAACCCAGGCCATGAGGACCTGCAGCTGGAGCCTCCCCAGCCACTCTGGCCCAGCATGGAGGAGTTGGCATCCAGGGAGGCGCGTGGAGCACCAAGCCTTCTCCGTGACAGCCTCCTTGCCTCCACCCCACAAGGCCTCGGCTGATGGAGTTCAGGGACTGAAGTGCGTGGAGCTCAGTAGCCACAGCAGAGCAGGCTAGGCTTTGGGCAGCCCTGAGGTCGCGCTGCGCTCTCCTGGCCTGTGTCCCGAGCCCCAGGGGGCCCCACCAGGGGGGGACGCCCTCCCCTCCCTTGGCCTCTGCAGCTCCAGGCTCCCGAACCCCCCAAGTTCAGCCAAGAGCAAGGGTCTCCTTTGAGGTGGATTCTGCCCAGAGTCCAGGACGGAGTCCCCCTGGTCCACCTCCATCAGGTGGTCCTTGAGAGCCCATTCCTGGTGCTCCTGTTGGCCGGGCCGGTCCCATGACCAGCGATGCCCACAGAGGTGGCCCTAGCCCACAAGAAGGCAGGGTGGCCCTGGGCCCTTCCCACTCTGCTGGGGGAGGAAGGTTCCCAGAGCCCCTTTGGCCCCAGGAGGCAGGTCCTGACGCCCCTCGCCCTCCCTTCCCAGGCCCCAGGCAGGACGCAGAGGCGGCCAAGAAGTTCATCCTGGACATGTATACGGGCATGTATGCCAGCTGCATGGACGGCCCCGAGGGCAGCAGGCGGGGCCCGCGCTCCCGCCGCCTCTTCAGCCACTACACCTGCGCCACCGACACGCAGAACATCCGCAAGGTCTTCAAGGACGTGCGGGACTCCGTGCTGGCCCGCTACCTGGACGAGATCAACCTGCTGTGACCAGGCCCTGCCTGGCGGGCGGCAGGCGGCCGAGGCGGACCCAATGCCCTTGCCGCTCCAGCCCCGGGCCCAGGTGGCAGAAGGCCCTCGTGCGGGGGACTGGGGGGACGGTTGGCCCGCCGCTGCCCCCCTCTGGTCAGCTGTCCCCCAGCATCCTCTCTGACTCGGTTTATCTCCTTTGAAAGAGAGGAGCGAGGTGGCCTTTGGGGATGCCAGCGTGGGGCAGTGGCAAGGCCCTGGGTGGAAGGCCCGTGTCACTCGGGGTCTGGATGACCGCACCCCGGGACCAGGAGCTGTCCTTCAGGGAAGACTCCGGCGCTCCCTGGTGGACACAGGAGGAACCCCAGCACGGGCCAAGGGGCGGGCCCTCCCTTGGCCACCCCAGAAATCATGGGCAATGCTGCCCTTCCAGAGCCTCGAGGCCCCGGTGTCCTGCCCTGGGGTGCAGAGGAGGGAAGCCAAGGACCCCAGAGTCCCCATCGTACTTCCAAACAGCCTCTGTATTTATTCCCTCGTCTTCCACCAGCACCCCCTTGGGGGGACATTAAAGAAACGCCGGGGAGTGTCCACGCCTCCTGCCCCTCCCCAACCCCTTCAGGTGACCTGCCCAGGTGCCATGGTGGCAGGGGCCCTGGAAACAACACAGGAAGCAAGGGAAGGAAGTTCTGGAAGTTCTCCTTGTCGTGCACCCACGGGTGTGGGCACTGCCCAGCGCTGTGTGAGGCCCCGCTCCCCTTCAGCCCGAGGGGAAGCCCAGGCCCCTCCCCAGCTGGGGGGCATCGGGGCCTCACCCATTGCTGAGCACCCAAATCCAGTGCATTTGCTAAGGCTGAGTGGCTCCCCACTGTCCCCAGGGAGCCCCCTGCTGCAAGCCCACCTGGGAGCCCGGCCCCTGTTCTTCCATGCTTTTTAAAACCTCAGCTCCTCGCGGCAGAGCAGCTCAGACCCACAGAGGTGCTTGCCACGGGCATGGCCGTTCCCAGGCACCCACGCCCACGCGGGCTTCCCCAGGACCGCCTCACCGGTGCCAACGTGGCCTACCCTGGGGGGCCAGCCCCCGTGCCAGTGCCTACCGAGGGCTGGCTTTCCTTCCTGCCCTGGGATCCTGTCCAGGGCCCCACATGACCTTAGGTGCCTCTCAGGCTTCTCTAGCTGGATGGTCGAGCGCCCCTGGTTTTGGGGGTGGCTGCTTGAGGAGGCTGGCAGGCACTGGACTGCCTCTGGGGCTCAAAACCACAGAAATGGTTCTCCCTCGGTTCTGGGGGCCGAGCAGGAATGAGGGACGGCGGGGCTCCTCTGAAGGCTCAGCGGAGGCGGAGGGAGGGCCCTTCCCACCCCTTCCCACCCCTTCCAGCCCCTGATGACGCCTGGTGTCTGTGGCTCCTGGCCTCAATGCCCCACCCGCCTCCTCCATATGTGGCCGTCTCCTCCTGCACGTGTCTGTGTCCAGATTCTCCTCTGCCTGGTCTTGGGAACTTGGCCAGCCCTGGCAGTGCTCTATCCCTGAGCCGCCGCCACCTCCCCACTCCCAGGGACTGACCCAGGGCTCCACCACTGAGCCCACGCCAGCCCTTATTTTTATTTTGAGACAGGGTCTCGCTAAGTTGCCCAGACTGGCCAGGAGCTTGTGAGCCTCCTGCCTCAGCCTCCAAAGTTGCTAGGATTAGAGTTGTGGGCCGCCGGGCCTAGCCTTTTCCCCTTCTAAAAACCCTGCTCGCCTGGCCTGGGGTCCACCCGAACACCTGCATCTTAGCTTGGTTCCATCTGCAAAGACCCCATTCAACTGGGCACAGTGGCCACACCTGTCATCCCAGTGACCCGGGAGGCTGAGGCAGGAGGATCACAAGTTCAAGGCCAGCCTGGGCAACTTAGCAAGACCCTGTTTCAAAATAAAAAATAAGAAGGGCTGGGTGAGGCTCAGCGGTGGAGTCCTGGCCAGTCCTCGGCACCAAACACACAGTGCAACAAGAACTCAGGGTCACATTCTCAGGTTCAGCGTGCCCCGGGGACCACATTTCCTCGGACACCAGGCATTTTGTAGTGCGGCCTTCACTGGATGAGTGCCAGGGTTAGACAGAGCTTGGGGGCTGGGAGGGGAAGACCTGAGAGGTCATCAAGGTCCTGTATAGGGACAGACGAGGCAGGACGCCGGGTAGGAAGCAGGAAGCAGGCTTATTTGGCTGCAGTCGGTGCAGACGGCAAGGCTGTCACTGTAATCAATGAGCCCCCTGAACCCCGAGTTCAGGCAGTTTCAGAACTTTATACCCCACGTGGAAGGGCAGGCTTCTCCCCTCTTTCCTCCCCTGCCGGCTGCTGCCCGGGAGCCCAAGCAGGACCGTCTTCTCTCTGAAATGGGAAGGTGTCTGTGAAGCCCAGGCCCGAGGCCTTGTGAAGGGCCTGCCTGCCCAACCACACTTGGCGTTTGCAAACACTTCCTAACCTACTTTATTGTCGCTGCACTAGACGGTCCATAAGTGTTTGTGAAAACCCAGTGACGGGCGTCCAGCACCTGTAGCACTGACCTCGTGCAGGCCGGTGGCCAAGCAGACGGAGCAACAGGAAAGAGGGAGTCGAGCCCACTGAACTCTCGCCTCGAGACCCTCCAGCCCGCAGTCCTGAGGTCAGTGAGGGTGCAGGTTTCCGGGGCAGCTTGACCGAGGTCTTCTGTGGAGGAGGGGCCGCTACAGCCCCATCGAGGCACAAGCCACCAACGTGACTGGCAGAGCACACTCCCGCAGCTCAGCTTCTGTTTTGAAAATGTCTTGAACCCACACAAGTGGCAAGCGCCGGCGTGAGTCCCAGTGCCTTCCTGGAGGTCAGGGCCGCGGCCAAACCCAGCCCAGGCCTGTCCAGGACAAGGCCAGGCCTTACTCTGCAGCCTCCATGTCCCCGGACCCACTCGCCATGGGAAGAAAGCATTTGGGAAAAAATTTGCAGAAAATTCCAAAACAAAACTGGTCTGCCCAGTGCCCAGCCCGATGCAGGCGCCTCCGCCATCCAGACCCCCTCCAGCGCCCTCGGCTGCGTGGCCAGGGCTGAGGTGTGCACCCGCCAGGCTCGGAACTCGTCACCATCCCTTGGACAACACAGGGCACCGCTTAGTGCCAGCCCCGTGCTGGGCACTTTAACTCATCCAGGGACATCTGGAGTCCATGGAGGTAAACGCCACTCCATGTCACTCCAGGGACACCTGTGCCCGTGGACCCCAAGGGCTTCCGTGGACACTCTGTGGTGTCTACTACACCAGCAGACTGAGCGGTGCATGGACACCGTCCAGCAGGACAGTCATGGCCCTTTGCAGCACACTGACCTGGGCCTGGTGACCGGGGCCGTCCCCTCTCCCTCCTCTCAGGGCAGGCACACGTTGTGTGCTCACGTTTTTATAAACAAGTTGCAACTGAGTCGAAGCCACGGGGGTCATTCGCCCAACTCTGTGCCTCTCCCCAGAGCCAGCAGCGTCCCTAGCGCAGCACCCGGCTAGTGGCAGGGAATTTGGCTCCGACACACTGATGCCTTTGACGTGTACCAACGCTCAGCTGTCCCCACAGTGTGGTCCCTTCTAACTCTTAGACACTTGTTATTTTTATTGTGTGAAATTCAGCAGGAGATCTACCATCTTACCCGTGTCCAAGTGGGCAGCTCAGTGGCCTGGAGCAGCAGCCCAGCAGCCGACCCCACCTCACTCTCCAGAACTTTCCATCTCCCCAAACTAAAGCTCTATCCATTGGGCACCGACTCCCGCCCTCCCAGCCCCAGCTCCCCATGCTGCTTCCTGCCTCTGTGGCTCTGAGCCTCCAGGGGCCTCCCAGGGGGGCCCCTGCAGGGTGTCCTGTGTTTGGTTCTCACTGTCCCCCTGCAGCAGGTGCCAGGTGTGTCCCCTTTCCTTGGCTGGGGGGCGCTCCAGCGTGCATCTGGGCCTCCCCTGCTCCCTCCCCACCCGCAGGAACCCAGGTGCTTTCCACAGGGCAGGGCGGGCGCCCAGCTGCCTGTCTGTCCTGGCCCCTCTTCTCTGGAGCTGTCCCCAGGAGGAACACTGGGCCAGGGGGAGACTGTCCACCTGTGACGACTCTTGAGTTGTCCCAGGCTGGCACAGCCACCTCTTCCTGCCCCCTGCAGCTGCCAGTGTCCCTAGGCACCTCCTGACTGTGGCCCCAGGGGTCCCACTCTCCATCTTCGCTCCTGCATCAGCAGGGTCCCAGGAGCGCTGCACCCCCCTTGGGTCAGGGCGGGAGGCACTTAGGAGCCAAGATCTGGGTGCTGGGGTTCTGGGGGGTCTCAGTGAAGGGAGTGGGACTTGAGGGTCTTCTGTTTGGTGCTGGGGGTGGAACCCAAGGTCGTGCACAAGCTGGGCCAGTGCTGACCCCTGAGCAACCACCCCAACCTGGGACGGAGGTTCTGCCGAAATCCTGAGTCCACACAGTTGCCTGGATCCATCGCCTGCCTGGGGTTCTTCCCACTCCTCCCCCTGCTCTCCCTTGGGAGCCGCTGCGCTGGGGGAGGTCAATACGCGGGGGTGCTTTCCTGCTAACGGTGTGGCCTGGGGTGACCTGAGGCCTAGGTTCTGCTGCTGGAGACCCTCCCGCTTCCGCATGGTGGCCTGGTTCCCCCCTCGGGCAGCCGCGGAGCTCTTGGCCTCTCCCGGGGACAGACCTGGGCTGCTTTCTGATGGTGCGTTTGTTCACGGGTGTTGGTGCTGGGAGGGCAGTGGGGCCTCCCCAGCTGGGCACACGCCCCACCGCCCCGCTGACGCTGATGGAGCCCGGTGGGCCCTGCTGGAGCCAGCTCAGTCACAGGAGGGGCTCAGCCAGAATGGGGCTCTCTTGGGATCAGAGATCAGCCCAGGGCCGGGTCTCAACAGGGCCGGGCAGTGTTGGAGGGGGCTCAGCCTGGCTACCCTGGACCAGGGCTCAGTATACAATCAAGAAACCTCAGCTAGGACGGGTCTCAGCCCGCGGCTCAGGGTTAGTGGGGGGTGGACTCAGCTCAAGGTCAGGGCTGAGTTCTGCATGGAGAATCAATACCAGGTCTGCACTCCGCTAGCCTGGGGCTCAGCCCAGGATCAGGCTCCAAGATGGGGAGCGGCCAGGCTCAGGGCTCAGCTTGGGGTGGGGGCAGCTCTGCCCAGGGTGGGGGGCAGTCGGAGCTCAGCCCCAGTCACGAGTGCCTCTCTGCGCCTGATGGCCCTTTGAGGGGCCTGGAGCTGGCTGCCCAGCGCGGGGTGGCGCCTGGGCCTCTGCCCCTGCGGCCTCCTGCCCAGCCTCCCCAGCCCACACACGCCCTCTTGCTGTCTTTCTGCTTGGTCACCTCCAGTGACAGTGACGAGAAGCTGGCTCCTCCTGGGCCTGCTCAGCTTCCCCGCAGCTACCTGCCCCCAGCTGACAGTAACGGGCCGGGGCGTCTGCAGCCTCATTGACTCCCCTCCGCCTTCCCGGGCACGTGGCTTCTCGTGTGGAACCTGGCCCCTAGTGGGACCCTGGCTGGCAGAGCTCGTACGGCGAGGGGGTGGTGGAGGTGGAGTGTGGCCCGGCAGACACAGTGGAGCTGGGCAGGTGGGCACCTGCCCAGCGGTGCCCGGTGTCCCTATCCTGAGCTGGGCTCCGTGTGTGAGGTCCACCTCAGGGGGCTCCTGCCGTGGCGCAGCCTCAGTTTCCCTCTGCGGATGCAGACTGCGAGCCAGGCGTGGCCCCCCAGAAGACGTAAACTGGGGTGAGCCAGCGACTTCCGTGGGCGCCTTGGATGTGCACCAACCAACACTTACTAAGCCCCTGCTGTTTGCAGGCACGGCTGCAGCAGCTGAGAGACAGTGGGGGAGCTCGTGGGGACCTGCAGGTGTCTCCCAGGGAGGGCTGTCAGGTGCCAGGTGGCCCCCTCCCCTTCTGCTTTCGAGGACCAGCAGGGGCGGCTGGGGCAGGGTGGGGGTGTTGCTGCAGAGACGGCCGGAGTCCTCCAGGGCCCCAGCAAGAGCCAGCCAACCGTTGGGATGCCCCTCCCTGCCCTCGGCCTCACCCCCACCCTGGGGGTACCTTGAACAAAACAGGAAATTTCAAATAACAGGAAACCAAGGCCAGGGAGGCGGGAGGCTCCACCCTGCCCTGGGCCTCAGTCTGCCCCTGGGGAGGCCATGAACACCACGGGGGCCCCGCCGGTGCCCCTGGAGGCCTGCCACCAGCTGGCGGCCGGTGGGCACAGCCGGCTCATTGTCCTGCATTACAACCACTCTGGCCGGCTGGCCGGGCGTGGGGGGCCGGAGGACAGCAGCCTGGGGGCCCTGCGCGGCCTCTCGGTGGCGGCCGGCTGCCTGGTGGTGCTGGAGAACCTGCTGGTGCTGGTGGCCATCGCCACCCGCATGCGCTCGCGGCGCTGGGTCTACTACTGCCTGGTCAACATCACGCTGAGCGACCTGCTGACCGGCCTGGCCTACCTGGCCAACGTGCTGCTGTCGGGGGGCCGCACCTTCCGCCTGGCGCCTGCGCACTGGTTCCTGCGGGAGGGCCTGCTCTTCGCCGCGCTGGCCGCCTCCACCTTCAGCCTGCTCTTCACCGCCATCGAGCGCTTCGTCACCATGGTGCGGCCGGTGGCCGAGAGCCGGGCCACCAAGACGGGTCGCGTCTGCGGCTTCATCGGCCTCTGCTGGCTGCTGGCCGGGCTGCTGGGGCTGCTGCCCCTGCTGGGCTGGAACTGCGTGTGCGCCTTCGACCGCTGCTCCAGCCTGCTGCCGCTCTACTCCAAGGACTACATCCTGTTCTGCGTGGGGGTCTTCGCCGCCATCCTGGCCACCATCCTGGCCCTCTACGGGGCCATCTTCAGGGTGGTGCGGGCCAACGGGCAGAAGGCCCTGCGCGCCCCAGCCCGGCGCAAGTCCCGCCGGCTGCTGAAGACGGTCCTCATGATCCTGGTGGCCTTCGTGGTGTGCTGGGGCCCACTCTTCGGCCTGCTGCTGGCCGACACCTTCGGTTCCAACGTCTGGGCCCAGGAGTACCTGCGGGGCATGGACTGGATCCTGGCGCTGGCGGTGCTCAACTCGGCCATCAACCCCCTGATCTACTCCTTCCGCAGCCGCGAGGTGTGCCGCGCTGTGCTGGCTTTCCTCTGCTGCGGGTGCCTCTGGCTGGGCCTGCGGGGCCCCGGGGACTGCCTGGCCCGGGCCACTGAAGCCCACTCTGGAGCGTCCACCACCGACAGCTCCCTGAGGCCCAGGGACAGCTTCCGGGGCTCCCGGTCGCTCAGCTTCAGGATGCGGGAGCCCCTGTCCAGCATCTCCAGTGTGCGCAGCGTCTGAGGCTGTGGCAGGGACGGACCCTGCGGTGCCGGGTACACGCACACCCTCAAGGCTGCAGGAGGGAGGAAGGTGTGCGCCTGGCCCTGTGACCAAGCCTAGGCGTGCTGATGCCGAGCGGGGCTCTCTGGGTGCCTCGGACAGGGAGGCCGCTGTCCACAGCAGCAGGCAGCCCTGCAGCGGGGCGGCGGGGCGGCGAGGCCCGGGCTCCTGTAGAGTTCTGGGGAGGTCCCGGCCCTCTCTGGGCCTCCGTGGAGCTCCGCTGCCAGGAGCGTGCCGTGGGGCTGAGGCCCTGGACTGCGGGGATGGTACCCAATGTCGCCCAGGAGCCTGTGTGCGGGGGTGACGATGCGGGGCTGTGGGCCGCGGCCGTGTGTGGGGCAGGTGTGTCCCTGCAGACAGGGTCACGCGCAGGTGCTTGGCAGCGTGGTCTTGAATGGGGATGTGTCTGCGTGAACAGATTCTCCGCACGCGCGTGTGTGTGGCGATCGTGTCCACACATTGCAAGGACACCAGGCAGGCCTGTGACACCGTTCCCTTCTCTTCTCGGTCACTTCCCCTTGGAGGAACAGTCTCCTTCCCCAGCTCTGCCTCCGTGTCATTTGGGGTCCCCCAGCTGGGGGACAGCGGGGAGGACGAGCCCCATCCCCTGGCCTGGCATTCCCTCCCCCAATCACCGCCTTGGCCTCCCACTCCATGAACCCAGCTCATCACGGAGCCCAGGGTGACCGGCAGGTGCTGGTCAGGGCACCTGCACCCGGAAGGACTGTCCAGTGACTGTGGATGTGTTCTGCCTCCTGGCCGCTCGTGTGGGAGGCGCCGGGCCTGCAGCTGTGCTGTGAGAGGGCACAGCGCCTCCCAGGGCGCAGGGCATGCAGTTGAACTGGGTTACGTTAATGGCAGCGCGGCTGGTGACCTCATGTTGCAGCGCCTGGGCCCGACCCAGGGGGCTTCCTTGGCTGGCCACTCGGACCTCAGGAGAGGGCTTTGGGCTGGCCCCGTGGGTGCTGGGGCACTGGCAGTCCACCCAGGTGGCTGTTTCTCTGCCACACCACAGGGGAGGTGGTGACGGGCGACTGGTCCCCATGCTGTCCGGTGCTGTAGCCACTAGCCACGTGTGGCTGCGCAGAACTCATTAAAATCAACAAAATCCAAAGGCTCAGGTTCTGGGTGTTGGTTTCCTAGGCTGCAGGTGGCCTCTGACCGCAGGGGCATTCCTCTGCTCGGTTCTGGAGGAGGAACTCCGGGGTCCAGTGTGGACAGGGCTGGTTCTGAGGCTGTGAGCAAGTGTGTCCAGGCCCCTGGGCTTGCAGAAGTGTCTCCCGACCTCTGCGCACGTTCCCCTGCGCGTCTGGTGTCAACTCGCCCCTTTCCCTAGGATGCCCATCGAGGGCTCCCGGCTCCACTGGGCCCTCGTCGGGCTGATTCTGTAGCAGGACCCCTGCTTCCAAACAGCCCTTGCTGGGGCCCCTGAGGTCTGGGCTGGAACGCGTGGAGTTTGGGGCATAGTTAGGTGTGCGACAGGCACATGATCACGCTTCCAGAGGAGCTCACTGGGCGTGATGCTGACGCAGTGTCCGTCTAGGGCTGCCCGCAGGACGCGCTGGGGGCAGCTCCCAGGCTTGCCAAGGGGTCTGCTAAGCTGGCTACAGGCAGCAGGGCTCCAGGCAGGAGGTGGAGCCAGGCTAGCCCAAAGCTCCCAAGCTGAGCCACTGGCTGCTGTCTCCCCCTGGGGCCTCATGCGGCCCCACTGGCCCCGGCAGAGTGACCTTCTCGCCGTGACCTCTCCTCACTCCTCACTATCAGCCCAGTCTGAGCTCAGCTTTAGCATCACCACCTCCGGAAGCCTCCCCTGGCTTTGGCTCCCTAGGACTCCTCCGGGCTCCGCCAGCTGCCCACGTGGCCTCCATCCTGGCTCCAGTCTCCTCGATCACAGCCCTTTCCTCCTCTGGACCTCCTGGGCTGCCCGGGCTGTGGCTGTGTCCCCAGCACCCAGCCTGTGGCCTGGCACACACGGGCATCCCCAGAGCTCAGGGAGCCTCCGCTGATCTCAGAACGCTCTCCCCTCCTTGCCTCCACACCAGCTGTCCTGACAGCAGCAGACTGTCCCCAGGAACTGTGCCTTGGGTAGCTCAGGGATTAGTGGGAACAGGAACACCTTGGGTCCAGAGCCGGTCAGCGCTCCTTGGCTCTGCCACGCACCGTGCCTGTTTCCTCATCTGTGGCGTGAGACTGGACAGCTGTTGTCCTGGGGTACAGTGAGGACTCCATGGAGACACATGTAGTGTGAGCTTTGGTTTTGTTTTGTCTGGGGGCAGTTGGAGCCCAGGGCCCCTGCTCACCAGGCCTGCCTCGTGCCCGTGTGTCCACAGCCTGGCCTGGGGGCGGGGCGGTGGCACAGGAGTTAGGGACACAGGCTGAGGAGAAGCGCACACTTCAGAATCAGTTGTCACCGCCCTGCCCTGCCAGGCCACCCTCACCTCCTGCACTCAGGGCCCCCCTGGAGAGGCCCAAGGTGACCAGAGCAGGGCCCGGAGCCGGGCGGCCTCAGCAGTCTCTCAGAGGCTTCACTGGAGCGGGGGCAGTCTGCATGCTGGGACCTGCTGGGCTGGAGAGGTAAGTGGAGCCAACCCTGCAGAGGCACCAGAAGCGAGTCCCAGGGTCGGGGCAGCTGCATCCACCCCGAGTTCCACATAAGCCCAGTGCATTCTCAGAATCCCCACACAGACTGGGCGCCGACAGCGAGCCTCAGTCTCTCTAAGCCAGTTTGCACCGCTTACCTTACCAAGTCCCTACATGACTCTGGTGGTGGGTGAGGAACCGTCTCTTTGTCATCATATTCGATAGCTGAGGAAACTGAAGCTCAGAGAGGTGAAGCAACTTGTCCTAGGGCACACAGCTGGGAACGGGAGGAGCTGGGATTTGAACCTGTGCTTTTACTTAGTACAAATGCCACTTCTCAGAGGGAACAGAGGGAGGACTTGGATGACCTCATTGGAGCCTGGGATGTCAACATGAAGGCGGGGGCTCTGACTTCTCCCTTAGCCTCAGTCTTCCCACCTGTACAGGGGGGTGTGAGTTACTGATGCTCCTTATGGGCCCCTGGCCCTGAGACACTGAGTTCTTAGAGTTCTCAGGTTAGCAAACGTCAAAACAGGACATCTGAAACTAAATTTGAATTTCCGATAAACTTTAATTTTTTGGTTTTTCAGTATAAACATGCCTCAAATATAAGCATAAACACAAGTACCGCCAACACCTGCACGTGGTCTCGCTCCAGACTACAAATCCCAGAACCCACCGCATCCGGTCAGCCGCTGCCCACCAAGGCTTGTTACCTTTTTCTCATTCATTCATCCGAAATTGGTATTGACCACCCGCCGGGGCCCAGGCTCTGTGTCCAGAGTCCTAGGGCTACAGGACGCTCAAATCACACAAAGGTCTGGGCCGACACTAGCTTGACATCTAAAGTACTTGGGAATTTTAAATTGTATTTCCCCCTCTCCCCAGAAACTACAATCCCCATGATGCTTTGTGATTGCTCGAAAGGACCACAACTCCCAAGAAGCGCAGCGTGCCAGACGCGCACTTCCTTCTCTCCGCCCTCCCACTATTTTCTTCCAGGTCGCAATGTCCCACTCTGACCTCGTCTCTTGTTTCCTCCGCTCCACGTCCCCACCCCCAGCCAAGACCAGAGTCTAAACAAGTTCTACTTAAAAATTGCTTCTCAAAGCTATGTAGTTCCCGACTTGGAATTCATGTGAAATTTCGGTAGCGTCAGCGAAACAATCCCCCATGGCTTTCTGGGAGGCCCAGGGAGGGCCTACAACTCCCAGGTGGCTCCACGCACCCGGGTGGACTACAGCTCCCGAGAGGCAGCGCGCGCAGGGCTGCCCGCGGCGATGCGCGCAGGACCCCGGTACGGGCGCGGGCTGCCCGACGCGTTGCCCGCAGGACCCCGGCGGCTGCCCATGCCGAGGTGAGTCCGCGGGAGCCGCGGCCGCCGTCCCGTCCCCGTCCCGTCCCGCCGCCGCCTCGCGCGGACCCGCCGCCGGCCAGGATGCTGGAGGAAGCGGGCGAGGTGCTGGAGAACATGCTGAAGGCGTCGTGCCTGCCGCTCGGCTTCATCGTCTTCTTGCCCGCGGTGCTGCTGCTCGTGGCGCCGCCGCTGCCCGCCGCCGACGCCGCGCACGAGTTCACGGTGTACCGCATGCAGCAGTACGACCTGCAGGGCCAGCCCTACGGTGCGTGCGCGCCCCGCCCCGCCCGCATGCGCCGCCGGCCCGCCCGGCCCGGCCCGCCGTCCGCCGAGCCCGCCGCCCCGGCCCCCGCCGTCCGCCGAGCCCCGGCAGCGCGCACCCGGCCGCCTCGGGCTGGTCTGTGCGCCCGGCTGCGCTGCGTGGACCTGCCCGGTCCGCCCAGCCCACGCCGGGCCTCCGCACGGCGCCGCCGCCGCGGTGTGTCCGGCCAGTCCAGCCCACCCCTCTCCCGGGCGGCCTCTGCCGCCCCCTTGGCCTGCCGCGCGGACTTCCTTGCAGCCCCTCTCTTGTTTCCTCTTCTGACACACGTCCACCCTCAGCTCAGCGTCCGCACCCTCTCCACCCTAGAGCGCACCCGCTCCCTCTCCCCAGGGTCCCCTGGGGTCTCTGGCCCGGCCCAGACCCCACCCTCAGACCCCTGGCCTGGACCTGCCCAGCTGCCTGCTCACCTGCCTCGCCCCGCCCCGCCCCGTCTGTCCCCAGTGCCCGAGGTCCAGAGCGCCCTCTGTCGCCTCCAGCTGTGCTGGTATTCCAGAATCTTCTGGTGCGTGCTTGCCTCCTCCAGCCTGACCCTGGGGACTTGAGTCTGGACCTCCCCGGCAGGGTCCCCTGTGCACAGTCCGGCTGGTCTGGTGGGCCTGTCTGAGGGCCAGCCTGGGTCTGTGCACCCAGCTTCTGCCAGGCCTCAGGAGCCACGCGCTCCGGAGCCATTCACACGACCTCTTGGATTCCCTTTTGCCCCAAAGTTGCCTTGTTCTTTCTAGAGCAATGATTTGTCATCCCAGGAGATCCTGGGCCACATCTGGGGTGTCCTGCAGGCTAGGGACACTGCTCGGCCCCTCCCTCCCCCCAGGGAGCTGTCCAGCCCCAGTGTCCACAGTGCCGAGGGGCCTCCGGGTTGGAATGAGCACTTTCTTACCAGCTGCTCGGCATCTGCCCGACAAGTGGGCTTTAACAGTGCTGTCCAGGAGAACCATGGCATGTGGCCACATCCAGCCTCTGGTGGCCAAGGGACATGGTTTGTGGTGCTACATAAGTGTAACAAACCCAAGCAGTCCCATGTGGCCAGTGGTTACCAAACCTGGAGCTCAGGAGGTTTTCCTAGAAGAGCCCATAGTCCAGAATGCCAGCCCCAAACCTAGGGCGCCCTGCCCGTCCAGGTCCTGTGGTCTCCATTCCTGCCCGGCTCATCTTCCATCTGCCCTCCCTGTCCACCCCACCTGTCACCAGCCCCTCTGGTGAGCTGCCCACCTGGGTCTGGGGGACCCAGTGCTACCCCTTCAGGCAGCTGAAGTGACCCCCCTACTCCCTCCAGACCTGTCCCCAAAGGCCGCTGGGCTTGTGGGCCTCCCGCCGCCTGCTTCCTGCCCCACTGGGCCTCTTCCAGGCGCCCCTTCCTGCAGCCTCTCTCCCCTTTCTGGGTCCTCTGTCCTGGTCCTGGGTCCTTCCCATTCTTTTTTCTGACTTGGGGTCTTCTCCCGTGTGCCCTCCTCCCTGGACCCCACTTTTTATTGCTCCTTGATGAGACGCCCAGAGGCTGCTGGCCCACACGGGTACGGCCTTCCCCTGGCCAGGCCAGGAAGGCCGCGAGTTCGCGGGCCGTGGGGCGGGGTTCCCTGTGCGCAGCCGGGCGCCGAGGTCCCACTCAAGTTCCCTGCGCGGGCCCGGGGCTCCCCCCCGAGGGAGGGAGACCTGACTCCCGGGAGCTTGTGTGGGGCAAGCGGCACAGGGTAGGCCTCGAGACAGCCTGGGCCCAGGTCACTGCCCAGCACGTCCCGTGTCTTCAGCTCCTGCCCCAGCCTGTGCTGGCCGCACTCCTTGCCCAACTTCCTGTGGCCCCTGTTGGGAAAGGCAGGGGCGGGCGCCGCAGGGCCTGGACGCGGGTGGACAGAGGCGGTGCCCAGCGTGGCTCAGCCGGCCCCTCCCGCGGGTGGCACTCTGACCTCCAGGGGCCTGGCCCCTCCTTGCACCCCTGCCTGCCTCCCCTCAGGGCCAGGGATCTGCCGGGTGGCCCTGTGAGTGCCCATGGCCCAGTGCCTGGGCCTGTGCCTGGGGACAAGCCAGGGCTCCTTCACCACGAGCCCGCTCGTTGCAGCCTGGAGGCCAACCTGGCCTGCCCGAGGCTGAGGGGCTTCCTGGGCTGCCTGGCTGCTGTGCAGGGGACCACGGGCTGAGCTGGCCTCGCTGTGTGGGTGGAGGGTGGCGTGTGCGGTCTCTGCGGGTCGGATCCTGGCGGCCTGAGGCCTGTCACGTGGGGGCACTGTGCTCTGAGCCAGCAGTGGAGGCCCGGAGCCCCCACGGTGCCTTCTGGGTTCTGCGGCCCGAGCCCCTGGCCATTCTGTCAGTTGCTCTGCTGGGAGGGACCCTGTGCTGCCCTTCACCCAGCCTGGAAGTGGGGAGGTCTGCGTGGGGGATGCTGCCACCGACTGCCACACCAGCCCCCTGAGGACAGCGGCCAGCTCCCCTTCCTGCCTGGGTCTTGAACTGGAGGCCGAGGCCCTCTCTGGGTCTCTTGCTTGCTCTGCCTGGTGTTGGGTTGGCCTGCAGTGCTTGGGATGTCTCAGACTGAGGTCCCTTGCCGCTGGCCTTTGACCTTTGACCTTTGGGGCTACCATTAGAAAGGCTATGCCCTCTGGGCCTGCGTGCTGTGTGGGGGTGTGGCCTGCCATCACTGTTCCTGGCACGCCTGCTATGGACCATGCCCCCGCCAGAGCGTGGCATCCATGCCTCTTGGAAGGAGCTGCCCACCAGGGTGTGTAAGGTGGAGGTGGCGTCCCTTCTCCTGCCACCGTGGGCCTGAGCGAGCCCAGGAGAGCCTGGGCACAAGCGCCAGATCTCAGCTGCTCAGGGGCTCTTGCGAGGCAGGGAGGACACCGTTGTGCCAGCTGGTGCCCCGCTGCTGTCCGCCCTGCACTGTGCTGGGCAAGGGTGCCCGTGTTTGCTGTGTCCAGGGATCCTGTCTGTCGCTGCGGCTCCCCTGCTGGTCCTCTTCAGTGGGGGCTCGGGTGGCACTGGCAGAGCTGGTGGCGTGGCCGGGCCCCAGTGGACACTCTGGACACCCTGTGTGTCGTGGCTGGCACAGGTGCTCAGGAGAGAGGTGGGGATGGCATTTAGGGTGATTCTGATCCCCGTGGACACTGACATCTGGGACATGTGGCTGTCATGACTGTGGCGTCCTGACCTGGAGGAGTGGAGACAGACACTGCTCGGCCCCCTGCCAGGCCCAGGACGTCACCCCGAATGGCCAGCCCTGTGTGCAGCGCCGAGGGAGCCCGGGGCGCCAGCAGCCCAGGCTTTGCTGGTGCACTTGCCCCTGCTCACTGAGGGACTTGGCACAGGGACGAGCAGCTGCTAGACGTCCCCGGCCCTGGGCCCCAGCGCAGTGAGGGAAGATCAGGCTGATCCCGGGGCCAGATTGAGGGTGCAGGTGGGCAGCGGTGGGGGAGGGGCAGAGGCCCTTGGTGGTTCCTGTGGGTCTGCACCCTGCCCGGCCGCCCCGCGGCCTTGGTGGGCCACTGCAGGAGGGCCCGTGTGGCGGGGTCAGTGCAGCCAGCTCCCAGGGATTGAGTCCCAGCGCTGCCGGTGGCTGACACCCAGGAGTCGGGGACCCTGGTCCCTGTCAGGTGCAGATGATGACACCAGCCTCTTCAGGGGCCTCACTGGGCAGATGCCTAGGCAGCCATGGCAGCCCCTGCCCTTAGCCGGACGTGCTGCCGTGTAGCCCAGTGGGCCTGTCCTGAGGCCATCCAGGGCTCGGTCCTCTTGTGCCCATGCAGGGGTCAACCTGGCCCCCGGTGAGAGCCCTCCAGAACCAGAGCCCAGCGTGCTGCATGCCAGCCCCATATTGCTGTCCCCGGAGCGGGATTCCACCGTGCCCAGCCTCCCCGGGTGGCCCATCGCTGCCTCTGCGTGCGGGCGTGGGGAGCGGAGCCGAGGGCCTGTCGGGAGCGCTGGCCGGGGCTGCAGAGTGGCTGTGCCGCCTGTCCCTGGCCGGCTGTGGCTGCGATGGGCCGCAGATCCCAGGGGGGCTGCACTGTGGCGGCTGCGCCCGGGCTGTGGTACTGACTGAGGACTGACTGAGGCCGGGGTCGCGAGGGCGGCCGGAGCCCCCGGGACGCCAGCTGAGGGCCGCCGGCCTCCCACAGGCACCCGGAACGCGGTGCTCAACACGGAGGCTCGCACCATGGACGCGGACGTGCTGAGCCGGCGCTGCGTGCTCATGCGGCTGGCGGACTTCTCCTACGAGCAGTACCAGAAGGCCCTGCGGCAGTCGGCAGGGGCCGTGGTCATCATCCTGCCGCGGGCCATGGCCGCCGTGCCCCAGGACGTCGTTCGGGTGAGTGCCCCTTTCAGGGACAGAGGCTTTGGTTGGGCTTGGGGAAGCCGCGTGACCTCGGGCGGCTACTTGGCCTCTCTGAGCCCATCACCTGTTATTACTGATGCTCCCGGGGGCAGTTCTGTCCCCAGGAGATAATGAGTGCTGTCTGGTGGCATTCAGGGCTGCCATGTCCTGACCTGGAGTGAGTGGAGGCCAGGGATGCTGCCCAGCACCCTGCAGCACCCAGAATACCCACCTCAGAGAAGGACCCTGTCCGAATGCTGCCGGTGGCCTGGGGAGGACCCTGCTTTCGGCAAACGGGGCCTGGGGTGCCCATAGAAGCCCTGAGGGGAGATGCTTCTGCCCACGGAAGGGGAGGGGCTGGGGACTCGGTGCCAGGTGGTTGGTGCCGCCCGAGGGCCTGCTGCCCGCCAGGCATGGCCGAGCGCCCAGCCTGTGCCAGCAGCACCGAGCGCTGCCCTCTCCACAGCAATTCATGGAGATTGAGCCTGAGATGCTGGCCCTGGAGACCCTCGTGCCCGTGTACTTTGCCGAAGAGGACGACGCCCTGCTGTCCATCTACGAGCAGACCCGGGCAGCCTCCGCCTCCCGGGGCTCAGCCTCCGCTGCCGAAGGTGGGCTCTGGGGCTTGGGTGGTGCGGGCGTGTCCACGAGCAGAGGCCTTGGGCCAGGCTGTGGCATCACCCCAGAGCTCGGGTGCCAGCCGGGCTCTGCACCCACAGCCCCGAGGGGCCCCGAGCGGCTCTGTCCTCGCTCCTGTTCTTTGAGACACGAGCGTCCCCTCCTCTCCCCCTTGGCCGACCTCTGCGACCCCACAGTTCTGCGTCACCTTGAGGTCGTGTGGTCAGCAGTGCTGACCAGGAAGGGGCGCTGGGGAGCCGAGGCCCAGGCTGTGCGGTGCCCGTGGGAAGGGGGAAGGGCAGCCGCAGGGCTCGCCCAGAGGTAGCGGAGCTGTGGCCCGGGTGAGGCTGGCCTGGCATGGTGTCCCTGAGCCATGGGAGGAAAGGAAAAGGGACACTGATCCCCAGGATGGTGAAGAGTGTCAGGGGCAGTGGCGTGCTGACACACCTGTTGTCCCACAATGCGGAGGCTGAGGCAGGCGGTCGGCAAGTTCTAGGCCAGCCTGGGCCACTTGGCGAGGCCCTGTCTCAACATAAAAAATGAAGGCCAGGGTGTGGCCTGCCAGCGCCACCAGTGTGTGAGGCCTGGCTCCTCCCTGGTGCTGCCCAGGGGCAGGCGGGGCTGTGGACGCGTGGGACCTAGCCGCCCTGGCTGGTGGGCGCCTGCTCCTGTGGGCAAGGCTCTTGGCCACGGGGCCAGCCGTTCGCTCGGCCATGTGCCCGCAGAGCCGAAGGGGTCGGTTTCGGGTGGATCCCAGGGCCGTGCCTTGGCAGGGGGCCTGGAGGGTGTGCACGAGGCCCGGTTGGTGAGGAAGCGCATGTCAGGTGCACGTGCGCTCACGCTGAGGCGCCTGCGCTGGGACGCACAGGGTCACGCTGCACAAACATGGCGGCGAGCTCCTGGGCCCCTGGGTGCCCCGTGGTACCCCCTGTGGGCCCACAGCCGTCTGGGAGGGTCTCCTCCGCTCCGCGGCACTGGGGCTAGAGCCGGGCCTTGGGCCTGCAGGGCGCCAGCCGTGGGAGCAGCGAGCCACACCCCAGCCCGCTGGCCTTGAAGTCCAGCACGCCTGGCCTTAGGCTGGGAGGGCAGTTCCCCGCGGGGCGTGGAAGGCCAGGTTCCAGCAGAGCCTCGGTGGCGAGCGCCACAACCAGACGCCCAGGAGCCAGGGGGGCGGCCGGGTTCCTGCGTGCAGATCTCAGCCCACATGTCCCTAGAGTGCCCTGTGGGGGTGGGGAAGGCCGGCTCTGGGCAGCCAGAGGACAGCCCGGCCCAGGTGACCTGTCCCTCTGCTGTCCCTAGTGCTGCTCCACACGGCCACTGCCAACGGCTTCCAGATGGTCACCAGCGGAGTCCAGAGCAAGGCCGTGAGCGACTGGCTCATCACCAGTGTGGAGGTGAGTGCCCGGGCCCTCCAGCTCCTGGGCTGGTCCTGCTGCCCGCCGCTGCCCCGCCTCACTCCTGATGCCCACCAGGAGGCCCCAACAGCCCACGTACAGCCCCTGCCCTGGCCCTGCTGGGTGGCGTCCTTCCTGTTTGGCTCCCTGGCCCCCGCTGAGCTGTGGTCTGGCTTCCAGGGAGCACTGGCCCTCCTCACCCTCTGCGGTCCAGCCTGCCAGCTCGGCCACCTGCTGTTAGTGCTGGAGCCTTCTGTGTCGTCCTGTCGCTCACGGGGAGGGAGGGACCAGAAGCTGCCGGCCTGGCGGGCCACTCTCTGGACCCTCCCGTCGGCTGGGGCTGGGGCTGGGCCATTGTCTGGGGAGGGGGCTGCAGTCTGTGGAGCCAGGGGTCAGGCAGTTCTGAAGTCACGCTGGGGTCACTCCTGGGCTGTCCCTCTGCCGTGTTGAAGGCTCCCTGGGTTCTGCCACGTGGCAGGGAGTCAGGGAGACCTGTCGCCAGTGGCCTCCACCATCTGGACAGGGCCTCCGTGTCTGTGTGGTCACGGCTGCTGCAGACGGGAGACGCCTGTGACGGATGAGGGGAGGGAACAGTGCGTGGCTGGGCTTGCAGGCAAGAAATGCCTGGTGGCCCTGCACTGGGCTCTCCGTGTCCCTGAGGTCAGGCTAGGAGGGAATGGAGGCCAGGGTGCTGGGCGGCAGCACGTGGCCACAGATCATGGCAGATGTGTGTGGCTGTGGCCACAGTGGTTGTGCTCACCACGAGCCGGGTCCTGCCTGCGCCACCTGGCTTGCCGGGACACGGGCTCCGAGCTCAGCCTCTGCAGGGTGGCCTGGAGCTCCAGGGGAAGCGGTCTTGAGGCCTCGAGTGCGTGTTCTCGCTGGGCCCGGGCTCTGCAGACCCCGCCACGGGCCAAACCGGCCTTGTGCTGGGTTTTGGAAATAAAATTTTGCTGATGCAGCCACACATCACTCACGGTGGCTTTCCTGAGCAGTCACAGTGGACGGCCTGGCCCCCAGGGCTGAGCAGGCTGGAGGGCGAGGAGGGCGGCGAGGGCGACCTCGAGTCCTGGACGGCTTACTCTTTTCAGAGGTCACTCTTGCTTCTCTGTCCCCTCCCCAGGGCCACCTCACAGCTCGGGAGCCCCGTCCCCCCTACGCCTAGTCCCCAGGGAGTCCTTTTAAGCCCCTGGAGTTAGAGGCAGATGCCTCCCGCGGGGCCGGGGGACAGTACAGCCCCAGAGAGGAGGTGTCTCCCAGAGCTGGACGGCCAGCTGCTCGCCCACTAGGCTGGCCGTGCGGGGCGGCGGCCATCGGTCTGGCTCTATCTCCACAGGGGCGGCTGACGGGGCTGGGCGGAGAGGACCTGCCCACTATCGTCATCGTGGCGCACTACGACGCCTTTGGGGTGGCGCCCGTGAGTACTGCCCGGCCCAGCGCAGCGTCCAGGGGAGAAACAGTGGCACCATGCTGGGGGCTGTAGCTGCCCCGGCAGGGCCACGGAGCAGGTGTCCCCGCTGCACTGCCACAGCCAGGTGACAGCATCTGCGCCTCCCCAGGGGGATTTGTCCTGACCACCTTCCGTGGAGTCACCATGGCTGTCATTTTCAGTGCTGGGGTTGAACCCAGAGACCTGGCGCATCCCCAGCCCCGTCTGTTTTTCATTCGAGACAGCCTCCCTAGGTTGCCGAGGCTGGCCTTGAACCCGCAGTCCTCCTGCCTCTGCCTCCCACGCTGCTGGGATGGCAGGCACGACAGACGTGCGCTAAGAAGTTGTTCCTTGAGCCCTGATTTGCCTAACGCCGAGTGTGCCCTTCAGTGTTCAGCACACCAGCGCTCTGCGGCCGGCCGGCCCCTGTCTCATTCCACACATCCGTCATCCCAGAAGGAAGTCCATCCTGTGACCAGTCCCTTGTCCTCTCTCCACTCTGCCCTTGGGTCCCCATCGGCTCTGGACACTCCTGGCACTTCCTGTCGGGGCACCGCATCGCGAGCCCTGTGTATCTGGCTCTCATGAGCAGCGTCAAGCGAGGGGACCCTCAGGTGGTCCCAAGGCTCTCTTCCCCTCCAGAGCCAGTTCTCACCTGCTGGTGACCCCGTGTCAGGATGTGTAGACAAAGCCTAGGCAGGGGTGGCTGGGCACCGGGGTGGGAAGCCATCGCGCGGAGAGCTGGGCGCTGCCCTCGGGGAGCCTCTTGGGCTCCGCTGGGGCCTCAGCCTGCCGATGTGGGGTGTGGTCAGTTGGTTAAGCCAGAGGCCACCTGGTGGGCTGGCTCTCAGTGGACAGCGGGGCGACTGGGCCGTCCCTCCCTGCAGTGGCTGTCGCTGGGTGCGGACTCCAACGGGAGTGGCGTCTCGGTGCTGCTGGAGCTGGCTCGCCTCTTCTCCCGCCTGTACACCTACAAGCGCACCCATGCCGCGTGAGTGCTGGGCTGGGCGGGTGGCTCCGGGCAGCTCTGACCCCAGGAAGCGGCCGTCGGGGCAGGGCCGCGAGCCCTGGGCCCACAGACGCGGCGGTCGCTCTCTGGAGGCGTCCTGCACGCTGCAGGTGCTGAGCAGCGTCCCGGCCCCTCCTGTTCCAGGCAGGACACCCCAGTCACAACAGCCACCAGTGTCCCTGGGGGCAGGGTTCCCTGGAGAGGTCGGTGCTGTGTCCAGAATGTCCCCGCCTCTCCTTGTCTCCAGGCGGCCGCCCAGTGCCTGCGGCCGTGTGTGATGCATCTGCGCCCACGGCCAGCAGCAGGGCCTTGTCCAGCCCGTGGCGCAGGACAGTGGCGCAGGGCAGTGCCTCCTGCTGAGCTCTGGGGGCTGGGCCGGGGAGCGGGGCACAGGGTGAGCAGCTGCGTCGAGCAGGTGCCAGCACTTGGGATGGCCTGGGGCAGGCGGCTGCACGGGGTCCCTCGGTGTCTTGCCTGGGACACCACAGACACGGTCCTTCTTGGGCGCGGCTGCCATGTGCGTGGGGCCCACGCTCCTGGCCAGGTGGATCTTAACTGTCCCTGGACTCGCGCACACTGCGGCTGTCACGCCTGCTCAGGCACGGTGGCGGGGAGTCTGGCGCGGGCACAGCACGAATGCAGTCTGATGGCTTCTCGCCTGAGCGCGGGGTCCCCTGGAGACGCCCTGTATGTGAGTGTCCCATGCTCTGAGGTGTCCTCTGGTGTCCGTCTGAAGCCCAGGCCCTGAGGACAAAGCCAGCTCCCAGCCGGGGACCTGGGCTGTGCTCACGGCCCTGCAGGCTCTGCAGTCCCGGGCTGCCCCTCCACCTGTGCGCCTCTGCCCAGGACCCAGCTGCCAGGCTCAGTGTCCTCCTGGCTCCACAACAGCCACCTCCTGGCTGATAGCGTTGACCACGACCCTACAAGGACTGCCACCCTGGAGGCTCTGGGGATGTGAATTTGGGGGACAGTTTGCCTCAGTGCAGTGAGCGGGCAGGGACAGTGGGAGGGTGTCCCTGGGTGGGCTCCAGGCAGGGCCAAGCTCCGTGGGTCTGTCACCAGAGCTGGTGGCCCTGGCAGGTGGACGGTGCCAGAAGGTCCCTCTGTCTTCCTGGTGTCTGTGTTGGGCCACCAGCCCAGTGTCTCCTGCTTTCCAGGAGCTCAGAAGTCAATGCAGTGGGTCCTTGCCCAGGACGGTCTCCCCGCTGGTCACCCTCTGCAGTGTCTGGGGACGTGTGGCTTCATGGCTGGGGAGCTCTTAGCCTGGATGGGGTGGAGACAGGGACACTGCTCAGCCCCTGGCCGCAGCCAGGACACCAATAGAGAATGGCCCAAAGGTCCACAGTTCAGGGCAGCTGGTGCCCAGCCTGTGTGTTTGGAGAGGACTCTGCGCCTGGCCCTGCACGGCCTCCTGTCCCTCCCACCCAGGCTCGCTGTCCCAGCTGCCGCTCCCCCCAGGTACAACCTGCTGTTCTTCGCCTCTGGAGGGGGCAAGTTCAACTACCAGGGCACCAAGCGCTGGCTGGAGGACCACCTGGACCACACAGGTGGGTGGCTGGGTCCATTCCCAGAGGGTGACAGGGCCCCTTCCTGGCTGCTGCCACCTCCAAACCCTCGATGCCACAGACTCCAGCCTGCTCCAAGACAACGTGGCCTTCGTCCTGTGCCTGGACACCGTGGGCCGGGGCAGCAGCCTGCACCTGCACGTGTCCCGGCCGCCCCGGGAGGGGACCCTGCAGCACGCCTTCCTGCGGGAGCTGGAAACGGTGGGTGCGGGGCCCTGTGTGGGCGTGGGGCCCGGTGGGGAGCAGGGCCACCCTGACGCACTGTGGGCGCAGGTGGCCGCCCACCAGTTCCCCGAGGTGCGGTTCTCCATGGTGCATAAGAAGATCAACCTGGCCGACGACGTGCTGGCCTGGGAGCACGAGCGATTCGCCATCCGCCGGCTGCCTGCCTTCACCCTGTCCCACCTGGAGAGCCATCGCGATGGGCAGCGCAGCAGCATCATGGACGTGCGGTGAGGCCCCTCCAGGCTAGGCAGCCAGAGCCAAGAGGACCACCAGGCGGGCGTGGGGCAGGCTCCCCGTCCTGCCGTCCAGGGGGAGCTGTGCGGTCTGGGCCCGGGCGCTGAGTGGGTGGCCCGCTCTGCACTGTGTGCCAGCGTGGCCCAGAGCAGCCTGCCCGGCGCAGTGGGCGCTGGGCCTCTGTGACGAGCGCTAGGCGGGCCTCGGCAGCACTGGCCCCGCCATGTCCATGTGCCCTGTTCCGGGTGTGTGGGGGTGCCCTGGGCACAGGACGTGCCACAGAGCAGGGCTTACCCCAGACACATGTCCTCAGTCCTGAGGCTGAGTCCTCACAGCCTGCAGGGAGGTCCTCTTCAGCTCCAGTGGCCCCAGTGACCCTGGGTGGTGGCCGTAGTGCTTGTCATATATCTGTTGGTGTGGGGCTGCCCTGTGTCTTCCCCTGAGGACGCCAGTCCCTGGACATGGGTCCACTCACTCCAGTGTGGCCTCGTCTCCACCATGTCCATTTGCAAAGCCTTGGCCACAGTTGGGGTGTGTTCTGAGGTGGACACTGTCCACCCCTGCAGAGCTGTTGGGACTGTGCCGGGGGCAGTGCGCCGTGTCCCGGGGCTCCGTCCCTGGGAGTCTGGGTGCTGCCCCTGTGCTCACAACCCATCCTGACCCCGAGGGGACCATCCTGCAGGTCCCGGGTGGACTCGAGGACCCTGATGCGCAACACGAGGATCATCGCGGAGGCGCTGACACGCGTCCTCTACAACCTGACAGAGAAGGTGAGCCCCGCCCGCGGCGCCCCCGCCCCCGCCCCGCCGGGCCTGCACTCAGGGCCGGGCCCTTCCTCTCCCTGCAGGGCACCCCGCCGGACATGCCCGTGTTCACGGAGCAGATGGTAAGGGCCGGGCTGGGGGGCGAGGCAGGCGGGGCGGGGCGGCTGTGACCTCAGCTAGGGTCCCACAGCAGGTGCAGCAGGAGCAGCTGGACTCCGTCATGGACTGGCTCACGCACCAGCCGCGGGCCGCGCAGCTGCTGGACAAGGACGGCACCTTCCTCAGCACGCTGGAGCACTTCCTGAGCCGCTACCTTAAGGACGTGCGGCAGCACCACGTCAAGGCCGACAAGCGGTGGGCGTTCTGGAACCTTCTACCCCGGGCATCAGCGCGTAGAAGCAGGAGGAGAGGGAAGGATGAGTAGAGCCGCAGGGCGGGGACGGGCAGGGCCTGTGCAGCACCGAGCCTGCGTCCTTCCATCGAGCCTGCGTCCTTCCATCGGTCTGGTTTTTTTTTCTTTTCTTTTTTTGGTACTGGGGATTGGACTCAGGGGCCCTCGACCACTGAGCCCCCTCCCCAGCCCTATTCTGTGTTTTATGTAGAGACAGGGTCTCACTGAGTTGCTTAGTGCCTCGCCATTGCTGAGGCTGGCTTTGAACTCGCGATCCTCCTGCCTCAGCCTCCTTAAGTGCTGGGATTACAGGCTTGAGCCACCACACCCGGCTCAGCCCGTTTTGTTTGTTTGTTTTTATATTTTTTAGTTGTGGATGAACCTTTACTTTTATTTATTTGTTTTTTACGTGGTGCTGAGAATCGAACCCAGTGCCTCACACACACTAGGCAAGCGCTGTGCCACTGAGCCGCAGCCCCAGCCCCTGTTTTGTTTTTAAAGAGCATGTGTTAGTGCCCTGAAAAGAACCCGGCCCATGACTCAGAGTACCCACCGCCTCCCTGCGGGGACAGGCGATGGCCCGAGCTCTGGGAGATTGGGTCTGGACCACTGGCCACTGTCCTGGTCCCAACTGGAGCTGAGCGGCAGGCGTGGCTGGTGTGCCCATGTTGGGATGGCCTCTGAGCCAGGGCTGTCTCCCCAGGGACCCCGAGTTCGTCTTCTACGACCAGCTGAAGCAGGTGATGAATGCCTACAGGTGAGTGCAGCCGTGGTGGCCGAGGGGACCGTGAGCACAGGCCCAGGCAGGCGGCCACACTGGCACACGGCCCCCTGCTTCCCCAGGGTCAAGCCGGCCGTCTTTGACCTGCTCCTGGCCGTCTGCATCGGTGCCTACCTCGGAATGGCCTACACGGCAGTCCAGGTGAGCAAGTGGGATTGGCCGCTGCGGTGCCTCCCGCCCCAGCCTGGAAGCAGGTGCCTGTAGGTGACCTTCCCGGGCCCCGGCGGCTGGCGCCTGCAGCGCCCTGGCTGGCCTCACCCTGCTGCCCCACCGCCCCCAGCACTTTGACCTCCTCTACAAGACGGTGCAGAGGCTACTGGTGAAGGCCAAGACGCCGTGACCCGCCCGCCTGTGCCCCACTCGCAGGAGGACACCGCCCCTGCGTGGCTCAAACCGAATTACAGAGTTTTCTGTGCTGCTCTCCAGGACTCGGGGGTCTTTCTTTCTCTTTTCCGTGGACTCCCTGGAGGAGGGCGGAGCTGGCTGGGGCCAGGCCTCGGACTCGGGAGCCAGCGGACGAGGCCAGCCCCAGGGCCCTGCCCGGCACACGCACCTTACAGAGGAAGCCCAGCCAGCGGAGGGCAGAGCTGGGGTCAGGCCCCAACCCTCACCTTGCAGCTGGCTGTTCCAGATGCCCTGGATCCCTGGGTGTACTGTCCACCCTGCTGCTGACCTGGGGTGGTGACGCATTTCCCTCCTCCCGTGCGCCAGCCACAGCCTCTGGGTCTCGGGATGCCCTCAGTGGCGTCCCCCGCCCACTGCTCCAGGACACCACCTGGCCAGCCGGGTCAACAGCACGATCGGATGGGGCCGGGTGCTGAGCCCCACCCCCAGGTGGCAGCTCCTGGCACACCTGGCACTGGATCCCCAGCTGGTTGCTGTCCCTCTGCTTTCTGGTCCTGAGCCCGAGGCGCCACACTCTGCAGCTCCAATCCCCAGGCTGCCCCTGCTCTGCCCGGGCTCTGCCCTGAACCCCAAGCCAGCCCCAGCGCTTCCCAGGCTCTGCGCCCTGTCCCCAAGCGTCCCCGAGGCTGTGCAGGTCTCCTGACCCTCCAGCTCACCCCACCCCCAGGCTCCCTGTGCCTCGGTTTCTCCATCTGGAAAAAGAAGGTGTGGGGAGGGAGCTGCCCTCTGTCCCAGGAGGGACGCCCAGCAGAATGGGTGTGCCCTGGGCCAGTCCTCCTGGCACCAGGAGGAAGGTCTGGGCTTGCAGGCCCTTGACCAGCGTGGGGAGGGCCAGAGGGGCAGGGCCCTCGGGGGACCCTGCCTGTCCTTCCTTAGCAATAGTCAGTGCGTGTTCTTGGAGGGGCAGCTGGAGGGGCCTGGGCGGGTCAGGCCCGCGGGCGCCGTGGTCCAGGGCTGGCCACCGCAGCAGTCCAGTCCCCCTGGCTCGCTGTTCTAGATGCCGCCTCTGCGGCCTGTGCTTCTGTCCCAGACCACGTGTTTGGGAGGACAAGGCTGCTACCTGGTCATCTGCCTGCCAGAGGCCAGCACAGCGCCCGCCCGCGCCCAGGTGGCCGGCCCACTCTGGCAAATGTCTCTGGTGTCCAGATGCTGGACCAAGGCAGTGCCTCCTGTCCCATGAAAGGGCTTGGGACGCTGTGCTGCCAGCCCCTGTGGGTGTCTGCACTGCCCAGCAGGCACCTCGGCCACCCTCCTGCCTGCCCCTGGGGAGGTGGTGACCCGCTGACCACCGGGGCTTGGAGTGGGATGCAATCAGCCTGGGCGGAAAATAAAGCCATATTGAATGAAGGGTGTGTCCTGCCTGTGGCCCTGGCCTCACCTGTGCCCCAGGTGGCTTGTGTCCCTGGTGTCTGAAGAGCCCTCCTGCTCTCTGCTGGGGGTGAGGGGCAGCTGCTTCCTGGAGCACCAGGAGCTGGGCTGGGAGGTCCACGTGTGGCCGGGCTCGCTCCACGGCCCCCAGGGAGACTCATCGCGGTGTCCCCCATGCCTTCTGTCGAAGGACGCGCCACTGGATCACGATGAACTTGACTGCTGATCTCTTTCCAGAGAAGGTCATAGGCTGAGGCTCTGGTGGATGGGAGTCCGGGGGACGCCAGCCCCACGTAGGGCACGGCAGGGTGAAGGTCCCCCAGCCCCACCCAGGCCATGGGATCCCAGCAGGGCACAGTCCCTGGCCAGTTTACCAGGGAGATGGACCCAAGTCCCTGGGCCCCAGGCTCAGCCCCATCTGCCCAGTTCAGACACCAGGCCGGCTACCCTGCGATGCTACAGTTCTGCTGTGGCCAGAGAGGCCGCTGTGGGAGAAGACGGGAGGCCAGGGAGGCTCCTGGGGGAGGGAACAGCTGGGAGGTCAGCTGAGCTGAGACCCGAGTGCTGGGGAGTGTTCCCAGCAGAGGGCGCAGCCGAGCAAGGTCCCAGGGGCAGAGCCGCGCCTGGAGGGAGGGGGCAGGCCATGTAGGGCCCTGGGCTCGGGGAGGACTGGCTTTGGGGAGGGAGGCCCTGGTTGGGTGCACAGGCGCCCTCTGCCTGCTGTGGGGAGCACAGTTCTGGGGTTGAGGCTGGAACCAGATCAGGTGGCAGAGGGGCAGGGAGAAGGTCTGTCCCTGAGGGCGGAGGCTGGCCTCTTGCCTTGGCTGTGGACTGGACCTGGGCCAGCACTGCTGGGTTTCCTCAGCGGGTTCATGTCCCCTGGGTTGGAGCCACCTCTTCTCAGACGGGCATTGGCTCCACCAGGTCCCCCAAGTCAAGGACAGTGCCAACCAGCACTGCATCTGTCCACCCAAAACCTGGGCCTGCGACAGCCTGAGGTGATGGGGGACAGACGCCAGGGCCTGGGGAGAGGAGGGTGGGCCGTGGCAAAGCAGGGACGGTCCTGGGCACGCAGAGGGTCGGTGCACCGGCCAGGACCCTGGCTTCCGGGGACTTGAGGGTGGTCACCGGACTGCCCTGGGCTCCTTCGTGTTGCGTGGCCCCTGCAGTGGGCCAGATTTCCCTAGCGTGGCGAGGTCTGGGGTCTCACGTGGCCATAGGAGCCTCAGGAAAGGCCGAGCCATGGCAGTCCCTGCTGTCCCCTCCCTTGCTCCAGAGGGAGGTGGCTCTGGCCCCAGTAGAGGCTACTCGCTCTCCTCTTACAGTCGCCCACACCAGTGTTTCTTTTTCCTTTTTTATGCAAAACTTCCTTGATTTAAAAATTCCTTGAAATAAAAACCACCAATAAGTGAGCGAAGAGCCGCTGTCCACAGGGTGGCGCCCTTCCACGCTCCGGCTTTCAAGGTGCAGGGCATCGTGTGCAGTGCGTGCGTGTGTGAGTGTGCAGTGTGAGCGCACGTGCGTGTGTGTGTGCAGTGTGTGCGTGTGTGTGTGCAGTGTGTGAGCGCACGTGTGTGTGTGCAGTGTGTGCGTGTGTGTGCAGTGTGTGCGTGTGTGTGTGCAGTGTGTGCGTGTGTGTGTGCAGTGTGTGAGCGCACGTGTGTGCAGTGTGTGCGTGTGTGTGCAGTG
>CM053413.1:1911297-2048810 GCA_028644305.1 Xerus rutilus
GTGTGTGCAGTGTGTGAGCGCACGTGCGTGTGTGCAGTGTGTGCGTGTGTGTGTGCAGTGTGCGAGTGCCCGTGTGTGCAGTGTGTGAGCTCACGTGCGTGTGTGCAGTGTGTGAGCGCACGTGCGTGTGTGCAGTGCGTGCCCGTGTGCATGCACGCGTGTGGGAGTGTGAGCGTGCACTTGTGCTCGTGCGCGTGTGGAGTCTTATTCTGAAGCCGGGGGAACGGTCACTAATGTAGAACTCGGCCAGTGTGTTTGGGCTGCTCCGTGGGCTTCGCAGGCACCTGCTGACAGGGCGGGTCTGAGGTGACCCTGAGCCACAAGGCAGTGGGCGTTCGTGCAGTCATGGAGCCACAAAGCCACGGCCTCTACCACTTCTGGAATGTTCCCACTGCTACCAAAGAGAGCGGGTCCCCACAGCCGTTCCTCCTGCTGACCACGCCTGCCTGGCCACTGGTCTGTTCCAGGCATTTCACGTGAGTGGATCCGGCACCTGGAGACCCACAGGGCTCTGGTGCCACTGCTGTGGCTTAGGTCTGGGGTGACCTCCAAAGGCCGGGTGCGGAGTCTGGTCCCCAGGCGGTGCTCCTGGAGGCGGCCCTGGTGGGAGGGTGCAATGGGGCAGTGCCCACACAGAAGGCCACCCCGCCTTCTCTCCCTTTGCTTCTTGGAGGGTGACATGGGCAAGGACCACACTCTCTGCCGGGATGTGGCCTAGCGCAGGCCCAAGGCAGGGAGCCAGGGTCCATGGACTGGCACCTCTGAGACCGGGGCCACAGCAAACTTGGCCTCCCCGAGGCCACGGCCTCAAGCGTTGGCCACAGTCATGGGGAGCGGAGGCAGTTCACCCAGTGGCCTCGGCCGAGGGGCAGAGGACCCGGCAGCAGGAGGCAGCTGTCACCCCCAAGGCCGAGGGTCAGGAGTGGGGGGTGGCTTCCCAGCGTGTTCAAGTCCCCCAACCTCTCTGGCCTTGGTCTCCTCTCCTGTACGATGGGCGAGAACGGCCATTAGCCCTCCTGTGGCTACGGAGGACCTAGTGAGTGGGTTCCTGCCCCGGGCCTGGTGCAGAGCAAGTACTGATAGTGGACACCCAGCGAGGGGACCCCAGTGACCCTGGGCCCCAGGACAGACTCTAGCCTGGCCAGCGCCCGCCTGCTACCTGCTGAGACCCCATGGAGACAGCTTGCGTAGGCACAGGCTGTGGCCCCGGAATCTGCCCCAAGCTGCTGCACTTTGGTGGCTTTGACGCAGCAGTGGTAGCTGACCACAAACAGACCCCAGACAGAGCTGGTGCTGGCATGTGGTCGTGGCTACCACCGTCCTCAGGAAGTGCTGCCCAGGCCCTTCCCACTCACTGGACGCATCCTCCCAGCGTGCAAAGTGCCTCTGGAGAGGCCAGGGCCCGGGAGTCTGGTGAGGACCAGAGAAGGGTGCCTGCAGCACAGGACAGGGCGTCAGCCCCGGGGAGTGCTGGGGCCCAGAGTCAGGATCTAAGTGGCTCTGTGGAACATGCGGGGTCCCTGAGCCCCCTGGCACTGGAGTCTAGGGCTGGGGCTCCCGGAGCAGGTCCAGGTCTCACTGCAGCTCCACCCTCCCCATGCGTGGCTGCGTCCCAGAGGGTCTAAGCAACTCAGCCCAGGCCACAGGCATGACCACCTTTTGATTCATAGACTACTGTCCCTGCAGGCAAGGCCCCAGGGATTGTGCTGGAGGTTAGGTGGTGGATGAGGAGGACCTGGGGAGGCCTGGCCCTCCCAGCCCACCTGTGGTTCAAGGCCCGGAGGGTCACTAACACCTCCCTTCTGGCTGAGAGGAGAGCTCTACTTCCAATCCCAGACAGAGGCGGTTTTCATTGTGTCTAGAAAAGCTCCTGCCCCTTTCAAGGCGGCCATGTCAATTTCCCTTTAAGACAAATCTATTCAAGCAGTTTTTAAAGAGTTGGTTGATAGGGAGAAAAGCGGATGTGAACTGAAGCAGCGCACCCGCACCCGCACCCGCGCAGGGCGCCAGCCCAGCCCCAGCACTGGGGGAGCAAGGACCCGCCAGGTCCCGCAGGCCCCGAGGCGCAGGTGCGCAGCAGAGCCGGGGATCGGGCAGGTCACAGCAGCCAGGGGGCGGGAGGCAGGCCGGCGCCCCGGGGGCCAGGGACACATGGCGCCTCATGTCCACACCTGCAGGGTGGCTCGGCCACGAGCAGAGCCAGGCTGAGACGCGGAAATGGAAATGTGGACGGACCTAGGACACAGCGCCCCGAAGAGCCAGATGGCACCTGCTGCAGGGTCACCCACAGGATCCCAGGGTCTCAGCGCCACAAAGGCAGGAGAGCGTGGTGGGTGCAGGCTAGGCAGGTGGGCGCTAGTGCCTGGTGGGAGGGGCTGGTGCCTGGTGGGCAGGGCTGGTGTCTAGTGGGCGGAGCTGTTGCCTGGTGGGCGGAGCTGGTCCTGGTGAGTGGGTGGGGCTGCTGCCTGGTGGGCGGGGCTTTCGTGTGGGGACAGGAGAGCTCTGCGCTCAGGCACGCACAGTGACGGCTGCCCCACCTGTGCCTGTGCAGTCCCGTTTCACTTAGTGACATCCTCATGGCTGCAGTAACACCAGCTCAGGTGGTGACCGTCAGTCACTGGACGTGGCCTCTCAATGCCAACAGGACAGGGCAGGCTGGGGGTCCTCAGGGGTCAGCACTGCGCGAGCTGTGGGGCTCTAGCCCCAGCGCAGCAGAGAAGGCGCATGCTCACACATCATAAAGACACCGGCGGGCATCGTCGTCAACTGTCACCTGTCTGCCATTGCACGAGCTGGCAGTGAGGTCACCAGGGCCATGGCTTCACCAGGACAAAGATCTTTTTGGCTCGTGGATGATCCCACAAGACCACTGTGGTGCTGTGGTCCCTCGTGGAAATGTCACTTCGAGGTCATGTCGGACCTGTGCACCAGAAATGACCCAAGCAGTGGAGGGCGTCGAAACCACAATTCAGACAGGTAGCCGGGACCCAGCGGAGCTCCCGGAGGAAGCAGCGAGGCCACCCAGAGACTCTTGGCCTCTCCACAGGCATTGGGCCGGAAGCGCACATCACTGGTGGACACAGGGCCCTCAGCCTCGCGGGATGCTGGCCTCCCCGGGACCTCGGGACACCTGATGGCAGGGGTGGCGAGCTCCAGGGTCCCGGGCACAGACTGGAGAGGGTAGAGGCCCCCCCCTTCCCTGCAGGGCCCTCCGCAGAGTTGGCCTCCGCCCTGCGCCTCTCCCTTGCCGTCTGCTCCCAGGGCTGGGGGGCTGCCCCGGCCTCGCCAGGCCTCCACCACTGAGCCACTCCCAGAGCCTGGAACTTGCATCCCCCTGCCTCAGCCTCAGAGTCACTGAATGGCAGGTGCAGCCGCCTGCCTGCCTCCCTTCCTGCGGTCAAGGTGCAAGACTTTCTTGGTCCCAGCGCCACTCAGTTACTGTAGGGAGAGAAGAACCTAAGGAGGAGCGGGAGCCGGGGAGAGGGGCCAGGACCTGGGCCAGGCAGGACCGGAGCCAGGGTGGCTACGGTCCTCCAGTACGGTTGGGTAGCCACGGTGAGTGAGTGGGTTTTTCGCAGTAGCTGGTACAGAGGGATTTGTTCCCAACACAAAGTAAAGATAAACTCGAGCAGCAGTCCCACCAACTACGCTGATCCCACCCTGTGCTGTGTCCCTGTGTGACGTGCCACATGGACCCCATAAATGTCATCCTCAATTTTAAAATGTTAAAATAGAAATTTAAAAAGAAAAGAAAAAGCCCAGAGAGGTTTTTAACAATGGCTCATAAATACTTATCCTTGATGCTCACGGGGTCGGCGCTGGGCGGAGCAGGGGATGCCGGGTGGGAGCCAGCGCGGGCCCCTGTCACTAAGGCCCTGGAGGTCAGGATGAGCTAGCTGGCTGGGGCTGGGGGACACACAGGCACCGTGGAGAGGCCCCTGGGCAGGCTAGAGCTTCAAGAAGAGTGGAGCTGGTGATGTCTCAGCTGAGCCCCGGAGGTGGAGCTGGGGAAGTGAGGAAAACCACCTGGGTGACAGAGGTGACCAGCAGGGGGAGAGGCGACCTCGAGACCCTGGGCACTGGGGCCAGCAGTCCCATGTCTCTTCAATGCTATAAACCTGTGGCTCTCAGCGGGGAGTGACTGCCTCAGAGGACCCTGGACCATATCTGGGGACATGTATGGTGTCATGACGACGGTGTCCTGGCCTGGAGCAGTGGAGGCCAGGACTGCAGCTCTGCACCCTCAGTGCCCAGGATGCCCCCAGGGAGCCATCCAGCCCTGCCCTGCACAGTGCTGAGGCGTCTAGACCCATCTGCCCTCCAGTAAACCCCAGGAGCAGCCCAGGAGCCAAGAGCTAAGAGGCACCAAGGTCCTGGGGCAGGTTGGTAAAGATAGGATGTCCAGGGAGCATAGCGGCTGGCTGGGAGCCCACCCCAGCTCCCCAGGCTCTGCCATCACCAGTTCCTCTTCCTCCGTAATGTCCCATATTAGGGACCTCCTGCCATTGGGCCAACAGTGATCAGATCTCTTCCAGCTGGTAGGAAACACCCTTCAGCTTCACAGACGCCCAACCTCCCAGTTCCCCTGATGGCCCCTGACGTGGCCGAGAGCTGTCAGGCAGGCCACGGGATAATCTCCAGGCAGAGCTGCTGGCTTGAAGCTCCTGTGGGTCATATCCCCTAGATTGGCCTCCTCCTGGCCCCTGGCCCCCACTTTTTTGGGATGAAAGAAAGGAAAAGGCTACAGAAAATGCACACTAGCTCCTGGGAAGGTTGGAGGGTTTTTCTTTGGATTCTTATAAAGGCCCCCCCCAGCACAGCGCACCAAGGCCCACGGGGCTCTGAACATCCCTCCCGCTCAGGTCTCCATGGAGACAAGCCTGTCTCTGGCCATCCCTGGTGCCTCTGGAGGCTGGACCTGCTAGCCTGACCATGGGCTAGCAGGACCAAGCTGCAGGCCGCTTGGGAAGAGTCCTGACCCCTCACCTGGCTGCGCACCCCTGCCAGTCCTGACACCTCGCCCTGCCTGGGGCAGCCAGGTGGCTGCTATGGCAATAATGCTGATGCCGTTTGAGGAGCACTGAGGTGTCCTGGGTGCCAGGCTAAGCCCTTTCCCTCTCTCTGAGTCTGTACCGGGGCTTTATTCTCTTTACCTGTCCCATAAGACAGGTAAGGACACTGAGGCTCAGCTGCCTGAAGCAAGCAGAAGACTGGGATTGTGAGGGTGTGGGTTCTGGGAGTCGGGCTGTCTGGGTTCAAACCTCAGTGCTCCTGCTGTGTGACCTCAAACAAGTGACACCACCTCCCTGGGTCTCAGCTCCTGCGCTGTAAAATAAGCCTACTAATAATACTTGCCTCTTGAGATGGCAGTTAGGAATGGGCAGGGACTAGGAACAAGGTGCGGGGGCCCCCAAACTCAGCCATCAAGATAAAGAAGAGGCCAGGCACAGCAGCCATGCCTGTAATACCGTGGCATGGGAGGCTGAGGCAGGAGGATCTTGAGCTCAAAGACAGCCTCAGCAACGTAGCAAGAAGGTCCTGAGCAACTTGGCTAGACCTTGTCTCAAAAGAAAATAGAAAAGGGGCTGGGATGTGGCTCAGTGGGTGAGTGCCCCTGGGTCAATCTCTGCTACCTCTCCCCAAAAAAGATAAAGAACAATTCAATGTGATCTATTTTTTTAAAAAGTGATATTAATGCTTCCCCCCAAATCTGTGTTGAACAAAATGTCACCATTTTAAATAAAGACGGCATTGGTGTGGCTGATGGAGGCTTTTGGCACCACTGAGGATTCTATTAAAAATTTAAATTTAAAATAAAAACAAGGAACACGAATGAAGAAACAGTTTAAAATTAAAATTAAAATGAAGCCACAATCAGTGTCAGGGAGGTGTCGAGTCAAAAGGAAACTCGGCCACACTGGTCTTGTCTTCGTTCTGAATGGTGGTGTCTCGTTCGCTGTGATGTCTACATTAGTTGTGATTGTTTTGTGGTGCTGGGCATGGAACACAGGGCCTGGCGCATGCCGGGCAGTGTCCACCCCTGAGTGTCACCCGGCCCGAGTACTGGCTTTTCTTTCCCCCCTTTGGTGCTGGAGATTGCACCCTGGGCTGCTCCACCACTGAGCCACATCCCCAGCCCTTTTCATTTTGTTTTGAGACACAATCTTGCTAAATTACCCAGGCTGGCCTGGAACTGCCATCCTCCTGCCTCAGCCTCCCAAGTGGCTGAGGTGACAGGCACAGCCACTGTCCCCATTCCCTTTAAAAATATTGCATTAAAAAAACTTTTTTTGGTGCTGGGGATTGAGCTCAGGGGCACTCGACCACTGAGCCACACCCCAGCCCTATTTTGTGTTTATGTAGAGACAGGGTCTCACTGAGGTGCTTAGCACCTCCCCGTTGCTGAGGCTGGCTTTGAACTCGCGATCCTCCTGCCTCAGCCTCCCTAAGTGGGATTACAGGCTTGAGCCACCGCGCCCGGCTGCATTAAAATTTTTATCCAAGTTTGGGCTGGGGCTGTGGCTCAGCGGTAGAGCGCTTGCCTCGCATGCGTGAGGCCCTGGGTTCGATCCTCAGCACCACATACAGAGCAACAAAATAAAGACATTGTGTCCATCTACAACTAAAAAACAATATTTTTTTAAAAAAATTTTTATCCAAGTTTTTTTTTTTACAAGTCCATGGCTTTTAGGGTGTCCACCACGCTGTGCCACCTTCACCAGCACTTGAATCCAGAACCTTCTGTCACCCCAAAAGGACACTCTGCCCCCATGAGCAGCCCTTGTCCCTTCCAGCCCCGCACCCATGATCCACATCCCATCTCTGGACTCCGCTGTCCTGGACCCTCCTGGCCCACACGGTGGCCTGTGTGCCTGGCTCTCACGGAACACCAGGTCCTCAGGTCCCTCCATGCTGCAACTGTGTCACTTTGCTCTTGCTGGTGGCTGAGGGACGCTCCAGGTGGATGGACCAGAAACTAAATGTAGTCTGTCCATGCCATGGGACATTATTTATCTTGCTGGCTGAGTTTTGGGTCTGAAATAAGACCCCCCTCCTGCCTCTCTGTAGTCCGGGTGCTGAGGTCACATTAAGAGTTCCTGTTGGTTACAGGAGCTTCCCGCCCCAGGGCCTTTGCACCTGCTGCTCTCCTCATGCCCTGAGTTCCCCAAGCACCTTCCCTGACTTCCTCCTGCAGCCATTCCTCTGCCCACCTGCCTCAGCCCCCCAGTCCCATTTGGCAGCGCCTACAGGTCTGTTTAATTATTTGTGTTCACCTCCAGCGTGTGCCAGGTGGGCCGAATGACCTAGCACACGGCGAGCCCTTAGCACAGCCTGGCGCAAGGCAAAGGGTTAGGTGGTTTGTCAATGTCAAGCAAATAGCTGTCTTATTAAAGCAAAATACAACTTAAACTGGGTGTGAGCCACAAGGAGAAAGGAAGGCCACACAAGTAAGTGATGGTAGTGGATTGGTCGCAGCTAAGGTGGGAGACTGAGGGAACCGTACACCCTGTGGAGGAGGGTGTCCCTGGCAGAAGGCCCTGGGACCCGGGCCCAGCCTGGCATGCTGGAGGCTCAGGAAGAGCCCCAGTGGCCGAGCAGAGGGAGAAGGAAGGCCCAGAGGGCCGGGTGGGTTGTGCAGGGCCCTGTGGACTGCAGGAGGCCTCGGGCTTTGATCTGGGGACATCTCTGGAGAGTCTTAAGCAGAGGCGACAGGATGCCCTTACAGTGGTTGGCCTAAATGTGTCAGAACCTGTGGGAGCGTTCCAAGCGCGGCGCAGACGCCGGGGGATCTCCACGACGCGTCTCTTCTGGTTGCAGTTGCTATAAATGAAATCGTCGCTATTTTTGGTAAACAAGTTAAAAACTTGGAGGCCGGAGCACAGCGCCCGCACACGACGGTGTGCACCTGCTCCTTCGTGCTCGGTCGCCCGTCGGTGGCTCAGACGGTGCGCACGCCACGGGCGGCTGGACCAGCCAGGCGCACCGGCCGGGTCCCGTGCCCGCTGGCGCCACCGCGCCCGGCTGCCGCGCAGCAGCCCTGAGGGCGCCGGCGCCCGGGGCTCCGCAGGCCAGCGCGCACGGCTGCCGGCCGCTGCCCGCGTCCCGTCAGCGGGACCCCTACTGTCTCGATCCTCAGCGAGGCCGCGCCGAGGCGCCAAGGGCTCGGCTCGCGGGGTCCCCAGCCCCGGCCAGCGGCCAGTCCCTCCCCAGGCCTGTCTGCCGCGGCGCCCAACCCGCCGACCTCCGGCCCCGGCCTCCCGCACCCGGGCCTGCCCCGCGCCGCGGCCTCCGCCCCGCTCCCTCCCGGCCTCGGCCCCCGCGCCGCGGGCGGCTGCAGTGCGCGCCATGGCCGCGAGGGGCCGCTGCGGCGCCGCCTTTGTGGTCCCGCGGCGGCGGGCGGGGCGGCGGCGGGCGGAGCGCGTCCCCAGCCGAGTCGCCGCCGCCGGCCCGCGCCCGCCATGGCCCGCCTGACCGAGAGCGAGGCGCGCCGGCAGCAGCAGCAGCTCCTGCAGCCGCGGCCCTCGCCCGTGGGCGGCAGCGGGCCCGAGCCCCCCGGGGCGCAGCCCGACGGCATGAAGGACCTGGACGCCATCAAGCTGTTCGTGGGCCAGATCCCGCGCAACCTGGACGAGAAGGACCTGAAGCCGCTCTTCGAGCAGTTCGGCCGCATCTACGAGCTCACGGTGCTCAAGGACCCCTACACCGGCATGCACAAAGGTGGGCGCGCCGCCCGCCCCGCCCCGCCCCGCCCCCGCCGCCCCGCGCCGTCCTCGCCGGGCCCGTCGGGGAACGTGCGCCGCGGACGCGATCGCGGGCGTGACTGCACAAAGCCAGGCCCGCGGGGCAGGTCCGGCGGCGCGGGGACGCGGACGCCCAGGACCCCGGGCTGATCGGTAACTACAAAGAGCGCGCGTGGGGGCGGGGAGCGCCGCCTCCCCCGGGAACACGCGCCCCCGCCTTTCCCGCCCCCGCCCGCGGCCACCTGGGCTCAGGTTAAACCTGGCCGGCCTGGCGGGTCCGAGGCCAAGACAATGAACCCCAACTGCTCGGCTGGGCAGAGCCCCAACCCTGGGGTGGACAAGGAGGAGGGAGGCGTGGGCGGCCTCGGAGGCAGGTGGGAGGGGAGGTGGCCGGCCGCCGCCAGCTCTGCTCCGCTGGCATCTTGGGAGGGGGTGCCCAGGGTCCTGCCCCAGCCCCTGGCTCAGATTGCCGGCACAGCGTCCTAGTGTGGGTGGCTTTGACAAGCTCTCTGTCGGGTGTTAGGGACCAGGCGGGGACTGCCAAAGGTCTATGCTGGACACATCTGGGTCCCCATCCTCCAGGAAGACCCTGAAGGGGCCTTAGAGATGGACCAGGGCCTATGACCTATTTCAGACCTAGTTCGCATCTCCCCAGCCGCTGCACCCCCGAGCAGGAATGCGCGGTGTGGAGGGGGGTGAGGGACAGGCTCAGGCCACAGGCAGGGGGACCCCAGGCTTGCCGCTCCAGCCAGACCCCCGCCTGGTATTGGGGGGAGGGAAGAACCCCTTCCAACCCCACCGCTTTTCAAAATCAGCTACCAGCCCCCCAAAATGGGGACCTGAGAAGTCTAATGCCTTGGTGTGGCCCAGGAGAGCAGAGGGGTGCACCGTGTGCCCTAGTCAAGCTCCGGGGTCCTTGGCTGAATGGACCCCCCCACGTGCCCATTTCTAGAAGGATTCTGTTGGGAGGGGGCCATCCACATGGCCTCCACACGCTGCCTTGAAAAGCTGCTGGGAGGTCTGGGTCAGGGAGACAGATGGGGTGCCGGGTGGGCTCCTGCGGCTCCTCCTTCTTTTTCTAATTTTTAAATCTCTGGAAACCCCTGCACAGGAGAGGAGGGACAGAGGGGCCAGCCTGCCCTCGGTGTCCACGGGCAATAGAGGCAGGGCCATGAATGTGCAGTTGTCTTTTCTGGTTGGAGAATGTTGGGGTCAGGGCACCCAGGGGTCTTTGGACTCATGAGTTTTCTTGGAAGGTGGGAATTGAGCATGGGCATCCCTGACGGGTGGCATGGGTGTCCCTGATGGGTGGCATGGGCGTCCCTGACGGGTGGCATTCACCTTCCACATCTTAGGGGTCCTGAGTCAGTGACCTGGACACAGAGCTGGGAGAGACAGGGAGGGGGGTCCCCACCTGTGCAGGGCCTGGCTGCTTGGTGGGAGAGAGTTGGGGAGCAGAAGTGTGGGGTGCTGGGAGCCAGAATCTACAATCAGGTCCTGCCTTTGAGGTTCAGCTGTGTGACTTCTGGCCAGTGGCTGGCCCTCTCTGAGTCTCTGCCAAAGCGGGCTGGGATGATGAATGGGAAGCCGGGATGCTTGGGAGGAGAAGTCTGGGCACCTCCTGCCAAGCGCTGATCTTATTTGGCTTCATTTCTGGGGAGCCAACAGGCTACAGCACACCTGTCACCGCTGGGCTGCTCCGAGCAGCAGGGTGCGGTGGAGAGAAGCCCCTTCCAGATGCATCCAGCTCTGCCCAGGCAGGGCCCTGGCTGCTGGGGGGCCTGCGAGGCTGCTCTGGGAGGCTGCTCTGTGAGGCTGTGGAGGGACCCCTGGGGGACGTGGAGGTGCCCCTCACGACGCACCTGTGCCGGGTTCTTACCACTGTCCAGGCCTCCATTTCCCCCTTCGGGTTGTTCAATCCCCGCTGAAGGCGCGGTCACTGAGAGGGGGTCTTGAGCACACCGCAGGGACACTGAGGCCCACGGAAGCACACACTGATCCCCAGGCCAGCCGGAGCTGGGCCCTGTCCCCCTGCCCTCCGCCCAGGCCCGGGAGCAGAGAGTATCCGCCTGGCACAGGGGAACAGGTCACCCCAAGTCAGAGGGTCACCCCTAGGATGGCGTGGATGACCCTGGCCAAGGGTGGGGTGGGGGCGCTGGAGCCCGGGGCTGGCGCTGAGGCCGGAGGCAGGCGGGAGGTCAGGCGGCCGCCTGCGTGGGGCTCTGGGCAGAGGGCGGTGGCGCTGGAGCCTCCTGCTTGCAAGAAATTCGCGTGGGGACGGGGAGAGCAGGGCCTGGGAGAGGCCAGCGCCAGGCTGCGCCCCCAGGCCGGGGCCAGGGCTGGGGCTTGGGGCTGGGCTGTGCTTCCTGTGGTCGCGCAGCCCCGCGCCCCGCGCGCTCCTGGCGGGGTCAGCGCAGGTGCCGCCCTGCCCGGGTAGGCGAGGCGCCCGGTACAGCGTCGCTGCTGCGGCCCCATTTATGGTAACCGCTGATCCATTTGCATGTTAATGACAATATTTGTCTTAAAGCGGAGGTTGCGCGGGGCGGTGCGGGCGCGCTGGGCGCGGGCCGCGTTTCCATGGGAGCAGCAGCTGGCGCGGAGGGGGCTGGAGCGCTGCGCTCGGCGTGCGGTCCCCGCGTGACGCCAGCCCCAGCCAGGCCGCGGGGGAAGGGGAGCCGGGCGGGTTGGGTCGTGGCGGGGCTGGGGCGGCCACCAGGGTTGGGGTTTTGAGGAAGGGACCCTCCCTGAAGGTGGCTTCAAGCCAGGCACACCCCTCAGTGCCTCTGTGTCCCCAGCTGCCTTTAACCGAATGACCTTTTATGAGGGCCTGGGACCTCACGCCCGGGACAGTGACATCTCTACACCCTCTAGGCAGAGAACATTGAGCGCTTGCTGTGTGCGGTCACTGGCGTGGAGCTGGCCGTTGAGTGTGAGCGTCCTGTGGGGCACACTGGGGACTGGGCTGGACATTGGCCCCTCCGCCCCTGTGACCAGCACTGACTGACATCTGCTGTGTGCCAGGTCTTGGTCTAGACACTGGGATACAGGGTTGGGCAGAAAAGGAAAGACAATCCCGAGACCCGTCCTGCCACATCCCAGGCTGGTGGGAGAAGATGGTTAGGGACCAGGGTCCCAGACATTGCATTCAGGGAAGTCAGTGTCGCACACTGGCGGTGAGGGTCCAGAGGCCCCTGCTCCTGTGGGCGTGGAGGCCAGGGGGCTTCCTGCAGGCACCGGCCTCTGTGGGGAGCAGCAGTCTGGTTGCTCTGCATCGTTTTGGCTGTGTGTTCCTTGGAAGTGTCTTGATCTCTCTGAGCCTCAGTGGGCCTCCCATCTCGGGCCGAGGACTGAAGTTTCAATGCGGCTCTTGGCATGTGGCCTGCTACTGGCCACTGGGAGCAGGACTTCTTGCTTGATGAAGCTGAGACCTGAGGGCTGAGGAGTTTTTGACGGGAGAGGTGTCCTTGGTGGAGGGAACAGTCCTTGTGAAGGCCCAGGGGAGGCCCACCTGGGGACATCTCAGCTGGAGGATGCAGAGTCGGCCCTGGGAGGACAGAGGCGCAGCTCTCGGGCAGCTGTCCCGGTGGGGCCCACTGGCCAGGGCTCCCCGAGGCTCCTGGCTTGGGGCTGGCCGCAGGGCTGCTCTGAGGTTGACTGGGTTCTCTTCCCCCGGTTTGGGCGAGGGAGCCTTTGGCCGTGGGGACCAGCCTGTGGGGCCCCCACACCCTTCCCTTCATTCCTGTACTCGACCAACACCCCCCAAAAGCTCCTGGGGCCTTGCCACACACTGAGCAGGGACCTGAGGTCAGAGCCGGACTCTGACCCTCCAGTCAGGGTCGGGCTGGAACTCAGGGTGAGGACCTGGGTGCGGAGGCCGGCTCTGGGGGCCGGGCTGCGTGGAGGTGGAGCATCGCAGCTGGGGCTTTGAAGGGTGCATGGCAGCTCTCCAGAGGAGGACAGCGCTCTGGTCATCCCCACGGGGAGGCGGACGCTGGGTTCCATGTGGGCCGCCTGGTGAGCGCGTGGGGGCCTAAGGGAACGGCTTGGCCAAAGCCTGGACATACAAAGGGGCGCTGCTGGAGTGGAGGACTCAGCTGGGCATGAGGCCGAGAGTCGGCATGCTAGACTCTGGTGCTGGATGAGCTTGCACTCTTCCCTGACGGCACTGGGGAGCCATGGAAGACTTTAGAGGAGGGAAGGAACTCAGGCCTGCATGGAAAGGGAACTTCCTGTCTTGATAACTGCCATGGCCCCTGCCGGCCCCTTCCCAGTCTCCCAGCCTTGTTCGAGATCTGCTTAATTCCCGTAACCCAGATGATCAAAAATGGAAGCCCCCTGTGGGAGGAGGCCAGAGTGGGCAGGTGTTGAGGCTGCAGTGGCTCCCACAGAACCAGCCCGCCCTGCTGCACAAGCAGCAGGCGAGGAGACTGGACCCCAGAGGGCGATGCCAGCCCCAGGTCACACAGCAGCACAGCTGGCCCTCGCCCCCCGCCGGAGCCCTGACCCACTTTGGAAGAGGAATAAAGGAAGGAGAGAATGGGATGTAATTGTGAAAGCAGAGGCTCGGAGTCAAAGCCCTGTAGGGAGGCTGGCTGTCCTCGACTTCAGTGTCACCGCGGCCACAGGAAGGGATGGCTAGCTTTGGGAGGAATCAACCCAGCAATAGTCCAGCTGGTCTGGGGCCACGGCCACCGTCACTGACATGCAGGCTTCACGGAGGCACAGACCCTTGTTCACCATTGTGAAGTGGACCTGTGCATGGACAGGGCGTGGGGGACAGGGTGGAGGCGGGGCCCGGCTGCTGACAGACAGGCCAATGGACGGGTAGGTGAATTGGCAGCAGACAGGGTGGCCAGAGGGAGGATGGACAGGAGGATGGACAGAAATGTGGACAGATGGGGCCAGGTGCACTGGCGCACGCCTGTCATCCCAGTGGCTTGGGAGGCTGAGGCAGGAGGATCGCGAGTTCAAAGCCAGCCTCAGCAACGGCGAGGCGCTAAGCAACTCAGTGAGACCCTGTCTCTACATAAAACACAAAATAGGGCTGGGATGTGGCTCAGGGGTCGAGGGCCCCGAGTTCAATCCCTGGTGCAAAAATAAATAAATAAGAAAGGAAGGTGCAGGGAAGGGCGGAAGTGTGGACAGAGGAGCAGAGAGAGGAGTGAGGAGTAGGGGGACGGGGCAGGTGGGTGGGTACAGGGATGGGTTGGGGGCAGAATCGGGATGGAGAACGCGTGCAGAGTGGGCGGGGGGGTGGGTAGAAGTCTAAATGGAGGAGAGGTGGATGGATGGATGGAAAGATAGTTTTTTGTTTTTACTAGTTTATAGTTTTTCCTAGTGTTTTGTTTTGTTGTTTGTTTGGGCACCAGGGATTGAACTCAGGGGCACTCGACCACTGAGCCACATCCCCAGCCCTGTTTTGTGTTTTATGTAGAGACAGGGTCTCACTGAGCTGCTGAGCGCCTCGCCGTTGCTGAGGCTGGCTTTGATTTCCTAGTTTTTTAATAACAAAATAGTAAACTAACAAAGCTTAATAGGTGTTACTTGCTATGAAAAAGTAACCATGATGTGTGTTCAGAGGTGATAACTTACCTTGGTGGCCAAAGATGGCCTAAGGGGTGACATTGGGGATGAGACCGGAATACCAGAGAAGAAGCTGTTGTTCTAAAGACAAGAGAAAACCCTCCAGATTGAGAGCTCAGCCATGCAAAGGCCCTGGGGCAAGACCAAACTTGGGGAGCCAGAGGCACAGCAAGGATCCCCTGTGGCTGGAGCAGAGGGAGGAAGAGGTTAGGGTTAGGGTGGGAGCCGGGCCAGAGGGACCTAGGCTGGTCCAGGCGCAGGTTGTGAGCAGTAGTCACATTTCTCTGGAGCCCGCTTTGTACGCTGAGCCCTGTGCTGGGCACTGGAGACGTCCTGGTGGCCAGGACATGCCCGTCCAGACCCTCTGGGGCTCAGGGTCCAGTGAGGTGGTGAGATGCTCAACTAGATGGTGACCAGAGCTATGCAGGGGACACAGGTGTCAGCAAAGCCATTCGGTGCCTGCACCAGTGTGTGGGCTGGGTGGTGGGGGCCTGGGGGCCAGTCCCCTGGGACGGGAGGGGAAGCTGGGCAGGGCACAGGGGAGGTGGCGCAGGCCAGGGCGTGGCAGGCTCAGAGGGCTCAGCAAGGCCCTGGGGGCGGGGGCAGCCTGGACGTCCTCATCCCTCCGTTCGGGGTCAGACCCCAGAGCTACCAAGGCCCCAGGAAGTGATGAAAGTCTGAAAATAAAGACTGTGAGTGACGAAAAGAAAGCCAGTTCTTTCTCATTCACCAAATGGGGTGTGTGTGCACGCGCCATTCAATCAGAGGGACAGGCTTTAGTCGCTTAAGCCGTCCCAGGTGGTCTGGGGTCTTCTGAACCCAGACCCCTTCACAGGCTCGTTCTCATGCCCATCCTGGATTCAAGTCCAGAGTTGGTTCTGACTTGCTGTGTGGCCTCTGGAAAGCTGGTCTGCCTCTCTGAGCTTTGGTCCACACAGCCGACAGTGTGAGGATCCCGGAGAGGGTGTGGGGAACACCTACCCAGGGCAGGGCGCCTCCTGGGCACCCGGTGCACGGGGCCAGCACTTTCTGGTCGCTGCCTGTCTCGGAGGCACTTCCCCTGGGGTACCCGGGGTGCAGGTCCACCTCGGCTCCGCGTCTTTCTCTCCAACTGCCCCTCTCCCCGGGTCCCCATCCAGGTAGTGTTCCAAGGCTGTCACAACAAATGACCGGAGCTGGGGGCTTAACACCACAGGCGCGTCCCCTCTCCGGGTCCTGGGGGCCAGAAGCGTGGCACCCTGGCCGGCTCCCAGCCCCCTCTCTCTTACAGAGACCTCGTTGGTCTGGAGCCCAGCTGGCCCTCCAGGGTCTCGCCTCAGGGCCTTCAAGTCTGCAAAGACCCCCTGTCCAAATAGGGCCACATTCGAGGTCCTGAGATGGACCCGTCTCTCCTGGGGCAGCGCCTTGGACCACGACACCCTGGGCCACCTCCCCGAGCAGCACTGTGTCCCCTCCTGCTCCCCAAAGCCCTGCATCCCGTGCCCCCGTTCTGTTCTTTCCTCTGGGCGCCAGCTGTTGCCTGACCTTGACCCTGGCTCTGCTTCCTGGCTGACCCCAGCCTTCTGTCTGCACCCCAGTCCCAGGAGCCAGGAGGCCCTTCCGGTTCTCAGCCCTGACTCAGCTTCCACGGCTCCCACTGCCCTGGAGTCCGTCCACTCTGGTGGCCAACCACAGTCCCCGACCCTGCCCCGCTGGCAGCACCTCCTGCAGAAAGCCCCGACCCAGCATGGCCACACCTGCGCTCCCACCGTGCGGCTCCCCCAGCCCCGTGTCCCTGCCTGTGCTCAGGCTGACACACATGGGAGGTGTCCTTCCCTGCCTGTTCCCAGCTGGGAGTCTTGGCCTCACCCAGCAGTCTGGGTCTTGTCCCCTTGCTGACTAGGAACAAGAGGGACCAGAGCCAGCTGTGTGCCCCTCCCTAGAGAGAGTTCTTAGAGCTGGAGTCAGGGGCGTCCTCGTGAGCTGGGACCAGGCTTGGGCTGAGCTACTGCCACTCCCTGTGTGCGACCTGGGCCACTCTGAACCTCAGTCTCCTCCTCTGTAAGGCGGTACCTTCTCCCCACCACTGAAGGCTCCCTGGGCTGCCTTGCCCAGCCTCCTAGGGAGTCAGAGCCCCATGGATCCAAGTGATTCCTAGGGACTCACTTTACCTACAAATGCAACAGTTGGTGTCTAGACTGGATGGTAGGTAGCACTCCACAGATGCTCTGAGGCCACCTTTGTCTTAAAATGATAGTGAGGGTCTCCATGTGCAGGGGTGCATTTCAGAGAAGTTGGCAGAATAGGCTCCTTCCAGCACCAGGACTGCAGCCCGGGCGCGTGGACAGGAGTGGGGCCAGCGGTCAGAAGCCCCTGGGCTCAGACACCGGTTCCCCTCACCTGACGAGCTGCTCCAGAGTCAGAGCCTCAGCTCCTCCATGGGGTGCAGAGCCCCCACCCCACAGAATCCCTGCAGGAAGGAAGGGGCCTCGGCACTGCCCACCACTGCCGCCCTCCAAGTGCCCACTGTTCTTGCCGTTGTGTTCTGGTCTGTAAGGGACGCTAGTGACATGGAGGGGCACAGGCTGGGCCGGACCTCCTGGGCCCGAATCCCATCTCTGGCCCCTGTAGCTGCGTGACCTTGGGCCTGGTGGCTCAATGGCTAGTGCCTGTTCCCTCATCTGAAGTAGCGTGAGGGTGGACAAGGTAGTGCTGTTGTCTTGGGCGGAGTCCCTGTGACACCTGGAGTTCCACTGATGTGGGCCATCGTCCCTGTCATGGTAACATTGACTCGTGAAACTCTGCAAGCTCCAACCTTGCGGCAGAGGGGAGGGAGTCTCCATGTGCAGGGGACCCTCAGGATCCCCAGCACGGAAATGTCCTCCCCACAGGCCTACGTGAGAGGAATGTGGGGTCATCAGGCACTGGCTCTCTGGGCAGGAAGTCCTGGGGGGCTGTCCTGCCTACTGCCCCACCCCTCCAGGTCACCAGCGAGGGGAGGGCTGCTGCTCACCTGGCCCTGGCCCCTGGCCCCTGGCCATGGATAGGTTGGGATGACCAGGGCTGGAGGCTGGCCCGGCCGGCGGGCAGTCCGTGGCTCAGGCTGATGCCCCATGTGGCAGGACAGACCCCCACAGCTGGAATGGGGTCCCTGTCCTCTCCAGCTCCTTAAGATTCCTCAGGGAAGGGCAGGGAGGGACTCGCGATTATACCTCATGTCCTGGGGGAGACGCAAATGCTAGCTGGTCCCCAGCGATCAGCGCAGACCTGCCTGACCCCGGACAGGGGCTGTCCCCTGTGTCCCAGCCACTCATCTGTAAAGTGGGGACAGTACCAGCAGCTGCTTTCTGAGACTCCCAGAGGTGCCAAGAGTGGGTACCGAGCCCAAGCCTTTCAGTGGCTGCTAGTGGGGGCGGCCCAGGGGCAGTGCGCCCCTGGCAGGACGAGGCCCTGGGCTGTGTCCCCAGGACATAAGAAGAACTTACTCGTGTCCTCTATCAGTCTCCTTGGGCTGCAGGACCACAGACTGCGTGGGTGCCTTGGGCAGCAGGGCCTTCCTCTCCGGTTCTGGGGGCTGGGGGCCGGGCACCAAGTGCGAGCAGAGCTGGCTCCTTCTGGGCCCTGGGGAATCCGTTCCCCCTGCTCCTGGTGACCCGAGTCCCTCCTGCCCCTGCCTTTTGCCCATGCGTCAGTGTGTGCTCCCAGGTTCACGTGGAGCTGGCCTGTGCGTGCCATCGTGTCGGGCTGTCCCTCTTTATAGAAACACCAGTCACAAGGACTAGGGGCCCCTCTAGTGACCTCATTTCAACTGATGACGCCAGAAACCTCCTTTATTCCAAATAAGGTCGCGCTGCAGGTACAGGAGGGCAGGACTTCAACGTGTGAACTGGAGGGCAGGGACACAGGTCAGCCCTAAGGAGAACCAGGTCATGGGTCGGGAACGGCACACAGGTCCACTGAGGGGACCGGCAGAGCCCAAGGCCCAGCCGCGCCGGCGCTTCAGCACCGCGGACAGCGGCACCCGCGCCAGCTCCTGGGTCTCCCCGCCGCTACCTGCGCGGAGCTCCAGCCTGGAGCTCCAGGCTGCGGCCAGAGGCCCGGCCACCACCCGCCGAGTCCTGCAGACCAGGTGGTGTCCAGGGCTGAAGGGCCGAGGGGAACGGGAGGGAGTGACCCATCGGCACCACAGCCGCCGTTCACAGAGGCCGGCACGGGGACCCACGCGCTGGCTCCACCTATAGCACAAGGTCAAAGCCGGGAAGCGCCCAGTGTCTTGGTCAGACACCCGCGGGGTGGGACGCCCAGGGGGAATCAGCGGTGTGATCATCTCGGAGGCCAGGGTGGTGGTTTTCCTGGGGTGGGAGGGCCGCGCGGTGGGGACACCAGGGCTTCTGGAGGCTTCGTGGGGCTGCCGCGTTCTCGTTCCCCGTCTGGGAAGCTTTTTGTGGCTTCGGAGTCATTTGTTAGACGGCGAGCTCGGCAGCCTCACCCTGAGGGGCGTGTTTGAAACACACACCAGTTATACCTTTCATGGTGGTGAAATAGACTCAAGATGAAACGCACCGTCCTAGCCGTTTTACACAGTGGCATTAAGCACTTCTCTTGTGTGCCTCCATCCCCACCATCCCTCTCCAGAACTTTCTCCTCTTCTCAAACTGGAACGCTGTCCTTCTGGAACATTAACTTGGGTCCCCTCCCAGCACTGACACCACCACGCTACTTCCCATCTCTAGGGACTTGTCAGCTTGAGGATCTGATCTCAGTGGAAGGGAGCAGCGTTTGTCCTGTCTGCCGCCTTAACTAGCATGATGTTCTCAAGGTCTGTGGTGTTGGGGCGTGTTGGGGCGTGTCGGCGCCACTCCTTTTCAATGCAGAGTAATATTCCACTGCGGGAGGAGCCACGGGTGTCTTCTATTCATCTGTCCCTTGGGTTATGGCCCCCTTTATGCTGTTGGTGAGTGCCCAAGAATCTCTTCTGGATCCTGCTTTCGATGCTCTGGGCGATGCACCCAGGAGTGCACTTGCTGGGTCATAGGGGATTCCACATTTAATTTTTGAGGAACTGTCAAACCGATTTCCAGAGCGGCTGCAGCATTTGACATCCAGCTCAAGTGGGTTTTAACTGTTAGAAACCATTTTCAGCTCTGCCTGATGGCCCCCCTCCCCCTGGGCCCAGGGGACTCGTCACATCCGGGTGGGGACCCCTCCTTTCCTGGCCCACCGGGTGGTGAGCGGGACTGGCACTCGCTCCTGGCGGGGCTGAGGTGGACACTACGGAGCTGTTCCCGGGCATTTGCATGGGGGGCAGGCAGAGACCGGGGGGGGGCCACACTTCAGAGCCGCCAGCGATGGGCTGCCTGGAGCAGGCCGAGGAGCAGGAGGTCGGGAGGCCTAGGATCCTGCGCCCCACCTGCTCCAGGCAAACCTGTCACCATGCCTTGAGCTCCGTGGTCTTTCCCGGGGCTTCTCTCTATTTGCTTTGGTTTCTCTGCGTCTCTCAGCGACTCTTGCCTGGCACCTCTCACACCTCCCTGCGCATCCAGGACGGCCAATCACAGCCTGGCTCCAGACCCAGGGGCGGGGCCTGTCCCGCCCTCCTCTCTCCTGATTGGCCCTGCCCTTTGCCGCCGTGCCACACCCTCTAGCTGCGGGCGCCTCTCCATGGTCTATTCTGTGGGCCTCTGGACCATCCTCTCCTAGGGGGGAAACTGAGGCCCAGAGAGGGGCAGTGTCTGATCCAAGGCCACAAAGCAGGTCCACAGCAGGGCCCGACACTCACCATTCCAGTGCCAGGGCCCTGTGCCGTCCTCTCGGGACCTGGGGTCCCCTCTCCAGCTCTGGGCCAGCTGTGACTGGTCCCTCCTACCCCCTCGTTCAGCGTCCTCCGTAGCTTCTTCCAGGGTTAGTCACCCCTCTATCAAATTACCGGGCCTCCTCCCTCGCTCCTCCATCTCCCCCTGGAGGGGAGGTGGGTGTGGGCTAGCGGCTGCCGGCCATCGTCACTGTCATTGAGCATGAGCTGCCCATGCCCTCCCAGTCCCTGGTCCGGGCCATGCCACTTCCTGTGTCTGTGAGTGTGACGACTCCAGGGACCTCCCACGAGTGGACCCTGCAGCAGGTCTCCTCTTGTGTCTGGATCATGTCACTGAGCGACTTGTCCTCAAGGTCCCTTCACACTGCAGCATGCTACAGCTTTGCTCCTGTTCGTGGCTGAGTAGTATTCCAATGTGTGTCCATCCATCTGCTAGTGGACGTGGGGTGGCTTCCTCCACTGTGAACATGGGTTCCTCTCCTAACACCTTATTCCTCTCCCCAGGCTGTGCCTTCCTCACCTACTGTGCCAGGGATTCTGCCATCAAAGCTCAGACTGCCCTGCACGAACAGAAGACCTTGCCCGGGGTGAGTCTTGCATGGTGTCTGGGGAGGCGGGTGGGGACTTGCTCTCAGCCTTGGGGATGAGGCCCTTCCCAGACCAGCTGTGTTGCCCATGTGCCTCTGAACCCAGGAGAGCGAAGAAGCAGAGAGGCAGAAATCCCCATCCGGGCACCTGTGGGGCGTGCCTCCGGCAGCTGCCATCTGGACTCCGTAGTAGTGATGTGTGCGGTTGGCCAGGTTGCTTACTGCACGAGTGTGCCTGGCCCCACCTGCGAGTGTCTTTGGCCTCAGAGATGAGGAAGTGCCACAGGCAGAGGGGCTAACAGGCAAAAAGCCTGGTGTGCTGGAGGCACAGGGAGGAGCCTGCGGCTGGAGCAGGAGAGGCGAGAGGCCGGGAGGAGACGGGCAGCCACGCAGAGCCCGTCGCCCCCCCCCCCCAGGAGCCTAGATCCTGCCGCTTTCTCCATAAAAAGGAAAATAGGGCCACAGGTCCTTATGGAGCTCAGCGTCACAGCTGTCCATGTGGGGCTGCTGTGTCCCTGCTGCCTGGGAGGCTGGCCTCGGCACTGTCCCCGGTGAGTCTTCCTGTCAGCCCTGTCCTCTCCAGGTGCCAGCAAGGAATAGCTGATCCCCCTGAGTGAGGCCAGTGGATCCGGGGAGCCACAGGGAGCCCTTGGGCCTCTACTCGGGGGCTCTCGGGGACCCTGCAGCACCTGGGCAGTCGGGCCTCTGTAGCCATCGATACTTGCCTGACAGTGGAAAGCTGGGGTGCACCTTGGGGACTCAAGGTGTGGCTTGTGTTTGGCTCAATTTCAACAGGATCTAAGGTGCTGGAGCGGCCTCAGCCTCATTTGAGAGAAGGAAAGGCCCCCTTTGGGGAGAGTGCAGCTCAGGCAACAGGGGCACCCTGGTGGCCACTTTAGCTGATACTTCATTCGTCTCCACCCTGTCCTTGCTGTGTGACAGTGAGCCACAAACTTAACCTGTTTTTGTGGGACTGGAAGAGGGCAATGTGTCACAGTGAGGGAGGGAACTGTAGAGAAAGTGGTCGTGGATGGCTTCGTTGAGGAAGTGGTATGTGCTGAGAAACATGATCTGTTAGCCTGTTGTTTGTAACTGTAATGAAATACCCGAGGCAGGCTGGTTCATAAAGAAAAAAAAGCTTCATTTAGCTGTTCTGGAGGTTCAAGGGCACGGCATTGACATCGTGGTGGATGGCATCCCAATGACAGGAGACGGGAGAAGAAGAGTCATGGGCTGAGGAAGGGAGGAAGCCAGAGGGAGAGAAGGGGCCATCCAGCTCAATGTCCCCTGTGAGACCCGTGTTCACACCCTCGGGGACACGTCCCAGGGACCTAAACATCTCTTCCAGGCCATCTCTTAAAGGCCCCCCCCAACACTGAGGACCAAGCTTCCAACACATGAACTGGGGGACGGGCCACCACCCAACCTTGCAGGTAGAAGAAAAGGCTCTCTGGGCCACAGCTCGGGCGAAGGTGAGGTGGAGTCTGTAGAACAGGAACCGCAAATTCACCCCTCCCCTTCTTTGGACCTCCTGCTTGTACCTCCCCCACCCAGCCAGACACTGGAGGGGCAGCCTGGAGGCCAGCCGTGCTGGGGACCGAGCACTGTGTTACGCAGCTGTCCATTGCCGCGTAACAAATCACCCCACAGATTAGTGGTTTCAAGCAACAGCTCCCGGGGGCAGGGTTTAGGTGTGAGTTCACGACATGTCCTGACTCAGGATCTCGCCTGAAGTTGTGGCCAGGTGTCAGTAGGAGTTAGATTTGGGTGGGGAATCTGCCTCCCAGCTGGCCCCCTCGTGTGGCTATGGGTCGAAGGCCTCAAGCCCTCGTCACGTGGGCATCTCCAATGACATGGCGGCTGACTTCTCCCAGAGCTCAGGACCCACGTGGGATGCAGGAGGAGCCGCCTTCCTGCCTCGCCTCAGAACGATGCCCTGTCGCTTCCACCACAGTCTATTGCTAGAAGCTCGGGGCCCAGGACAGTGGAGAGCCTGAGAGGAGGACCAGGAACCCACCAGGTGGATATTAAATGTCCAATGTCAGGATGCCAGCAAGCCAGGGGTGCGAGCACCTTCATGGTCTCACTCCAGACCCTGTGCTAGTGATCAGCCCCCTGTGCCTTATCTAGTTCTTCCAAGTCTGGTGGACCATTTTTCTGGGTGGCACCCACCCATCCATTCAATCCATCTATCTATCCACATTCGTCCGTCCGTCCATCCATCCATCTTTCATGCACCTACACTGCTATCCATCTTTCCATCATCCATCCATCCATCCACCAGTCCACCCACCCATCCACCCATTAATCCATCCATCCATCCACCAGTCCACCCACCCATCCACCCATTAATCCATCCATCCATGCACCAGTCCACCCACCCATCCACTGATCCACCCCCACCCCCATCCGCCATCCTTCCATCCACCTGTCCCCTTACCACCCTCCGTCCTCCTGTCTATCCGTCCTCCGTCTGACACAGCTTTCCCTCCATCTGTTCATTCAACAAAATTTCACTGAGCACCTGCTCTTTGCCAGGCACTCTGCTAAGCTTCCATTATCATCTCTGGGACCTGTCACCTCCTAAGTGACTTCCACAGCAGCTCACAGGTACCCCAGGCTTAGCGTGGCTCCAACTGTCCATGACACCCCTCTGAAGCAGTTCCTCCCCCCAGTCCCTGGGCATCCAGCTCTCCTCCGTGTCCCCAAAGCCCATGGTGCCCACATCCTGCTCCCCAGAGTCTCTCTCCCGGTTTCCTCCTCCCTGCCTCCTGCTCTGCAGCACCTTGAGCTTGAGTCTCAGCTCCACCCTGCCGGGCTGTGGAGCCTGGGGCAAGGGTCTCCCTGTGTTTTCCTTTTCTCCATCTGAGGGAGCTGGAGAGACTTTGGGAGGTGAGGGGAGAAGCAGGTACTATGTCTGGAGTCCATGTGTTTTGGTCTCTCTCCATCCCTGGTTCCCTGGAGTTCCTCACTCCCCAGACACTGAGGACCCCGCCAGGGCACTGACCCCTACAGTCCTGCACAAGGACTCACGGGGACTGGCTTTCCTACCTGCAGAATCTCCAACCTGCCCTCGGGTCCCAGCATAGTCTCCCGCTGGTCCTGACCCTGGGGGCCGGGGTGTCCTGTGGCTGTCTGGCCCCGGGCTGCCCGCTGGAGACAGACCCTGCGCTGGTTTTCCTCAGGCTTTCATTCAACACATACAGAGCCTCTGGTGTAGGGCAGGAGGGGCCGGCAGCCCGCACCAGCAGGGGAATCGCGCAGGGTCTGATGAGGTGGGGCAGCCCGGGTCTCGTGCCGGCCTGGCGAGGAGGCTGGACCACGCGCCATGGGCTGAGGCTCCCTGGGGGCGGGGCTGGAGCAGGGGCTGGAGCAGGGGTCTGGCTGCCTAGGGCAGCTGGGCACATGGCCTCGTGGAGTGCCCGGGGCACTGGGTCTACCTGCTCTCAGTTCAGGAAGCGAAGCTTAGAGTTAAGATGTGGCAAGGTCACCCCTCAGCTCCTGGGAGCAGCCGCCCCGCCTCCTGTAGCCTGTGGTACATCGACTGTGACCCCTGCCTCCCTGCGCCAGCCTCCCACAGCCTCCCCGTGTCTCTGAAAGGGCCTCCTCCTTTTCACAGGGATGCTTCTGGGGGATGGGGGCTCCCCGCAGGCGGGGCTAGCTCATCTCGGCCCTTCGCTTCCTTCCACCTGCAGAGACCCCAAGTCAGGGGCGTCCACAGGTTCCCTGGATCAAGATGTGGACGTGTCCTCGGGGGTCACCACTGAGCTCACAACTCACGGTGACCACAGGATGAACGGCTCAGGTTAGGGCAGCCGAGACGCACTGCCCTGGAGACCCGCCGGCCATCACGGCAGAGAGGGCTTCCTGGAGGAGGGAGCAGCTGGGCTGGGTCTGGAGGGCGGGAGGACTCCAGGGAGGACTCCAGGAGGACTCCAGGAGGACTCCAGGGAGGACTCCAGCAGATGAGGTGGGTGGGTGGGGTGGGCAGAGCCAACCCAGCCCGGAAGGCAGGACCGGCCGGCGGGAGCACAGAGCCCAGCTGGTGCAGAGCCAAAATGGGGTGGAGGTGGGTCTCAGCCAGGGTGGGCCCGTCCCTGGGGGAGCCTGGGCAATACCTGGGGACATGTGTGGTGTCACAACTAGGAGTGACCCAGCATGGAGTGGTGGAGGCCAGGGCCCTGCCCAGCAGCCGTGGTGCCCAGGAGGTCCCCCTAGGGAAGGAGCCAGCTCTAAGTGCCAAAGAGCTGGTGGGAGGCCCCACTCAGGACCATAAGGAGCAGGAATGTTCCAGAACATACTATCTGGTGGAAGTACAGGTGTCACATGTATAATTCAGAATTTTTCAGGAGTGACATCAAAAGGTGAAGTTGATTTTAACATTATATTTAATTTTAACTCAATGTATCCAGATCTCATCATTTTTGCTTGGGTTGAGGTGAGCATGGGGGGGCAGGTCCAGTTCCTCTCTCAGGCCGGCTTCTTCCGCGCCCGGTGACACGCAGATCCGACACTCAGTCGTTACCAGCGCTTCGGGTCCCTGTGTTCACGTTTCATCAAATCAAGAGTTGAAAAGTAGTCATTGCCCAGGCTGATCTAAAGATAAGGCTTTCCAAGAACAGAATCGGGTTTAGATTTGGATTTAATCTGCAGTTAATTTCTGTGTCCCACGAGCCACAAGTGCTGCGTAGCCACCATCTTGGTGGGAGGGTTCTAGAATGTTCTACATGAAGAGGCCAGACTCGTTTTCCACAGAGGTCAGAGGGTGGATGTGTTTGGCTTTGCAGGCCATGTGGCCGCCTAGGGCAGCCACGCAGTGTCAAGGCGCCTGGAGAAAACACCCGACACAATGCAACCGTGTTCACAAGAGCAGGGGGTGGCCGGAGGTGGGCTCTGCCCTCGCCACCGGGGCCTCCAGGGCAGCGTTCCCTGTGCGTGTGGCGTGCTGGCTGCTCCAGGTGGCGGCTGAGCCTCGGAGTGGGGCAGGCATGACTCGGAAACTGAGATTTACTGTAATCTAAGAATTTAAATTTAAACTTAAGCCACTACCCGTGGCTAACGGCCGCAGCCCTGGACGGCACCAGCCTGGCGTGTCCTGGACTGCAGGCAGCTGCCACGCTGGACGGCAGAGGCCCAGAGTCCAGCGTCTAGGGCAAGCGAGCGTCCATGCAGGTGATCTCCAGGCAGTGCCCTGGGACGCAAAGCACTGGCCCTTGAGGAGCACCACGCGGTGTCCAGACGGCAGAGTCCGAGGCCTGCCTGCCTCCCTCGCTGTAGATGGACGCAGTACCTTTATTTGTTTTCTCTGATGTGCTGCTGGGGATGGAACTCAGTGCCTCACACCTGCTGGGCGAGCGGGTGGGGGCGTGGAGCAGTCTCTCTCTGGGCCTCAGATTTCCTGGCCTTCCGCAAGGGTCTGCAGTGTGCCTTGTAGCATTCCCGGGCACGCTGGTGACGTCACCTTCTGCCACGTCGGTCTGGGAGGCTGGGCTGATGCTAGCCCTATTGGGGGAGATGGGCTCAGAGAGGGGAAGGAACCTATCCAGGGCTGCCCAGCAATGAGGCAGTGCAGTGAGGGCTGCGGCTGGGACCCTCCAGCCCCTCAGTCTCCCACCCTGGCACTTCCTGGCTTCCTGCAAGCCGACCTGTTCTGGAGGTGAGGGCGGATGCTCTGTGGAGGAGCAGGTGTCTCAGAGCTGCAGCCTGGGGACGGGCCTGTGTGTCCCCCACCCCCAGGCCTGGGCAGTGGCTGTTGAGAGCAGAGCCTGGCGTTTTGAAACGTTTCTTAAAAATACTGCACAGAGCAGAGTGCCTGGAACACCGGGAAAACTGTTGCAAAGCAAGCCCCTCTGTTCCCGCCGCAGGGCCGGCTCCAGCTGCCCTGCCTGGGTCTCCTTCCTTCCAGCTGAAGGAGCTGCATCATGCATTTTCCTCATGGTTCTTCCACGTGGCCACATCTCCCACAGTATCAGGTGGCTCTCGCCTGTTCCCTTCCCACTGAGCTCCACTGCAATTCGTCACAGGTCCTCTTTTTGTCTTGCTCAACAGGGTGTGGCTGAGACCCCTGCTCCGGTGGAGCCGAGGTTGGTGCCTTCCACAGCTGCGTAGTACTCCCTGGCACCAACGTGCCATTATCTATCCATCCTGCGACCGAGAGGTGCTTGAGGGGTTCCAGTGCTTGCTGTGATGAGCTGGCATGCTGTGAGGGTGGCTTTGGTGACACCAGCTGCTCCGCTGCCTTAGAGACCCAGGAGCTCAGACCATGGGATCTCCAGCGTGGGTAGCTCACACCCATCTGATTGGAAAGGGTGCTTTGGCCTTTGGAGTCAGCCTTTGAGAGCGAGGGCTGGAGGCTCCTGAGGGGCAAATGGGGGTTGCTGGGGCTGAGGGGACCCCTCGCCTGTCACCTGCATCTGAGCACACTGGTCCAAGTTCCCCGAGGCTGGTGCCCTGTGGGGAACGGCTTGCTTGGTCACGTGCCCTGCACGCATACACGCACAGCCTAGGGGCAGGACCTGGATCAGGGCACCCGAGAGGCCATCTCTCCTGGCCCCGCCTCTCCTCCCTGCAAAGGCCTGTGGGCTGGGGACAGCAGGTGTGGACACTTGTCTTTCTCCTGTGGGCCAGGTGCATGCCCGCTCTTGGCCTCGCCTCCACAGCCCCCAGCACTGGTCTCAGAAGCAGAGCCACCCCCTTCCTGTTGCCTCCGCGAGTATGGCACCAGTGCCCCTGGGGGACGCCGTTTAATCACATCTCAGCATTCCGGAATCAGATCCTCAGTCGAATAACAGCCTCCCAGAATAGAAGCTGAGGGGACTGCAGGATGGAGGAGCCCAGGCGGGCAGAGGCTGGGCAGAGGCCATGCACTCCAGGGGAACAGGACGCCCCCTCAACCTGGAGTGGGGAGGCACCTCACGGGCAGGGGGTGCCAGGCCAGGAGCCAGGCCAAGGGGAGGACCCTGTCCTGTCTTCACCAGGTCTTGCGAGGCCAGGGTGCCTGGTGCTGCCCTATGCGCCCTGCCTGGGGACGTCAGCCCTTCCACGAGTCCCTGGCTGCTCAGGAGTGCCAGATGCCTTCAGCTCGGTGCCTTCCTGAAGCCCCTCAGGGTCTCCGGGCGGCCCCCAGCAGGAACCACAGCCATGCCCAGTCCTATGCTGCAGGACGTGGCCTGTCACACCAAACCTGGGGGCTCATGGTGCTCAGTGTCTGACCATTTGGCCTCCCAGAGCCTCCGATTTGGCCTCCCAGAGCCTCGGTCTCCTCATCTGTACCACTGGGTGTGGGAGTGCTCGATGCTGTGCGGTGCTGCCCGCCAGGCGCTGAGCCTGGGACTGGGGCGGCACACCTGCAAACGGGGGCAGGCAGGGCAACCTGTGTGGCCTGGGCGTCCTACCGTCTCTCAGGGCCTGTGAGGCACAGGATGGTACACGCTCTTGGGTGTCTCTCATGCTGGCGCTGCCCACCAGGCTCCTTGCCCACGAGATGGGGGAGTTTTGCTTTCTGTGGAGTATGGGGACCATAGGTTGTTGTCATTTGTGGGCACTGTGCTGGCTCTTGATAGGGCCCTTGGATGCCAGGATGAGGAGCCAGTGTCCACCCAGGCCAATAGGGAGCCACAGCAGCATTCGGAGCGGGAAGGGGCTTGGTCCGGGAGCATGGCAGAGGCTGGGCTCCAAGTGGGAGAAGAGGACAGTGGAGTGTGGGTGGGGCAGCCAGGTGGGCCTCCACTTGCTTCCTCCCTCTCCACACCATCTGGTTGGGGTCTCCCCTGGGCCCCAAATCTAAAGGCATAACTTTTCAAATATGGTGGATTCTAGGCTCCCCCCTCTCGCCATGGGGGCAGCAGAGAAGCCTCCTGCAGGCCCTGCCCTCTCAGGGCCTCAGTGTCCCCCTCTGTAACACACCTGGTCAGACTCAAAGGACACCCTGCTCCTCCAGGGGCCTGTGTTGGGAGCAGAGCAAGGACTGGGTCCCACACACCTAGTGCCTGGCCGCCCATCCAAAGCCCCAGGACACCCCCGAGGCCCGGCCCGCAGGACCTCCCTGGGTGGAGGGAGGGGTGAGTCCTCAGAGGCCCCCCAGGAAACCAGCAGAACCTGGCCGGCTTCTGGCCGCCCCTCCTTCCCCTGTGGTTTTCCCTTCTGTGGAACAGGAAGGAATGTTTCCAGCGCATGGTGTTGCTGGAGATTAAATGGGTCACTGTGTGTCGCTCCGACATGGCCACGGTCTCTGCCCTAAACTCCTACTCTACTTCCCAACCCCGCCCCGCAGCTGGGGGACACTTGTGCTCTGCTCCAGCCTGACCTTTCACCCCTCCACCCGACCCTGGCCCCACAGAAGTGTCAGTGTCTGCCAGTCTCCCCTTCAGCGGACCAGTGTGGGGCCCTCCCTGGGGTCCCAAAATTTCTCAGCTTGGACACGCCGGAAATGTTGAATAAATAAAAAGAGGAAGGGAGGGGTCAGGAAGGGCTGCAGAGATGGGGAGCCAGAGAAGGTGGAGGAGGGAGAGAGGGCACTCGGCAGAGACCTCGGTGGGACAGATGGAGAGAGGGAGCCGGAAGGAGGTGGGCAGAGGCAGATGGGCGGGCAGGGGCGACAGGAGGGGTGGCACGGGGCCCGAGCCTGCGTGTGGTGTGTGCGCGCCTGTGCGCCCGGGGCGGCTGGGCGGGCGGCGGCACGTGGATGCCAGCCTCGCGGCGTCTCTGGCTGGTGGGTAAGGCGGGCGCCGGGCTGCGGGGCCGGGACCGCCCGGCCTCAGCTACCATGAGGCCTGGGGACCTGAGAGGAGGGGGCTGCCCACTAGCTTCCCGGGGCCCAATTAGGACCCCCTTCCCCACCACCAGGCTGACCCGTGAGGGAGGAGGGGCCTCCCAGGAGGCGGCGGGAGGTCCCTAGGTCCAGCGGCGGAGGGGAAGGGCGGGGGATGGAGAGCAGGTACCCCAGGCCCTGAGAATGGGGTGGGGGTGGAGGTTGGGTGACGGGGGCGGATTCTCTCCCGTGGCCGCCCCTCCCTCCCTCGGCCCATCCATCTCTCAAAGATTATATTTAAATATCTCTTTTGTGCAAGGCAGGAGCTGGGCTCGCCCCTAAGAGGCGGTTTCCATGGCAACAACAATTGCCAGCTTCCGTGTGGTGAATCAGCGTTGCCATGGTAACCCCATCCTCATCTGCCCAAGGTGCTGGGAGTAGGGAGGAGGTGAGGGCCAGCGGAGGCGGGGTGGGAGAGGAGGGGGAGCAGGAGCTAGATCTCAGGTGCCCTCTGTCCCCCCACGTCTGGCCACCCCAACCCAGAAGCTGATCGCATCTGGTTGAAATAATCTCCCCTCTACCTCCAGCTAGCAGGGTGTGGTACCCGGGTGCAGAGGGCCTGGGGTGGGGGTGGGGGAGCGGGCTGATGGATGGGGGAAGGGAGAGGTGGTTGGGGCCTTTCCTAGGTGGGCTGAGGTTGTGGCTGCTGGTGGCTTTGGGGCAGGACTTGGGTTGGGGAAACTGGGAGCGTGGAGGATAAGCAGAGGTCTCTCTGGTTCTGGGGCTCCTAAGGCTGAGTTCACCTCGAGGCAGCCCCGACAAACACTCAGAAAGGGGGAGGGTATCAGAAGGGGAGGGTCTTAGCGAGGGAGGAGGGGTTCGGCGGGTGGGGAGCGACTCAGAAAGGGGAGGGGCTCCAGGGGAGGGAACCAGCGAGGGGAGGGGCTCGGAGGAGCCGGGCACTTGGGCTGAGGGGTCTGAGTGCAGGTGGGCTCGGCTCTGGGATCAGAGGTGAAGTTCAGAGGGGCGGAGCCGGCGGAAGGAGCGAGGGGCGGGGCTGCACCCGCGCGGCGGAAGCGGCCGCGATGCACCAGGCCCTGCCCCAGCTCTGCCACCGCAGTTTCTGGGTCTTGATTTTGCCGTTGGGAAGGTGGGTGCACACGGCGCCGGTCTCGGGTTGTCGGAAAGTCTCGCGCGATTGCAAAAGCTGGTGCTTGTGGGGCCTCTGAGCCGGACCTCAAAATTCAGAGGTGGAAAGTGCAGTCCAGAGCCCGCAGGGCTGAAGAGGTGTCCTTCCTGGGAGAGCCTAGTCCAGCCAGGGTGCCTTTCTATGCTGGTGGACCTAGGCCACTGCCTCTGGCTGGCTCACTTTGGCAAGTTCCTCTGATTTCTTCACATGCTGTCCTGTGTGGATTGAGGCAGTGGTCCCCAGGTGCAGGGAGACAGCAAGACAGAGACACTTCCAGCCCTGAGGCAGAGGGAGCAAGGAGTGTGGGAAGATTGCCCTCTTGGGGGCTTTAGAGCTGGGTTTTGAGGGATGAACAGGAGTTCGCCCAAGTCTCCACTTTGGGAGGAGAACCCTGTTCCAGGACCAGTGGACCATTGCATGCTCCCCTCCTTCCTGATTTCAAACATCCATATTAGCTTGTGGCAGGGACTGTGGACGCCGGGGAGAGTGCCTTCTATGAGAGTCCTTCCACTCAAACTTCATGGGATCTGGCTAAAAGTATTTGCCTGTGTGTATCTGTTAGCCACTGCTGAGTAACATGCGGTCCCAGGCATTGAGTCAGGGCTTGCTGGATGATTCTTCTGCTGGCCCCTGCCGGGGGGTCATTCAGTAGCTCACCCAAGTGTGTCCCCCCAGCATCTCAGGGCTCCAAAAGGGCAAGAGGGGAGGAACTTGAGGCCCAAGCTCAGAACTTCCACCACATTCCATTGGTCAGAGCAAGGCATACACACAGCCAGGTCCAGATGCTGGGGCTGGGGAAAGAGACTCCACTTCTTGATGGCAGGAACCGCAAAGAGGCGTCACATGCAAGGTCAAGTGGAATGAGGCCATTTTTGCAAACAGCCTGCTGGGCTTGGGGAGGCAGAGTCTTCCTGAGGAAGGGGTGATTGTCATTGGGTTTTGAATGCTAAGAGTTCACCAGATGGTCCCACCCTGGTATCTGTGTGTCATCCCATGTGACTGGGATGTTAGTGGGGACTGGGGGTTGGCAGATGCTGAAGCAAGGGAGGCGAGCCCGGTGCCCAGCAGGGCTCAGGAGTGGCCACTGAACCCCTGCCAACTGCCCACCTGACTTTGCCCTCCCCTCTCTCCACAGATGGCGCGGCCGATCCAGGTGAAGCCTGCAGACAGCGAGAGCCGCGGAGGTAGTTGTCATCTCTCCACGGCTGCGGGCGGGGCTCGGCGGAGGAATGGGCAGGAGGAAACCCCTTCGGGCTTCTCGCCGCAGGGGACAGTGGGTGGGGCCTGTGGATCACCGCGGGCCTGGGCTACCCGAGCGGCCGCGGTCTCCTGCGGGCTCGCGCCCCCTGGTGGTGGCACAGGTCCCGGAATGGGGTTCTTTCCGCCCAAGTCCGCGGCTTGTGCTAATGGTGGTCTTCGGAGAGCTTGGGGTCCCGAGGGCTGTGGGTCGGTCTCTGGGACGTGCGCGTCGTGCTGGCACGTGTGCATGGGCGTGCGCAGACATGTGCAGGCGCTGCACGTGCAGGCGCCGGAGCCCCCGCCCGCGCGTGCACGGCTGTGCCTGGCCTGCGCGTGGGCATGTGTTCACTCACGTGTGCGTGGCTGTTGGAGCTGGGCGTGCGGGCTGACGTGCAGACCGAGTCAGAGTCTGTGTGGGGTTGGACGCTGGCGTGGGATGTACCCGGCAGGTGTCCTTGGCGGTCCTCCGTGGACCTGAGGCTGGTCATGCCTGGCCATTTTCATATTCTCTCCCTGTCCCGGGCGGAGGGAAGCTAAAGGAGAGACTGAGGGGAGGGGAAGGCGTGGGGCAGCGCTGTTAGGACCTCCGTGTACGTGTAGGAGCCTGGTAAAGCCTGTCTGAGTCGGAACGCTTTCTCTCTCCACCCTGGCTGCCCATGTGGGAAGGGGGAGAGGGGCAGGTCTGTGTGTCCACGGGACTGTCTCGCACCCTTGTCCCCGCGCCTGCTTCTTTCTCCTTTTCCTCTCCTTTGGTTTCTCTGGTTCTCTCTGCTCCCTCTTTTTCTCCCCAATGCTCAGCCTCTCTGCTTCTCTCTTCCTCCCACCCTCATGAATGACAGCTGCCCAAGAAGGGTTTCCATAGTAACCAGCTCACCATCCCTGGGAGATGAAGCTGCCACTTTCCCGATTACCAGGGAGCAGTGCCATTACAGAGGGGCATGGCTCTGGTGCCTCACTGGGAGAGGCTGGCCCAGCCCCTGGCCTCAGAGTCAGGCAGGTCCAGCCAGCCTCCTACCCAGGCGCACCTGGTCCTTGGGTACATGCCCTCTGTCATTGGACATCAGTTGCCTCTGGCCGTCAGCCTCAGCAGGGTTGGGCAGGGGGTTCTAGTGGGCACTGTTGAGAGCAGGAACCTGAGCATGTATCCAGGCTTGCAGACTTGGAGGGAGGTGGGCAGGCAGGCAGGGACCCAGGCGCAGCAAGGCGGTACAGCAACATTGTCCTGTGCGTGGGCTCTTGGGTGCACAGGAGGGAGACTGTCTTTGCCCGGAAGCAGCCAAACAAGGCCCGGGACGCACGGAAGGGCATCCCAGGTGGGCGCAAAGGCTGGGAGATGGGAACACGCAGGGTACAGAGGATGTTGGAGGGAGCTGGGTAGGCATAGGCTGGCCGTCCTTGCCTTGAAGGTGTGTCCCCCGATCCCCGCACGCACCAAACAGGAGCCAGCAGAAGCCAGGCGAACCTTGTCCATGCCCCACTGGAGGGCCACAGAAATCACGGAGGCCTCGGACTCGGCTGAGGTGGTGTCTCCGCCCACAGGGGACCGGAAGCTGTTCGTGGGGATGCTGAACAAGCAGCAGTCGGAGGAGGACGTGCTGCGGCTGTTCCAGCCCTTCGGTGTCATCGACGAGTGCACCGTGCTCCGGGGACCTGATGGCAGCAGCAAAGGTGACAGGCTAGGCGGGGCCTCAGAGGAGGCGGGGCTGCTGAGGGCGGGGCCTCAGGAGGCGGTACTGCCGCGGGGCGTGGCCTGGAGAAGAGGCGGGGCTGCCGCGGGGGCAGGGACTGAAGAGGAGGTGGGGCTGCTGTGGGCGGGTCCTGCAGAGGAGGCGGATCTGTGGAGAAGGCGGGGCTACCGCGGGGCGGGGCCTGCAGAGGAGGCGGGGTTGCCGCCCTGGGGCGTGGAGAGCGCGGCCTCTGGTTCCAACTGCGGCCTGTCTGGGGCCACTGTGTCCGCGTTCTTGGTCTCCCTGACTTGGAACTGCCTCCTCTGCGTCTGCGCTAGTGTCCGAATGGAGGTTCTTTATCCGACTGTCCCTTGGCTCTTCGCGCCAGGACTGAATGATTCACTAGTCTCTTTTTGAAATTGAGATCTAATCCACACACCATAAAATTCACCCTTTTAAAGCGTGTAATGAAGTGCTTTTTAGAACGGTCACAAAATTGTGCTGCCATCTGCCTAATTCCGGAACATTTCACCACACTACCCCGGAGCTGCCTGGCACCTCCTTGGTGCTGTCAGGAGCATGTCCACGGTCTCCGTCTGCCTTGGGGCCTCTGTCCAGGTGGCCATCTGGCTGAATTTGCCGGTGTCTCGTGGTCTCTGGTGTGTCTTCCTGATGCTGCCCATGCAACTGGCTGGTCTGCCCTAGCATGGTGGCACACGGCCGGCACATGGCCCCCTCTGTATGCGTCTGGACATGGCCAGGTCTGTCCAGAGTCCGTGCACTTTGCCTGACTCTGCCCCAAGACTGCCCTGTCCAGTGATGTGTCATCTGCATCCCACAGTCTGGTGACAGTGTCTGGACCTTGTGTGGGTGCAGCGCTGTCTCCAGGCCTGGCCCTTCATCATTCGAACAGATAGGACTTCCTGACGGTGCCCGCTGGGCACTGTCCACTGCTGTGTGTGACTGGCAGCCTCTCTGCTCATTTGCATAACCAGCTGGCAGGCCGCCTGGTTTTCTGGCTGACCGACTGAATGGGTGACTGGCCACTGGGTGTGCACTGGCCAAGGTTGCTGTCTCTGGCTGGCTGGGCGACTGTCTGACCCTGGCTCTGTGGTTGCACAGCAGTCTGAACAAGTAGCTGCTGCCTTCCAGCCATTGATGGTCTGGCTGTCTGGCTGTGTGTCTGTGATGGCCACCTGGGGCTCCCTGTGGCCCACCCTCCTGGTCCTCTGAACCCCTCATCCCTCCCATCCCCTGTCTTGGAGCAGGCTGTGCCTTCGTGAAATTCTCGTCTCACACGGAGGCCCAGGCGGCCATCCACGCCCTCCATGGCAGCCAGACCATGCCGGTGAGTAGGAGTGGCCATGGTGGAGGGCACGGGCAGAGGGACAGGGACGGGGCAGAACCTCTACAGCCAGCTGGTAGCCTTTGGCTCTTCTTCAGAGCAGCACGGGGGAGAAGAAGTAGTGAATATTCCTTGGGGTCAAAGTAAGGAATGGAGGGGCAAGACTGGAGGCCTGGACCCAGGTCCAGGCAGGGGAGGATAGGGCCTGAGTGGGGGCCAGGTGCACAGGAGGAGGGCCGGTCTGAAAAGAGACTGGGTGAGGACGCCTGTGTCGTCCTGGCCCGCTGGCCCCGGGTGAGGATAGGAAGCACGTCTGGGGGTCTGAGGCGGGACTGTGAGGCTCTGCATGCTCTGTCCCGAGGAAGGGGGTCCCTGGGAGCCACCCTCACTGCACACAGATGTCCGAATCTGCTAGCCTATGGTGCCAGCTCTCCTCCTGGAGGGCAGGCTCCACGCACTCATAGCTGTCCCTTGCCGGAGCGGGGAGGGCTGCGGGAGTGAGCTCCCTGGTTGAGCATGTCAGCAAGGACAGCTGAGGAGAGGCTACGGAGCGCCTCGGGGGCCTCGGGGGCGGGCAGGAGGGATCTGGCTGGAGGGACAGATTTCTCCCTTTCAAGCCCCAGGGTCGGGTGTGAGCTGCCTTTGAGGGGTGGAGAGCCACCCTGTGCCTGCGCTTCTCTGGCAACCCCGTTCAGTGCCTGTTCCTGCGTCCTCACGCAAAGCCCTGCTGGCCACTGCCTGGGCTGCTCTGGGCTGCCTGCCGGTGTGACATCTGTATCTCAGCCTGGCTGTGTAGTACCTGTCCCCTAGTCACACTCCCTGTCCCAGCAAGTGTGCCTTCTAGCTATTGTGCGTTGTGAGGTGACAGTCACATAGGTCGTTGTGCATGCACTGTGCCCCAGACACAGCCCTGGGGCCTGGACGTGACATCTGTGCAGATGCCAGGCCCGGATGCTACCAGCCACCTGGGCTTTCTGTGGCTCCGACTCCTGTGAACCTGCAGACATGGCTGCCCAGATTGGCATCAGCTCCCCTCACCAAGGGGCCCGAGCTGGCAGGGTTTGGGGACCCTGGGTCCTGGCTACCTCCTGCCCTTCTTCCCCCTGCTTGCCGCCACCCCGCAGGGAGCCTCCTCCAGCCTGGTGGTCAAGTTTGCCGACACCGACAAGGAGCGGACATTGCGGCGCATGCAGCAGATGGTGGGCCAGCTGGGCATCCTGACGCCGTCCCTCACCCTGCCCTTCAGCCCCTACAGTGCCTACGCCCAGGCTGTGAGTGCCCCCCCCACATGGGCTCCCCTGCGCCCCCTCCCTGCCCTCAGGATTTCGCCTCTTTGCCTTCTCCCTGTGTCTCGCTCCACCCCTCTGGCTCAGGACCCTGTCCTGTATGGCTGAGCCTCCAACTCCAAGCTGATTCCTGAGCCTCAAGCCTGAAAGAGCCCCTGCCCATGAACTGAACTCCAAGTCCAGGCTAAGACTCTAACTCTGGACAGAACACAGTGCCAGGCTCAGCCACCAAATCCAGACTGAGCCCCGACCCCACCTTGAGACCAAACTCAGACCGAGTTCCTTACCCAGGCTGTACCCTCGCCCTGGACTAAACTCTAATCTCAAATTAAGACTTTTCCTTGGGCAGAACCTAGATCCTGGCTTTCTCAAATCTAGATGAGGTCCGGTTCTGGCTAAAATTTCAAATCCTGAGATCTGGCCTGCTTGAGCCCTGGTCCCAGGCTATGCTTCAGTTTCCAACCAATCCCTGAACCAGACTGAGACCTAATCCCAGGTTGAGCTGTAATTCCTGACTGAGCCTAGATTCTAGCCTGGGCCAAGATCCAGCACGACACACCCTCCTCCCAGTTGCTGGACCAGGCCTCCCCCTTTGAGCCTGCTCTTAGGGCAGACTGTGCCCACTGACTCCCTCTCTGCCCCCAGCTCATGCAGCAGCAGACGACGGTCCTGTCCACCTCGGGCAGCTACCTGAGCCCCGGTGTGGCCTTCTCACCCTGCCACATCCAGCAGATCGGTGCCGTCAGCCTTAATGGGCTGCCTGCCACACCCATCGCTCCTGCCTCTGGTGAGCATGTCAGGGGCCTAAGGACGGGTGGCAGGACCCCGACCTAGCAGCCAAGGCTCCCCTGACGCTCTTCTGCTCCACAGGGCTGCACTCACCCCCGCTGCTTGGCACTGCTGCCGTGCCTGGCCTCGTGGCTCCTATCGCCAACGGCTTTGCAGGTGTGGTGCCCTTTCCTGGTGGACACCCTGCCCTGGAGACCGTGTATGCCAACGGCCTCGTGCCCTACCCAGGTAACTCAGGGGGTCCCCTGGAGCACGAGGCTATACCCCATGGGGCCTAGGGAACAGGAGGGAGGACAAGGAGGCCCAGCGGGGCAGATGTGAGCTGTGGTCACGGGAGGGAGGCCTGGCAGGTGGATAAACAGAGGAACCACCTCCAGGTGGTTCTGGGTTCAAATTTCAGTTTGGTGGCCCAGGGTTGTTTCCTTAAGTCTTGAGCCTCAGCTCATCCAGAAAATGGGCACCAGGTGCAGGTGCCCACCTGTAACCCTCGTGGCTCGGGAGGCTGAGGCAGGAGGATCGCAGGGTCGTTCTCCACAACTTACTGAGACTCTGTCTCAAATATTTAAAAGGGCTCGGGGGATGGAGCTCAGTGGTAGAGCGCCCCTGGATTCAAACCCTAGTACTGAAAAACAAACAGAAAATGAGGTAACTATCATCACCTCACAAGGTCGCGCTGACAGGACCTCATTACGAATGCACTTAGGTCCCCTGGAAGGAGGAACAGCACCCAAAGTCTTGTTTTAATCGTCACAGTTGGGGAAGGCATGGACACCTTCATGCATCGATTTGTTGAATAAATATTGACTGTACACCGATTAGGGCTGCGCCTGCCCTCACAAAAAACACACATCCAGTTTTCTCTACCTTACCCTCTTCCAAAGCCTTCTGCCAGTACATCATCTCCACCGTGCAGGAGAATTTGGTTTAAACTCTTTACTTTGTTATAATCGGAGGCTGGGGCGTTGCATGGATAATACAGAGCAGCCCCGGGGGCCCTTTGCCCAGTGCATCTACCTGCATCGCTGTGCACCTTGATACGGTGCGGTCAGCTCCACACCTTACTTGGACTTCACCACTTTCACATACCCCTGTGTGTGTGTGTGTTTCTGTGCCATTTTGTTAGAGATTTGCATAAAGCACCACAATCAAGACACAAACCTGTTCCATTTCCACAAAGTAACTCTTGCCACCATCCCTGTAGTCACAGCCACCACCCCTGTCCTCTAGCAGCCTCTGCATTGGAGCAGAATTTTCGGGGAGAAGTTTTCCCCACACTCACAAGTTTTGGTGGTGTGGACAACCTCTCCCCTCTCCTTCTAGGGCAGCCAGAAGGTCTCAGCTGGACAGGGGACCCACAGGGCGTCTGCTGTAGGAGCGGTGGGAGGAGGATGGGGCAGGTGTGAGCCAGGGTGCAGGGGCTGAAGGAGAACATGAGGGAGGAGTGAGGTCACCCCTGGAAGGCGAGGGGGTCAGGACAGGGAGAGTGAGACGAGGGGGGCGGTTAAATTCCTTTGGGGTCTGAGAAACCCGGGCTCCAGTTTGGTTTCCGCCATTTGCTGCATGAGCGGCTCGGTGAGAGAGGCTTCACCTCTCAGCCTCAGTTTCTCCACCTGTAAAATGAGGCCATACGCACAAAGGGTTCAGCACAGAAGCGGCGCTGGGGCGCGTGTCTGCTGCTCTCCTTCCTGCTCTTAAGGATGGAGGGTGGCTGGCCGACTTGCGCTGCCCCGGCCCACTCCGCCCCTCCATCTGCCCCGCAGCTCAGAGCCCGACGGTGGCCGAAACGCTCCACCCTGCCTTCTCCGGAGTCCAGCAGTACACAGGTAGGGAGGCAGCTCGGCCGCCCCGAGCGGCCCGCCCCTGCTTACCGGCCACTTCTGATTCCGGCCACACCCCTCAGGGCCTCCTCTCCTCTCCCCTCCGGTACCCAGTCACACCCCCTGCCTCTGGCCTCACCCACTCAGGTCACACCCCTGGCCCCTGGCCTGCATTCATCCCCTGGCCATGGTCCTGGCCACCCCCAAAACAGGACCCTCAAAGTGGACCGGTTCCTTAAGGCCTGAGCTTCACCACAGCCCCACCACTAGGTTTGCGCTGAGGTGCGGGGCCTCCCCTTTACCACGCCTCCGGCCCTCCCGGCCCCGCCCCCAGCGCCTGACCCCGCCCTTCTGGTGCTCTCTGGACTGACCACATCTCTGCCAAAGCCCCGGCCCCGCCTCTGGCTCCGCTTCCAAGGCCTGGCGGTGGCCTCACCCTCTGCTATGGCCCTGCCCGGTTCAATGTGGCCTCGACCCTTCCCTTCTCTGAGGCCCACCAGGGTAGCCATTCTCCCGTGTGGCCGTGGCTCTGCCCCTTGCTGTACCCGCCCAGTATCCGCGCCCCTCGAGTTGCGATCCCTTGCACTTTCCGTCCCGCCCGTGGCCCCGCCCCTCGCGGCTAGCTCCTCTGGCCCGACCCAGCTCGTGCGCGGCCCCGCCCCGGCCCCGCCCCCGAGCACGGCTCCGCCCCGCTCCTCTGTTGGGCGGCCGGGGCCCCGCCGTCGCCCCGCTCGAGTCATGGCCCTGCCCTGTCCCCGCCCACCTCGTGCGCCGCCCCGCCCCGCGGCCTTGGCCCCGCCCCGCCCGCGCCGCCCGGCTCCGCCTCACGCCCGCTCGCCGGGTGTCTCGCTCCGGTCTCCGCAGCCATGTACCCCACCGCGGCCATCACGCCCATCGCGCACAGCGTGCCCCAGCCGCCGCCCCTCCTGCAGCAGCAGCAGCGAGAAGGTGAGGCGGCCGCGACCTCCCCGGGCGCCAGCCCCGCCCTCTGACCTCCACCTGCAGACCCGCGCCCGCCAGGCCTCTGGGACCTGCGGGGAGTGCGGCCTGGCGCCCTGGTTCCTGGCCTGGCGCAGCCACGCCGCCGGGTTTTCTCTGGCCACAGAATCTCCTTTCTCAGCCTCGGTGTGCTCCCCTGGGCAGTGGGAACCGTGCTAGCCCCGACCTGGCTGGAATAGCCGTGGCCCCTGCCAGCCTCTCCAGAGGCCTGGAATTTGGGAGAGAAGACCCTTTTTGAGGTTGGCGTGGCCTCTCCAGGAAAGCCAAGGCTGCCCAGGGAGGGAGGAGGTAGATTCAGGAGTCTGACAAGTTCGAGTCCGTTTCTGACTCGCGGAGGCCCCTGACCCCTGCGGCCCCTGTGCCTCAGGTTCTTCATATGCAACTCAGGCGTCCATCTGGGCCCAGGGGCAGGACTGGGCGTGAGCAGTGGCTGTTCCTGACACGTAGTAGGTATTCAGCACCCAGGGTGGGCCTTCCTCTCTTTAATCCATCTACTGGTGTGTGTTGGGGAAGGGGGTCTTCAGGATAGGCGACCAGCCAGAAAATCTCTAGGCCATCCCATGGCAAGGGCGCCTGACTCAGCAGCTTGGCCTGTGGACTGAGTTCTTTGAGGCTCTGCCCAGTTTCTCCCCTAACATTGGCCTGTGGGTGGGGACACTGCCAGGTACAGGAGCCAACTTTGAAGGTGAGCCCTGGGCTGAGGGGGTCCCCTGGCTGTGCCAACCAGCTGCTTCCCTGTCAAGGGTCAGATGGCATGGCCCCTAGAGGCTGTGTGAAAAGCTACTAGTCCAGATACAGTCGCCGCCAGCAGCTCCAGATGTCAGGCATTTCACAGGACCCTGCAGGCAAGCACCCCCGTTTCCCACGACAGGATGGCATCAGCAGGGACTTCAGAGAAAACTCTGAGGCATCATTGTGTCCTTTTGGGGGGGGTGACTCTGGCCTGGTTGTCCCCTTCTCCACCTCCCCGCTCAGCCTGAATGGACTGGGTAAACAGTTCCTGACACACATGGTCCTCCACATCCACAGGTGTGGTATCAAGGATTCAAGGTCAGATGGAAACATTCGGACCAAAGTAATTTTGTCTGCACTGAACACACAGGACAGTTCCCTATGCAGTGTGGCACTGTCCACGTCGTTTGCTTTGTGTTAGGTGCTAGTCACCCTTGATGACTTAAGTCTGTGGGAGGATCGGCGGGTCCGAGCAGAGCCTGCCCCACATGGGCAGGAGCATCTGTGGGAGGTGTCTACAGGGACCTGGGACGCATCTCCTGAGGATGCTGAGTGCTTGCAGTGCAGTCAGAGCGCTGTGTGCACATTACGCAGCGTCCCCAAGGCTCACAGCCCAGACAGAGGCCGGGAGGAGCAGTCCACACCCACCAGCAACGTGTTCGAGGGAAGAGGCTGGAACCTAGTAAAAGTGGCCGCAGCTTTCTGCCTGTTAAATGGCTAAGAGACACATGGCCACGGCCACTTCACCTGTGGCACGCTATCGTGGGAAAGACCTGAGGTCTGCTCCTGGCTGTGGCGGTCAGGGTTGCCACCATCACTGTGGAATGGCGGAAGGAGGATGGGTTGCCTGGAGGGGTAGCAGCTGGTGGGGAGCAGTCTGTGGCTCCTTAGGAAGGTCAGTTCTTCAGGGTACACTTTTCTGTGATCACCCAGCATTTGGGGGGGGGAATAAAAAGGAATAAACAAATGCAGGGTTCAGGTTTTGCTCAGATCACCATGTCCCCCGCCAGTTACGCTGGAACAAACTTGAGCTCTAGAAAGAGAGCCCTGGTCCCCTCAGGGAGGGACGGGGTGTCACTGTGGTCCTGGCTGTGTGTGCTGTGGCGGGAGGGGGGTTATAGAGTGCAGCTTTATGTATAATTGTATATTAGCCATGCTTTGGGATTATGTGGCTTGGGGACGGTTTGAAGGATTAATTGTGACAATGATTTCCAGTTGGTATGATGTATCCTTGCTCAGTTATCTCTGATTTCTGTATGTCTGGGGTTTAGGACTGAAAAATCAGGTTTATTTCATCTGATTTTCTTTTCATACCATCTGAGTTTTGAAAATTACCCAGGCCTGGGAGGCTGTCTGGGGCGTCAGACTCTGGGCATGTTGTTTTATTCTGTGATCACTGCACTTTCTGAAAACTTAATATTATTTTAAGCGCCTGCTGGGGATGGGACCCTGAGGCCTTGCCCTGCTAAGCATGCCCGGTGGCTCAGAGCCACCCCAGCTTGGTGGCCACAGCAGTTTCATCGTAAAACACTTAAGGACTTAAAGAGTGACTGCACAGATACTGCAGTGTCCTCGTCCCCAGGCCTGGTCCATTGGCTGTTGTCAATGGCCTGGAGCCGAGTGGAGTGTAGGGTGGACTTTCTGGAGGTCGGGGGTCGCCTGGGAGTTCTGGACTAGCCGGGGTGTGGGCTGTGAGGCCTGGCTGGCTGGCTGACCCCGGCCTGAGGCTTTTCCTGTTCGGGCTTATGTGAGGGGCATCGCGGCCTGCCCCGCGCCCCCCTCTCCAGGCTGCGCCTTCAGCGTGGCCACCCACTCCTCACAGCTGGACACCAGGATGTGGGCTCCTTCCCGGGTCCGCCTCCTCTCCTTGGGGGCTTTATGTCTCTCTCTCCCACCTGCAGGTCCCGAGGGCTGTAACCTGTTTATCTACCACCTCCCCCAGGAGTTTGGCGACACGGAGCTGACCCAGATGTTCCTGCCCTTCGGCAGTATCATCTCCTCCAAGGTGTTTATGGATCGGGCCACCAACCAGAGCAAGTGTTTCGGTGAGCAGCTGCCCTGGGGCAGGTCTGGGCCACAGGAAGCCCATTCGTGATCAGAAGGTGCACTTATTAAGCACCACTGTGGTGCGGCGGGCGCTTGCCTTATATCCTTCCAAAGCTGCACTCAGTCAACACAGGGCTATTGTGTGCATGTACCGTGGGCACCTACTGTGTGCCAGGACGGTGTTGGGCACTGGCGTACAGCACCAGGAGGTCGGCAGGAGTCCCTCCCTTGGGGACAGCTGACTCCTGCGGCTGTCCTGTAGTGCAAGCCACCCACACCCTAGGTTAGGCATTATCTCAGTTCACAGAGGGAGGAAAGAGGAGCTCAGAATGGGCAAGCAGCAGGACTGAGGTCACACAGGACAGAGGTCCCATGCTGGTGGGAAGGAACCCACCAGTGCCCCCCCCACATTCTGCTTCCGGAGAGATGAGAGGGAAGGCTGAGGGCCTGCCGGCCTGGGCCTCAGGGCTCGCCCGCCTCCTCGGAGCCTCAGTTTCCCAGGCTATACAATGGGCTGGATAGGGGTGACCAAAACTAAAAAAAAGACACCACCCCTGGCTCCAGATTCGCCCCGAGCTCTTCCTGGGGCCCCGGCTGGGCGGGCGGGCCCCACGCCAGTCTGTCTCCACTCTCCCTGCCTCACTCTGCCAGAGCCTCCCGGAGCCAAAGGTCGCTGCTTCCACCTGCTGCTCACGCCCCCACCTGAAGGGCCTTCTGGGCCCCAGGCCTCCGTGTGGCCCCAGGAAGCCTGTGAGGACCAGGTGGAAGGCAGGAGGCAGGGCTGGGTGGCCCGGAGGTGCCAGGCAGAGGGGGTCAGGTGGGTGGACACTCAGCAGGGCCTCTCAGGAAGGGGCTGGAGTGTTTCTGATGGCCTGGGGGCAGGCGCCAGGGCCAAAAGGCTGACAGAGACTGGAGAGGCAGACCAGGACAGAGGGGACAGGGAAGGGAGGGGACAGGCGCCCCCAGCAGGAGGGAAGTGGGGGCCAGAGGGTTTGGAGGAGCAGGGCAGCTTCTGGGGCTGAGAGGGAGGAAGGCGTCCTAGGGGAGAAGGAAGAATGTGGCCCCTGGGACCCCCCTGTCTCCCTTGCCAGATGGGAAGTTCCAGCAGCTTGGAGCCCAGGTCAGGAGTGAGCTCCCCGTCCACAGAGGACTGCGAGTCCAGAGACTTCAGCGCCAGGCCGGGGCTGCCGCCGTGTGTGCTCTGGCAGGCCCGCCTGCCCGTGGGCACACACGCCGCGCCCCAGGACGCCGCGACAGCAGACGCCCGGTGCCCACATCACAGCCCACCCCGTCTCCACAGGCTTCGTGAGCTTTGACAACCCTGCCAGCGCCCAGACTGCCATCCAGGCCATGAACGGCTTCCAGATCGGCTCGAAGAGGCTCAAGGTGCAGCTGAAGCGGCCCAAAGACCCCGGACATTCCTACTGACCGTGCCCACGGCCGCCCCGAGGCTGTGGGCCTGGCCCAGGTGAGCCGCCAGGCGGCCGTGCCCGTCCCAGCCAGTCTTGTCCACACCCGCCTCCCCTCGCTTCTTCTCCAAACCCTCCCCCGGGGATGCTGCAGGAGGCTACGGAAGCCCCCAGTTTGGGTTGGCAGGGACAGAGCTGGACGGAGACTCCCCTGATAACCCTGTGGTCAGGCTGGATCAGAGGGCGGGATGGGCGTGGGGAGGTGGGGGAGCAGGGCCCACCCGGGCTGGCCAGGGCGGGGCTTCCTCCAGGAGGTGTTGAAGCATGAGTCCAAGCTCACGTGGGAAGCCAGGGTGGGTCTGGGTGCCGGAGCGGGCCAGGGACTTCCGTCCCGCCCTGTGAGCCCGCTGGGAGCGCTAACCCCCCGGAAAATATGTTAAATGCACACCCCAGACCCTGGCCCCTTAGGTGGGGACCTCAGAATACCCAGCTCAGCTTGGAACCAAGGCTGGAGTGTAGGAGGTGGGGACAGTGCCTTGAGGCCCAGTCCCCCCCCCTAGCTCCAACCGGGCCCAGCTCTTCTAGTATAACATATACCCAGTGGGCTAGTGAGAAGGTGGACCGGGTGCCCCGCCAGCCAGCGAGCAGAGAAGCCCCAACAAAACCCCCAAAGCGTATTTTGCATCAGAACAAACTTATCCTCTCTGGGATCGGAACAGAAGCCTAAGGGCCTCTGTGGAAACGGAGCTGGTCTCAAACCCAGACCGGCATCATCTGCACAGTGGGCTCGGGGGAAGGATCCACCCAGGGACCTGCTGGGTCGTTTTGAAGCCAAGTCCAGAACCCGCCACCTAAAAAGCTCTGGATAATTTGTTTTGATTCTTTTTCTTCTTTTGAATCACCCTCGCCGTCATCATCAAAGAACCTCACTGGGGTCTGGCACAAAGTAGGTGCTCAGCTAGAGCCTGGGCATGCGTTCTAGAGTCTGTGGGGCACAGGAACAGAGTGGAGGGGACCCCACCTGCACAGTCACGCGCTGCGGGAAAGTGCCTTTGGGGACCACCAACTGGAAGCCACACAGCAAAGGCCACCCTGCCGCCCACTTACTTTCCGCTCTCACTGAGCACCTACTATGTGCTAGGCACTGTCACCAGCGTCTGGGGATTCAGCCACCAATGAACAAGAACACAGTGGAGCAGAGAGGGGAAGAAGCTGGCTTCTGGACTTTAAATGGCTGGGAGTGGGGAAGGGGTCCCAAAAGAAACACCCTGGTACCATTTGTCCCCAGAACCAGGGGCTGTGCTGTCTGGACAAGATGGGCCTCGGGTTCCCAGCCCCCACCTGGCCGGGGTGAGGGGACATGGCTACCTCTGCGTGTGCCCAGGACTGTTCCCCCAGATGAGGGGCCTCCCACCCAGGAGGCTTTCCTCCCAACCCACCCAGGACCTTCCCGTAAATTACAGCCGTGTTTGGACACCAGCCCTCCCCTTCCTTTTTCCCCTTGCCCCTGTCCCCAGAATGTGAAACCCTTCTGAAGGCCACCGTAAGGGGCTCCTGGTCTGTCCTGGGTGAGGGGCTCCTGGGCTAGGGGCTCACCTGCTGCCCCTGACTTCCAGACCTTCCTCACCCACCGGATCCCCCCTTGGTGGCTTCCCAGAATGAAATCACAACTTTTCCTATATATATATATATATTTATATATATATATATATATATATAAATATATATATATATCTCCGTGTATAGAGAGAGCTCTAGACAGTATATATATATATACACATATATATATATTTTTGAGTATAGATCACGGGGCCAAACTTTTCGACTTCCTTCCATCCAAGAGGGTGACCCTGAGCCGGTCACTCCACAGGGACGGAGGAGGGGCCGAGGCTGGCTGGACGGCCAGGTGCCCATCCACCCGCAGCTGGAACATCAGACCAGGAACGCGCCAACAGAAATACCTCCGGGACTTTGGGCCCCCACCACCCCCAACTCTCATGGGCCTCTCGGCCTGGCCAGCTGGAGTGTCCTTGACCCGGGCTGCCACTCTCTGGAGCCCCACCCTCTCCTGTTCCCAGGGCCCTGCCTTCCTGTGGCACAAAGAGACTCTCTGGCCTCCCCGCCCTTCTCTGCACCCACCCTCAGTCATAGCCTTACTGTGTGACCAGTAGCCCTTAGCTTTGCGCCGGGGCAGCCAGGGCTGGGGGAGCCCCCGCCCCTCACTGCCCCCTCCCAAGGGCAGGCAGCCATCGTCCCTGCCTTTGAATCACCAGCCTCGAATTTAAGGTCTTGTAACCAAGATCGCCAAGCGTGTTGGACAAGCCCAACCCGGACTGCCCAAGCACCCCTTTATCAGAGACCGTGACCTTGATAGTGACCTTCATACCTCGACAGATCTTTCTTTTTTGTTTTCTCTCTTTATTTTTTTTTCCTTTGGTCTTTTTGAGCAGGTACAAAGAAGAGAAAAAAGATGGGGGGGATCCAATGATATTAGACGTTTGTTTCTAGCTGGGGGGGAGGGGTCTGGGGACGCTCCTGTACAGCCACCGGCCGCCACGCCACATCCAAGCACAGAGGCGAGTCCGTCTGGACATCCAGCTGGGCCTCTTGCCAGATGAGGCTCCGGATGACTTAAGCTCAAAAACAGAAAGAATTTTTAAAAGGAAAAAGAGATACAGCATTCCCTTCTGTTTCTACCAAAACGTGTTGACTGACCTGGGGGGGCGGGGACCACAGCAAAAAAGAAAAAAAAAAAAAAAAGAAAAGAAAAAACCTCCCGCAAACTCGTTTCGGTGTTCCAGAGTTTGGTGATTGTTCCTGCGCGTGCCTGTGTCCTGTCCCCACGTGTGCCAGCAAGTGCCACGCAGCCCCGCGGGGCCAGGCACCCGCCCCGCGGGCCTGCCTGGGAGTGTGTGCGGTGCCCCGTGGTGTCCTCTCGTCCATGTTTACTGCTGTAAATATCATTTTTATACTCCACGTCGAGACCTGCGTGATTTGTACGATGTACTTTATTTCTGCTACGAGTAATTTCATGAAGTTTCAACCTGCAGACTGACTTTTACTCTCACACACACACACGCTCACACACACACACACACACACACACACACACACACACACACGAGCAAAAAGAGGACTCGGAGGGAAGTTGGGGTTGACTTGGTTTGGACTTCCCATGCCTGGAGAGGGTCCTTGTCACTTTGGAGGTGTTCAGGGGAGAAGCAACAAGCGTCTTCATGTTCAAACGCCTCTCTTTGGTCTGAGAAAAACTAAAAATTTATTTAATAAAAGTTTTACTTGCTAAAGATCCGCCTCGCCTTATTTTCCCTCCTGTGGATGAAGACCGAGTGTGTCTGCTTGTGTCGGGCGCCAGGCTGCAGAAAAAACCAGATGTAGGACGGGGAGACCTGGGAGGAGATGGTCCCAGGCAGGAAGAAGTCCCCACCCGGGTCCGACTGGTTGATCCAGAGGCTGGAGAAGTGTCTGTTCTCCCTGGAACACCAGGTGCATGAGTCCTCCTGCAGGCTCAGTTATTCATTCAACAAACGCTTACCAGGCACCTGCGGTGCTGGCCCCAGGACCATGGCGGTGACCAGGGGCGGAGGGAGAAATGGAGGCAAAGTTCCGTAACATCCAATTCACCATTATTAGCCATGAACTGCACAGCCATCACCTCTGTGTGGCTCCAGAACATTACATCACCCTGAAAGAAGCCCAGGCCCCATGAGCAGCCCCCAGTCCCTCCCCAGCCAGGCACCTGCACGTCCACATCCCATCTCTGGACCCTCCTGTCCTGGACTCCCCTGTCCTAGACGTCTGCTGTCTCTGGATCACACACTGTGGCCTGTGTGTCTGGCTGTCACCGAGCACGAGGTCCTCACTGCCCTGTGTCACCGGGTCCTGCCCTGGCGGGGGCGTGCGTGGAACATCTTTGCTTCGTTAATTATGGACCCACTGGTGGACGTGGGAGTCGTCTCCCTCCTGGAAATCACAAATCCGAGTTTCTGTGCACATTGGGTTTTCATTCCCCACGGTGCCCACGGGTGGCCTTGCTGGGCTGGACGCTGACTCCGTGTGTGCTGGGAGTTGGCTGTCCTGGCAGTTGTGCAGGACCTGGCCCCTGCGGGGGGACTCTGCTGTCTGCACAGTGGGCTGGCCAGCTGCTGGCAGCTCTGGGTGGCATCTTCAGGCAGAGGGCTCCTAGGTTGACCTGCTACAGTGGGGACATTAAAGAGGGTGTCCCCGAGAAGGGGCCTAAGATGGGTTGACGCTGGTTCAGGCGGGGAGGCTTGCTCCAGCCGAGGGCCCCCACCAAGGGTTCAGGGAAGGTGGTGCCCAGTGAGGGGCAGGTGGGCAGGGAGCCCAGAGCACCATCGAGCCAGGCCAGCGTGGCCGGGGAGTGGATGTTCTGGGCCTGGGTGAGCGGATGGGAAGGGTGGGAAGATGGCAAGACCGGCCTGGGGGCAGGAGAGTCCCTGGCGGTGACCCGGGAGCTGAGAAATGGCCCTCAGCTTCAGGAGTTGCCCAGGAGCTTTCAGAAGCCTGTTCGGGCGGCTGAGCTCATCCTTCCGTCCCTCCCACAGCTGAGGAGCCAGCGGAGGCCTCCCCTCCAGGCCGCAGCTGGACAGGGTGCTGGAAGGAGGGTCTGAGCCGCCCGGGGGAGTTTGGGGGTGGGAACAGCAGGGACAGGGACTTGTGGAGGGCAAGGGACAGTGGGGTAAGAAGATCCTTCCATTAATAAGCACCTACTGTGTGCCAGATCCTGTCCCTGCCTCCTGAGGCCAAAGTCCAGGAGGAAGATGGACAGAAACCAGAAAGAAGCCACCCAAATCCAAAAGGTAAGGCCAGATCTGCTGAGGGTTGGAATCTAAGTGATGTGGGGCAAGTCTGGGCATTATCTTGGGGGCAATGGGGAGCCAGAGAAGGACTTGGGGGGCATGCTCAGCATCTGCTGTAACAAGGACACCTGGTAACTGGCCTGCCGGAAATGCTTGGGCAGGACACTATCCCTCCCAAGCACCAATTATGCTCCTCCTCTTGGCCAAGCACTGTTTCTGGCCTGCACCGTCCGGCAGTACCACTAGCCAAGCGTGGATATTTAAATTTAAATAAAGGCATACCTTCCCTTCCTTGGTTACACGAAGCCCCTTCTCAAGGTCTGTTACTACATGTCCTCCTGCAGGCAGCCCAGCCAGCAACACTGGCCCAGGGTTTATGGGATTCATTCATTTAACTGGACACGACCCTTTGAGAAATGCCCTGCTGATAATATTAGTATGCGGGGTCCAGAGAGGGCAAGTGTCCTGCCTGAGACTGCGCAGCTGGAGCTGACCCCAGGCTGTCTGGCTGGGCTTGGCTGCTGGGCTAGACCACTTCCCTGGGCTGTGTAGCAGCTAAAATTCCAATATATTAGATTGGAATTCAAGTGGTCATGTCTAACCGTCCAGTTTGGGCTTTGAAATGTAAATTCCCCATCGTGGGACCTGTAGAATGGTACCCTTGTTAGGGTCTAGAGGTGGTGCCCCCCGAAGCTCACAGGCGAGACAACGCAAGAGGCTTTGAGGAGCAGTTCTGGGGCTCAGCCTTCACCTCATCAGGAGCTGATGCCCGGTGGGGTTAACCGCGCGGATTGGGGGCAGGCGAGGTTGGTGGGAGCAGGTGGTTCACAGGGGTCGTGGCGATGGGGTGTGTGTTTTGTATCTGGAAAGGGGAGTCTCTGCCCTCTGATCATCACGTGAGCTGCTTCCCTCTGCCACTCTCCTCCGTGACGTCCTACCTCGCCTCGAGCCCCCCGGGAAGGAGGCAGCCTTCTATGGACTGAGACCTCTGAAGCCCCAGGGCCCCGAATAAACCTTCCTCCTCTAATATTGTTCCTGTCGGTCCCTTAGTCACAGCAGGGAAAAAGCTGGCTGAGAACCCTTAAAACAGTCTCTGAGTGTGTTCCTAACCGTGAGCAAGGCCACCACGGTCCCCACAGGATGGGGGGGAAGACCCCGCCCAGGCCCTGGGAGGCGACCGGGAGTCGTGGAGAGCACACGTCCACTGCACAGACGCCGAGACCCTCGTCCACCTGAGAAGCCTCAGCTGGTGGTGACCCCTTCCCTGCCAAGAGGCAAAGCTAACGCAAGGGGGATGAAAACCTCGTGTCCTTCTGGGGGTCAGGCTACATGGCACGGTCAGCTGGTGTCGCTGCATCACAGACCACCCCTGCAACCTAACAGCTCAGAACAGCTCACGTTCATTGTCAGACCCACACACTTTTGTGGGTCAGGAGTCCCAGAGGGGCTCAGCCAAGTGGCTCTGACTTGGGGTCTCTCATATCAGCCAAGGTCTCCTCATCAGCAGGGACCTGGGACTGGGACAGCTGCTGCCCAGCCGCCTCCCTCACGTGGCTGTGAGCAGAGGGCCTGGTGCCTCATCACCAGGAGGCTCCATGGTGCTGCTTGGGCTTCCCCACCACATGGCCGCCTACTGCCCTCAAAGTGGGTGATCCAAGGAGAGAGAGATTGCTCTGCTTCTTACGGCTGGACTTCTAGTCTCACACTATCACTTCTGCTCGTCCTTGGCCCTCCCTCATAGACATGAGATGACAAGAACATGGACACCAGCGGGTGGAGCCCACTGGGGCCATGTGGAGGCACTGGACACCAGTGCCAGGACAGTTCCACTGTGGAATACTATATGGCTGTTAAAAAGAAGAGGATACTCCTGAGACATGTGGTCCAAGGAAAGCCATTTCCAAAAGCTACTGTGTTTTCTCTGGAGACAAGTTTATGACTGAGGGAAAAGGGGCTAAAGTACATTCACCAAAATGATGACGGGTGTGGCCTGAGGTAGGGGTGAGTGACCTGAGACCCAGCTGCAGCCACTAGGAGGCAGAGATGTTTGTCAGGAAGTTAATTCATTGATAATCCCAACACGTTCCTTATTTAAATATACTTGGATGCATTGGCATGGGATGAGCTAATAATTAATTTACTGTTAATGAGCCAACAGTGAAGTGATAAAATTTATGCATTAGAATAACAGTCCTAATGTCCTAATGTATCACTTAAGAAATGAAGAATTCACCTTAAACTGTTTTTTTTTAATGGAAAAGAGGTGCTTCGGGGACAGGACCAGCAGGGGACAGTCTGCTCTTTGCAGCTCAGGGCAGGTTCCTTCCTGAAGTGCCGCACTACACTGAGCACCTGCTGTGTGCTGCCCATGATGGGCCCTTGTCCTCGCCCAGCCACGTGCAGGAGCCCAGGGGAGAGGAGCGACGGGTGCCACGGTTCCGTTGGTACCTGGAGGACTCAGGATTCGAACCTGTGCCCGCTAACGCCCTGTCTCGGCTTCCTTCACAGCTCATTTCCGGCTGCCTCCCGCGTGGCGGTCTCGCTGCAGAAGCTCGTGCTGTGACGATCGCAGTGTTACTACCATCTTTACTTCCAATGCTGCAAAGGAAGCCATTGTCCCCAAACTGCCACCAGCCAGATGTGGAAGTTGCCCAGGACTGGCCATGCTGGGGAGAAAGGCCCGGGAGCCCCGAGAACAGAGACAGCGAGTGTGGTGACCACGTCCCCGGCAGCCAATCAGAGCCTGGCACAGGGAGGAGCAGAGGACCAAGATGACGCCCTTCAGAGCCACCTGACGCTGGACAATGGCTTCTCAGCACCGAGGGGGCCTTGCAGTGGCCTCTCCTCATCCGTTAGGTGGCAACTAACAGAGGTTGGCTCTGCTCCATTAAACCAAAGGCTGCTGTGCAGGTCACAGGGCTTCAGCTGTGGTGGGGAGACACTTTCTGAGCTGGCCCCTGTCACCTGTACCTTGGCATTCATGCCCACGTGGAACCCCCTTCTCTGGGGACCTGAGACTTGCCCAGGGAATGAGCAAAGGCCTGGGATCAGGTTGAGAAGACAGGGTCTTTCTCTTTTTTTTCTAATTTTTTTTTAGTTGTAGATGGACACAGTATCTTTATTTTATTTATTTATTTTTATGTGGTGCTGGGGATGGAACCCAGCGCCTCACGCATGCGAGGCAAGCGCTCGACCGCTGAGCCACAACCCCAGCCCCAAGACAGGGTCTTTCTAGAAGTCTCTCTTGCTCTCACGTGCTGGCTCTGGGTGGAGCTGGCTGGGGCTGCAAGCAGGAAGTGGACATGTCCCAGCCCAGCCTTCAGATGAGACCTCGAGCTGGGCCCCTTGGCCTGAGACCCTCAGGGTAGAGGACCCAGCTGAGCCACCTGGATGCCAGCCCACAGAAATTGAGGTGAGTGGTGTGTTGAGCCTGGGTGAGCTTTGCCACGATGCCAGTGCGCCAGGGAAACCTCACCTGGGACGAGAACCTCTGCATATCCTCGGCTCCTGGGACACAGGCACCACTTCGCTGAAAGAAACAAAATCATTTGAGTGGTCACCGGGGTGGCAGTTGCTCTTGGGATGGCTGGGGACTTTAACCTTTAGCTGTGTCCAGATTCCGACTGTTTGCCCGGAACGTCTGTGGAGGAGGGGAGCAGGTGGCGTGCGGTGGGGAATGGCTGGTTCCACGCAGACCCAAGTACCTCCTGGTGCTCCTCGGAATGGCCCAGCAACCACACCGTGGGGCCTAGTTCATGGGTGGGCGCGACAGAAAACGGAGGGCTCCAGCGGCACAGCTGGCCCACTTGTTCTCAAGCAAGCCAGAGCGGTGGTGACGGACCCAGCAGGCGCTGGGCTGGAGGAGGCGCTGGCCTCTGCCCTGGAGCCCAGTTCGCCTGCCCATCGCGTGCACCAAAGGCACAGCGCTCACAAGCAGACCAGGCTGTCCCGGGTTCTAATCCGTCTTGGCACTTGTCAGCACTGTGACCTTGGACAAGCAACAAAATCATCTTGTCATCTTGACCTTGGACAAGTAACGAAGTCACCTTCCTGAGGCTGTTTCCCCGCTGGAAGACCAGGGAATGGGGTTAACACGAAGCCCTTCGGGTCTGGAGCGACCTGCGGAGCGTTAAAGCGCCTTTCGCTTCGCCCCGGACCACCAGCAGGGGGCAGCAGAACCCCACGCCTGTGTCCAGAAGCGGCGCGGAGCCTTTATTGGGTCCCAACGTGTTCCGGCGCGCTGTGCTGAGGGCCAGGGGAGCGGGTACCTCTCCGCCTGTTTTCTGTCCCGGGTACCAAAACCTACCCCGTCCAGACTTTTTTGCGCATCCCCTAAAGCCGGCAGCACGGGCGCCGCCTGCTCTGCCCTTGGCGCCGGGCGCCCCTCTCTTCCCAGCCCGCAGCTCCCAGATGCTGGACTGTACGGACGCGTGTGGCCTCCCAGGCACAGGAAGGAGCTTGGCGAACAGGTAGGGATCTCCTAGGCCCTGGTTAGCCTTTGGGCTGCACCGGGGGTGGAAGCAGGGCGGTGGGGGCCGGACTCAGAAATAGGGTGGGAGGCGCGGCCTCAAGGTCTGCTGCCCCCACGGTCCGCGCGCCCGGCACCTGCTCGCGCTGCTTTCTCGTCTGTAACGTGGGCGGTGAGCGCACCCGGAACCACCGTGCGGGTCAAAATCAACGCTGGGAGTAACAGCCTTCGTGTAAAAACGGGACCTCCTCCCGTCAGAAGTGAAGTCTGGGACATGACTCCTAGTGGCCTCGAGTGTCCACACAAGTCAATAGGCACCTGCTGTGTGGGAGGGGCTCTTGTGTGTCCTGCGGTCACCGCAGGGAACAAAAGGTACAAACCCCCCTGGCCCCGCCCCCAGCGCCCCGCCTCCAGCCCCGCCTCTTCTCTGCCCCCACCGTGTGATCTACATATTCATGAGGCAGTCAGCCAATCCACAGCCTGAACTCTTCAGAGCCCAGGTGATTGTGACGTCAGTATTGATGCCTAAAGTGATCCTTAAAGGCGCAGTAACCTTTTAAAAAGGAGGCTGGAAATGAGTCTCCTGATTCTCTGTGGCTTCAGTTTGCACAGCTGTAAGAGGCAGGTTGGGGTGTACCGGCACGGACACCAGCGCAGAGCAATGACGCCTGAACAGTTGTGCCATTCCGGTGAAATCCAGGGGTACGAGCTGAGCCTTACTTAAACCACAGGCATTTTGCATCAGCCTGAACTTCAGCACCGGGGGTCCCGGACAGCTCCCAGCCCTGGACAGAGGGCGCCAGAGTGGACCGGACTGAAGGGAGCTTTCCAGTCGTCTTCTTCTTTGTCGCCTTTTTTTAAAAAAATATTTATTTTTTAGTTATAGGCGGACAGAATATCTTTATTTTATTTTTATGTGGTGCTGAGGATCGAACCCAGTGCCTCACGCGTGCTAGATGAGCACGCTACCACTGTGCCATAACCCCAGCCCTCTTTGTCGCCTTTTTAAAAAAATAGTTTTCGTTGAAAATGGACACAATGCCTTTATTTAATTTAATTACTTTTATGTGGAGCTGAGGATGGAACCCAGTGCCTCTCCATGCCAGGCAAACGCCCCACCTCTGAGCCCCAGCCCAGCCCTCTAATCTTGCCTCCCCTAGAAGCCAGTCCCCAGGGCCTCAGGCCTGACCTTCCTATGCCTGACTGTCCCCTTCATCAAAGTGTCACAGGAGTTCAGTCGTCAATCCATGAACCCACTTGACTTCTCAGAGCAGGTGCTTCTTGGAAAAAAACTTGGTGCTTAGCAGATCTGGCCTTCCACGCTGGTCAGTGCTCTGCCTGAGCTCTGGGAGCCTGTGGCTTCGCCGCACACCATCCTTACGCCTGCTTCTCCCGCTCCTCCACCTCCACCTGGTCCCACCCCAGCTGCTCGCCTGGACCAGCCGGGCCCTCTGCCCTGCTCTCCCCACCCCTGCCCCACCCCACAGTGTCTTCCCAGAAGCAGGCAGCGGGCACCTGTGGGCAGCTGGGGCAACCTACTCAAGTCTCACCTGCCTCCGCCGCAGCCCTCCATGGCGCCCGCTTCCTTGGGATAAAACCCCAGTCCTCCCTCTGGCCACAGGCCCCGCACCAGTGCTCACCAGCACTGGCTTCATCAGGTTTTCGATTTTATTTCATTTTAGCCTTTCCACCACAGGTGTTGTGACATCTCCCTGGGGACGGACTCGCAGGCCCCTGCTGGTGACGGGCACTGAGCACCCTTCCATGTGGTCTGGCTCTGCTCCTACCCTTCGCTCCTTTAACACTTTTTTGCCTGGTTGGCTGCTTATTCGGGAGCCTCGAGAGCTCACTCTGCCTCTGGATCTGCGTTCTCCACCCCGCGTGTGACGCGGGGCTAGCGCCTCCCGGTTGTGGTTCGTGTTTTCTCTCTCTCCAGCATCTCTCAAGGGGCAAAGCTCCTGATTCCGATGAAGTCGGCTTTGTCACATTTTTCTTTCATGGACGGAGTTTTGGTCTAGCACAGACTTTTCCCTTGTAAAAGGTCCACAGTTTGTTTTGTTTTGAGGTCTGAGGTTTCTCAGGGCTGCGTGTGGATGGCCAGTTGTCACAGACCTGTGTCGTGAAAGCCCGCTGTCCCTTCCTTCACTGGCCTTGTACAGGCCTCGGCTGACGGTGCTTGTGCTGGTCTGTTGTTTCATGGGTTGGTGGCCACCCTTTGGTTGACACCACATCGTCTAGGTGACGAGCCGACAGAAGGCACATAGGAAAACTTCTGCTGTGCAGGCCACATCCCTGGGCACTCTTCCTGTGCCCTGAACGCAGTGTGGCGTGTCAGTGGACGGGCATGCTGCGTTCCAATAAAACTTTATTCACAGAAACAGGCAGCAGCCATGTTCGCATGCCCTCCACCTGACCCTACCCTGGCATGCACAGGTTTCAGGTTCCTGGCCTAAGTCACTGGTGGCCTGTGTGATAAGGGAGTGGGACTCTTCCAATTTTTGTTCTTTTTTTTCCTATTCCTTTCTCTTTCTTTTCTTTTCCTTCTTTCTTTCTTTCTTCTTTTCTTTCTTTCTTTCTTTTTTTTTGGTACTGGAGATTAAACTAAGGGGCACTCGACCACTGAGCCACATCCCCAGCCCTATTTTGTGTTTTATGTTGAGACAGGGTCTCACTGAGGTGCTTAGTGCCTCGCCATTGCTGAGGCTGGCTCTGAACTCGCGATCCTCCTGTCTCAGCCTCCCTAAGTGCTGGGATTACAGGCTTGCACCACCGCGCCCGGCTTCTATTCCTTTCTCTTTCTTTCTTTTTTTTTTTTTAATTTTCTTTTAGTTGTAGATGAACACAATGTCTTTATTTTATTGCTTTGTATGTGGTGCTGAGGATTGAACCCAGGACCTCACGCATGCGAGGCAAGCGCTCTATCGCTGAGCTACAATCCCAGCCCTCCTTTCTCTTTCCATACAAATTTCAGGATGAGCTTATTAATAGCTACCAAACATATCCTGTGGAAGCTTTGTTCCTGGTTCTGGGGATGCTAAGCAAGTGCCCACTGCTGGGCTGAGCCTGAACTGAGGTTTTACTCAGAATTGCATTGAGTTTGTAAGTCCATCTGGGAGAGTTTGACAGCTGAGCAGTACGGAGTCCTTCAGTCCATGAGCATTGCATTAGTGGGTCCTCTGTTACTATACCAAGTACCTGAAAAAATCACCTAATTAAGAGAAAAGGTTTATTTTCACTATGGTTTTGGATATTTCAGTCCAGTCATCGGTTGGCCCGGGGCTTTGGGCCTGTGGTGAGGCAGGGCGTCGTGGAGGAGCCTGTGGAGGAGCGGACCAGGAAGCAAGAGAGGGGGGAGAGACAGCGTCCCACCTCCCCTTGAGGGCAAGACCCTCGTGAGCTAAGAGCTCCCTCTGGCCACCTCCTAGAGGCCCCACCTCCTCCCAAAAGTGCTACGTGGGGACCAGGCCTCCAGTACCCGGGCTTTGGGGACACTCAGGATGTCAACCATGGTGCTTGCTGGTCGTGAACTCCCTCAGTTCTGTTTTCCGAGAGAGCCATTATCACGGCTTCCTGGGGACGGGATTCAGGTGGACGGTCAGTCCCCTGGTCAGCACCAGGACGCAGCTCCACTGTCCCCTTGTTGGCATAGCCACAGACAGGGAGTCTGCTGTTGCTCCCGTCTGTCCCCCTCCACACCCTTGTTTTGTTTTGTTTTTTGACCCCTCTTCTGCATTCAAGAACTTTCTTTGGGCGGGGGAGGCGGCCCAGCACTAGAGCACTTGCCCAGGTCCCCCCAGCACCCCAAGAACAGCAACAAGTTTCTGTTTTGTTCCCGGCATGGGGATGGGCCCTCCTGGGCTCCACTGTCCCTTTCACAAAGAAAGCTCTGCCGGGGCCCAACATGGAGCAGCGCGCAGGGCGGAGCAGGCTCCCGCGCATCTGTCTGGACGGTGGCTCTTACTCTAGGCGGAGCCCAGCGCCTGACAGACCACCTCCTGAAGCACAATGCAGTCCTTTCCAGGTGGCTTGGCTGGAAGGAAAGCCTCTAGGACACCTCGACGCAGATGGAACGAGCTGGTGCTCGGGGCAGGAGAGGCTTGCTGGGGAAACTGAGGCACCGCGTGGGCAGAGACCTGAGGACCTGGCTCCTCCGCTCTTGGTATTGGGGGACAGGAAGTGGGGTGGGGAGCCCCCACAAGCGCCCTAGCCCCTGTGGCATGTTTGGTCACTGGGCGTGGAGAGCTGGGTGAGCAGGTGAGGGCCTTCCCGCAGCGCCGCCCCCGCGGTCTCCCTCGCCCTCCCCTCTGCCCGCTCCCGCTCTGCTCCCCGCCAGCCGGGCTCTGACCCGCCGTCTGAATGCCTCCCGCCGACCGCACTTCTGTGGGGTAATTGTCTCCTGCGACCACAAGGTAGTGGGGCAAATTATAGCTACGGGCGGGGCCTCCACGTGGGCGAGCGGCTGCCACTGGGCTGGGCGGGGCCCGCCGAGGCCCCGCCCCGCGCCCGCCCCGGCCCCGCCCCGCGCCCGCCGAGGCCCCGCCCCGTGCCCGCCGAGGCCCCGCCCCACGCCCGCCGAGGCCCCGCGCCGTGCCCGCCCCGGCCCCGCCCCGCGCCCGCCCGCGCCCCGCCCCCCACCGCGGGCCCGACCCACGTCTTCAGTGCCGAGGTGGACACCGTGGGCAGCCCCTGGCGCGACCTGGGTGTGCTGCTCCTTCCGTCCCTCCTCGCTGGCTCAGAGTCCCGCACGCCCCCGGCGCCAGGGCGAAGCAGCGACAAACAGAAAACCCCCTGCCCCAGGCGGTCCACCAGGGCCACCCGGGCAGACAAGACTTCAGTGAGGAGCAGCTGCTGGGAGGGCCACGGAGCCCCAAGCGCCCCAGAGGGTGGTGCTGACGGGAAACCCAGGGGGCCTGTCCCCCTCCCACACCCAGCTCCCCCTAGAACCTGCTGGGCAGCGCTGGCAGGTCACTTGCCCTCTCTGAGCCTGTTTCCTTCTCTGTGAAATGGGGACAAGGACAGCCCTGACCTCCTAGATCCATTAGAACACTGACCAATGTCATGACCCTAACTTCCCGCCCCCAAGTAAAGCTCAGATGAACGGATCACAGCCACACTGGCGGCGGTGGCCCTGGGCTCCTGCGGGCGCCTCCCAGCCTTGCTCTTCCTGTCTGTACAGGGACAATTGCAGTGTTGGCTCCCGGGCTGTCACGAGGGCTGGCACATGGTAGGTGCTCAATACGCAGTTGCTCTCGCCACCAGGGGTGCTAACCGCAGCCTCGGATCCTGCTGTCCCTCAGTGCCTGCTGGTGCCCGCTGGTGCACTGCATGGTCCTGGGTGATGCCCCTCACAGTCCCTGACCCTGGAGGAGGCCAGGCTGGACAGGATCCTCAGCCCCGCGTGCCTGGGCCTGGGGCGTGGGCTTCGTCCAGGCTGTGTAGCGGGGGCCCAGGGAGCCATCCAGGCAGCGGACAGGGTGTGGCTGCGCGCCTCACCCTCCTGTCTCTGAGCTTTCCCACTGGCTGTCTCTCCCTCTCTGTCCCCTTTGTCTGTCTCCCTTGGCCCTGTCCACCTCTCTCTCGGGGAGGATGCAGGACTGGGCTTTGGAGGGTGCATAGGAGCTGGCCATGGGAGGAGGTGTCCTGGGGAGAGGAAGGGCTTCAGAAAAGGCCTGGATCCCGGGGGTGCCCACAGCCATCAGGACGTGGAGAGCTGGGGAGCCAGGCCAGCCAGGCAGGGACCTTGTCCTGGGGACCAGGGTGGGTGGAGGGAGAAGGGGCGGGAACAGAGCTGCTGCCTGGGAAGCTTCCTGTAGGGCCCAGGGCTGAGCAGAGGGGCGAGGCCAGAGTGGCCCTGTCCTCAGCCTGCCACGGGCCTCGCCTGCACTCCTTGGGATGCACCTCGGTCCCCACTGGTGCCCAGTACCTGCTGCCCCTCACATCTGACCCCCTCATTCACCCTTACGAGGCCCCAGCACCACATGGAAAGGCAGAGGCCGAGGAGGTTCAGCCTGATGCCTTCCCAGCCCAGGGGCACTTCCTCCCCAGGGAAGTCCTTCCTGCTGTCTCCCTTTAATCCTGCCCGCTGTCAGTGTAGGTCCAGAACATCCAGCCAATGCAGATCAGTGACTGGCCCCTTCTCCAGTGTGGACACTTGCTTGGTGCTCCATAGATGCACCACGACGATTAACTAATGAAATCAAAGACCCTCGGCTGGTCTCAGGAGTCGGGAGAACAAAGGACACAAAGTAAGGGCAGGGGCTCCTCTGCTGGGCCTGCCCTCAGCCGGCATCCCCAGGGCTGTTTGAGCCAGCATCCCCAGGGAGGCAGCAGCCTGGAGGGGCTGGGGTCACTGGCACGGGCTCCCCTTGGACCAGGGCTCGCCTCTGTCCTCCTGGGGGCCAGCACCTCAGGTCCCCTCTCCAGATGCCCCATCTGTGGACCCTGCCTGGAGCCTGGGGCCCTGCCCTGGCCTAGGAGGGCCGGCGGGCCGTGGAGGTGGCAGCGCCCAGGCCGCCTGAGCCCACTGCCTCCGCCCGGCCGGCCTGTGGCCCTTCCCAGCAGCCGCCCAGTGCAGGCGGCCGGGGCGGGAGCAGCTCACTCCTTCCGGGGGGGAAGGGGGTCTCCAATCAGAGTCGGAGCCTCATTCACAAATTCACGCTGGGGCCGCCTGTGCCAGCCGCCGCGCCCGGGCACGCGCTCACATGCACGCTCGGCCTGCGCAGCCTCCTGGAGCCGTGGGTGGCCACTTGGTGGAGACCGGCCTGGGGCCAGCCAGCGCCTGCCCTGCCTGTCCCCTCCTGGGCCCGGGAACCCTCCTCCAGCCTCCTGCGCGGCACCATGGGGGCCGGGTGCCCGCCCCCGCGTGCCAGGCGGCCCGCGTACCCTGCAGTACTGTCCGAATAAGGCGACAGGGGCCGCGGCCACCCACCCAGCATGGAGGTGCCCGGGCCCCCGGGGTCCAGCAAGCCTGGCGAGGGCTCCGTCAGGTGGCGGCTGAGCTACGACATGACGGCCAAGATGTGGTGGATGGTGAGTGTGTGGGGTCCGCACGAGCGGCTGTGGGCAGGGTGGCCAGCGGTGGGGACAGCAGGCGGGGGGAGGCTTTGGGCACCTCACACCTGGAAGAGCATCGCAGTGGCACCGGCACCACGGGGCCCAGACCTGCAGGCTGGCGTCGCCACGGGGCTCAGGGACGGCCTCCCAGCCAGTCCTGGGCCCACTTGCGTGGACTTGGCCGAGACGCCCGCTGCCCCTGGGCCCAAGGCAGGACGCCCTGTGGCAGCGAGGGCCAGGAGCCGGGCAGCGCCCAGGGTCGCTGGCTGAGGAGCAGGAGGCTCGGGTCAGGGTGCTGTGCGGCCCTGGCCAAGCCCCTTCCCATCTGTGTCCTGTGACTCCAGAGAGCGCGTGGACGCCCCCCACTCCAGCCTGGACGGTGGGCAAGGGCCTGGGGAAGGTGGCATGGGGCGGGCTCCTGGGTTGGCGCAGGAAGGGCGAGGCATTGCCCCCGCACTTGGTGCCCTTCTGGAAGCTTCTGGGGGTGAGGGCGTGTGTGCGGAGCTGGTACCAGGCCGGACGGAAGCAGAAGCAAATCCGGGGCAGCGCTGAGCGCAAGACGGGGCCGGGCAGGCACAGAGCCTGGCTGGAAGCCCCACCTCTGAGGCTCCAGAGACCCCGTGCCCTCCTCTGTCCCTCTGTCCATCACTCCACCCAGCCGTTGGGCAGCAGGTTGGCCATCTGTAGTGCAAGCCTGGAACCTCTGCCGTGGCTCTAGACCGGCACTCCGGGGCTCGGCGGGCTTGCTCTGTGCCTTGGGGCAGCAGCTTGCCCTCTCTGGTCTGCAGGTTCCCCATCGGGAGGTGCAGTGTGTCCTGGATGTCTAGGGCCTCCTGGCTCGAGCTCTGTGGGTCCCGAGGAGCTGGGTCTCATGGGGGCACACGGCACCTCCCAGCCTGCAAGGACCCTGGCAGAGACACTCAGGGGTCATGCCCTGCCTCCAGGGTACACGGGGACAGAAACCGCCCCACATCCCCGGGGTACCACGCCTTGGTTTCATTTTCTATCCTTCGTGGGTCAACCGTGTTGAGTACCCAGTGACCCAGGTCCCATCTCCACCCAGGACACTAAGAGGACTGAGAGAGATGAGGCCCCCAGAGACTGTGTCCGGGGAGCCGGGAAGAGGATCTTGGTGACAAGAGAGAAGCGTTCTTGACTGGGAAAGGAGGGCTGAGAGATTCTGGGTGACATGGGATGGCTTCCCTGAGGAGGGGGCACCTGTGCTGAGACCTGGTGGTGACAGCTCGCCAGAAGAGGAAAGGGAACAGCACTCCAGGCAGAGGGCACAGCTGTGCAAAGGCCCTGGGGCAGGACGCATCTGGCCTGATGGAGGCACAGGGAGGAGCCTGCGTGGCTGGAACAGGGAGAGGGGCAGGGAGGGGACAGGGCAGGTGGTGCAGGGCCTTGATGCTGAAGGGAGAGCTGGGCTTTGACCCCGAGGAGGCTGGGAGCCATGGGGCAGTGAGCAAGGAGGGACCTGCCCTACTGGACATTTTCTGAAGCTCCCTGGGCTTCTGAGGAGATGGGGCAGCGGGGCTGACGTGGCAGCAGAGTCTGGGCGGCTCAGTCGCGCCCAGGAGGGCGCCATGGGGGCCTGGAGGAAGTGGATGGGCTCCACAGGAAGAGTGGCTGGGATTCGTCAATGAAGCCAGAGTCAGAGTTGCCATGGAACTGCTCACAGTCACAGCCAGCGAAGGGCCGAGTCGGCTGCAGAAGAGGCCGGGCCCAGGCCACAGGACAGCTGCCACTCCGCACCCCATCGCCAGGGGCCTGAGGCTTGGGCAGAACTGGTCCTTCGAGAAAAAAACAGTTCTATTCAACCTCGAGGTCTTATCAATTGAGGCAGAAGCCCCAGGACAGGGGAGGTTACGGACCCACGGGTCAACCAAGGGCCATGTGTCCAGAAGAGGAAAGAGGGTGTGGGGCTCGGCAGCCTGTGAGGAGGAAGGAGAGCGTGGCCGGCCGTGACCCCCAAGCTCAGCCCTGAGCTATGTCCCGGGCCCCCTCCCTGGCCCCAGGTCCACCTCCCTGCGTCCAGGATCCTCGCACAGGGAGCCCCAGAGACAAGAGCTGCAGCAGCCAGACCCAGGCCCGTCTCAAACCTTGTCCTCAGGCCGGGCTGCCCTGGGGCCAAGGAGGCCGAGGAGGCCGAGGGCAGAGCCAGCCTCGGTGGCTGCACCTTGGGTGGCCTCCTGCTGCTTGGCAGAAGGCGGGAGGCGCCCAGGTCCCCTGCTCTTGGCGGAGTGGACCAGGCGACCCCCGGGCTCCTCAGGCGTCCACAGCGCTGGCTCTTGGGCCTGGGCCAGGGAGCGAGGGCCCTGCCCAGATCGCAGGCCTCGGCAGCCAGCTCTCCTGGACCCCGGGCGGCTCAGCAGCTGGCCCTGCGAGACCTGTGGGCCACAGGCATGATTTCCTTTTCCTTTAAAACCAGAAGACAATGGCGAGCGTCTGGTGAGCGCGTGGTGGTCGGCCAGCCGAGGGTCTGTCCACCTGTGGCCACAGCAGCCCTGGCTCCCAGCTGCCTCCATCTTCTGTTGAGGAACGTGTTCCCGGCCTCTGTGGCTGGTTCCTTATCTTAGAACAGGGGAGGCATGAACAGTGGACCCGCCCGAGCAGGGCCTTGGGGGCACTCTAGCCACCAGTGGCCACGAAGGTGTCCACAGAGTCAGCCCCTGCCCGGGTCAGGAGCTGGGTAAAGCAAGAAAGATTGTGGTTAGATTCCAGAAGGACTTCCGTGGTTGCTCCATCAATTCACTGAGTGCCTATTACGTGTCCGCGGTGAACCAGAGAGCCCAGCCCTGCCCTTCTTGGGCCCGCAGCCCAGCAGGGGACAGTCAGTGGCAAATGAAAACATGGATGAGAAAATCTCAAACGAGATGAGGGCTGGGAAGAAGTCGGAAGAGGGTGGTGGATGGGACGAGGATGCCAGCGGGCAGGGACTGCGCCTCTGAAGAGGAGGCGTGGGAAGGACCAGAGGGCTGCAGCAGGGGCACAGCTGTGCAAGGGCCCTGGGGCAGGCAGAGGGGACCTGGGGCCGCAGGGGCCTTGGCTTCCAGGCTGGGGCCCTTGGGGGCCGTGGGGAGCTCAGGGCAGGAGGCCCCATCGTGGCCCCCTGTGCGCGGCTGCGAGTACCAGCACCACCTCCCCACGGTGCCCGGCGCTGGGGCGGGGGTCCCCGGCGCTCTGTCTCCCAGCCCCCCGCCCGCGCCTGCCGCCGCCGCCCACTCTGCCCACATCTGAGGCGCCGAGGAGCCGGGCAGTCTGCTCTAACCACGGAATGTTTCCCGGAGCGCCAGGCGGGAATGTCGCGGTGAGCAGGGGAGGGCCGGAGCCCCTAGAGGGGGGGCGGCCGGCTGCGCCCGGGACGGAGCCACCGTCACCCTCGACCCAGAGGGCGGGCACCCTGGTGCCCCACCAGCTGGGAAGCAAGGCCTGGAGCAGGGGACCCCGGGAGCTGGGAGCCGCTGCTCTGGGATGGGGGGTAGTGGCCCCCCGGTGAGGGGGTCGCGGGACCCCATTTGGCGGCCAGGGAGGGACGAAAGGCAGGGACACCCACCAGGGCGGAGACCAGCCTCCCACACTCGCCATCGCCCACTCGCCAGCTCCCCGAACCCCTGCCCTCTGGAAGTCCCTCCTCGTGTCCCACCTAGAAATTTCCCCTTCCCTCCCCGGGGCTGAGAAATGACAAGGTCTTCCCGCCCTCCTGGGGGTCCTGAGGCTGCCCCCCGAGTGCAGAGCCCGGCGGGGCCAGTTCTAGAAGCACCCACGACAGGAGCTGAGGCTCAGGGGCAGGTGCTGCCCGGGTCGGGGACGCAGAGCCCGAGAGACCGAGAGTGGCCACTCGGTCACCATCCACTGCAGCTCCCAAGTGGCCTGCAGGGAGGGAACCAGCATCATCCCGTCAGGGGCGCCTCTCGGGAGGTGGCTGGGAGGTGGCCAGGCTAGCGCGACAGGGTCTCGCTCATCCTCTGGTCAGACTGAGGGTGGGCAGAGGCCCGCAGGGTGGAGGCGCGGGCTCCGTGGTCAGGGCTGCCTGGAGGCAGCGGCTGGGGGCTCACCACCGTCGTGCGCCACAGGCTGGCCCAGGGGCTGCTCAGAGGGGTGCAGGACCGCCAGGTGCAGCCCAGGTGTGGCCAAGCCCCAGGCACCGCGTGACGGAGGGGAGGGCTTTCTCGGGGCAGGAGGGCGCCACAGGGGTGGCTGAGCAGGGCAGGACGCGGGACCTGGAGAGAGGATCCCAGGGGGCAGGTGGCCTGGAGCCCAGGGAGCGAGAGGACGTGGGCCCTGCACTCAGGAGCGGGGCAGCAGAGGAAGGGGCCCTGGGCGGGGGCGGGTGGAAGAGTGGCTGTGGCAGGCGTGGTGAGGCCACCTGGAGGGTGTCCTGGAGATGCCCAGCGGGCGGGGGGCACTGGACCCTGAGATGGTGCCTGTGATTTTGTGATCAGCAGCCAGTGGTCAGTGGAGGGGAGGGAGGGGTGTGTAGGTGAACAGGTGGACGGGCAGACAGACGGTGGATGGACAGGCAGACAGACAGATGGTGGATGGACGGGTGGATGGACAGGCGGACGGGTGGATGGGTGGGTGGGCCGGTAGGTGGCAGCTGAGACAGTGGTATTCTCCCAAAGGTCTCGAGGCAAAGGGCCCAGCTCAGCCCTGGGCGCCCCACTTCAGGACCAGGTAGAGGACACTGGGGAGTTGAGAACTGTAACGTTGACCCCATTACTGCCTCTCCCACCCAGGTCCTGGCCTCTGCCCTCCCGCCTGGCACACAGCTTTGGGACTTGACGTCCACCCCCACCCCAGCACACAGGTGGCTGGGCTCTGGGGGACCCACCACAGACAAATCAGTGGAAAATTAAAATAGTGCCTGTGCACTGGTTATGGCCCCCAGCTGGCCGCCTAATGACCGCTTTCTGTGGATTGTTACCAGCTGGAGGCGGCAGGAGTGGGTCACGCTGAGCCACCCAATCCAAGGGGGCAGGGCCTTTGGAACCAGTGCCTCTTGTGGGGGGGGCACCATTGGTGAAGCTGGGTGGTGGCAGTGGGGGCAGGGTTGCCCAGGAAAACAGTGACCGCAGGCTCAGGAGGGACCACCTGGGCCCTTGCCCCACGGTGGCTCCTGCCCCAGGCACTTGGCCCAGGCCCAAGCTCCCTGGGCAGCTATCTCTTCTCAGGGTGGCCCCAGGGCTCCAGCTAGTCTCTGTCCTAATGAGGCCACCTCCACAGAGCCCTCCCCAGACAAGGCACATCCTTGCCACTCAGCCTGGGGACAGTGGTGCCCTGCCTGGCGTCTCTGCCCCAGCCCATGGGGCCGTCACCTGCCGCGCCCCCTCCCTGTTCTCCCTCTCCCCCTCCCTCACGGCGCCTCCAACAGGCCGGCTCAGTGCTGCCCCGGGGCCCCCGCAGGACCTGCACCTCCTCGCTGGCCTGGCCCCCCACACCTGTCCAGTCCTCAGCTCCAGTGGCGTCCAGGGCAGGCCGGCCCTGCCACAGTGGGTCCCACTCTGCTCTGTCCCACCCCCCTGCTCACGTGTGACAGCCACCGCAGTCCCCCGAGCTCCACGCCCACGGCTGTGCAGCGGGCTCCTGTCCTGCCCTCTCTGGTCCCCTCTGCTCAGCATCACAGGGCACAGTACACCGTGGGCGCTAAATAAGGGAGCTTATGAGGGAAGGAGCCGTCGCACCACAGCAGACTCTCTCCAGGCTGTCCACGGGGCTGCCTCCCGGCCAGTTCTCGGGCTCGGCTCCCCCGTCTTCGGGAACTGGGGCCGCATGGGGCTGGGGCTGCGTGGGGACGAGTTCACCATGACACACGGGGGCTCCAATTAGTGGAGAGAAGCCGGACTCTGGCCTGAAGCTCAGTGGCACCGTTTTATTTATTTATTTTTTTTTTAATTTTTTATTTTTTTATTTTTTTTTTTAAATATTTTTTTAGTTGTAGATGGACATAATGTCTTTATTTTATTGCTTTTTGTATGTGGTGCTGAGGATTGAACCCAGGGCCTCACGCATGCGAGGCAAGCGCTCTACCGCTGAGCTACAATCCCAGCCCTCAGTGGCACCGTTTTAATGAGAAAACAGAAAGTTGGATCCCAGAGAATCCCCACGCTCTGCCGGCGGCCCCCAGGGACCCTTTCCTAACCCAGCACATTCCCGGCAGCTGAGATGCAGCAATAACTGAAGCTCGGGAGGCTGAGGCAGGAGGATCGCAAGCTCAAAGCCAGCCTCCACCATTCAGCGAGGCCCTGAGCAACTCAGTGAGACCCCGTCTCCAAATGAAATATAAAAAAGGGCTGAGGACGTGGCTCTGTGATTAAGGCCCCCGGGTTTAACCTCTGCTGAAAACACACATACGTGCAGTAAAGACAGTAGGACTCATTATTATTAACTGAGGTCACCTGACAAACCCGTATCACACCAGCCCTGAACCCACCCCTGCGTTTTCACTGAGTCATTGGTCGAGTTTTCCCACCAACGTCCTGGTCAGCTCCAGGACCCCACGGGACCCCCTTGTGGTGCAGACGCACCCGTCCCTGTGGGCTCCTCCGGGCCGGGGCGGCTTCTTGGGTGATCTTGGTTTCTCGGGCCTGGATGGGCTGAGGGTGCTGGCAGCGCCCGCAGCCTGGGCTGGTCCAGCGGCTCCCTGGCTACACTGGGGATCTGGGTTTGGGAAGAACACGTGGACGGGGACACCGTGCTCCTCACTCTGACCCTCCAGGCCTTGGCCGCCAGGTGCCCGTGGGGACCTCGGGGCCCCTCCAGTACACAGCTGCCCTCCACCCTCTCTGCTGCTCTCAGTGGGTCACCAGGTCAGCCCAGCCTGGAGGGCAGCCTTCCAGCCCATGGGACCAGGGAGGGACTGTCTACCCGTGTCATTTCAAATCCCTTTGTAAGGAAGTTTTTTCTATTCTTTTCCACTTTTCTTGTCTAGCACTATGATTATCAGAGTGGATTTATGTGTGTTGAAGTTATCATAATCCAACACTGCATAGTAATATTTTGCTGTGATTTTTCCAGCCGTAGGCACTGGAGCTCTTTCCAGTGGTGCCTGTAGGTGAGACAATCTTTTTGGTACCTGAGAAAAACTTAAATGTCCCCCCATGACACATCTTTTACCGAAATGCATCAAACAAGGGTGAAAGATTTAACCATAAACACAGTTATATATGCATACATGTATTTAAAGATCAAACTAAAAGTACTAGAAGAAAATAAGGGTGAGATTGATGATTTCAGAAGGAGGAGGCCTTTATAGCAAGTACAAAGCCCAAAAGCCATAAAAAATTAACATTTAATTACATGAAAATACATTTTTTTCTGCAAAGCAAAAAGACCAAAAAACTCATACAGACATTAGAGAAACATTGGTAACATACTTGCAAATTTTTTCTGGTCAATGAATATATAAAGAGTATCTACAAATCAATAAGAAAAGACCATCTGAAAAATTATGCAAAGGACATGAACAAACCATCCCAGAAAAGACCCAAAAGAAATAAAGATGGTTTTTAAAAACTATGAAAAGATGTTTAACTTTATGCAGAGGAAAAGAAGTTCTAATTAAAACTGCAATGAGGTATCTACGATTCCTATTGCCAAAGAACAAGATTTTCTTCTACACTGTACTGTGTAGACGTAGGGCACGTGTTCTCTACTAGGAGTGATTCTGACCACCCCGGGGACACTGGGTGGTGTCTAGGGGCATTTGCGTCTGTCATGACTTGGGGTGCTCCTGGGTGGGGTGGTGGTGGCCAGGGACGCTGCTCAGGGTGAGAAGGTGTCAGGAGGGAAGCACACTGTGCGCCTACCTAAGTGAGCACTTCATCTCTCGAGGTGATTTGATAACATCGTCCTAAATGCTTCTCAGCACCTGCCCTTGATGGCTGCAAGTGGGGGTGGTGCTCAGGGGCCTGGCTTGTCGTGGCAAAGGACTGGAGATGCACAGGACGGGCATCGGGAGGGAGGACAGCTTTTTTGGTACCAGGGATTGAGCTCAGGGGCCCTCGACCACTGAGCCACGTCCCCAGCCCTATTTTGTGTTTTATGTAGAGACAGGGTCTCACTGAGTTGCTTAGGGCCTCGCCGTTGCTGAGGCTGGCTTTGAACTCGCGATCCTCCTTTCTCAGCCTCCTGAGCTGCTGGGATGACCCACCTGCCTGGCTGGGAAGGGTTTTTTTAAATGGCGCTGGGCGGGGGATGGTCCCTGGCTGTAGCTCCGACCACCGGGCTTGATGTCTGTGGGTCCCACCAGAGGGCAGTGCGTGACCAGGAGACAGGCCTCCAGGCGCACGGCTGCCTTCCTGGGTCACCCTGTCACTTGCCTCTGTGTCCCCACTGGGGACAGCTCAAGCATTGTTGTCTGTGTTTCTGAGTCCTCGAGAATCCCTTTCCGGCTCCATGGCCGCCTCCGTCCGCCCTTCCTCACCTGCGTCCTGGAGACTCCATGCGCTGGCTCAGGAGCAAGGGCGTCCTGAGCGAGAATGTCACCAGACGGTTCCCGCGCAGGAAGTGACGTCCCTGCGTCCCCAGCAGCCCCCGGAGGGGCCTCGTGCTCCTGCCTAGTCTCCAGTCCCCAGTCCCCAGCTCTGCTGGGCTTCCGCTGGCCTCCCGTGTGGCGCCTGGAGGCAGGTGGCGGGCGCCCGGCTCCGCTCACCTCTGAGCCCGCCAGGCCCCTCGGGTGGTGCATCTGCGACTGGGCTTAGCGGGCTTTTCTGAGAGGGTCGTGGGTGTCGTGGGCCAGCCCTGCCTGGGCAGCTCTCCAGCCCCTGGGAGCGGCTGTGGCCATGAAGCTTTATTCATGGGAATAGCCCTGGCCAGCTACCCAGGTCACAGCAGAACCCACTGGGTGCCTGTGCGTGGGGGACTGGACCCAGGAGCGCCTGACCACGAGCTGCACCCCGGCCCTTTTCACTTTTATTTTTAAGACAGGGTCTCATTAAGTTACTGAGGCTGGCCTCAAACTTGCATCCTCCAGCCTCAGCCTCCCACCTCAGGCTCCCCAGTGCCTGGGATGGCGTTGTGGCCGCCATCTGGCTGGACCGGGTTCCGGCTGCACCTCGCAGTGCAGGCAGGCGTGTTCTCACTTTCCTGGAGCCTGGAAGTCCAAGCTCCAGGTGTGGGCAATGGCTCTACCTGAGGCCGGGCAGTAGTCCCCCATCCCTCCTTAGCCGCTGGATGCTGCTCAGTGTCCATGCAGCCCCTCCCACGATGCGTCTGCATCTGTGTCTGGATTTCCCATGTAAGGACTGGGTGCTTTGGGGTCAGGGCCCATCCTAATGACCTTGCTTTAACGTGATGACCTGTATAAAGACCCGCCACACTCTGAGGTCTCAGGGATGGGCACCAGAACTCAATCATTGGTGGGAGGACAATAAACCGCATGCCTGCTGGTGAGGAGATGGCTCTTCTTCGTGGCTGTATGATATTCCACCCACAGGACCACCTCACTTTCCCATGTGCTCTGGGGTGGAGGCTCATGGGGTCGCCAGCATGGACTCTTCCAAGCAAAGCTGCTGTCACAGGCCTGCTGTCCCTCGGTGGGCACGAGTGGGCCCTCTGGTGGTGGGAGGCAGTGTGCCTCCCTCCCCTCGGCAGCCCTGGGCCCCGTCTGCCCTGTGTCCCCCTGGTGGTGAAGCATGGTCACTGCTGAGGGGCCGGGGGTTCCTGGTGCCTGCTGTTGTGCTGGTCTGGTGGCAGGACCCCTGCTGTGCGCCTCTCTCGGTTTGGTTGCGCTGGAGGAGGTTGGCGTCCTCCACAGGCAAGGCTCAGGCCCGCATCAGCCTGCAGCCGCTCCGCCCATGGCTTCCCCGTGCCGACCCGTGCGTGGCTGGCCGGGCTCCTTCGCGTCCTCCTGGCTGCGTCCGGCTTGTTCTCCGCAGGCCGCGCTTCACACGTGGTGGACAGGTTCTTTCCCAGCCGGCCCTTCACCTCCGTGGCTGAGGCCAGGCAGGTTGGCCTTAGCTCCTGCCGTGTGGCCGCTGTCCCAGGGCCGTGGCCAGCCTGCCTCTCCCTGGCCAGCTTGGGCAGCTCCCGCCACGTACAGGTAGTGGCGGCATTGGGTGGTCATGAACACCTTCCCGCCGGCGCCATTGGTGAGGCTGGGACTCCTGTCCACCTGAAGGCGGGAGCCGGGGCCCGGGCTGCGCTGCCAGGGCTGCCCACAATCGGGCCGGAGCCCGGGCGGAGCTCACTGGCGGGATCACTGGCCACTGGCCAAACCCCTTTTCTCCAGGGCCCAGGGCAGATACGCTAGGTCTGGAGGGCCAGCCAGCCTCTGGGGTGGCCCTCAGCTCTGCCCTTGCACAACAGGACCTGCTCGGTCCTGTGGACGGACGGGGCCCCTGTGCCTGTGAAGTTTTGTTTACAGACGTGAGTGGTGGCCGGAGTGGCCCCCGGGCTGTGGTTGCCGACCCTTGGTCCACGTGTTCACCAAGGTCCTGCTGAGGTCCAAGCCCTGTTCCAGGCCCTGGGACACAGCATTGGCCAAGACCCCTGGTCAAGATCAGAGGACAGCGAGGCCGTGCAGCAGAAAATGAGGTTGGGGAGGGTGGCGGGCGGGGGGCAGAAGCCAGCCTCCAGGAGACAGGGAGGCCAAGGCCCTGGGGCGGGACGTGGGAGGGAGGGGACAGGCCGCACACCTCTGTCCAGACGGGCCTGCAGCTGGGACAGGAGTCAGTGGATGGAGGGTGACCTATACAGCGGCCACCTGGAGGGACAGCCTGGAGCCTCCAGTGCCCCCACAGGGGCACCTGTGAGCAGAGGGAGAGCCTGGCCACTCCCTCATCCTGTCCATCCACAGCCGCTGGCCGAGGCCGTGACCTTTGTCCTGGGTCCTACACTGAGCAACCGTTAGGGGAAAAGAGGTTGATAGCTGAGTGGGAGCAGCCTGAGATCCTGGGGGCCTGCGTGGTCCCCGTCCTGGCGGTGGGAGACCAGGTGCCGGGCCGTCCTCCCCACACAGCACAGCCGCCAACAGCCTGTGGCCAGGCCAGCTTCCTGTCGTCCTGCAGGGCCAGCACGTTCTGCCGCCCCTTCCCAAGATGCACCCGTGCTCTGGTCTGTCCCAGGGGCTGGAGACCCAGCAGCACCCTGTCCCTGCAGGGGGGGAGACTGATCATCAGCACAAACTGGGTCACATGGAGGAACAGTGGGCGCCATGGAGGGACGTGGCTATCACTGGAGGCTCGCTGCTTACTTTTATCTATTCATTTATTTTTGGTGCCAGGGATGGAACCCAGGGCTTCCCTACCACTGGGTGGCACCCCAGACCTTTTTTGTTTGATTTTGAGACAGAGTCTCTCTAAGCTGCTGAGGCTGGTCTCCAACTTGCCATCCTCCTGCCTCAGACTCCCAAGTGTGGCCACTGCGACTCATTAGTTGCTCTTACCGTTGGGATTGCTGTGGCTGACACCCCATCAATAGTCTGTGTAGCCCTGATTCCAGCTCCTGCAGCCCAACCAAGGCATGCAATTATTTCACACCAACTGTGTACCAGGCTCCAAACTCATAGCCCTACAAACCCATTTCCCAGAGAGAAACCAAGGCCTGGAGTTGGTCTGCGGTGGTGAGCTGCTGTGTGGGCAGTGCCTGAGCCCACCCTCCTGCCCACCTGCTGCCCTGCCCAGGCCCTGTCCCCGGGCCAGGTGGCCCGGTTCTGAGACTGGCCCACCCTGCCCCCAGCAAGCTGGCACCCTCTGAGCTGGATCCAGCCCCCTCAAGCTTCCCCTGCCAGGGCTGGAGGACGGCCAGCTCGGGGCCCCTGAGACCAGCAGGAGGGAGCAGGAGGGAGCAGGTGCTGCCGCGATGGCCGGAACCGCCAGTGCACTCAGGAGACCCTGGGTCCTGGAAACCGTTTCTCCCTGCCCAGCTTCTCTGGCCTTCCCCCTGGCGGTCACTCTTTAGTGGGCCTGCCACTGGGACTGAGGCAGGGTCCAGGCTGGACTCCAGAGGACGTGGGTCTGTGGCCGTGCCCACCCTGTGCCCTGGCCACCCTTGTGCACTCCAAGCAGGGCCTTGAGCCCCACAAGGCACAGGCCAAGTCCAGCTGAGAAGCGACACGGCCGGCGGGCAGGGCAGTGCCTGGGTTGCTCCACCCGCCCTCGCTCCTGAGCCTCACTGTCCTCTCAAAACTGGGGGCCTGTCCCACCCCCAGTTTGTGGCAAACAGCCCTGGAGGAGCTGCGTGGCCTGCAGTCGGCCTTAGTGGCCGCTGGCTCCGTCCTCAGCCCCAGCAGCGGCACCTGCCCCTCCTGCAGCGGTGGCCCCTGGGGCAGGCCTGGCCCTGGGACATGGTGACCTCCCAGATGTCGCGATGCCAGGTGGGGCAGCTGGGGAATACCGACTCCCTCCCCACCGCTGATTGGGAGGCGGAGGCGCAGCCCTAGCGCCACCGGGAGAGGGCACCGGGCCTGTGGCTCTGCGCCTGCCCAGTGACCCCCAGCAGGCCTGGCCGGGCCTGGCATTCCCAGCTTGGAGCGGGAGGCCGCCAGACCTCGCTCGGCCACCACCATGGCCCCTTGGGGGCCCCAGGGCAACGACACCCCATCACCAGCTGCGTCCAGCCACCTGCCTGTGTCCTCACCTGTCAACAGTGTCCCCAAATCCCCAGGAGGGGATGCATTGGACCTTACAGAGCGCAGGGACAGGCCCTGGCACACGCTCACATGGAGTGCAGCCAGGAGCAGGACAAGACCGTCATAGAGACGGCCGGCAGGTGACAACAGAGGGGAGCGTCCCCGGGGTCGGTGGGGAGCCACCAAGTCAGGGCACCGTCCCGCTCTGAGCCTCGGCTTCCCTGGGACGGGCACAGGGTGCCCAGGAGCCACCTCCACCTGACCCTCGGCCCTGCAGGAAGCTGGAGAGCCGTCGTCCCCACCCGCAGAGATGCCCGAGCCCACCCTCCTGCCCGCCTGCTGCCCTGCCCAGGCCCTGTCCCCAGGAGGGCCCCACCCCAGGCTGCCTGCTGGACAGCCCTGGGCTGGTGTCCAGCCTGCTCTGTCCTGGTTGGTCCACCTGGTGTGTCCCTGGCTAGCCCTCAAGGTCGGGGTGCAGAGGGCAAAGGGGAGAAGCCAGGCAGCCACTCGCTGGGCACGGGAGCCCCGCAGCACAGCCGGCAGGGGTGGGCTGCCCATGGCAATCCCTCGGGGACAACGTGGGTGCCAGGTCACCCTGGCCACCAGCCAGGGTGCAGGCACCGAGTGTCAGCCACGGCCCCCCGTGACCCTGCCCACTGTACACACGGGGAAACCGAGGCACAGGCCATGGCCACCTGGCCCCACGGGCGGACCTGGGCTTTGAACCTCTGCGGGGGTTTCCGTGGTGCTGCAGGGGTGGCGGCCAGCGCAGGAGGCCTCGCTGGGCTGCGCGGTTCCACCTGCAAGGACGTGAAACGTGTCGAGAAAGGGCAGGAAATTGGGTCGATTTCCTCCTTCACGGACCCGCAAAGCTGGGGATCATGACCGGCCGTCCAGCCCCAGCCTTCCTGGCTGTCCAGCCTCCCCTCCTTGCTGTTTGGAAGGTGGGGAGGAGGGTCCCGGCGAGTCTGAAGAGGCCCGAGTCGCTCTGACCAAGCCCCTTTGGGAGGGCTGCGGCCTGAGGCTCCCCGGCCGCCCCTTCTGTGGGATGTGGCGGCTCCGCATTGAGGTGTTGGGGGCACAGCAAAGGCAGGCCTGGTGCCCTGGGCACTCGATGTCGGGCGCCGTGGGGCCCTTAGGACCCAGGAGAGGACGTGAGCCGTCTACACCACAGGCACATGTCCCCACACAGCATTTGACAACCACTAGGTCCAGGCTGACGCTGGGCCTGGGCCTCCCCGAGAGTCCAGGCAAACACGGGGCCTGACCACCCCACCGCACACTGACGGAGTGCCCACCGTGCCCTCCAGGGCCCACAGCAGAGCGGAGAGGCTGGTGCAGTGGTCCCGGAACCGAGGACACTCAGCCCAGGGGAGGGACAGGCTCTGCAGTGCGGGACCGCACTGGCCGCAGCCTCGGACGCACACCTGGGAAGCGGGCGAGAGGCCGCGGGAGGTGGAGAGCGGACGCACGCGGGAGGCGCCACCCTCCTACACCAGGATGCCTGTAGTGACCGGGCCGGGAGCGGGTGGACGAGTCCGCTGAGTGGCCACCATGTGGCAGGCCTGGCTGGCGCAGTGTCCCGTCTGGGCCTCTGCGAGCAGTGGGTGCTGTGCTGCTGTCGAGGACGCTGAGCTTCACCCTCCTTGTTCTCCAGATGCCAGCAGCAGCCCCGGGCCCTCCTGCAGTAATGACAGATGTCCCCAGAGGTGGCCACGTCCCCTGATGGGGGAAAATCGTCCTGTGCAGGCCCACAGCTCTGTGGCCTGGTCACTGTTGGCAGTTTCCATTTAGTGCAGGAGGCATTACAGCTCAGAGAGGGACAGGGGCTTGCTCAGGGTCACACAGCACGTGGAGGTGGCGCCAGCCCCCGCCGCGCCCCACATGCGCGCAGGGCGCGATCCCGAGCACACCTGCAGCAGGGCGCGTAGTCACCGCGATGGCTGTGCCAGGGTTCCAGGAATTGGCAGAAGGGGCCCCAGGCATGCCCAGTTGCAAAATCTGAGGCCGGCATGCCTGGGCAGTGCCATAGCCTGGGCCCTGCGGGCACCGCCAAGAAAGAAAAGCCAGCTCAGGCCCAGGGACCAGGACAACAAATGGGATCCCAGGCCAGGTGGCGGCGGGAGGAGGGGCCTACTGGACGTGTCCCCGCCGGCAGAAAGTCCCAGTGGGTTAGCAGGGCCCCCAGGACAAAGCCCCCATTGGACCCAGAGACGGGCACTGGGTGGGTCCCTCTGGTCCCCAGGCTCCTCAAGCGTCACAGATGTCTGGCCAGCTCTTCTTGGTTCCAGAGTCCCCTGCTCTGACACGTGCCCTTAGATGGTCACCCCCGGTCCCAGCCAGGATTGTACTTGAGAGTCCATCAGTGACTCAGTGGCCATCTACTGAGCACCCAGCACGTGCAGGACACTGAGGACACTGGTGAGCAGGGCGGATGTGAGAAAGGCCACATTGGGAGAGGGCAGCCCTTGCAAAGGCCCTGGGGCAGGACAAGCCTGGCATGATGGAGGCCCAGTGAGGCGCCCGCGTGGCTGGAGCAGAGGAGCGAGGAGAGGCGGGGCGGGGGCAGGCAGGTCATGCGGGCCTTGTGGCCACGAGGAGGACTTCGTCATTCTGAGGCAGCAGGAAGCCGCGCGGGACTTTAGGCAGCGGAGAGCCGTGCTGGGCGGTGAGCAAGGCCTGTGTCTCTCTGAGCCTCCATCTCCTCGTGCATTGAGCAGGGAGCCGAGGTGAGGGTGGGGAAGGCACCCGGCACATGGTGGCCTCAGCTGGCCTCTGGTCCAGCCAGGTGGACCCGCTGCCCTGTCCCCTGGCTCGTGGGGCCTCCCACTGCCTTCCTCCTGCAGCCGCCAGGGGGCGCCTGTGAGCAGCCGCGCCGGCCGCAGCCCCCGTGCTCCCACCTCTGCCGGGTCAAAGCCCCAGTCCACTCCGCCACCCACGGGGCCCCTCTGCCTGGACCCAGGGCTCCGCCCTCTCTTTCCTCAGTTCTTGGCTCCTCTGAACCGCGTGCGCCCCGAGCCCCGCCCTGTCTCCACTCCCCGCCCGGGTCCCCGCCGCTGCAGCACCCCCAAAGGGCCCAGCACACAGCAGGCGCTGGCTTTCTGAAAAGCAGCTCCGGCTACCTAGGTTGCCCCTGCGCAGGGGGCCGCCCACGCCCTGCCCCGACCTGGGGAGCCCCGGGTGGGCACCGCTTCAGCAGCCCAGCAGGGCCCCGCAGCTCTCTCCCCGAGTTTGGGGCATAGTCAGTCCCCAGAGCCCTGTGAGCCCCAGCCCTGGCTGGCTCCAGAGGTGGAGGCCCTGGGGTCCCCTGGGGGGCGGCGGGCCGGTGGGTGCAGAGTGTGGGGGACACTCAGGACAGGGCCGGGAGAGCCCTGTCCTCCTCAGCTCTGGCCCCGGGTCCACCCGTTGGCTCCAACCTCTCCTGCCAACTCGGCTCCAGAGCCAAGGTTTCCAGAGACAGCAGAGGCTGGAGGCAGGCGGAGGCTGGGAGCTGAGCCCTGGCGGGACCCAGGCCCCCACCTTCCCGGAGGGAAACAGAGGCAAGACACCCCGGGGGCCCGTTCCTGGGGCGGGGGCTGCCGTCCTCTGAGGGTCCCGGTTTGGCCACGTCAGCTGGCAGGACGGCGGGGAGGGCGGGCCATGGGCCACTGCCAGGTCGGATTCCTCCCGGGCAGGGGAGGGAGGCCGGGACAGCGGGGGGGCGGGGAGAGGGCTGCACCCGCCAGCCTCCCCTGGGCACTCGCAGGCCCTGGCAGGAGGAGAGGCAGGGAGGAGGCAGGGCCCCTGCACCCCAGCCCTGCGCGGGCAGAAGAGAAGAGGGGCCTCGGCCCGACCTCCCTGGGAGGCCTGCGTGGTGGCCCAGCCTCAGCCTCTGACTCCACAGCTCCTCAGCAGTCAGGAGCTGCCCAGCCACCGGGGACGGGCTGGGGTCTGCCCCGAGCTTGAGGAGAGGCTGCAGCCAAGGAGCTCAGCCATCCCGACCCCGTCCTTGTTGAAACACCGACATTTTGTGCCTGTGGGTTTTCCTGCTGACCCTGCAGGGTAGTGTGAAGACATCCGCCCGCTCCCGCCCGGTGCGCGCCGTGTGCAGGCTGGTCTAGCCCGAGCGAGGCCCTGGGGTCCACCTCCAGCAACAGGAGCAACCCCGAAAACCAACACGTGTGCCCGAACAGTGGTTCCTGCCCTCAGTGCCCACCCTTGGGAGGCTGAGGCAGGAGGATGGAAAGGTCAGGGGCAGCCTGGGAGCTTGGGGAGAACTTGTGTCCAAAAAAAGGGAGAAGGGCTGGAGGTGCCACCAGGGGCAGCAGCCTTGCCGGGTGCAGGCGGCCCTGGGCCTGACCTGACAGTGACGATGATAGTGCAGATGACATAAAGGACGGGCTCTCCCAGTGGCGGCTCTGAGGGCGCCTCCGGCTCAGGCCAGCCCCATACAAGGCGAGGACTAGGCAGAGGCCCGGGGAAAGACCCCAGACAGGCCAAGCAGGAGGCAGGGAGAAGGACACTCCCACCACGCTGACTTTGGACACCTCCACTCTCCTGTTTGGCTCAGGAAGCTTCTGCATCAAACTGGAAAAGAGCCTGAGTCCCACCACACAAGGCGGGCCACAGCCAGGCTCCAGGGCCACTGGGGCCTCCAGCTCCTCTTCCATAGCATGGACACGACACTGCCGCTGGCCTCCCAGGATGGGGGTGAGTGGGAATGTCACCAGGAAGCACAGGATGGTGGCAGTGGCTGTGCAGCCCCCATGTGCCTCCATTTCATAGCTCCTGCAGAGGCCTGGAGGAGGCCGAGCAGGAGAGCCTGGTGCCAGCGCCAGCCGTGCCCCCTCTGCTCCCCACCCTTGTTTTCCCCCGCCTCTTTGGAGATGGGAACTGGAAGGAAAGGCCATTGGGACTTAGGGAGAGACACGCCTTGGGAGCCAGCTTGCCCAAATCCAAGTCCCTGGCTCACCACTTCCTGTGTGGCACCGGGCAAGTGCCTCAGCCTCTCTGGGCCTCCGCTTCCCCGTGGGTGCTAGCACCTTCCACAGGGAGCCAGTGCCAGGCTCCACATCCCAAGAGCCAATGTTCTAGAGACGGTCTTGCCAAGTTGCCTGGCTGGCTTGGAACCTGTGATCCTCCTGCCTCAGCCTCCCCAGCCCCGGGGACGGTGGGCGTGCCCTGGCACCTCCTTGTTCTTCCTCTTCAAGTGGCTGGACACTGTTTTGTGACCCATGACGTGTGCGCTGCACCTTTCGCTGTGTGCACAGTTTTCTGGGTTTGTGGCCACGCCTACCGACGGGTGCCAGCAGCCGCGAGTGGGTCCCGCGGACCCAGCGGCTCACAGAGCTGGAAATGCGAACCCCTGATGTCCCCGGGAGAAGCCCCGGGCCTGCTGGCACGTGGGACACGGAGCAGCCTGGACACGGGTGTGGCTCAGGCAGGACCGTGCCCGCTCTCCCGGGGAGCCACCCAGGCCGGCGCCGCGCCCCGTGCGCACAGCCTCCCCGCCCTGCGGTGCCATCCTGACGGATCCCCTGCCTTCGGCGTCCAGGCTGCTCCCAGGGTTGGACGGTGGTGACACCGGCTGCTGTTTATGTCACAGCACATGCATCCACGCCGCCTGCGGTGCCTTAGCCCCTGTGCCAGGCGCTCTGCAGGTAGGGACAAGCTTCGTCCTCACTGGGACTCCGAGACCTCGGTACATGTGGGTAAACCGAGGCTCCGCAGCCTTACCCCGAGTCACACCACGGACCTGAGCCAGGTCTGGTGGCCCGTCTGTGCCTTGAGCTGCTGTCCTCATTCCCTCAGGTGGAGACCCCAAAGCCACCCCCGTGTCCACTTGCAAACTGCTCCACAGCGCACGCAGAGCGCACCTGAGACCGATCTGGGGTTTGACGTCAGAGACAGGAAGCGGGAGGGGCCGAGAGCAAGTCCTCAGCCCCGGGGGGCACCAGGAAAATGGGCACCACGGGGCCTGGCCTCGTCCTCCCGGGTCTTCACCCAAGACAGGGGGCAGCTCGAGGGCTCAGAAGGCCCTCCCACATTGGCCTCTGCATCCACACGCGTGCCCCAGGCTCCCAGAGGACGGAACCCAGCAAGCCTGCACAAGGCTGGGCCTCCCAGCCTCACGGAGGACAGTGTGTGATGGTCCAGCACTGAGAACGCCCTCCGTGAGCAGGTGAAGGACAGCTGCAGACCTGGCGCCTGGGCATGACCAGCAACGAAGGGACGTGCCCAGGCGCCCGGACAGCGTCAGGGCCCACGGCCTGTGTCCTCGTCATGGACCTGGAGGCCTGCACCGGACCACAGGGCCGAGCAGCGAACAGGATGGTTAGCAAGCGACAAGCACTGTCAGGCACTTAAGGGGGCCTCCCCAACCTCTGCAGATGAGGCCGGGTGTACCGCCTCCTGACACCAGAGCACCTGCGGAGTGCTATCTGCTGGGTTCTTCTTGGGCAAATGTCAGGGCCCACCGTGACCATTCAGCAGTTTGGGGGCTGTCTTTCCTCCATGGCAACGTCCACGGGAAGCCACCCTGGGGTGCACGTGTGTGCGACCCAATAACATGCGAATGCATTGATGGATTCATGCCCTGCAGGGCCCCAGGTTGTCCCATCAGGCCCGGGGTGAACGCATTGATGGATTCTACGTGTTCAGAATCCATAGCACACAGTACGTGCTGGTCCACACCTAGCTCACACCCTCACACACACGTGTGTTCTTGGAAATGAGACTTGGGGATGCGGGGAGCTCAGGGGTAGGACTCCTGCCTACCATGGGAGAGGCCCCAGGTTTGATCCCCGGCACCACAGTAAGAGATTTTACAAGGCCTTGGCCGCTCTGGGCTTTAACTCATTCAGCAACTATTTATTGAGCACCTATTATGTGCTCCCTAACCACGTGCCCCGCTGCTGCCTGCTGCAGCCTGCAGGCCCTGTGGGACCCAGCCACTGCTCTGTGCATCAGGGTGCAGCCAGGAGCAAGAACAAGACCTGTGCTCCCGCCCCCGCGGGGCCCACCCTGATCTTGGCGCCTTGCATCTGGAGTACGTGACCGATTGGTTGGGCTCGAAGTGCTAAAGTGAGTTAACCCAGTCCAAGTCGATTCTGAGGTGTGCGAATAGAGAAATCAGGGCACCCACCACCTCCAGGATCAGCACCCCCGATGCTCCTCCTATCCTGCTGCCTGGGCTCCTTCCCCAAAGCCGGCTGCACTCGGGACCTGGGTCTGTCCTTTCCTTGTTGGAAATAACGTGTCTCAACCATGTATTTCCTCAAATAGCAGATAACATGGTAGAGGGGGTCCCGGGCCACAGGCAGGCCTCCGCCATGCTCCATGGCCAGGCCCAGGCCTGCTCTTTTGCTTGCGGTTGGCTGGTCAGCTTCCCCAAGGCGGAGGGACTGGACCGGTGAGCTTCCCACAATGCACTTCTCCTTCTCTCCGGGTGGGCGCCTGGTTGGTTCTGGGTTCTGCCTTCCCACAGCTCAGTCATGAGCGTCCTGGGAAGCGCTTCCTGGGCAGGCGAGGACGGCCTGCCGACATGCACCTCAGAGAGGGGAGGCTGTGTGGTGTGGCTTGTGACCGTCAGTGCTGTGGTTGTCCACTGTCCAAAGTGGTTGCAGCGTGCAAGGCCCCTGGGTGTCCATGGCTCCTGACGCTTGTGTTGTTGGACATTTTTAACATGGGGCCAGAGGGATGGGAATAAAGGAACGCCCCGTGTGATCTTGCACACATTTTCTTTTTTTTTGGTACCAGGGATTGAACTCAGGGGCACTCGACCACTGAGCCACACTCCCAGCCCTATTTTGTGTTTTTTTTTTTTTTTTTTTTTTTTATAATTTTTTAAGGTGTTGATGAACCTTTATTTTTTTCATTTATTTATATGTGGTGCCGAGAATCGAACCCAGTGCCTCACACATGCTAGGCGAGTGCTCTACCACTGAGCCAAACCCCAGCCCCCCTATTTTGTGTTTTATGTAGAGACAGGGTCTCACTGAGTTGCTTAGCGGCTCGCCGTTGCTGAGGCTGGCTTTGAACTCGCGATCCTCCTGCCTCAGCCTCCCAACGTGCTGGGGTTGCAGGCATGGCCACCGCACCCAGCTCCCAAGCTGGTTCTTGGGGGTTAAAAAAAAGTCCTTCTTAATGTACAACACAGATAGACATGTCATGCAAGCAAAATACTGTGCATCGGTGGCACTCAACTTCGTGAGGAGCCATGAGGGTAAAGGTCTAAAACGGCTCTGCAGTGACGATTGGAAAACAGAACACCAACCTATTTCAATTTTGAGAGTATATGGCAATGAACATCTTCAGAGGTACCCTTACCTTCTCCCAAGTTCAGGGAAGACCCTCAGGAGTGGGACAGTACCGTCCGAACTGTGCCACGCATGTCAAACAGCATGCCCACACTTACCTCTAAGCAGTTTTGAAAATGCCCGTTTCACCACATCCTCACCAGCATGGGGTTTTATCAACTTAAACATCTTCGCTGACTTTGATGCGTGCCAGAAGTGCTGGGGGTTCTTGCTGCTGTTCCTCTTTCTTTGGCTCCTGGGAGGCCACACCTTCACGTTTGCTCCTCATTCTGCCTCTCGGGAACACCCCAGGGTGGAAGAAGGGCAAGCCCCTTTGTGCAGAGGAGAGGACTCCTCCTCCCTCGCAGCGGCCCCTGGGCATCTTCTGGAAACTCTTGCCCCTGGAGGCCAAAAGCTGGGATGCCCCTGTCCCTGGTGCACAACTGCAGTGTTTGCATAGAACCTGCACACCCCTCCCACAGACCAGGCTGCCTCTGGGCCCACCTGGCGCCCCACAGAACGTACACAGCGCCCTGTGTTGTCTAGTCCTGGTGACGGGGAAGCAGCATGCTCTTCTTTTCAAAGTTTTTCAATCCGGGGTCGGTTGGGTCCACAGAGGTGGAGGGCCAACCGCAGCGGCGCAAACTCAGCTGAGCTGTGTCCTTCACCGCGTGAAGGCAGAGCGGGTGAGCAGTCAACTGGACACGCCGTGGAGGGGGATTCCCAGCCAAGGTTGAAGGCATAGCTTGGTTTCATCTTGCAGTTAGAGAAGGTGAGAGGAAATCGGTAGAGGAAGAGGCTGAGCAAGAAAAAACCAGGACTTGAGGCTGGGGGTGCAGATCCGAAGCCTATTCAGATCCCAAAGATGCTAAGATCTGCTGCTCCCCACTTCCCCCACTTCCCTGCTGGCTGACCTCGGGCAAGTGCCTACTCCTGTCTGAGACTCGGTCTCCATGTCTGTGAAATGGGTCTGCAGGTGGCCCCACCTCTAAGTGCCTCTTGCAGTGTGAATGCCAGACCCCCTGGAAGCACCCCAGGTTGTTCTGGCAGGCCCAGGGTGATGTCATGGAGAAGGTGATGGCAGTGAACTGAGGCCCAGGGTCACCACCCTGTGTTCCCCTTACAGTCCCATGGACCCCATCCCTGCCCCTATCAATTCACCCCCCCCCCTTCTCTTCCAGGCACTGAATTCCAGAGGCAGGGGAAGGACTGCCATCCAGGCGGGGATTAGCAGAGGCAGATTAGAGACAGCAGTGTGAGGGGGTCTCCAGCGACTAACCCTTCCCTCACCAGCGCCTGCTCATGGTGGTGAGAGTGGCCTCTGCCTGCCACCAGCCACCAGCCACCAGCCAGAAACCTGGGGGAAAGGTTAGCATGAGGGTCCTCAGGTTCCTGGCATGCGGGTTGACCCCAGGGATATGAATTCACCTCTCTGAGCCTCATATATTCCTTTTGGGAAAGGGGGGCAGAATGTCTAAGTGACATGAGAAAACCTGGGCGCTGAGCGAGGCTCCCGGAGGGATGGATGCTGAGCCCGTGGCACTTACTGAGCAACTAGGCAGAGCTGTCGCTAGCGCAGCTGCCTGAGAGCGCCCAGCAGCCCCCGCTGAACAAGCAAGCATCAACTTCCAGGAGTCCCCGGACTCCGCACAGCTCCAGCCGGGCTGTCCCGGGCCTGGCTCTCCTCCTGGGGTGCTGCCTGTCCGCACCCTCACCCTAGGGTTCCGCCAGGGAGAGCAGGGAAATGCTTCCACAAAGGTTCCCTGAAACCCGAGCCCCAGGGGGAAACTGCTGGGGTCGTAGGTAGGCACCGGAAAGCCAGACCGAAGGGCGACCACAGAGCCGCTTCTGCAACTCCCGGGGCGGGAGCAAGACCCCCACGCACCTCGCCAACTGCGCCAGACGCAGAGCTGGGGGAGGGGGCGGTGCTTGCTCTGCGGCTGCCGGAGGAGGGGGGCTGCGGGCGCGCGCTCGCGGGGGCGCTGCGGCAGCGCTTCCCGGCCCGCGGGGCCCGGGCAGGGCGGGGGTGCTGACCCGCCGGGCCGGCCCCGCCCCCGCCGCGGAGGCTCCGCCATTAATCCGGGCCCGGGGTGGGGCGCCTGCTCCTGCCCCCGCCTGAGCCCCTGCGGGACCCCCAGGGGACCCCTGCCTCCAGGTCTGTCGCCCTTGGTGTCCAAGTCTGTGTCCCCGTCTGTCCCCGCCGTGCCTGTGTGTAACTGTGTATCCGGGACACCTGCGCTCCAGGGCCAGGGCGGCAGGGGGAGGGTCTTGGGTCGGTGTGTGGGTCACGTCTAGGCCTGAGTGTCTTTCGGTGACCGTCAGTCTGTGAGGCCCTAGGTGTCAACCCGCAGCCTGGGGGCGTGCGTCTGTGTTCCTGGCATCCTGTAGGAGGTGCGTGTCCGCGACATCCCGCCGGCCTGGAGCCGGGGTCCCCGCGTGTCTGGCGACACCCTAGGCGGTGTCCGTAACACGCTTCAGGCACCGAGTGCGCGGTGTGCGTCCGTGTCGGAGTCCGGAGGCCGGCCGCGCGTGTCCCCGAGTCGCCTGCGAGTGTGTGTGTGCGCGGGCGCGCGCGCGCCGCGGCAAGGTGGATCCTCTCTCCGCAGCGAACCGGGCCGGGGCCCCACGACCCGCCGCCGCGGCCGCTCGCCGGGCCTCCCTTGGCGCTGGCCGGGCCGGGCCCGGGATGCCGCCGCAGCACCGGCCGCCGCAGCCCGAGCGGGCGCGGGGCGCAGCCTGAGCGCGGGCGGCCGCGGGGCCGGGAGGGCGGGCCGAGGGGAGGGTCCTGCGGCGGGGGGGCGGCGCGCCTCCCCTCCCCCTCCCCCGCCTCCCTCGCCACCTCCTCCCGCCGCCTCCCGCCCCCCCGCGCCGGGGACCGAGCGCGCTCGCTCCGGCGCCGGCCTCGCCTCCTCGCAGCAGCGCCATGGTACGTCGCCGCCCCCACTTTCGTTTTCGCCCGGGGACTTTTTGGGGTGGTGCGTGGGCTCCGGGCGAAAGTTGCAAGGTCTGGGGGGGCAGGGGGCGGGGGCCGCCCGGAGGAGGGGCGGACGCGGGGACCCCCGCCCCGCCCGCCCGCCGCCGGACCCCCACCCCGATCCCCCCGCAGGGGGCGGAGCCGGCGCGCGGGGAGCAGCGGGGGACCCCGAGTGGGGGGCCCTGGGCGGGCGCCGCGGAGTTGGCGCGGAGGGCGGGGCGGGGGAAAAGGCCCCCCGCCGCTCCCGCCGCCCCCGCCTCTCCGCGCCAGACCCCGGGCGGAGGGCGCGGCCCGGGGCGCGACCCTCAGGCGCGCAGCCCGGGAGCCGGGGCCGAGGAGGGGCGCGGGCCGGGCCGTGCGGGCCGGGGGGCGCGGCGGCCTCTGCGGGGTGCCCGGCCCGGGCGAGCGCGGCGCGCCAGCTAGCGGAAAATGGCCGCTGCGGAGAGGGGCGGAGAGCGCGCCGCGGCCGCTGCCGGGCGCCTTGAACTTGGAGCCGGGCGGGCGGCCGCGCTCGGCGCCGCGCAGGGCCAGCCGCCGGGCCGTCCCCCGCCGCCCGGACCCCGCCCCCCGCTGACCCGGGTCCCGCTGCGGCGCGCGTGGGGTCCCAGCCCCGGGAGACCCCTAGATCTCCGCCCGGCGCGTCCCAGCCGGGGGCGGCAGTGGCTGCACTTGGGGGCCCCGGCGTCCTGTGCGCGGGCTCTGTGGCGTCCGCATCTCGAGGGGTGCGTGGGGGGCTCCTGGGCTCTTGCACCCGCCGGCCCCGAATCCGTGGGAGCGTCTGCCGTGTGTGCGGCGGAGGGGTCCAGTACTTGCCCGTGGGTGCGCGGGCCGCGACGTGTCGGGTCCTCTGCTTTACGCGTCCATGTGTGCGTATCCACGTGTGTTTTGTGTTGCGTTTGTGTCAGAGCTTTGTGTGGGTACGGGACAGCTTGTGCGTCTGGGTAACTCGGCGACTGTGCCGGGTGCCCCAGCGGGACAGTGTTGTGAAACTGTGTGTATGTCCCTGGGGCCATGTGTCCCTGAGTGACCGTGGTGTGTCCTCGCGTGTGTGTGTGTGCGCGCGCGCGTATGTGGCGGTTGTGGGGTGGGAGTATTGTTGATGAGTGGGAAACTGTCGTGTGGCTGCGTCCCAGGGGACAGTAGTGTGTCGCTGTGTGCGTGTGACTCTGGCGCTGAGTGTCCCTGGGGACGGCTCCCCCCAGTTCCTTCTTTCCTGGAGCCAGGGCTGCTGGGGGCGGGGCAGGTCTTCCTCTGCCTCAGCAAAGCGCTTTCCCCAATCTCACCCCTGTCCGACCCCTTCACCTCTCCCAGCCTCGGGGTCCCCCATCCGCTGGGCCCAAGGTGGTCAGGGCTTGAGGTTCGGGCGCGAGGTGGCGCCGGGACGCGATCACCCAGAGGCTGCGCGTGCGCGGGGACCTGCCCCGAGGGGGCGGGGCGGCGGGGTTCCTCCCTCCCTCTGCGGCTGTGGAGGTCCCTGGGGGAGGGCTGTTGCCGAGGTGTGGGGCGAGGACGGGTCGGGGGGTGGCCAAGGAGACCCCTTAGCCTCCTACGCTGGAGAGACCCGAGTGGCGCCGGGACCCGCCCCCAGGCCGGCCTGCAGCACTTGCCCGGGTGGACCAGAAGCCCAGCAGGAGCGGAGTTCTCTCCTCGCCGGGGGAATCCACGCTGCACCCCGCCCCCACCCGGCGCGTTTTTATATAATTTTCTAAATATAAAAGTCTCAAGGCCAGGCCAGAGTCTCAGCTTTTTTTATTTGAAACCCCATCCCACTGGGGGACTGTTTGGGAAGGGAGGAAAGCTAGCCCCACAATGACACACTGGCACGCACACACACAAAATAGGGTCCCACGCCGATCCCCTGCACTCGGGGTCTCCTCTCCCCCGCCCACTGCCCCACAGGCTCCTGCGGAGTCAGACACACCCAGGTCTGCAGCGCACCGTTCCCTGGGGCTTGCCCGCCCTTTGTGCACATGTGCGCAGCAGTCAGAGCCCAGGCTGTGGCCCGCCCTCCCGGGCGTGTACACATAGCTGCACACGCGCAGGTACACACATACACGCTCCTTCACACAGAGATGGACACGTGGGCGCAGCACCCACACTTGTCCCCACCCTTGATCCCCTCCCTGCCCCTGTGTGTCCCTTGCACAGCCCAGGGGGAGTTAGTGAGGAGCGTCCTGGGGGAGGAGCAGAGATGTGTGTTTGTGGTGGTGTGTACCTGCCCCTGTGCCTGTGTGCACACCATGTGTCCTCGCGTGGGCGTGCTCCTAGGAGCCTGTGGGCTGTGCTTGTGGTGTGTCTGTGTGTCTGTGGCTGCTGGTGCACCTTGGGGGCAGATACGTCCACCCGTGGTTGAGAAGAGGCATGTTGGGGATATTAGTGAGGACGTTGTGTGTGTGCCTGTGTCCTGCGTGGGTCTGGGGGAGTCTGTGACTCTTTGCTCTGCTCTAGGGTGGAATTTGAGGCCAGGTCTGGAGACATTGCTCCCAGTGAGGGTCTGTTCATCAACTCTGTCTTGTGTGACTGTCGGGTTGGGTCTCCTGTCTGTCTCTGAGCCTGTGTGACGTGTTAGTTGTGTGCCTGTGTGTTCCAGCCCAGTGTCACATCCCACCTTTGAAGACCCTAACGTCCCTCCTAGAGCCTGTTTCTCATCTGTAAGATGGAACCCCCAGGGACCCCTTGCGAGGGTGGAGGAGAGCTGGCGTGGTCAGCAGGTGCACCCCTGGCTGGTGCGCCCCATGGGACTGCTGTGAGGGTTCCCGTGGGCCTTTGGCTGCTCTGAGTAGCCTCACTGTTGAGCAGTTAGCTTGTTTCTTAATTACATAGCCCCTGAATCATCTGAAGAGGATAAGAAGTATCCAAAGTATAACTGGAAGCCTTTGTGTTCATCGCCCCCAAGGGTGAGACCCACCTGCCACCCAGCTTGGTCTGAGCCATTGGGTGGAGCAGGCTGAGGTCTTCTGCAGGACCCCTGTGGGGCTGAGGTGTGCTGGCGGTGAGCCCTCACCTAGAGCCGGGCAGGGTTCCACCCAGCACGGGACGAAACCCAAGCCCACACATGTGCATTCTTATAAATGACACACACGTGCTTATCTCAAGGACACACTTGAAGTCTCATGTGAATCTGCGCATGTTTGCATGTTTACATAGGGACCCTGCACGTCCACGTAAAGGGTACAGTTGTATTCTCATAAAGGGTGCTGTGTGTCGATGGGTGCCCTATGTGTATTCTGTTAAAGATTCTAAATGAGGTTTTTGAGTTACCTTGCTGGGTCTGCAGCAGGGATGGCTGTGCTCTAGAGTGCATTTGACAATGTCTGGGGACATTTCTGATAGTCCACCTGGAGGAGAGGTGCTCCTGCCATGAATAGTGGCCCAGGATGGCCCCTCACAGAAGAGATGGTGCCCCAGGTGGCCCACTGAGGAGCCCGGCTCCTTATCTGGCTGCATAGTACTCTGGCCTGTGTCTGCCCGAGAATCACCAGACCAGTCCTGCAGACATGGGCATGGAGGCAGTGCCCCAATGGCTGGCACACTAGCATTAGTGTCGGGGGTATCCTATCTTTGTGCACCCGTATCTGGGACACACTTTCATTATTCAACAAACAAGCCACATTGTGGTAGCTGCTTCTGTGCCCACTCCCATCCCTCCACACAGATCCTAATCAGCCAGTTGTTTTCTGAAGAAACCACTACAGGCTGGGCAGTTGCTGGTTTAGCCACATCCCAGAGGGGTTGGAACTGTCATCACCCCATTTCACAGAGGGGGAAACTGAGGCAGGGAGCAGTTAGGCTCCTGCACAGACCAGGCAGCGACCTACACATACCTAATGTGCAGGTTGGGCAGCTGCAGACGTGGCAGGAGCCTCTCCTGCCTGCGGAGGGTTCTCCCGGCTGCCCCCTCGGCAGGAGTATTAGCATACCCTACACCAGCCTCACTGTCCGAGGTGTGTCCAGTCCTCATTGCCCTTTTACAGATGAGGAAGCTGAGGCTTCCAAAGGGCCATCTGTGCCCCCAAGCTTAACCTTCAAAAGAAGCCCTCCTGCATGAGAGGGACCCACACTGCAGACGCAGGCTGCGGTGAGGCTGCAGGGGAGCTGGAGAACGTTCTGAAGGCGACTCCAGCCTCTCGGTGTCTGTGCATTTGAGGGTTTACCCTCTGTGTTCATGGCATGTTTTAATTAAATATTGCCTTGGGTTGGCATTTGGATCCCCAGACACCTGTCCCCATCATCCTGGGGGTTTAAGTGCCCCCCTCCCGCCAGCTGCACAGTGAGTTTTAAAGGAATAACATTTATGGAGCTCTCATGATGTGCTAAGCGTGGTTTGAATAGATGTCACCCCATGCAGGGGGGAGTCAGGGAAGAGGGGCTGTGGGATCCTGCTACCTTGCAGGCCAGCAGTCCAACCCAGCCAGTTCCCCTGCCACAGAACACCACTGCAGACACCTTCCCTGGCCCTGGGCGTGGGTAGCTGCCCCAGGCTGGGGAGCGGGTCTTGTCTGGCCTCTGAATGCTGATGAGTCACCTAGGCCAGGCTTTCTAAGGATGTCTGGGTGGGCTTCTGCGGAAGGTCCAGGCTCTGTTATGCTGGGTTATTCTTATGCAGACCCACCCCAGCGGGTGGGCACTTTTAGGCCGCTTTGTTAGGAGGACCCCTGAGGTGGGGAGGTGGGAATGGAGACCCAAGCCTCCCGACCAGGCTGGGAGTGTGAACCTGGGGAGGGGCAGCCGGCCTGAGGCACCCTGGGGGTCCCACTCTGGGAGGTGGCCCGCCTCCCTGGCGGAGGAGGAGCAGCAGTGCTCTAAGAATGTGGGTTGTGGGCCAGGTGGCCAGCTTCCAAGGCCACGTTCGCGGTGCCTCATTTTCCCAGGCTGTGAAATGGGCTGTCCGCTGGGGCTGGGCACTGGAGGATGAAGTTTAAGGGTTCATCTGGCAAGCTGACGTCCTGCCTGGCCACCGTCCTCCTGGGTCTGCGCAGCAATATGGGAGAGGCCAGTTGCCCCCACCTCTTTGGTACTGGCTGAGCGGGAACAGATTCCTCTGTTAGTGGAGGCGCTTTTGGCCAAGGGAGGGGGCGTCGTTTCCAAGTCTCTCCAGCGCCGGAACTGCAGCCGGGTCTGGACGCGAGGCGGGAGGGAAGAGGGTGTCCCGGGAGCGCCCCGCGGTGCGCCCTGCGGGTCGTACATCTTTAAGGCGAAGGGCGCGCGCTCCCGCTGGCCTCTGCGCACGTCACTTCTTCATTCCTTCCCTCCCCCTTGGCTCGCTCCTGCCACTTCCCGGCCAGCGCGGGCGGGGGGGCGCCTGGACCTCCCCCGCCCCGGGTCCGCGCGGCGCCCCGCTTCCCGCTGGGCCCGGTGGGCAGCCCGGGGACCCGCCGCGGTCGGGGCGGGCGGCGCGGGGCGGCGGCCCTGAGCCGGCGGGCGGCGCGGGGCGCGGGGTCTCCCCTGCTCGCGCTCTTTTTTCCCTCGTTTCTTTGAAAGTTGGCCCGGAGGAGCGGGCGGCCCGCGGTGGGAGGAGACGCGGCGGCGGACGGAGCGGGAGGCGGCGCCGGCGCGGGAGCGGGGCGGAGCGGCGGCCGCGGGGGGGCGGAAAATGACTCAGTGAGTTCGGCGCCGCCGCCGCCGCCGCCCGGGATGTACTCGTCCCCGCTCTGCCTGACCCAGGTACGCGCCGCCGCGGGGCCCGGGGAGCTGCAGGCGGCGGGAACGGCGCGCGTCCCCCGCCGCCGGGCGCTGACCCCGCCGGACCCTGCGCCGCACGCCGGCCGCGGGACCCCTGGCGCTCGGGGCGCGGGGCTGCGGCTGCGGCTCGTCCTCCGCACTCGGCGCGGGGCGCGCTGCCGGCGCTCGGGGAGGTCGCGGGCGCCCAGCCCCGCGTCTCCGGGGGAACTCGGGGTCCCCAGCTCCGCGGCCCAGGTGGCGACCGCAGCCGCAGCCCGCGGGCGCCTTTGCCCGGTTACTGGCCCACGTGTGCGTGGAGGGGGAGGGGGCGCGCGAAGTTGCAGCGCGGGGCGCCGGAGGGGCGCCCACGTCCCGGTGTCCCCGCGCCCCCGCCGCCCCACCCCCAGCGCCCGCCCGGTGCGTTCGCCGCATCGATTCTGAATTATTGAGCTGCCCGAGCGGAGCGGCCGCGAGCCGCAGGGAGGCGGGCGGCGGGGTCTGGCCTGGGCACTGCGGGCTGCGCCCTCGCCAGCCCGGCACCTGCCCCTGCCCCCTCCCGCAGCGGCTTCTCGCCCTGGCCGCACTCCCAGACTGCCCTGGGCCGAGCCGGTGCAGTGACCCAGGGGGGGTGTGAGGAGGGGGCTGCCCTGTCCCAGGCCCCCCACTGCCTCCAGAGGCCCCCAGGACCACGCGGTTCCCAACTCACCACCCACCCCTCCAATTTTGCTGTGCGATTTTAGACCAGTGGGGTTCTGGCCTCAGTTTCCCCAAGGTGCCATGAGACTAAGGCAGGTGCAGGAGAGAGCCAGGGCAGGCCGCAGGGGTGGCAGAGGGGAGCCTGGCTGCTCTAGGCGCCCTGTGGGAGCGGGGAAGCCCTGCCTCTGCTCCCTGGGGTCCAGAGCAGGGTCCTGGGTGCCTGAGCCTGGAGTCCCCATTCAGGGTGGTTCTCACTGGCCCTCCTGCTGCCACTGAGGTGTCCCCACAGGGAAGGAGGAGCAGCTGGATGAGGGGCTTCCTGTGATCCCCAGTGACCTTGGATGAGCCCCTGCCCCTCTTCCTTTCCGAGCAGCTTCTGGGGAGGAGGGCTGAGAGCAGGTGTCTCCTGGATGCTCCACCAGACAGGGAGGGCTCGAGGTGGGCCTCTGCTGCGGGCTCTTGGGCAGGACTGGCAGTCTCTGCGCCTCCTAGGTGGCCTAGTGGTGCCTCTCCCTCCCTCTCCTCCCCTCCTAGCTCTTGGTGGGGGGCGGGGGTGGCTAGAGGGCCACCAGGCTGGTCCAGGGCCTGCTGCCGTGGAATTCCCCGTCAGGCTGGTCCAGGGACAGGCCTGGTCCACACTGCTGCGGAGGGGGGGGAGCCTGGCCGCTTGGCCCAGGAACTGGCTGTGCTCACTTTGCCTCTGTCCCCCATGGGGGTCAGCCAGGAGGGCTCGGGTGAAAAGCTGACAGTCCAGGGACTCCAGAGTCGGGTCCGAGTGCAAGAGCCACAGACACCAGACAGATGGGGACAGAGAGACCCCAGGCTGGCAGAGTCCCCACGGCAGGGGCTCGGGGCCCTTGGTTCCCCTGCAGTCCAGGTGTAGTCCTGCAGCTGGCTCCCCGCGGGCAGGACTACACCTGGCTCAGCCTCTGGCTCCATGGGGACCTCAGAAGGACCCTGCCCTCCCCGGGGACCCCCTGCTGGCTCTCTGGGTCCCCTCCGCAGTCTTGCTCCCCGACGTCTCTCATCGTGGTCTCTTTCTGTCTGTCTCCCTCTCTCCCTGCCTGTCTCTCCCCGCCTCTCTCTCTTCCTTTCTCCCTGTCTCTGCCCCTCAGTGCGTCTGTCTCTCCTGTCCCTGCTCCTGTGCCCCTCGCCTCCTGTCTGTGTCTCTGCGTACCCCCGTCTCTCTCTGGGTCTCTTACGTGGCCAATTCCACAACCTGGGCCTAACCTAAAATAGCTCCCTTTCAGCTGATCCGACCCGGATCCTTCTGGGGAGCCCAGGCCTGCGGGGGGCGGGGGCAGCGCTGGTGCCAGCCCGCGCTGTGCCACCGGGCCTGCCTGCTGGGGGGGCAGCGGGCTGCAGCGGGCAGCCCTGGAGGATTCTGGGAGCCTGTCCCGGTCTCCGCGGTGACTCAAACGCCTTTTCACTTTTACTCTTAAGAGGAACTGCGGAGCCGTTATTTCCATAAATCCTGCTGGCGGGAAGGCGGCCTCCCTGCACTTGCCCCACTCTGGGCCTCCCGCCCGCCGCCACCGCCACGTTAGTTATTCCGGGTTTGGGGCCAAATCCCTGTTGGCCGCCCTGCCCAGCCCGAGGATTCCCTGGCCCCGCTGGGCCTGGGCCACCTCCGCCCACCGCCCTCCCTCCTTCACTCACCCTCCCTCACCCCTCTTTTTACGGCCATTTCTCCAGCGTGGACACTGAGGCGGGCAGAGAGCCCTGGCCTGTGGGGTTAGAGAGGGCTTCACTGCAGGTCCCCTTGTCCCGAGTGGCAGGTGGGCTGGGGAGGCAGGAGGCCGTGGGTCCAGCCTAGGGTGGCTTCTGGAGGTGCATCAGGGGGTCCTGCAGGGAGGGACCTCAGAGCTGGGAGAGGGGCCAAGACTCAGAGAGGGTCAGGGCCTGCCCAGGGTGGCACAGCACAGTTATGGGGCCAGGATTTGGGCTGCTTCCAATCTGGCTGTTTGGCCTGGGCAGGTGGGGGCTCCCCGTGTGCCCCCCACTCACACAGAGGCCGGTTCCCTCCTGGACATCACAGCCTCTGGTGTCCCCGTCTGTGTCTCCCTCTGCCTCCCCTCCCCTCTCTGAGGGGAGGTGCCTCATGAGCCAGGGCCAGGCGCCCTGTAAATCACGAAGCTGAGATTCTGGCGAGTCAGCGTTCTCTCCCTCTCCCTCTCCCTCCCTCCCTCCCTCCCTCCCTCCCTCTCCCTCTTCCTGCCAGAGCCGCCTCCCTCCCTGTCTTGCACTAAATGGATGGGAAACACCACTGTGTCCCGCCAGCCTCACCCGCCCCGCCCCCGCGTGCGTGTCCCCGCCACCAGCCCAGGCGCACTGGCCTGCAGGGGGCGGAGCCTCCACAGCCACGCACACCAGATTCACGCTCGCGTGCAGGACGCAGCCCTGGTGGGGACGCCGAGGGCAGACCCAGTGTGTCCTTCAGATGCACAGGAAGGTCTTGCCCAGGATGCTGGGAATCCATTTGTCCTTGTCCCCAGTTTTGCAACTCTGGGGACATGACCTCAGCCCCCACTCGCCCCACACTGTTTCATCCGCATCTATCTGGCTGGTGAAGGTGGCCCTCAGCCTCCAGGGCCTCCGCTCCAGGGCAGCCTGAGGACTCCGGGGGCTGGGACGCTTGAGGTGTTTGGTGTGGGGTCTGGCACATAGTAGGTGTTCAGTAAATGCCTCTGGCACGGATGACAGCTTCTGCTGGCTGAGCGGGGACGCTGGACTTCCTGGGCCTGTTCACCCACATCAAGTGGGACATGAGCTTGTTCCCCAGGTCCCTCCCAAGGACTGCCTGGCACACAGCATGATAGCTGCAGCCCTGTGGCCCTTGGGCTAACGGCTGTCCCGCCTCCCTTCAGCACCCCCAGTCACTCTGCTGCACTGTCACTGCTCAGTGCAACCCCAACTTTGGGCCCAGTGAGGGGGCAGGGTGACCCAGTCACCCGGGTCCCCCCTGCCCAGGCCTGTCAGACCCAGGTAGGCGGACGGTGGCACGGGGTTCAGACAGTGGGCACAGCCTATGGGGCTGCAGCCTTGGCCAAGGGGCCACGCTGTGTGCTCAGAGGCCCAGGAGTAGGGCTAGGGGTGGAGACGGGGGGACCCAGTGCCAGCCAGGCTCCTTGTGGCTATGACCTTGGGCAAGTGACTTCAGCTCTGATACCTCAGCCTCCTCTTGACAGTGGGGTGAGCCTCGTTTCCAGAGAGTTAGCCTCCCCAGCCCTCAGCTCAGCCTCAGGCTCCTCCAGGGACACTGAGGTATGGGGGGGGGCGGGTCCAGGGCCACCTCAACAAGGGTCTCCACTCTCTGGACTCACCCAAATTCTTTCCTGTTTCCCCCAGGGTCCCACACAACCCGCCTGTCCCCATCCTGCCTTCCCTCCTCCCCCTGCTCCAGCCACACAGCCTCCTCTACTGTGCCTCCAGGCTCAGTCATACCCCAGGGCCTTTGCACAGGCTTTCTCCACCTGAAAACCCCTACTCTGGATTGCCATCATTCAGGTCTTTATTCGAGTGTCCTTTTCTGCAAGAGATCTCCTGGGTCTCCACCTGAACACCTCCCACGGACTCCCTGCCTCTGCTCCTCTAGACGCCTGCCGAGTGCTCTGCCTGCGTCACACATTCCTCCACTGGCTCAGCATCCGCCCGTGCCCCACACCAGGACCCCGTGAGCCTGATCCCGGTCATGCCCCAGAACCAGGCCGGGCAGGTACACAGCAGGCCCCCAGTGAACTGCAGCCCCAAGCCCCTCCCTGCTAGGCTTCGCCGTCACTGGCTCCAGGGCCACAAGCTCTGGCTGTGGCTGCGGGTGGGCTTGGCACACGTGAAGTTTGCCAGTCACGTGGCCTTGGGCAAGTCCTCTAGCGCGGAGAAGAGGACGCTGGAACTGAGGCTTCGAGGGCCGCGTAGGAGTGTGGGCTCGGGCTCCACAGGCATGAAGGCAGGAGATGGAGCGGCTGCCAGGGGCTGTCAGGGTGGGGCTCAGCCCACAGGTGTCCAGGGTGGAGGGCCCAGCAAGGCCTGCGCGCCAGTGTCCACCTCCCACGGCTCTTCTCTGTGGTCAGGAAGTCCCAGTGGCTAGTTGGGCTTTCTGGGAAAGGCCCGTCCCTGTCCCTGTGCCGCCTTGGATCTCCGGCTTCCAGAGCGAGGGCAGGGGCCCGGCCCTCCCTGTGCCTGTCCTGCAGTCGTGCAGAAGGACAAACAGGCCCACCGTGCAGTGGCCGTTTGCTCCTGGGTCACGGACTGGAAGTGGAGGCCGACGCCACCAGGCCTCCTTCCCTGGCACTGGGCGCCTCAGCCTCGGGCCCCAGGTTGGAGACAGTGGGCTGAGACCCCAGCCCCGGGGTCCGGGCGTAGGTCGGAGTCCTGGGGGAGGCGTCGCGGGCTGTGCCCAGCGCAGAGCCCCTCAACCCGCCGGCCCTGCCGTCTCGCTGCCCAGCAGCCTGAGGGCATGGGCAGTGCTGGGGACGAGGCCCCGACTGTTGTAGGCCTTGTGGGACAGAGTGGCTGGCCCGGCTGCTCACCTGGGCTGACCTCCCACCCAGGCCGAGGGAGGAGTGGGCGGCAGTCCCTGACCCAGTTACAGGGTGTTTGTCTTCCTGTCTCCGTGACCAGCGGGGTCACCTATGACGTGGGCCCACCCCTGCCCGCCTCCCTGGAACCTCTCCCAGGAAGGTGAGGGGCTTCGAGGAGGCAGGAGCTGGGGAGGGGGCCTCGGTGGGAAGGGCTCCAGAGGGAGGTCCTGGGACAGAAGGTGGCCCTGTGCCTGCACCCCAGCCGCCCTGCGGCGCTGCCCATCAAGACTGCAGGGAGCACCAGGGTCGGGGTGGCAGCATGGTCGCAGCTGCCCTGGCCTCCTGCCCACCCAGGGACCTGGGCCTCCACCAATCTCCCACCTCCTCTCTGGCCAGGTGGCCCGGGCTCTGGTCCCAGCTCTGCTGACCAGCTGGGTGACCCTGGACAGAAGGCTTCCCGTCTCTGGGTCTCAGATGTCTCCTGGCATCCAGACATGGGGGGTGGGTGGCCCCATCCTCCCTCGGCCTCAGCTGGTCAGTTTGGGGGAGGGGGGCAGTGGGAAAGAGCCCCAAGGTCCAATCCCGGCCACAGCTGTCACGGTGACTCACACTTCAGGGGACGTTGGAGAGGGGAGCTGAGCTGGTACCAGCCGAGCCCGTCCTGCCCCGCCCTGGCTTCACCAGGCGGGAGGCTATTTTGGGAGCCTTGGTGATAGGCCGGGTCCCATGTGTACTCCCTCCAGCACCCCGCGGCCAGGCGCCGATGGAGCAGGGAGCAGGCCTGCAGGTGCGACAGGTCCAGCCACACCCAGCTAGAAAACAAGCCTGGGGTCCAGAGGGCTGTGTCTGGGCTCCTGTCTCTGACCCTCTCAGAGTGGCTCTGGGCAGGAGAGCTGGGGCTTCTCTGTCTCCTGGGGATCAGCGGCGGTGAGAACAAGGACGCCCTCAAGAATAGCAAAGTTAATAGTGACCAGCGCGGTGGCTGTGATCTGGGGCCCGGAGGACAGTGGCCGCAGGAAGCAGCTCCCCTTCCTCTTTCTCTTCTGGTCCCCATGCACCGCGAGACCCAGCTGGCGATCCCCAGCTGGCGATCCCTGCATTTCATTTTCCTCTCTGAACAACGGGGTGGACAGGGGCCTCCTCGTGGCCTGGGTGGCTCTTGGAGGGCCCCCTGGGGCTGAGGCTGTTTGCCGGACTGTTCTCTGGGCCCCTGCTCAGCCTCAGCGTCCTCAGCTGTGAGTGGGGATCATGGCTGGTCAGTGCTCCGTCATGGTGGTGGGGGGTGGTGGGGCACAAGTCACTGCCCGGGCATAGGTCTTAGCGCCTCCCTGGCCTCTGTCCATCTCTGGGATGGGTCTTCCCGAGACAGAGTGGAGTTGCCAGGTTCCCTCTCCCCAGCTCCTGCCTCGGGCCTCAGTTTCCTCATCTGCACAGTGGGTTCGTGGGAACAGGGAGGAGAGGCAGTGGAGGGCCCTGCCAGGGATCTCCCCTCCTACCCAGACGCATCTGCATGTGTGGCCTCTTGGGTGCTTGGCTTTCCTGGCCCCTGGCAGGCCCCTGGGTCTGCAGGGAGCAGCACCCTTGCGCAGCCCCGCCCGGCCCTGGCCTGTGCCGCGGCCTCTGCATGCGGCTCCCGGTCCTCAGTGTCCTGGTAACGTCAGAGCTGGCCGAGGCAGCCCTCACAGCCGCCTGGTTCCCTGCACTCATTGAGCACCACCGTTTGCTGGGTCCTGCTCTGGGCAGTTCCGACCAAGGCCCAGGGTGTCCTTTTGTAAACCAGATCTCTGTGCACGGTGTCACGTGCATCACTGAGACCTCGCCTGTGGCTAGCTCTGCAGGACAGGGCAGAGCCGGGCCTTGAACACCCCTGACCCGCGGCCTCTCCCCGCAGGATGAGTTCCACCCGTTCATCGAGGCGCTGCTGCCGCACGTGCGCGCCTTCGCCTACACCTGGTTCAACCTGCAGGCGCGCAAGCGCAAGTACTTCAAGAAGCACGAGAAGCGCATGTCCAAGGACGAGGAGCGCGCGGTCAAGGACGAGCTGCTGGGCGAGAAGGCCGAGGTGAAGCAGAAGTGGGCGTCGCGGCTGCTGGCCAAGCTGCGCAAGGACATCCGGCCCGAGTGCCGCGAGGACTTCGTGCTGGCCATCACCGGCAAGAAGGCGCCGGGCTGCGTGCTCTCCAACCCCGACCAGAAGGGCAAGATGCGGCGCATCGACTGCCTGCGCCAGGCCGACAAGGTGTGGCGGCTGGACCTGGTCATGGTGATCCTGTTCAAGGGCATCCCGCTGGAGAGCACGGACGGCGAGCGCCTGGTGAAGGCGGCGCAGTGCGGCCACCCGGTGCTCTGCGTGCAGCCGCACCACATCGGCGTGGCCGTCAAGGAGCTCGACCTCTACCTGGCCTACTTCGTGCGCGAGCGAGGTGAGGCTGCGCCTGCGCGCAGGACGGCGGGGCGGGGCGCGGCCTGCGCGGGTGGGGCTGGACGCGGGGGCAGACCCACCCAGGCCCCACGGGACGAGTGGCAGGGAGTCCCGCGAGGCGGCCTGCAGGGGCCTGGGGGAGATGTGCTGCAGGAGGGCCCAGGGCCCGCAGGGGCACCGCCAAGCTAGAGGTGGCCCGTGGCTGCGGATCTCAGCTGGATGTAGGCCTCAGGGGCCTCTGGTGGCTCTGCCCTGGAGGGTCAGGGACAGGCATGGAGGAGGAGAGGCCATCTTGGGCCTCTGGGGGAGGCTGGGGGATCCTGGGGCTGCTGTCATGGCCCCTGGTTATGGCCATCCACGCTGTGAGTGGCAGCTGGGTGCCCTGGGCTCTGGCTCCGAGTGGCCAGCCCTGCCAGCTGCTGTTCGCTGGCTCCGCGGGCACACGTCCAGCACTGAGGCCAGGAGTTTGCAGGGCAGGGAGATAGTGGCAGCTTCCGGAGGAAGAGGTGTGGCTGAGCCGGGCCTGCGGGATGGCTAGGCACAGTGGCCGCTGGGTGCCCAGGTGGGCAGGGTGTGCAGGCTGATCCCTGAGGGGGGCTGGGTCCTGCCGCTTCTTGGACTCGAGCCTCAGTTTCCTCGAATGTAAAATGCAGCTTATCAGGGTCCTAGCTCGGTGGCGCTGCAGGCAGCTCCACAGTCTGGTGTGTGGCAGCTGAGGCCCTCTCGTGTGCACAGAAGCACACCCTTGCCCTCCCGGGCCCAGGCTGGGGCTGGGGCACACAGTCAGGTGTGCCCGAGGGGCACACGCAGTGGCACCCCAGCCCCACCCTGCAGCCGTGTGCCTGGGGCTGGATGCCCAGGTTCCAGTGCGGCCTGGCCTCCTGGCTACGGGACCTGCCCCGTTCCACCCTTGCTCCTCTGTGTGACAGCAGAGCTGCCCAGCTCCGTTGAGGCTACGGGTGGACAAGGGGGACGTCCGGTCGCCAGGGAACAGGTGGAGAGACCAGGACAGGGCTCCCCAGGGTGACCTTGAGTCCTCCATCTTGACCCTGGCCTCCGCCCAGCCTCCCCCTTACTGATTAGCAACAAATTCTCTGGGGCCTGCAGGGGAGCCGGCCGGGGTCGCAGAAGCAGGTGCTCAAGGTGACCCGCTGCAGGGGGCAGCGGTCTGCTCATTGCCATGCGGGTCCTGGTCTCGCTCCCACCACGTCCAGCCCCGCGCCCGCCCCGCCCCCGCCTCCCTGCGCTGAGCTGATAAAATTTTGAAGCGAGTTTTCTGCCTCGTCAGCACAATCTCTGGGCGCCTCCCCCACCCTGCAGGCCCCCAGCCCGCGGTGCGGCCAGCAGACCAGGCCTGCGGCCTCCCCAGACACCTTCGCGTCCAGCGGCCACACCTTTGCCGGCCAGCCTGGCCAGCCTCCTGCCCCGAGGCTGAGGAAGGTCAAGGCTGTGCCCTCCCTCGCTCCCAGCCGCCCCCAGCCTCCCCAGGGGAATCCCTGCTCAGAGTGGCCCTGGCCACCTCACCACCAGCAGGCTGGGTGAGCCGGGGCCAGTCATCCACCCTCTCTGTGCCTCGTTCTTGTGGACAGAACTGAGACAGACACCAGAGGAAGGCGGGTGCCCACGGTGCCCACGGTGCCCGCTCAGTGAGACCCTCTGTGGCTGAGGACAGGCTGCAGAGCCCTCCCCTGTGGAGAGCTCCCGCGTCTGCGGCCGTTCCCTGAGGGCTCTCCAGTTCCCTTCCTTTCTGGAGTCACCCTTGTACCCATTTTACAGAGCAGGAGACAGAGGCCCAGAGAATGGGGGGACACCCGAGGGCACATGCCGAGAGGGCAGGACCCAGGCAGCCTATGCTGCCCACAGCCCGTGCTCTGCTCTCCCTCTGGTGGTGCTGGATGGTGGCGCAGAGGTGGGCACCTGCACAGCGTGGCATGGCCCTCCTGGCTGGGCTGTGCTCTAAGGTCACAGGCTGTCCTGCAGGACCCCACACTAATCCCAGTTCTGTGCCTCTGGGCCAGGACCTGTCCTCTGGCTTTAGAGGCTGTTTGGAGCCCAGCAGCTGTCCGTCTGATGACAGGGGACTGGCCACCACCTCCTTTTCCCCCAGGGCTGGAGGGGCCCTGCGCAGGCCAGAGTGCCCTGCCTGGCTTCCGCAGCCTGTGGGGTGGCTGTGGCCAAGCTTCACAGGGAGGTGGTGTGGGCCCCGGGGCGCAGGGTGGCTGGGCACCTGCCACGTGCCCAGAGGAGGCCTGGCCTCTGTCAGACGCAGGCAGGGGATGGTGGACAGGGACCATGGGGCCCCAGAGTGAGAGAGGACACAGACACACTGACTGGGAGACCTTCTGTGATGCAAACACAGGAGGGCTGCCCCTGTGCCTGGGTCTCAGCTGTCCTCAGAGGCCTGTCCCCACCTTTCCAGGGACATCAGGTGGATAGAGGGGCTGCATCCCCTGGAGAATCTCAGGCCTCCCTCCTGGGGGTTATTTTGGGAGATGGAGAGGTGGGGACAACCATGAGAGGGTCCCCTGGGCATGGCTGTGGGCAGTTGAGCCCAGGACATCCACCTGGTGCCCCGGTGGCTACTGGGGCCTGGTTCCCAGGGCTGGACATGTGTGTGTCCCAGGGCAGCCTAGGCAGCTTTGGGGGCCCTGACGGAGGTGATGAGAGAGCCACCGTGGGGTACTGGGGCCGCCCACATGAAGAGTGCTCTTGAGAGGGGGCTGGGTGAGAAGCCAGCAACCAAAATGAACAAGAAAAGAAGAAGGTGGTGTCGGCTGAGGCCAGACAGGGCAGGGAGGCTGCAGCCAGCCACTCTGCCTGGGGAAAGCCACCCAGGAGAGGTGACTTCTAGCATGAGGCCTGAAGGAAGTGGGGCAGCCAGCAGGAAGTGGAGGGGAGCTGGGAGCAGCCAGTGCAAAGGCCCTGAGGCAGCTGAGCTGGGAGGGCTCTGAGGCTGTGGCGGGGCAGGGCCTGGGAGCAGCTTCACCGGGAGCCTGGCTCTGACCTGCCTCGCCTGTGGGGAGCCTAAGGAACCAGGGCGCACAGGGAAGCTGCTGGCCAGGGCCTGCCGCCCAGCCGGGCCTCCCCGCCCCCTCTGGCAGCCCGAGAAACCCGAAGCGCGGGCGGGCGCGGTGCCAGGGTGGGGGAGGGGCTGCCAGGCCCGCCCGCTCCGGCAGCTGCCAGCCCAGATGGTGCCCATCTGCTGACGCCGCTGTGGGCCGGCCTCTCGTTCCCGCCTCGCACGGTGCCAACCTCCTGCAGCCTGGCGCCTGCAATGGCGCTGTGGGCTGGCCGGGAAGCCCGAGGCTGCCGGAGGGGCTGGGGGTCCCGGAGCGCGGAGGGACGCGGGGAGGCCTGGCCCCGCCCGAATGGGGTGGCCAGGCAGGCCGGCTGGCCATGGTGACGGCGGCAGCTACCGGGTCCAGTGCCCTCTGCATGCCAGGCCGGGCTGCTAGACATCCTCCTGTTTCCTTCCTTCCTCTTTTTTTGTTAATTTTCTTTCTGTCTTTGCCGTGTTGGGGACAAACCAGGGCTTGGGCGTGCCAGGCTGGCGCTGCCCCTGAGCCCGCCCCAGCCCTCACTGCGCATTTCGGCTGCTTTGACTCTCCGCCATCCTGGGAGGAAGGGACTCTGACCTTCTCCCACGGCCCGATAAGGAAGCAGAGGCCCAGAGATGGTCAGCCACTTGCCTGAGGTCACACAGCTCCCAAGAGGCAGAGCTATAACAAGACCCTTGGGGTCCTTTAGAAAAAAAGTGAACCCCCTTTTTTGAAAAAACAAATTTTAAACAGCCCTTTGAGGTTGTGCAATGAAAGCCACGTCTCCATGGCGGACAGTGGTAAATACGGAGTGAACGAGTCCTCACTACCAGGGAAGACTGGCTCCGTGCCTGCGGTGACCAGCTGGGGACCAGGGCTGTGGCCTGGCCTCAGATGGCAAGAGGAAGGGCCTCAGTGGGGGCTGTGGGGACCTGCTCGGCCACAGCCCTGCCTGGCCTGCTCTTTCTGGTCCTGGAGCCTCCGCTTTGCTAACTGTGAAGTGGGGAGAAGGGGGGCTGCGCCCCAGGAGCTGAGGGTAGGGCCGGCGTCCCGAGAAGCATACAGCAGGCACTCACAGGTGCTCATTCCTCCTTGGACCTGCCCTAGCCCCAGAGGCAGGGGCTCCGGCTCTGTGCTGAGAGTCCAGGTCTCCTTCTCATCCCAGTGAGGAAACAGGGACACTGATGACCCCGGAGCGGCTGTCACTGCTGCCAGGTGTCTGGTGGCGGGGGCCAGGGCTCCTGGCATCCCCTGGCCCCAGCAGCCAGGTGGACAGCCGCCCGCCTGTGCAGGGAAGGTGGCTGCGGGCAGGGTCCAGACACCAGCTGAGCGTGTATTTTTAGGGAGCGCAGGAGGCCTTGGGCTCGTGTCCGGTGAGAGGGATGGACAGGTGGGGGCACGGCCAGCAGGGTGAGGACCCTGGGCTCCAGCTGTTCCAGGAGCCGCCCCCGGGCAGGACCGGAGCTGGGGTGCGGGAGCCCTGGCGGGCAGGGCGGGGGCACACGCGCCCTGTGCCTGCTCTGCCCGCGACTGCGCAGGACGCATGCCGGGCTGGTGTGCCCAGTGGTGAGCGCCTGCCTGGCAGCCAGGAGGCCCGGCTCCGTCCGCGCCCCCACAGGAAGGTGCTGAGCTACTGTTTGCGCCTGCCGTTCGCCATGATTTTAAAAATCAGTTTGCCGCTAACGCTAATAATGGTGAATGGTACCATCACCTACGATGACGATCACCCACGTGTCCTGTATGGTCACGTAACATTGGTGAGGAGACTGTCCACGGAATAGCCACCATCACTGCTGTAGTTTAGCTCCCAGCTCCGCCTGCTGGTCAGCTGTGCAACCTCAGGCAAGTGAGTGAACATCTCTGATCTCCATTTCCTCATCAGAAGGGGCAGGAGGGTGCAGTGAGCTTAGTAAGACAGGAAGGTGACCTGTCACAGGTGCTGGGTGCTCAGAAGGCTGGCTCCCCAGCGAGCAGGACCACGGAGACGGCCTGCCTGTGCCCGCGCACAGTCTGCACACACAGAAGCAGGTGCGCGGAGGCTCCGGGGCCCTAGGGAGCCACGTCCATCCGGGCGGCGCTCAGCCCTCTTGGGAGTGGCAGGACTGGGCGGTGGCACTTTGCACCTGTGGCCGTCACCCGGCGTGGCGGGGCTGCAGTTGGCACTCTGGCCCTGTGCCTGGGCGCTGGGAGCGGAGGAGGCTGAGGGCAGCTGGGGACAGGGACAGGGCTTCCTGAGGAGGGAGGCTCTGGAGTCCCCAGGTTAAAATGGCTTCTAGATCCCGCGGGCAAGAACCCTGGATTCTCAAGGACTAAGTCCTGGGACTTCCCTGGCCAGGGTCTGGATGGCCAGGCAGTTCTAGAACTCCCTGCCCAGGGCAGCTGGCCCTGGACAGCCGTCCAGCACGCAGGCCTCGGGTGTCTGAGGCACCGCTGCCCCAGCAGTCAGGACTCGAGGGCTGGCAGCATCTCCGGCCTTGGCCGTCGGGGTCTCACAAGCACGTCTCGGTTTGGACAGGCTGCATTTGAGGTGCCCAGTGCCACACGTGGCCGGTGGCAGCCGTGCTGGGCATCATGGCAGGGATACCGCGAGCTCTGGGGAGCGCGAGAGCAGGTCTGGAACCTGGCTGGCCTCCAGGCTCAGGCCTCTGGCGTCTGGGAAGTCCCCGGCAGGCTCGGCCAAGGCCAGCACTCGGGAGCTCTTGGACTGGGCTTCTGCACGCCCGGGGACAGTCCTGGACGCTCTCGGGCTGCATCCAGAACACCCTAGAACTCTCTAGCTCTGACCCAGAAAGTGCAGGCCCCAGCGAGGACGCTGTTCTGGGTGGCAGGTGACCCAGGAGTGGGGAAAGAGCTGGCTCCTTCCATCCTGGGTGAAGCTGGCTGTTGGTGCTCCCTGGCCCAGGGCTGGAGCCCTGCCCATCGCCCCTTCCTGGCCATGTGATCTCGGACGCTGGGCTTCCTCCTGGTGGGCAGATCCGTGGGAGAACTTCCCACGAGGCTGCCAGGGCGCTCCTAGCCCACCACCCAGAGCGCTGTCTGGAAGGCCGTGGCGGTTCTTGTCCGTGGTGACGTCCCCCCAGGCTGGTCTGAGTGCTCGGTCTTGGGGTGCACACGGGGAGACCACAGCGCGAGGGCCTGGCTCATCTGAGCTTGTCCGTCTCAGCTGACGCTCACAGGGACCTGCTGAGGTTGGGATTACCATTAGCTGCATTTATAGATGGGGAAACTGAGGCCCAGAGAAGCAAAGTCAGTGGCCCAAATTGCACAGCTAAGAGGAAGTCAGGATTCAAGTCCACGTCTGAGAGACTCCAGGGCCCACTCTGGTCCACGCTCAAGGGGATGTTTGGGGGTGTCAGAGAACTTCCCAGAGCGTCCCAGGTTCCCTCCTTTGGGCCTCGAGGGCTTTGGTACAGGTGACAGGCAGCAGGTGCAGCTGGATCAAGGAGCACCTTGGGGCTGCAGCCTGGCTGGCCATGGGCAGCCTCAAGCCTTGACCTGCTTGGCCAGGGCCTGGCAGGGGGCGATGGGGCTGGTCCACGGTGCTATCTGCTTGGCCCTCAGCCCCAGCCTCCCTGCCCCCATCCCGCCCGTGGGCTGCCCGGAGGTGGCATGGGCAGCTGAATGGGCCCCTTGTTCCTGGCCACACCCTCCCCTTGGGGTCACCCTGGGACATGCCAAAGCAGTGTGCTGCCTTAAAGGGCCAGCGCCCAGAGATGGGGGTGGTGCCGACCTCCCCAAACCCACCTACCGGGGAGGGCACAGGAGGTCCCGGGGGAGCTCTGTGCCCAGGTGCCCCAACTCTTGGGCGGAGGCGTGGGCACGGGCCGGGGAGGCTGCCTGGAAGAGGAGGCGAGCAGGGCTTGTGTCCCACCAAGGACAGTCCCTGCCTCCTGTGCCTCAGTTTCCCATCTAGGTCAGGGTCCCCATCTCGGGTGCCGGGCGGACGTGCGTCCCCGAGCCAGGATCTGTGCAGTGAGGGCCTCCTGTTTGCACGTCCTCATCTGTGTGGACGGGGCCTCGCCTCCTGCGCGCCCAGCCCCGTCCCCAGGAGGGCAGCCGTGGCATTTATTGAGCACTGACTCTGTACCGGGCCCTGCCAAGGAGGGTCCCGCTGGAAGCCCCACTTTACAGAGGGGGCGGAGAGGCGCAGCCTGGCGCCCGTCCCCCTGGGGCTGTGCAGCTCCAGGTGCCCACGGGCCCTCTCTGGGCCTGTTTTACCTTTAGTGCAATGGGAGCGTCAGCCCGCCCACCACGGGCTGGGGACCCCACTGCCACCTGGGCAGCTGCCCCCGGGGTCTGAGGCGTCCCCAGGCGGGGGCCAGCACAGAGGCCCGAAGCCTGGCTGCCCCAGGTCCTCTGTGAGGCGGCTCCCAGGCCCAGGCCAGCCGCAGACAGCCCGGGACAGGGTGCTGCCGGGTGGACAAGCCTGTCCTCGCCTCCTTATGTAACCGGGTCACCCGGGGGCAGCGGCCCACTTACATAAGGGAGGCGGGCCAGCGCCCGGCGGGGCAGGGGAGGCTCTTAAAGGGGCCGATGCCCGGGGTTCAGGCCTGCTCGCCCCTGTGCTGCTGCCCTGGGTGTGGCTGCCACTTGCTCTTCAGGGGCACAGAGCCCTGTGCCGGCCGGGGGCTTGGCTGTGCTGCTGCCCTGTGAGGCACCCAGCCGCCCAGGCTCCTGAGTGTCCGCTGCTAGGCGGTGGGCATGGGGTCCTGCCCTTGCAGCTGGCTCATGGTGACCTCGGACAGGTGACGTGCCCCTCCAGACCTTGGTTCTAAGGAGACGTCATAAGTGCCAACTGTGTGCCTGGCACTGTCCTAGGCCAGGGGACACTGTGGTGATGTGGCAGATGCCCCGGGTTGGGGCACAGTCCCGGGGGGCGATGATGGAGACGTGATGTCAGCGCCAGCCAGCAAGTGGGTGGTCGGGCGCGCAGGGCCGTCTGCAGGAGGGCAGGAGGCCTGTCTGGGCCCCGACACTACAGCAACCCGAGCCAAGGAACCAGTACTGAGGAACGGGGGAGGCACAGCCGTGCAAAGGCCCTGGGGCAGGCCCAGGCCTGGTGTGTTGGAGGCTCAGCAAGGAGCCGTGTGGCTGGAGCAAGGGGAGCAAGGAAAGAGGCAGGGAGGGGACAGGGCGGCGTGTGCTGGGCCTCGTGGCTGCAGAGGTGGCTTTCTGGGGAGGTGGACACCATGAGGGCTTGAGAAGAGGAGACAGGGGGCTGCTCAGTGCTCACAGGGGCCCCTGGCTCTAGCAGGTGTGGTGGGAGCTGGGACCCTGGCAGCAGGGCCTTGGGGGCAGCCTGCAGAGCAGAGCAGGGGATGGACTCGGTCATTCTGGAGCTGAGACCTCTGTGGTTACAGCCAGGCCGAGGAGCAGGGAGGGGCCGGGCAGCGGCTCCTGGTCAGGACGTGGTGGGGGTCAGCGGCTGGGCTGGAGGCCTGGGGGCCCAAGGCTCCCACCAACCCGGTGCCCCAGCTACACCACTGCTCACAGGGCGGCCGAGCTTCCACTGCCCTGTACGTGGGGTGCTGACCTCCGCCTGCGCTGTGGCTCGGTGGACACCCAGCACGGGTAGGTGGCCACTCAGCGCTGGGCAGGCTCGAGGCTCAAGGCTGGAGGCCGAGGCAGGAGGCCCAGAGCCCCAGAACCACCTGTGCCCACAAAATGCCACCAACGCACCCAGGTGTGCCCCGGCCGGCTCCTCAGCCGCACCCTAGTTCTGTGCCGAGAGGGGGTCATGGTCACCGGCTGCGCCTGGGCAGGTCCTGTGTGGTAACTTCTGGGCTGAGGCCGTCACAGCTCTGGGCCCCTGTGACGGCAGGGAAGCGAGGCCCAGGCTGGGCCGGTGGCCAGGGGCTCCCTGAGGGGCCCTGTCGCCTCGGCCACCCGGCTGGTGGACAAGGTCCTGGTGCTGCAGCTCGGCCTCGCTGCCCCCGGTCAGTCTGCTCAGCCAGAGGTCCAGCTGCACCAGGCATGTGGTGGGGGCTTGGCCAAGAGAGGGCGCGAGGACAAGGACCTTGCCGCTCCCTGCCCGCGCCCCTCGGCCAGGCGAGCCGCCCACACACCTGGGCCCCAGCTGCAGTGCCCTGTCCCCAGGAGCCCCCAGGGCGGCGCTACCCTGGGGTCCCTCCTGATGTGAGGGCTGGGCAGGGGTGTCTCGACAGCCATGTGGCCTGGGCGGAGCCCTGGAGGACAGGGGCCTGCGGCCCGGCCTCCCCAGCATGACCAGCCGCCCCACCCTAGTGGCCACCCCACACGAGGCCACCGCTCCCATCATTTTTTTATTTTTATTTTTTGGTACCAGAGACTGAACTCGGGGCCCTCGACCACTGACCACGTCCCCAGCCCTATTTTGTGTTTTATGTAGAGACAGGGTCTCACTGAGTTGCTTAGGGCCTCGCCGTTGCTGAGGCTGGCTTTGAACTCGCATCCTCCTGCCTCAGCCTCCCTAAGTGTCCCATCTTTTTTCTGCAAGCAACTCTGAGCACCAGCTGTGTGCACATCCCTGCGAGACCACCAGGGGGAGGAGGCTCCTGCCCCTCCCTTCAGGCTCCTGGGTGCAGGGACGGCTCGGGGTCCCAGGCCCTGTGTGCTGGCTGCCACCAGACCTGGGCCAGCCCGTCCTCCGCAGCCTGTCCCCCGGCCAGTTCGCAGCTGCAGCTCTGCCTCTGCAGCGGAAGCCGAGGCGCAGGGAGGCCGTGCACCGTCCCCAGGCTCCCGGGCCCTGGGCTGCGCAGTGGTGACAGCCGGCCCTGCCTCACGTGGCCGCGTGGCCTCCTCAGGCACCAGGAAGGTGCGGGTGGCAGGTGGACAGCGGGTCAGCCCCTCCCCCAGGGGACACGTTGACATTGAGGACAGGAGCCTGGCTAGGCGCCTGTGGGTATATTTAACCCGCTGTCACCTCCGGGGCCACCCCAGCATGGTTGTGCTGTGTGGCACTGTGGGCTGTGCGGCACTGAGGCAGGTGACGGGCTCGGCTCACCACCTCCTGGTGCCACCTGCTCGCCCGGGTGCCACGGGCCCTGGAGGGGAGCCCAGGCCCGGGGCCTCTCCTGGGCTCACGAGATGGCCGCCCGGCCAGAGAAGCATCTGGAACAAAATGGCCGCCGGGTGGTGATGTCACTGGGAGGCCGGGTCTCGAGGCTCTGGGCTGGGCGAGCCCCGGCCTGTAGCCTGGAGCGGGCCGGAGTGGCCCCATGCAGCAGCCCTGGGGTCCCCTAGGCCTCCAGGGACACGGCCAGGCCCTGGGCCAGGCAGGCAGCGTTGGCCTCAACCCTGACCTGCTGGCCCGAGGTGTCCAGGGTCCCCGCAGGCCTGCAGCCGGCCCGGGAGGGAGCAGAGCCAGCCGGGGGCAGGGACGCTTTGAAAGTGATTCCCAAGCAGGTTGGCGGCCGCCCAGGCGCTAGGCGGAGGGAGATGGAAACTATGGTGCAGACTCCAGGAACCCGGGAGGCCAAGCGGGGAGGCTGCGCGGGGAGGCCGGGCCGAGGCCAGTGTCTGGGGGGGACACCTGCCCAGTCCTGGCCAGGCCTCCTGCACCATCCCCGGGGCCCTGGGTGCCGTGACGATGTGCTGAGCAGGCTGGGCAGAGGCGTCTCCTCTCCGCTAGGACATGGAGGCTCAGAGGAGGAAAGCTCCTCTGCTGAAGTCACACGGGCGTTTGGGGACATGTGGCCCAGGGCCTGTGGGAGGGGTGGTGTTCAGGGACTCCTTGAGGCCTTGGCAAGTCCAGGTCCAGTCCTGCCACACTACCAGGGAAGTCCACTTCAGTCTAACCCCCTGAGCGGCTGAGCCTGGCCGGCAGCCTCGGACACGGAACCGGTGTGACAGAGACTGAAGTCACTTCAGTGAGCCAGCAGAATGTGCAGGGAGGGTGCCGGGCAGAGGGACAGCGTGCAAAGGCCCTGGGGTAGGAGGAGCCTGGCGTGGGGGGCACTGAGGAGTCTGTGTGGCTGGAACCGAGCGCGGCGGGAGGCAGGGAGGGGACGGGGCAGGTCCTGTCCTGCAGGGGCCCGTGGGCCACAGAGAGGACTCGGGCTCTGACCCCAAGGACGGTAGGCAGAAGAGGGACTTGCCCGTTTCCCCTGAGGAGCTTTACGTGCTATTTATAGAGCCACACTCAGCTGGGGGCAGTGGGGCCAGGACAGAGGCCTGGACCAGGGCCAGGGGCGCGAGTTGGGTGGCCGGAGCTGGTGGGGGAGAAGGGCCAGAGGGACGGCCCTGGGGGAGCACGGGCGCGAGGCCGGGCGGTGCCTGCAGGACAGGGAGGCTGGACGCGGCCCCCAGGGCCCGGGCACGCGGGTGACGCCAGCAGCCGGGACTCCAGGGCCCGGCTTGGCTTCTGTCTGCAGCCGCTGTGCCAGGGGTGGACGTGGCCGCAGCCAAGCCAGCTGCTTTTGGAAGCAGCGGCAGTTGGGGATAAACGAGCCACTCGCCAGCGGCCACGGCTGCCCAGGCTCCCGGTCAGCAGGCCCGAGTGTGCGTCCAGGCCGGCCCGGGCCAGGAGCCGTGCTCCCGGGCAGCTGCCCCTGGGCAGCTGGGCGCAGGGAGGACCCTCCGCTGTGGTGTGGTCGGCGCGTATCCGGGGGCCCAGGATTGCGGGGCTCCGCTGCCCCCCACTGCCCGGCCTCCTGCCAGCCCAGCACCGCCCTGCAGGTCCCCTCTGTGGCTGACTCCAGGGACCTCCTTGGTGGCCCTGCGGTGTGTCCCGCTGTGCCTGGCATCCGGTCCTCAGGTCCAGGCACGCTGCGTGTCCCCTCGCTCCTGCTCCAGGCCAAGTGACCTCCAGGTGTGGGTGGTCCCCTCCCATCAGTGGACACTGGGGCCATTGTGCATGTGTCCCTGTGTCCCTTTTCAGGTTCCTGGGTGGCAATGTGAGGACAGGGGTCAGATGCCAGTTCTGCGCTTAGCTTTCATTTCTGGCAGTGGCTGTCCCGCTTCCCACCCGACCTACAGGGCACCAGGCTCCGGCCCCCCCGCTGCCCCTAGAGACGCTTGGAATCATGGCGTGGACGGGGGCGGCCTCCCGCAGTCCTGGCAGTGGCCTGGCCTCTCCTCCTCCAGGCCGTTCAGTGGCAGGGCCTCCACTGCTCACACCCGACTCCTCCTGCCCCAGGGCCTTTGCACTGCCTGCTCCCCAGGCCTCAGCCCGGCCTGACCCCTCGCCCAGCTGCACCTCGGGCAGCTGTGCAGGTGAAGCTGCCTCCACTCTCAGAGCCCTGTCCTCTGTCCCCCTGCTTGGCGCCCAGTGGTCCCTGATGCTGGGCAGGTGGCGGGTCAGTGAACATCTGGCAGATGGAAGCCGGGGCTGCATGCTGGCCGCCCAGCTGCCCAGAGCGGAAGCGTCGTCTCCGACACGCAGGGTGTTGTCCCGGGCAGAGGAAGGGCGGGGCCGTGGCCACCAGAGGCCCTTTGTCCTGAGCTGGGACTTGCCAAACTTGGGCTCAGGGCCACGGACAGGAAAGAACAGTCTGTACGCTCTGCAGCGGGGCTGGTGACACTGCTGCTGTCCCCGTGGTCACGTGCTTGTTTGAGCAAGGCTGCAGGAGGTGGTGATGTCCCTGGCTGCACACAAACACCACATGGACCTGGGCGGCAAGAACTGGTCCTCAGCCAGCAGAGGGTGCCCTGAAGTAGAGCTGCTGGGCACCGTATCCAAGGTCTGAGGCTCAGGGAAGAAGCCACCTGGATGTCCTGGGCAGAGGGCACAACTGCCTGTGCAAAGGCCCTGGGACAGGAGGAGCCTGGCACGTGGGAGGCACTGAGGAGCCTGTGTGGCTGGAGCAGAGGGGAGGAGACAGGCCAATGGCCGGTTCCTCCTCTGAGACCCTCTGATCCCGACAGAGGAGCGGAAGCCGGTCGGCAGAGACCACCCGCTTTGCAGATGGGAAACCGAGGTAGGGGAGGTGGTGAGTCCCAGGCTACGTGCCAGGGCTGGGATGCACACCTGGGTCTCAGGGAATGGCCTTCGTTTCCACAAGATGTGCCTGGATGGGACAGTCGGGGACCTGCCGCCTTCCAAAGCTCTAGGGCACGGCCGGGCGTGGCAGGTGGGGAGCCCGAGCCTCGCATGTGCCCAGGTCCATCGTGGGCACCCGGGAAAGTCCCAGTGCATCTAAAGGCTCTGAGAAGTCGCGATCACCCTGAGCCGCGCCCGGGGACGCCTGACACTGGACGCGGGCTGCAGGAGTCCCCGGGCGCCCTGGGCTGTCGCAGCCCCTGGTCCTGCTTCAGTTCATGGCAGGAAAGTGTGTCCGTGTTTTTCTGGTGCCACCAAGAATGCTCTGAACCTGGGATGGTGGCGTGCGCCTGTGACCCCAGCTCCTCACGAAGCCCAGGCAGGAGGGTCCCTTGTGCCCAGGAATTCAGGCCAGCCTGGCGGCAAAGCCAGACTCCAGCTCGCAAACCAGACCAGCAAAGGAGAGAAACGATGCCCTAGGGAGCCTGTGCTGGAGCACGGCGAGCGGCCCCGGGCCTGCGGAGGGTGCTCCCTCGTCTGTCCCTCAGTGAGCTGCAGACGAAGCTGGGTGCTGGCCACCGCCACCCCCTTCGCTGTGTGGCCTCGGGTAACTGGCTTACCCTCTCTGGTAGCCAGGAGTTGTCAACCTCACCGAGGACTCTCACCAGGACCAAGATGGGACAGTGCCCAGTGCACAGCTCGGCATCTGGAGCTTGGCGGCCGTCTGTGCCCGGCCTGGCTGTTCTGTCTCCACAGTGGCTGTGGCGGGTGCTCTGAGAGTCGCCGCCTGTGCCAGGGCTGAGCAGGAGCCCAGAGGGTACAGCTCTGACGGGCGCTGGCCAGCAGGTCCTGGCGAAGGGTTTCCCCTGCCCGCCTCGTCCCCAGCGCCACCGTTAGCCATGTGGATGTGGGAGGGGGTTTGGAGGTGGGTCCCCGGCTGGGGACTCGCCTGACTGATCAGAGGGGATCCAGTTGCCAGGAAGCGCCCACACGGCAGACGGGAAGCGTCCTGGGCCAGGGAGCTGGGACCCCTCCAGGGAGGCCACCGGAGGTTCCAAGAGGCTGGGTGTGGACCCCAGGCCCGCGGCCGCCCCGCACTCTGCGCGTTGGACCCCGTTGCTGCCTGTCTCATGCCTCAGTCTCCCCATCTGGGTGTCCCCCAGTAGGGACGAGTCACATGTCCCTCCCAGAGGGACTACAGAGATCCAGGGGTCAGTGTGGTCGGGACTGCAGCTCAGCCTAGCCAAAGGAATTAGTCACTAAGCATCAATTGTTGAGCCCCACGAGCTGACGAAGGGCTCACTCGCCCGGCCGGCCCCACTGCAGGGCTCTGCACACCTGCTGGCCCTGCCCACCTTCAGAATGCACCCCGGGAGCGGCGTCCGTGCTCTGTGCCCACTGGAGTCTCCTGGGTGTGGCTTTGGGAAGCCTCGGTGATCCACGGCTGAGCAGCCTCAGGAAGGAGCTCACGCTGGTGGTGTTCAGCCCAGTTCATGAGTGAGGAGAGCAAGGCTCAGAGATGTCACACTCTTGCCCAAGGACACACAGCCGGACGTCAGCAAGCCTTTTCAGGGAAGGACCACGTGGTCCATGTCTTTGGCTTTTAGACAGGTGGCCTGTGGCCTCTGCTGCCTGGTCCTTCTTTCTACCTTTGAAAGTGGAAAAGACCTTCCTCAGCTCATGGGCTACAAACTTGGTGACCCCATGCTGCGAGCGCTGTTGGCCGATCCAGGTCGGCACCCCACGCCCGATTCCGGAGCTGCGGAGGCCCCCGCAGCCCCCATGGCCCTGGGCTCTCAGACGCCCCCTGCGCCCTCCTGGCCCCTGCCACACTGTTTGCTCCTTGCCCTGCCCACAGCCCATTCCACCCACGGAGACCAGAGATGGGCAGCATTCCCCCTAAGACCACACAGCAAGAAGGAACCAGGGGGGCAGGAACCCAGGCCGCCACCCCCAGCCTGTGCCGCCGCCCCCAGCAAACTGGCATGTAAAATCCTGAAAACAGAAGTTCAAATACAAGAACCCAGAACCCCTCGGTCCAGGTTGTTGGCTGGGGAAACTGCTGCCTTCTGGGCAGGGTCTCTGGCTGAGCTGTGCCGAGTGCCTGCTGTATACCAGGCACAGGGTCGGGCCCTGTTCACAGGCTGCTCCCCAGGACCGCCCCGCCCATCCTGCCCACCGCCGCCTCTGCAGAGCCAGCCCAGCACGTCACTGAACAGCAGAAGGGCTCGCGTCCCTCTGCGCCTCCAAAACGGGTTTTCGCCTCCCCTGAGATGGACAGAGCCGGGCTGGGCCTCGCCGGCCACTGTGCACTGGCTGGGTCCTCGTCCCCTGGCGTCCTGGGCACTGCGGGATGCTGAGCTTCGTCCCTGCCTCCGCTGTGGGCTGGGACGCTGTGCGGACACCATGTGCCTCCCAGACAAGGCCAGCCCACAGCTGCTGCGGCCAGTGGACCGGGGCCTCCACCTCGCCACGGGCCCAGGCAGCGCGCCCTCGGCTGGCCTGCACCTCTGGAGGGGCAGCTGGAGTTGGTGCGCGGAGCCCAATCCAGCTCGGTGAGGACGCAGGACATGGAGCTGCCCACGTGGGGCTCGGGCACCTGGGCAGGGCACTACTGGACCTACTGCTGTCCACTCGGTGAGCCTGTTCAGGCCAGAGCAGGGTCCCCTCTGGGCCTGTGTCTTGTGGGTGGGGTGAGCTGTCTGGGCCCCGTGGACGCCGCCGCGGTGTGCTCGGCACAACTGTCCTGGCCACATGCTGCCCTGTCCACTGGGTCACAGCCGCCGTGGGCAGCTACGTCGCAGAGGCCCCGAAACATGGTGGTTCCACTGATGAGCAGGACACTTAACTTCGTCAGTTTAACTAATTGAAATTTGAGAAGCCACCTGTGGCCAGTGGTGCCCAGCAATGGATGGTGGTCAGCAAGTGGCCGAGGAACCTCCCAGGCCTCCCAGAGGGCTAAGGATGAGATGGCAGAAGATAGAGGGCACCCTGCCCCCCGCTGCAGTGGATGGGCCCGAGGACGCGGAGCTCAGTGGCATGAGAGGACACAGGAACACACTGCAGAGCCCAGGCAGGAGGTCCCTGAGGCCTCAGAGCCACCCAGGGGGCAGCAGCACCGGGCGCCAGACTGGGGTCGGAGCTTCAGCCTGGGGACACAAGAGTCCTGGAGCTGGTGGTGGGGACGGCCACACCACTGGAAGGTGCTTCGTGCCTCTGAGTGGTGTCCTCGGGAACGGCTGGAAGAGAGGACTTCACACGTATGCAGGGTGTTTTTAGGGTGGGCACTGGGGACTGAACTCAGGGCACTCGACCCCTGAGCCACCTCCCCAGCCCTATTTTGTGTTTTATGTAGAGACAGGTCTCACTGAGCTGCTTAGCGCCTCGCCGTTGCTGAGGCTGGCTTTGAACTCGCGGTCCTCCTGCCTCAGCCTCCCTAAGTGCTGGGATGACAGGCGTGGCGTCGGCTGGAACCTTTACCACAGTAAAATACACAAGAAATTAGAATGAGCTGCATAATCATGGCATCAAATTATTTAAAAACCATACTTTTATTAAAAAAAAAAACTCCAAGAACTACCGAGAAAGAAAACCTGCCCAGTGGACACCAGGCAGGATGGCACCGCTCCTCACCAACGGTGACGCCTCCTCAAGGTCAGGGCAGGACTAGGCGCAGTGACCACTGCCACACAGCCCCTTGGGCAGGCGTGCGCGTCCCCAGCCAGCCTGGGCAGCAGAGACTCGGTCACAAAATGAAGGGCTGGGGGCCCGGGGCAGAGTGGCCTGGGCTTCAGTCCCCGGCGCCAAAACACGAGAGGAGCCAGAGCCATGGCCACTGCCAACTCTGCCGCTGCGTGTCCCTCCGGAAGTCCCAGCTGGCACCACAGGCAGGCAGCAGCTCGGAGCCTGGACGGAGGTGAGGCTTCCCGCTGGCAGCGGCCAGGTCTGCAGGACCATCCCAGGACTAGCCGTCCGAGCCCGTTTCCCTTGAGCTGCTGGCCTTGGTAGCCAGGCCCAGCCTGCAGACACCATGGTCCTCTGGCCCCCAAGGCTGGCCTGCAGTGGGTCCACCTTGGGCAGCGCCCTCGGCTTATCCTCCCTGGACTTGGCGACCCCAGGGCCCTGGACAGTGGGTTGTGCTTGGGCAGGGAGGCCGAGGCTGCCCAGGTCAGGGGAACACATGGGGGCTCCAGGTGGAGCACGGTGCTGTCACCACAGCCACGGTCACCGGAGCCCCCAGGGCAGCGCCCCTCTGTGCTGGCCACTGCCTTAGGCACTTGGACACGTGTCCCCCTTTCTGAGTAACAATCTGGAACGAGACGCCCCTGGGGAGGGCAAGGTCCAGTGGGGTGCGTGGCCTGCGCCCCACACATGGGTCCAGGGGAGCGCGGGGACCCCGGACTTGGGGCCTGGTGGGGTGTAAATCCGTCCCTCCTGGGAGCATGGCGGGTAAGGACGCCGACCAGATCTGGAAGAGGCCCGGGTGCCCAAGGCTGGCTGCCCGGGCTGGGCCCTTCCCAATGGCGTGGCCAACTGTGCCTCCAGGCAGTCCAGGCAGGACTGGCCAACTCCAGGGGCCGCTGGCTGCCCAGCCTGGGAGCTCCAGGCTCACTCGCTGGCCACTGTGTGCCCCTGGGCCTGGGGCACGCCCACGGACGCAGAGCCCCCAAGTGCCACCTCCCATCTGCACTGTGGGCACAAGGACAGTGCCCAGCTGTGACGCCGGGAACCTCCTGGTGGCAGCAGACAGTGTCCACGGTGACCCTGAGGATGTAAAAATAGCAGCCGCCATCAGTGACCCTGTGCCCCACGCTGTGCCTGTGTCCTGGCCCCTGGCAGCCTCTTGCTGCAGGGAGAGGAGGGCTGGGCCCAGGAGAGCTGAGTGGCTTGCCTGGGGCCACACAGCCCAGTCCCGCCTCGCGCCACCTCCCTCTTGGCCTGGGAGGAGGCTGGGCGCGGGGCTGCCTGGCTGCGCCTGGCCTGCGCAGCCGTCCCTCCGCCCTGCTCGCCCCATCCCGGCTGCTGAGCCGACAGCGCTGAGCTCAGCGTCTGGGTGGCCGTCTCCCTCGCCTGCCAAGGAGCCGATTATTTTTAGATAAGATGGAGGAGAAGCTGGCGGAGGGAGCCCCCAAGCCAGGCGGGCAGGTGGAGCATCGCAATCACAGAGGGCCACCCCTTAGCCCTCTCTGGTGACCCTGAGGAGAGCCCAAGACCAAGGGTCCTCTGGACCCAGGACCCCAGGGACAGAGGCTGAGGAAGGAGACCTCAGGGCTCAATGAGGAAGCTGCCCTCAGCTTCCCCATCTGTAAAATGGGTAGGATGACAGGGCGGGATTGGGAGTTTCCATTTCACAGACGAGGTTCAGAGAGGGCAGGAGATTTGCCCAGGGACACACAGCATGGAAGGGGCAGAGATGCGAGTCAAGGCTCCAGGTGCCTGAGCCCCTCCACGTAGCCAGCCCCTGCAGGTGGGGCCACACTCCTGTGTGTGCACATGGGGCCTGGGGGCCTGAGCTGCTGGCTGCAGGGCTCCTGGACAGATGTCATGACCCTCCAGGGCCACCAAGAGAGGCCCCAAGCAAGACCGCAGGGCTTGAGCACATTCTGGACTGGCCCAACCTAGGACGGGCACCGGGGTGGCACAGCATCTCCTCTGGGGCTGGAGGTCCCCAATGCCACCAACTCCTGTTCCTGTCTTTGCAGATGCGGAGCAGAGCAGCAGTCCCCGGGCAGGGATAGGCCCCGACCAGGAGGACAGCAAGCCCATCACGCTGGGTGAGTGACGGGGGCCCCACCCGCTCTTCCTCCAGGAGGCTCACTGGCCCCTCAGTGGTGCCTGGTGCCTGGTGCCCAGCGGAGCCGGGTTGCTCCCTTTCAAGCTGGGCGTACGGGGGCTGGAAGAGGGACGGGCCGTCGCCTGAGGAGCGGGATCTGGAGCCACTGCTCAGCCCTCTGAGGGGCCCTGAGGGGCTGCGCCTGGGAGCCCTGCTGCCCCAGGGACTTCAACAGGTCAGTGGAGAGGTCGGCTCCACCTGGGGCAGGGGGGTAGCGGCAGAGTCCTGAAGAGAGGCCAGGAGGCTGCAGGGCCCCCACGCGGCCCACCCGAACCCTCCTGGCCCCTCCTGCCCCCTCAGCACCAGCCAGAGGGCACCTTAAGCACCAGGCCAGGCCCTCCCTCCTCCCTCTGTCTCCACTCCCCAGGCTCCTGCTGCTCCAGGGCCTTTGCACAGGCAGCACCCTCTGCCTGGACAGCTAACTGCTCTCCAGATTTCCGGAGTCCCTTCAGTTCTAATAACCTCTGGCCACTCTTGGCCACCGCCCTCTGCTTTATCTCCTTCCAAGGAAGTGGGTCATTGTGTATGTGGCCCCTACCTGCCCACTGCTGGAACCCAGGGCCTCGCACATCAGACGAGTGCCCCGCCGCCAAGCCACATCCCAGCCTTTATTTTTCATTCTGAGGCAGGGCCTCGCTAAGTTGCCTAGGCTGGGCTTGAACCTGCCGTCCTCCTGCCTGGGCCTCCTGAGTCACTGGGATCGCAGGCGTGGCCACTGTGCCCGGTGTGATTTCACCTGCCTTGAGCGCACTCATGCCTGGGGTCTAGAACGGGGGCTGGTACCCAGTAGGGGCTTAATAAGTACTGAGAGAGAGGAGAGGAGGGTGGAGCACAGGGAAGCGAGACGAGGAGGAGCCTGAGTGGACGGCGGGAGGCAGCCAGGGCATCCCGCTGGCGCTGGCGCTGGCCCAGCGTCTCATCCCCTGGGCCCCCTGCAAGCCAGATGTTCCTGGAGACCGGGGCAGTGGCACTTGGCCTGGTCCCATGGGGACTTTGGGCGTCTGGGGAGGAAATCTTGTCCTCCCTGCCCGCCAGGGAGTCCCCCGCACTGGAGCTGCCCGGGCGCTGCACAAACAGGAAGCCGGGTGGGGAGGGCGGGGGCGCACTGACAGCCGGCCAGCTGGGTCGGCAGGAAACGGCCGTGGCCACTTCCCCTGGACACTCAGGGCCCACCACCCCGTCGTCCCGGAGACATGTCCCCGAGACTCCCAGCAGGGACCAGGCACACAGTACCTGCTCGGGAATGGCCTGCAGGGAGGTCGTGCCCAGGGGGCCGGGATCCTGGCGTGCCAGGGCCTGGGTCTTGGACGGCCGGGTGCTGGCATCCGCTCCCCGCAGTGCGTGCTGCCCCCTGGGGGCTGGGAGAGGAACCGTCCAGCGCCTCCGGAGCTGAGGGCCCCTCTCCCTGGCAGCTCCTGCTCCACGCTGCTGGCGTCCCTCTTGCCAAGTGTGTGCCAACCGGGAACGCTGCACAGGCTGTCCCCGCCTCCCAGAACACGGTGGCCCTTAGTGAGGTGGCCAAAGCTGTTGAAAACCGTACCGATCCCGGTAGCTGGTTCCGAGGGCGTTGCCAGGCAGGTTCCTGGGCCTGGTCCATCTCGACAGACGTCCTCTCAGCCCCTGCCTGCCGGCCCTGCTGGCCGCACACTCCTGTACCCACACTTCTGACAGGTGTCTCTGGTCCCATGGGTACTTTGGGCATGTGGGGAGTGGCAGCTGTGGTGTCTGGGCTGGGACACCTGCAGCGTGGAAGGTGGCCTCGGGGCGTTTCAGTGTGGCGTCGGTGGCACTGGCACTTCCACATGCGTGCCCCCAGACCTGATCCAGAACCTTCTCGCCCTGAACACAGCCCTAGCCCTCAGCCCTGTACTGCCGGTCCAGGTCCTGTCCCTGGACTCCCCTGTCCTGGACCCTCCTGTCACTGCTTATACTGTGCGACCTGAGCGTCTGGCTCTCACTGAGCACCAGGTCCCCAGGTCCATCCACACTGCAGCTGTCACCTCGCTCCTGCCCTAGCCAAGGACACTGCATGGTGGATGGGCCACGTGCGTCCACCCATTCGTCCATGGACACAGGGTTGTTTTCCAGTTTTGGTCACTGTGAGCCATGCCGCCGTGAACACCATGTCTGTGTCCTTTAACACGCTGGCCAGTGAACCCCACGTGGCCAGCCGCTCCTGCCCCTCCTGGGCACGAGCTCTGGTCCAGGCGCCAGGCACTCGTCCTGCGCAGAGAGCGTGGCCGCGGGCCTATTCTTGCTTCCCGCGACCCACAGCAGAGGGCTCACCATCTCTGTCTTTGAGAACAGGGGACACGGACATCTGGGGTCAGGCATGACTTGCCCACAATCACCCACCAGGGCAGTCTGGTCTCACTGGCCAGTGCAGCTGCACCGTGTGTGCAGGCCCAGGCTGGCCAGGGTGGCCCTTCTGGCTACCCCGGCTGCAGGGCAGATGGAGTGGCTCCAGGGTCTGGGCAGCCTTGGGGTGTGGAGGCAGGAGACAGACCCTGCCCAGCCCACCACCTGCTGACCCCACCATCTCCCTGTTCCAGACACGACCGACTTCCAGGAGAGCTTCGTCACCTCGGGTGTGTTCAGTGTCACCGAGCTCATCCAAGTGTCCCGGAGTGAGTGTCCCCATGGTCCTGGGCTGGGACCTGGAGAGGGGAGGGTCTCAGAGGGTCTCAGAGAGAACAGCCCACCACCCTCGCCCTCCTCCCCTGCGCCTCTCCAGACAGCCCCATCGCCACCCAAGATTCCCAGGATGGGACGTGGCCATGCCCTCCCCGGAGCCCAAGGTCCTGGTGACAGGCCCTCTCCCCAGAAACCAAAACCCGAATGCTGGGCAACTGATCTAAAGAACACTCCACCCCACACTCTCCTCCCTCCTATCCCAGGAGACCCCAGAGGGCCCCAGCCCCTGTCCCTGCCTGTCCCCTTGTCTTCCCTGTGGGCCTGCTGGACGCCCCCATTTTGATCCCAACCCCGTACCCTCCTGGTCAGCTCCGCAGAGCCTGGCCTCCAGCTCCGGCCATCCCTCCACCTCCCGGGCAGCCTCGGCTGCTCTCCGTGGCCTTGGCTTCCTGATCCGCAGAAGGCAGATTCTGGCAAATTAAGAACCAAGCCACTTTGGGAAGGGACCCCCGGTGGGACTGCCACTGGGTGGTCACCCCACCCCTGTAGGGAGAGTAGTTCCCTCCCTCACCCTTTCTGTTGCCCCGGCAGCACCTGTGGTGACCGGCACAGGACCTAACTTCTCTCTGGGAGAGCTGCAGGGGCACCTGGCATATGATCTGAATCCTGCCAGCACCGGCGTGAGGAGAGCGCTGCCCAGCACCTCCTCCAGCGGGTATGTGCTCGGTCCTCCGCTGGGCGTTTCCTGACCCCTCGCACCCACCCATCTCCCTCTAGCCCCGGCTGGCTCACTGCTCTGCCTGGGATACCTGTTTCCACATTTCACTTGGCCAGAGAAACTCCTATTCATCCTTCAAAACCCAACTCTGGGCTGGGGCTGGGGCTCAGTGGTGGAGCGCTTGCCTAGCACGTGTGAGGCCCTGGGTTCGATTCTTAGCGCCACAAATACATGAATAAACTAAGGGTCCATCAACATCTAAAAATATATTTAAAACACAAAACAAAAAACCCAACCCTCCTGACAGCCCGCTTGGGCCAGCCTCAAGTCCTACAGCCTCAAGTCCTACACCCCAGCCAGCCCACGGGGCCCCTGAGAACGCAGCCCCAGGTGTCCCGGCCAAGCCACTGGCAGGTAGGTAGAAACAGGAGTTAAGGGATCGCCGTCTGCAGCTCCCGTGAGGTCTCGCGATAGCACCTCCGCGCCCCGCCCCTTCACGCCGGAAATAGTCTGCCACTGCCTCCCTGCGTCTCCATGGTAACTGGCCTCCCTTTCCCTCGCCCCTTAGGAGTAAGCGGCATAAATCGGGCTCGATGGAGGAGGATGTGGACACGAGCCCCGGTGGCGACTACTACACTTCGCCCAGCTCTCCTACGAGTAGCAGCCGCAACTGGACGGAGGACATGGAAGGAGGTAGGGCTGGCGGCGGGGGCGGCGTCGGCCTTCTGGTCGGTTGCGTCGGCTGGGAATACGCATCCCGGCAGGTACTGCGCGGGCGCCCAGTCAGGAAGTCGGCCTGGGGCCGCGGAGCCTCCTGGGAGTTGTGGTTTCACCGGCTGCGCGCTTTGAAAGTAAATCCGGGCTTACTCGTTCCCGCAGCTGTTTGGTTCCGTTCTGCCCCGGAAGGACAGAGCTTGCCACTCGCTGAGCGCTCGTGAGCCGAGCGCTTCCTCCCGCGCTCGGCCCCAGAATCCCTCGGCCGCAGGGTCTCTGCTTTCCTGGCCAGAGGGTGCTGTAATGCAAGGACCCCTGTCCCCTGGCGCCCTCCGTGGGGTCGCCCTGCACAGGGCCTCGGTTCCCGTGTGCGCTGAGCCCCCAGGGCCTCTCCAGGGCGGCTTTCCCGTGGGACTCCTGTTGTAGGGGCCGCAGCTCCTCAGGGTCCGTGGCTTCCTTCTTGGGGCCCCTGCCTCCGCAGTCCTCATCTGGAGTCCCTTTGGCTTTAAGCTTCTCTAGCAGGCTGGCCTGTGACCTTGGCGGCTGGCGTGAGCCCCAGGAGGGCGACCCTGGCATCCCTCAGATTCTCAGCTGATTCATCCTGAAGGGCTCGCCCCACGGTGGTCTCAGGCCTGAACCCCAGGGCCTCCTGGTGTACCAGAGACCCGGGCTGGGATCCTGGCCCTGACACTGCCCAGCCTGGGCTGTGTGGCCCTGGGCAGGAGCTTCAAAGGCCTCGGTTGGGTTCCGCTGTGGGCTTCTTTGGGAGACTTGGGAGGAAGACGCGGAGGGATGTTGTGAAGCAGCCACTGGGCATGTGGGAAGCCAGAGTCTGTGCGAGCTGCTGTCTTCCTGGAGTCCCGGTCTCCTTGTGTGGGCCTCTAATGCAGCCGGTTGCACATTTGGGGCCCTGAGGCCCTCCTTTCAGGGTGTGGACTGCAGAGCGGTGCAGCCCCCAGGAGCCCACGACTGTTCACCAGGTTCTGATCAGTGGCTGCGGGGTCCTTTTCTGTCGAGTTTGTCTCCATAAAGGCCCTTTGTTCAGCAAGCTTAAGTTTGCTTGTAAGGCACAGCAGACCCAAAGGACGGTGCGTTTCTCTCACAGGGAAATAAATGTCTCACTGTTGACATACCTGGGCAAGTGTCACGTGAGGGACTCAGGCTCCTGCCTTGTGCTCCACACAGCATATTTTCATGCCCACCTTATGGTCCAAGATCACTGCTGGAGCTCCAGCCATCAAGAGAGCACTCCAGCTAGGCATGGCGGTGCATGCCCTTAATCCCAGCGACTCAGGAGGCTGAGACAGAAGGATCCCAAGTTTGAAACCAGCCTCAGCAGCTTAGCAAGGCTGTGTCAAAACAAAAAATAAAAAGGGCTGGGATGTAGAAAAAGAAAAAAAAAAAAAACTCGTTCTTTTCAGAAGCAGCTTTTAGCCTGTCGATCTCCATGTCAGGAAGTATTCATGCAGCTACTCTGAGCTGCCAGGGAAGCCGGGGAGTGTAGTCCTGCTGTGGGTGTCATGTGGCTGCAGGTTCTGTCACAGGGAATGCTGAGCCAGACCTCATGAGGAGCACTCGGCCCTGCCTGATGATCTGAAAGCAGTTTGTTTTGCAGAAGGGGACGCTGAGGGTCGGTGGCGGCCCCAGCTGCTCCAGCTCACTGCAGGGCCCAGGCCCAGGTGGTCTCTCACAGCACCTGTAGGGCCCAGAACCTCCTGTGAGGTCAGTGCTCGTCGGGCCCAGGATTAGGGAAACCGAGGCCCAGAGCCCCACGGTGGGGGACGGAGGGCCCTGTCCCCCAGGTCTCAGTGGATGTGGCCAGGGTCCATGGACACAAGCCAGCCCCTGCGCTGTCTTCACACGCTAAGGTCACCTGTTCCACAGTAGGAAATTGGGCCTGATGAAAGTCACTCCCCCAAAGCCAGGGCCCAGGAGGTGGGGCAGCTTCTCCAGGGCCCCCCTCCGCTCCACTCCCAGTCAAGGAGGGCGGGGGGCCTGCTGCTTGCTGTGTCCCTGTCCCTCAGGGAGGCCACAGAGCAAGCATTGTGGGAGTCCTGCCTCCCAGCCCAGGTGACAGAGGTGGCCAGGAGGCCTGAAGGCTGGGTCATGGCCACCCTGCCTGCCAGCCCTTCCCAGACACAGAGCCTGCAGCCCGGCCAGCAGGGAGGAGCGGAGCATCTAATCAGCTTCCCCGCGGCTGCTGCTGGGGCATCTAGATAGGCAGCTGGGGAGGAGCACCCAGAGCCACCTGGGTGCTGCTGTCCCCAGGGGACCCTGGGCCATGTCTGGGGATGTGGTGGCATCGCAGCTGGGGAGCGCCTGGCCTGGGCACCCTTCTCAGCACCCTGCAGTGCCCAGCACACACCCAGAGAACCCCCAACGTCAGGTCCACAGACCACACAGGGTGAGGGTCAGTGCACCCTTAGGACTGGGGACACCTGGCTCCTCAGCAGGGCCAGGTGTCCATCCAGTCACTGTGCACTGCCCACATCCCTGCCTGCCTGTGTCCTGGGCCGTGCCGCAGACCCAGAGGCCCGGCAGCGAGTAGGTGGCGGCCCGTGGGAACTGTCCCAGCAGGGTTGGGGCTGCTCATGGGCAGGTGGGTGGAGGGCCTTACTCAAAAAGGGACGTGATGCTAACATGGGGAGACCGGCACAAGAGTGCCATCACACGGGGGAGCTCGTGAGGACTTATCCACCCCAGGCATCTGGGCCAAGGGGCACTGTGGGGTCTGTGAGCGGCTGACGCTGCCCAGGCCCCAGGACACGCAGGTGGCTTGTGAGCGGGACCTGCTGCTTGTGCTGCTTGGGGAAGCTGCTAGAATGGGGGCACCCAGCATGTTTGTTGGGCAGATGGGGGACGCTGGGCAGTGCCGTCATCCTCGTGGAGCCTGGGGGACAGGGCCGTCCACACAGCTGCCTCTTTTCAGGTCCAGCTGTCCTGGGGAGTCCTGAGCACCTGGCCCGCCTCATCCTACAGGCCCCACTGCGCCCTCTGGGCCCCGCCAGCCTCTCCTAGCCCCAGAGAGCCCAGGCCCTGCTCCCAGCTCCCCAGCTAGTGGCCCTCATGGTGCCCAGTGAGCAGAGGGCTCCTGGGATGGCCCATCCTGCAGGTGGCTGACACTCGGCCTCCCCAGAAGCCTCGGTGGAGGCCCTCACCCTCCTGCCCCCGTGCAAGTGCAGGCTGACCAGCCGGTGCCCACCACCCCCAGGCCCTGCGAGCCTCTTCCAGGTGTGGGGCGGCATCAAGGCCACTCAGGGCAGTGGGCACCCACCGGGTGGGGCAGCTGCGCTGTGGCCACGAGGGCAGAGACGAGGGCGGCGCCCAGGCTGGCGGGTACCTGAGCTGGGGAGCCCGCCACAGGAGCCTCCTTTTCTCTCTGCTTTTGCCCCAGGACACATTACCCTTGGCAAGACCCCTGGGTCAGAGAAGCCCTGTGTCCCAGAGGCCCCACGCCCCGTGGCGCTCTGCCACCTTCCAGGCTGGTGGGTGGGCACCCAGCCGTCCACGTGGTGTGCTCTGTGTCCCGTGTGAGCAGGGAGGGCCCCTGCTGTGCGCAGCTGGTGGCTGCAGAGTCCCCCCCACACTGCCCGCCTGCTGGCCTCGGACCCCAGGGGCCTCCTGCCCTGCTCCGACCCTCGGCCTGCTGCTCCGTGAAATGGGCTTCCCAGGGTTCCGGGACGGGAGGCGGCAACACACTAGTGCCGTGGGTGCTGGCTTTGCGGAGCTCTGGGGTCCTGGGAATGTGACCCCTGTGACTCTATCGTCCCCTGCCCCCGCAGGCATCTCATCCCCAGTGAAGAAGACAGAGATGGACAAGTCGCCATTCAACAGCCCGTCCCCCCAGGACTCGCCCCGCCTCTCCAGCTTTACCCAGCACCACCGGCCCGTCATTGCTGTGCACAGCGGTGAGTGTCCTGGGCCCAGGCGGGGGGGTGGCTGGGTCCTCTGCTCAGACCCATCGCTGCCTGCGAAGTCCCACTAGATGTGGGACAAGGTGGCATCCGTCCTGAGCACGTGCACAGCCTCGTCTGTCCTGGAACAACACGGTGTGCCAGCCTTTCCTCAGCACGTACGTCCAGAGATGCCCTGGAGTCCAGGGCACTGCGTGGGGCCGCAGGAGCCCTTTGCTGGCTCAGGGCAGGAGTCTGACCAGGGCACCGTGGAGCAGGCTGTGTGTGGCCTTCTCGGGGCCCTGCAGGGTGGGGCCAAGGCCAGCTGGGGCCTGTCCAGGTCACGTCATCCCAGAGGAGAGGGTCACAGAAGATGTAACGCCCACAGCACAGGTCAGCAGCTGGCCCCTGTGCCTGGCCCGACTCTCCTTGCTGATCAGAGGGTGATGAACAGCCACCAGCTCGTCCCTGTGGGGACCTTGAGCAGGGCTCAGGGCAGCCCCGCGGCATGAGACGTCCCGCCACACACCCATGCCAGGTGACGGGGCCACACGGGCCACAGCCACCACAGGAGGCAGAGGTGGGTCAGAACCACACACTGGGCCAGGAGCCGGCCAGTGTGGTACTCGGCCAGCTGCTCCTTCAGGAAGCTCGATTGGCACCTGGCCAGGACCAGCCCAGGCGGCTGCCATGCTGGGGCTGCGGAGCAGGGCAGCCGCGGGACCCCAGCAGAGCCACCTCTGCTGCGGCGGTGACTGGGCTGTGTAGAAAAGCAAGCACCACCTTGGAGCGTCCTCAGCCACCACCTTGCAGGAGCGAGGTGACACACTGCAGCGCTGAGGGACCTGAGGACCTGGTGCTCAGTGAGAGCCAGGCACACAGGCCACAGTACGTGACCAGTGACAGGGGAGTCCAGGGATAAGATGTGGATCCACAGGAGCAGGGCTGGGAGGGACAGGGCTTCCTTAGGGGTGACAGAATGTTCTAGAATCAGTGGTCACGTTTGCATGACTCTGTGAGGACACTGGACAGTGTCGAATCGTGTGCTGTCCCAGGTGACTTCACGGTGCCCTCGGGGGACTGGTTCTCAGGCCTCAGAGAGGAGGGTCCACGGGAGCCCCAGACCCCTGTGAGGGGACACGGTGTGCAGACCCACGCAGCCCCCTGGGCTCCAGGGCATCTCTAGACGTACGTGCTGAGGCGAGGCTGCCACACCGTGTTGTTCCGGGACAGACGGGGCTGTGCACGTGCTCAGGACGGATGCCATTTTGTCCCAGTGTCCCCATCTGAGGGCCAAGTCCTTTGGTCAGAACCACAGTCACGGGCTGGCCACGCGTCAGTTTTAGCAGATTTATTCTCTGGCCCTTTATGGAAAGACCTTGCCAAGGCCCAAGTCAGGTGGTCAAGGGACTTGCTGTGTGGCCACAGGCAGGTGACGCATCTTCTAGGGACATCCTGGCATTCTCTGTTTCAAAAAGATGGGAGCTGGGCACAGTAGCCACCTTGGTCATCCCAGCTGCTTATGAGGCTGAGGCAGGAGGATGGCAAGTTCAAGGCCAGCCTCAGCAACTTGGTGACATTCCGTCTCAAAATAAATAACCAAAAGTTGCAGCTCAGAGGTGGAAGGCTTGGGATGAGCCTGAGGACCTGGGTTCCATCCCAGCCCTGCAGTAAAAGTGGGGGCCGAGCCGAGACGCCTCTGGGTTCCTGGGGCCAGTGAATGCGAGGCCGCGCGAGGGCTGGTCCCTGGATGGTGCTGCATGGCTCTGTTGCGCTGCTGTCCTCGTCCTCGTCACCAGGGGCCAGGAAGGGGGTGTGGCCACGCCCTGAGTCCTGCTGTCTCCACAGGTATTGCACGGAGTCCCCACCCGTCCTCCACCCTGCACTTCCCCACGACATCCATCCTGCCTCAGACGGCCTCCACCTACTTCCCCCACACGGCCATCCGCTACCCACCTCATCTCAACCCCCAGGACCCCCTCAAGGATCTCGTCTCGCTGGCCTGCGACCCAGCCAGCCAGCAGCCTGGACCGGTAAGTGGGGACGTGGGCCTTGCTGGCGGGTGCAGAGGACCCCGGTGCCTGGTGGCTGCCATGCCTCATTCTGGTTGGCTTCGCTGTCACGGGTGCGGAATCCGCGCTGGGATGCACGTCCATGGGGCTGGATCTGTGTGGGTGGTCCGCGGGCTCCAGCTGGGCCCACAGCACCGCCGGCCCGTGCGTGCGGAGCGTGCGGCAGGGTCAGCGCCGAGCGAGCTCTGGGCTCAGGCAGCTTGGGCAGACGCCGCGCCTCGGCGTTGGGAGCCCTGGGCGGCCGGGTCCCTGGGCGAGGGCACGCGATCGCGTCTGCGGTGAATCAGGGAAGCGTCCAGCGCGTCCGGCACAAGGCGGCGTCACTTAGAAGGGGAGTGAGTCTGTGCGAGAGGCGCACACAGGAGGCGTCCTGCATGGACCCCGGCCATGCCCGGGCTTGTGCAGCGAGCACTGTCCCCAGGGGCTCTCCCGGGCTGTTCTCAGACCCACCACCTGGGCCCTGGCCTGCCTGTGCCTCCGCTCCGGCCCCTCAGCCCGCCACCCCCACCTGGCTGTGGACAGGGCCAGGCAGTCAGCTCCAGCAAGGCACAGCAGAGGGGACACCCACCCCCTAACCACGTGTCTTTCTGTCCCCCCAGTTAAATGGAAGTGGCCAGCTCAAACTGTCCAGCTACTGCCTTCCCACGCAGATGCTGGTGCCGCTGCCCCCAGGCCTGCCTCGGCCGGCGCTCCTCCCGCCACCAAACCCACCGCCACCAAACCCACCGCCACCTCCGCGGGAGGAGCCGCGCCCCTCGCCTGTCCTAGTAAGCTCGCGGGAGCCGGCCACGCAGGGCCCTTGCCCCCGCCCACCCGGTGGAGCTCAGCTAGCTGCTGGCCCGCGCGGGGCCGGGGCGGCCCGGATAGCAGCACCCAGCCACGGCCTGGGACGCAGCCTGGGGTCTGCTTCCCTTACCAAGTGGCCCGGGGACCCCACATACCCACCTGGGCCTTGGAAGCCCTGCTCTGCCCAGGAGTTCCTGGCAGCAGATGAGATCTCAGACGGGCGTCCCCAGGACCCACCTGCCCCCACATCGTTTGTGGGAAGTGAGGAACTACGCCCGCCCAGCTTCAGAGCCCGGCCACCCACAGGGGAGCTGGACGCAATGGCCTGTTCCACACCTAGGGACAGAGTGTCCCCACCTGCCTGGCCACCCTGAAGCCCTGCCCTCTGGCCCTTCCCGAGTACTGGAGTCCAGCTGGCCGGCCCCAGATCACTGCAGGCTGGGGCCACTCCTGTCCCTGTCCTGGGCTTGCCCCTTCACGGTGGCTCCCGTGTGGCCTCTCTCTGCTGCCCCAGAACCAGCGGGGCAGGGCCACCCTCCCTCTGGGCTGCTGGCCCTACCACGCTCCCAGGGCCAGGCCCCAGCGCCCTGTCTCCACTGAGGCAGGAAGTGGCCTTGGGGAGCGGGTCCTAGCCCCGAGCCCCATCCTTGCCCTTCAGTTGCCCCTCGTGTCTTTTTTTTTTTCTTTCTGGTGCCGGGGACTGAACCCAGGGCCACTCGACCACTGGGCCACATCCAGCCCTTTTTGTATTTTATTTAGAGACAGGGTCTCCCTGAGTTGTTGAGGCTGGTTTTGAACTCAGTCCTCCTGCCTCAGCCTCCTGAGCCACTGCGATGACAGGCATGGCCACCACACCCAGTTGCCCCTGCTGTCTGTTCAGTGTCCGTGTCCTTTCCTCCTCGAGAGATTCCTCATGACGGGAAGGACCGGCAAACCCCACACACCGTCGCCCCCAACCCTGCAGCCATCACCCACCCCACCCTCCTCGCCACCCAGGGCCGTGTCTGTGAGGACAGGCTTTCTGAGCCACAGGCTGCAGGGTGCCCCAAACTGTTGCGGGCTCAGAAGCCACCCTAGCAGCTCGCACCCTGTGTGACCTCAGGCAGACGCCTTCCTCTCTCTGGGACTCAGTCTTTTCAGCCACACGGCTGGGTCACGGTGCCTAAGCAGTGGGGCAGCGGGGAGCAGGCTGTGACATGGGTCAGAAAGATGCTGGCTCAGTGGCGGGAGTGGGGTGCACCCACGCACCCCACGGTTCCATGGTTCTGCTGGCTTCCCTGCTAGCTCGTCTATAAAAGGGCAGTAGTGGCGTTGGCTGGGCGACTGTGCTTGGGACAGGGTGCAGTTCAGGGGTGGAGTGTGTGGTCAGCGGCGTGGCCCTGGGGCCATCCCCAGCATTGCAGGGAGGGAGCAAAAGCCGGGCTGTGCCCGGTGCCTGGTGTGCGGTAGCTGCTTTGCAGATGGGACCACGGTTCCCTTCCCTCTCCAGCCCCAGCCTCCCAACTGCGTACTGATCCAGCCTTTCCCCCACCTCCCTGCCTCCACTGTTGAAGCACATCCTGGACCACAGGTCCCAGCCACACCTGTACCCGCCACCTGGCCCCCAGCCATCTGGGGTCTGAGTCATTCTCCCATTGACAAACGTAGCAGAGAGGTTAAAATACAGACAGGTAGACGGACGCGTGCAGACAGAGGGGCCCGCGCCCTCTCCGAGAGGAGAATCAATAAATAAAACGCCCTCAATAATTCATGGCCCCACGGCCACAGTCGGCACAGGCCAAGCTGGAGCAGAACACGCTGAATAATTCACGGATCTCACCCGCTGCCTTCCCTCTGCGCAGACGCCTACCCGCCTCGGCACCCTCTGCCATGACCCCTGGGGGCCCCTTGAGTCAGGATCCCCGGCTCCCCAGGATTCCGGACTTTTCCGAATACTCGGATCAGCTGGGGAGGGCAGCGGCTCGGAGGCCACAGGAGCTGGGTGCAGAGGGCCGGCTGTGTGACCCTGGGCAGCGGACACCCTCTCTGGGCCACTCCCTGTGCCCCCTCGCTAACGGGCTCTCGGTCTCTCTCCTCCCCGCAGCCTCCTCTACGCCCGACGCGTCCCCTGCAAACCGTTCCTTTGTGGGATTAGGACCAAGGGATCCGCGGGCGTTTATCAGGCACAGGTAGGGGCCGAAGGCCGGCGGGGGGTGGGGGGCTCAGGGAGAGGCAGACCTGCTGGGCCTGAGTCCTTCACTGTGGCGCGGGCCGGCCTCCACAGCCCACCAGGGCCTCGAGCCCGCTTCTGGTTTCTTGGGACACCAGGCAGGGCTGGATTTCCCTGGCCTTGGCCTCTGAGGGAAGCCACACCCGGGACGTGAAGCAGCCCAGTCCTGCCCGCCGCTTCCTAGTGGCGTCTCCTGCTCTGGAGACAGAGATGAGGGTCCGTTTGCACAGAGGGAAAACTGAAGCCCAGAGAGGCGGGGGATTTGCCCAGGATCACACAGCATATAGCCCCGAGCCTTCACCCCCAGCCTCCATCCCTTTTATGCTTCTGGCTGCAGAGGGGCAGAGAGTTGAAGGGTAGGGCCTTCTGTGAAAAGGGTGGGTGGCCCTCCCAGAACGTGTCTCAGCCCCGCTGGCCAGCAGATGGAGGTGTGAGGTGCAAGGAGGGTCGTCCTCACAGGAGGGCAGGAGAGGGCCCAGGGCCAGGCTGAGCTGCCCTCGCAGGGCGGAGTGTGCACTAGGAGGTCAGCAGGGAGCAGGAGGGTGAGGGGCGAGTGGCCTGCCGAGGGTCCCTCTCCCAGCCGGGCCTCAACCCCAGGCCCAAGTGTCCCCGGCACCTGCCCCCAGTCGGGTCCTGGTCTGCGGCTTGTGCGGACCAGACTCAGAGGTCCTGTGCCCCGGCCCCCGGAGAACCCGGCTCAGGCACCTCGGCTCTGCAGAACTGGCCATACGCAGAGCCCAGCGTCCAGACCTCAGCACGTGGAGGTTTCCACAGCAGAGGCCCCGGGCAGGGGCAGGAAGGCAGCCAGCAAAGTTGAGTCCCCAGCTGAGGACAGGAGCTGCTGCTGCACCCAGGTCCCCTGGGGCCCGGTGACTGTACCAGTTGCTCCTGGAGGCCCAGAGGGGCCAGAGCCTGGGAGGGAGGACACACCAGCCCCGCCCAGCCACACTGCCAGGAGCCTCTGGCTGGGGTAGCACCTTCCTTCTCCTTCCAGCCTCCACTTGGCCTCCCTCCCTCTCTCACAGAGCCTAGCTGGGAGGAAGGAGACACCAGCTGCTTCTCCTGGGCTTGAGGGCAGGTGGGCAGGAGATGAGCATGTTAGGGGCTGGAGATCATGGGGATCAGGAGACCAGGCTGTAGCCCAGCTCCGCGTCACACACTCTGAACCTTAGTGTCTTCTTCTGGCCTTAAGCACCTCCCAGAGAATCTTAGAAGGACAAAGGGCAGGGCTTCCCCACATACCCTCCTGCCCAAAGAGCAGGGTCACTTGGAGGAGGCCACACCCCCTGCCCCCAATGCTGATGGAGCCTGGCATTTGTTTTCTGCACCATCCTAGCGCTCTGCTGCAGGAGCCTGGGGACATGCTGTTGCTTCAGAAATCAGAGCTACTAAGGGTGGGGTGGTCTTCTCTGTGCCTGGCCTCCATAGTCAGCCTCTGCACTCCATGCAGCTTTCTGACCCGACTTGGCCTCTGGGCAGCTCCACCTGGCGCTCCAACCACACCCACCTGAGCCAAGGGAAGCCAGGGCAGGCCAGGATGGTGCCTGTGGTCCCCTTCCCCATCGTCCCCTCTGCCGCTGGAGCCTCAGAGGACCCCAAGAGGGTGGGATACGGCTAGCAGGACCCAGGGTGGCTGGTGGAGGAGGGTGAGTGGGAGGCAGGCAGCGCGGGTGTGGGGAGACGCCTTGAACGAGGAGCCTCCAGGGTCGCGCTGCTTGTGGTGGGCCTGGGCTTCGCCTGGGTAGGGAGCCTGAAGGACAGGGAGGTCTGCCGGCCCGCGAGGAGTGGAGGAAGGCGGCACGGGGCAGGGCCGCAGGGAGACCAGCCAGTCCCCAGGGGAGCCGCCTGGAGCCAGGCCTGGGGGAGGGCCAGGAGCAGGAGGCCCTGGTCCTGCAGGGTCGGCACTTTCTCTGCCTGCTGCTTCCGGAGGCGGCACCCACGCTGTGGGCTGCCCCCTCGCCGGCCACCTGCCTCCTCCACCCCCGCGTCTTTCCCATCGCCTGGCCCCGAGCTGCAGATGCCCACAGTGTCCCCGGACTTCAGAGCCCTGCTCTGACTATGGCCTCCCTGGTGGCTCCCCACACCCCACTCGGCTGGGGGACCACCTGGGGTCTGAGGGCCAAGCCACAGGCCCAAAGCCACACTGGCTGCCCCTCTCGCGCTTCGGTGGGAGTGTGCAGAGGTGAGGTCACCTGCCCCCCATCCTGGGGCCGAGCCAGGCGGACGCCCGAGAGGAGGGAGGAGGGTCACACCCAGAGCCTGTCTGGTTGCCAGCGGAAACCAGACATGAGGTAATGGCCGAGATGAACTTGAACTTGGCCGGAGGTGGGGGGGCTGGAGCCCTGGCACCGGTATAGTAGAATGGCTGGGCCGCCTGGGTGGAGGGCACTCTCGATTCACAGGGGGCACCACAGCCTCCAGCCTCAGTGGGAGAGCAGGGGTTCCCCAGGCCCTGAGGGGAGACCCCGCATGGGCTGCGCAGGCTGCGTTCCTGGGGCAGGTCTGTGCTGCTGCTCCTCTGCGGGGACAGGGCGGAGCCGTCCCCCTTGCAGGTGCCCCCCACCCTGGGCTCGGTGCAGCCGGCCGCTGAGGGAGGAGGCCGGGGGCTTCTGTCCAGGACAGCGAGGCCTGGACCCAGAGCCAGGCAAAGGGTTGGTCCTGCAGCCTGAGTCCCCTGTTTGGCCACCTCAACGTGGTCACCCTGGGCAGGCCACCCTGTCCCTCTGAGGGACAGGGCTAGGGAGGTGCTCTCTGCGTGGAGGTCCCAGGGCCATTGAATAGGAAATGATGGTCCACCAGTGTGGACAGTGAGTCCCTGTGCTGGGCTGGACACACTCCTCTGACTGCGGGGTGGGGACGACTCCCCTCCACCTGCCCCAGGGCAAGGTTGCCAGAAATAGCAAGTGAGGGACAGGCTGCCTGGACTCCGGGTGAACAGGGCAGCATGGGGACATGCCACAACCCCGTGCTCCAGTGGCTCGTGCTCTCAGGGTGCATAGGATCCCGCCTTGGCTGGAACCTTTTCTGGCAGAGCGGAGGCCAGGCAGGTGCCCAGGCGCAGGTGGCCATGGTGGTCCAGGCCCGCAGGCCCCACGCAGGCTGCAGGGACGGGGCGGGCGTGGGAAGGGCCAGCCAGGCTGGGAGGAGCCTCACCCTGTCTCTCTCCCCTCGCTGCCCAGTCCTGGTACCTGGGATAAGAGGTCTCCTCACGCCTCTTCTCCATCGTCCTGGGAACCCCAGGGGGCACCGCAGGCCCCCCGCCCACGTTCTCCGTGGAGAATTAGAGCGAGCGAGAACATCCCTGCCGACTCCCAGCTTGGCCGAAAGACAAAACAGACACACGCGGGAGGAAGGAGAAAAGGAAAAAAGACAAACAGGAAAAAATAAGGAAAAGCCCACCCGAGACGAGAGGTAAGGACAGCACCGGTCACTCTCCGGACGACTGAGGCCCGCCCTGCCCCGCCCAGGAGGCCGACGGTCTTCCTAAGTTATTCATCTCCTTCCCGCTGCTCTGGAGGGACACGTGCCGCTGCCCACCCGCTGCCCCGTGGCCCCGGCGCTGCCCAGAGACCAGGTGAGCACAGCCTGGCACCTGTGGCCAGGGCCGATGGACAGGCAGACGCCCAGCAAGGCCACCTCTCCCTGGGTCTGCGCCACCGCCACCAGTGTGGGGACATCGGCCAGTCCCCCTCCGTGGATGGTGTTTGCCAAAGAGGAGAGGCAGGTGCTGGTGGGGAAGGGGTCAGCAGGGACCCCAGCCTTGGGCAGCAGAGACCTCAGTGGAGAGCAGGGTGGGCAGCCGAGCAAGGAGGGCAGCAGAGGGGGCGGGGACGTCCTGGACGTGGCGAGGACCGAGCGCCAGCCCTCGCCAGGGAGGACACCAGGCAGGCACGTGGAGTGCCCAGGAGGGCCCTGAGGCTGGCCGCGCCCTCCCAGGCCCCAGAGGACTGGCCTGGCCCTGCCTTGCTGGGGACATGTCCTCGGCCCCCGCCGGGAGGAGAAGTCTCTATGCAATTAGACCCCAGCCCACCCGGCGCCGCCCACCCCAGCCCTGCGCCCAGGGAGGAGCCCTCGCCGCACGCTCGCCACTCGCCGCGGGGACTGTCCGAGGACAAGCCAGGGGCTGAGACTGAGTGCAGGGGCCACAGAGCCTCGCGCCCCAGGCGGAGGCGAGAGAGTGGTTTAAGTGCCTGATCCCCTCCGGCCGCCCCGTGCCCAACCGGGACAGCGTGGCCGGGCTCCCACCCCCAACCCCTCCACTCACGGGCCTCTCATTGCTGTGTCCCCCAGAGCTAGAGATGGGACCCCAGGGGTGGTGCCGGGCGTCCCCAGGCATCCTGCCCTGCGGGGCCGGGTTCTGGGCAGGCGCCCGCCTCCCGCCAGTGCCTTACACCTGGAGAGCCCGAACCTCGCCACGCCACACCCTGTGCACTTTGACGTCCACGAGGGAGGTGCGGTAGCCACGGAAGGACAGCAGGCGGGCAGAAGGCAGGGCTGCGACCCCGGCCCCCGGCCGAGGGTCCTGGCGGGGCAGGGCGAGCAGCCGCCCGCAGCTCGGGGGGCTTCCCATCTGCTACGCGTTTCCCTCAAACTGCTCCAAAAACACTAAGCTGGGAGCTCGGGACCCCTGACCCCTAGCCCAGCTCCAGCCCATCACACCTGTACCCACCCGAGATCACCGTCTTGGGCGCCCGGAAGGCGGTGCTGTGTGTCTTAGGGCCACTGAGCCCAAACACAAGGGCCCCTTCCAGCCCACGCATCCCAACTGACATCCTGCATGCCTGGCACTGGGGAACGACCCCACCCCATCCCGGGCCAAAGCCATCCAGGGCAGGTCCTCCAGGCCTGTCCACCCCACACTGCCCCGCCTGCCTCACCCTTCCCCGTTCTGGACTGTCCTCCCAAACTGGCCCCAGGGCCTTGGCCAACCGCTGGTCACAAAGAGAAAGACCCTTCCTGACGGCCCGCTTGCTCAGAGGGGCCTGCCATCCTCAGCCTCGAACCCCTGGTCCCTCTGTCTGTCCGTCCGTCCTCAGGGCCCCTCCACCAGGTGACCGTTTGGGGACCAAAGCATGGGCCGCTCTCCGGGAAAGCAGGGGCATCTGGAAGCCTCTCAGCCAGGGGAGGGGCGGGGGAAGGGCCGCCATGGGGTACCCGGCTGCCCGCTGGCTCCTGGGCGTCGGGCGCACAGAACCAGCTCTTTACCTAAATTTGCATGGTGCTTAGGATCCCGCGGCCCGGCTCCTGGCGTCGCCCACCCACGGCGGTGCCTGCATGGCAGATATACCTGGCTCTGTCCCCCTCCGCCTCCCGGCCCCCTCTTGAAAAAAACAAAAACTCCTTTAAAAAGTTCCATGTTTCCTAATTTGCACGAAATTTTCTACCACATGATGTGCCTTGCCTTGGAGAATAAGTATTACCTTCCACAGTATCAGCGCACAGCTGCATGTCTGCACGCCTAGTTCAAGCAGAGAGACGGAAATAGCAGTCGAGGGATGTATTTCTATTTGTAAAAAAAAACAAAAACAAAAAAAAGAGAGAAAGAAGAAGAAGAAGATTTTTTTTAAAGAAGAAAAGCTCGGAAGCCTGAAGCGTGGGAGTGTCCCCACGGTCAGCCCGCCACCTGGTCTGCCACCACCTGGTCTGCCTCCTCAGCTCGCTGCAGGGGCTCCCCGGTGCTCACCTCTCCACCCCAGTCCACGCCCTGCCCAGAGGGCAGACCTCGGGCCTGCCTGGCACAGCCCAAGGAGGCCTGCACCCTGCAGGTGGAGCCTCCCGCCCCCACGCACCCCCTGGTCAGGGTCAGGTGGCTGCCCCACCCCAGGGCACCCCCTCTTCCCCCGCCTGCACCTCACCCTTCTCACCAAAGGACCAGCCTTGGGTGGCACCCCGCCCCCACTCCGTTCTCCGTCTTCCAGCTGTGAGCACAGGGGCGCCCAGTATGAATCAAAGACAAATCCTGCATATGCAATACCCACCTGCCAGCTGTGGCCTGCATAGCCAGGGCTGGTGGGCACTGCTATGGCCAGGGGCACTGAGTCACAGGCCTTGGCCCAGGTGGTCACCAGGCTGTTGTCTTGTCCTTAACTTGAGTTTTCCTGTCCTTTCCCCCTTCCTTTTTCCTTCTTTAATTCCAGTTTCTTTTGCTCTTCACTTGACCAAAGCTAAGACAGTAGCCAGGTGGTCAATGCGGTGTCCACATGGGCGGGATTCTCTGACTAAGGCCCCCCTGCACAGGGTCACCAGGCAGAGGGTCCCAAGGTCCTGCCCTCAGGACAGAATTGGCCCAAGAGCCACTGCATAACTCATCCTAAGTTTTCTTCCAAAAGACACCTTGTACCCCCAGGGGACAGGGAGAGCGGCCAGGCTGTGGCACTGCCCTAGGGACTGCCCTTGGCCTGGGTTCATGTGTTGACATGGCTATCTCTAGCTTTTAATTGCGTCCCTCCTGAGTGTCACCTGGGAAGTAGGGGGTGGCCAGTGGCAGAGGGAGTGGGTGGCATGATCCTCTGGGACCATCTTGTCCTTCCATGGCCAGCATCCCTCAAAACACACACCGAGAAAGATGGCTGCAGGCACTGCCCTAGCCCCCCACCTGTGTCCTGGGCCCTCAGGCCCTCGGGTGGGTGGCAGGCAGGTCCAGGGTGGGCAGCGTGTCGTCCTGGGCCTACCAGAGCCCCTGACCCCTGCTGCTCAGTTGCTGGCCCTGGCACACGTCCGGGGTGGGGAGGCCCTCGCTGTCCTGCGTGAAGCTGCGCCTTCCTGTGCAGCCCTCTCGCGAGCCCCTCATGACCCCTCACTCATTCCCACCTCCGGGCAGCAGCAGAGCCCACCAGCCACACCTGGGTGAAGCTCCTCCGCCTGGTCCTGCTTATGCTGTGGCAAAGAACAGAGAGGGTCCCCAGGTATATGCCACTCTCCCTCGCCCCTCCTAGGGCCAGGCCCTCCCGGCCGTGTGGCAGCGTGGCCCTGCTTCGTTGGTGTGGGAGAGGTGCAGGGGCCGCGTGCCTGGGTTGGGCCCAGAGCCACACCCCGGCTGGACAATCAGATCCCAAAGGAATGCCCACGGGACAGGGAGGACCTAGGGCCAAGAGGCCACCACCTTGGGCTGCAGCTCCCAGGCAGACGTCACCAGCCTCTGCCACCACACTGTCCCCCAGCTAGGGACCGTCACACATCCCCTGCCACACCGTGGTTGCCACGCGCATGCCGTTCCCCATGGGACAGAGTCCTGGGGGGATGGCATGCGAACCCCTCCCCACTCTGGCTTCTCAGGCTCCCAGGGTCCTGGGGTCTGGGTGCGGGCAGTGCGTCAGGGCTGTGCCTACGCCTGGGGCGCTCCTGTGCGGACGGCACCAGGCCACTTCCTGCCTGGCCTGGACTCTGCCCCGCTGGCCCTCTCTTTTTGGGAGTGAGAACCATCCTGGATTCAGCTTCCTGCCTTCCTCCCCTTAGACATGTCCTGAGTCTCACCTCTAAGGTACCCTGCCATCGACTGTCCCTGAGCCAGCAAGCGCAGGAGAGCAGGGTGTGGTGGGCAGCTGGGCCAGGTGGGGGCAGCCCCAAAGCCACGGCGGCAGAACCCCTTGCCCGCGATACCAAATCAGACTCCCCAGCAGTGCCTCACAGTCTGCTGCTGTGGCTTTGGGGCCCCCTCCCCAGCCCAGCCTGCAGGCAGGGAAGGAAGCCTCACTCCCAGCACGCTCGCCACCCCACCTCCGGGTGGGGGCCCTTCCAACAGGAACCCCCAAAGCCCACTCCCCAAATGCATGCACGCCCCCTTCTCCCACCTGAGCCCCAGCCAGAACCAAAGCCCCTCTAAGAGCAGGGGTCCCAGCCTCCCCTTCCCTGCCTGCCCTGCACCTGGACAGGCATCCAACCAACAGGGACAGGACTGGATGGGACAGACAGGCAGCAGGCAGGGGGAGAGGGTTCCTTGGATCTCTTCCTTCCCCTCCCCCCACTTCTCCCCCTTCTCCCCCTTCTCCCTCCCTCTCTCCCTCCCTCTTCCTCTCTCTCTGTCCCCTTCTCTCCCTCTCTCTCCCTCTCTCTCTCCCTCTCTCTCCCCCTCTCTCTCCCCCTCTCCCCCTTCTCTCTCTGCCTCTCTTCTCTCTCTTTCTGTCCCCTTCTCTCCCTCCCTCTCTCTCTCTCTTTTCCTCTCTCTCTCCCTCCTTCTCTCCCTCTCTCTCCCCCTTCTCTCCCTCTCCCCC
>CM053413.1:2049310-2080624 GCA_028644305.1 Xerus rutilus
TGGGCATCAGATGGGGTGGGTGGGCATAGATGGCGGGTGGGCATCAGATGGGGTGGGTGGGCATAGATGGCGGGTGGGCATCAGATGGTGGATGGGTGGGCATCAGATGGGGTGGGTGGGCATAGGTGGCGGGTGGGCATCAGATGGTGGGTGGGTGGGCATAGGTGGGTGGGTGGGCATAGGTGGCGGGTGGGCATAGGTGGCGGGTGGGCATCAGATGGGGCAGGTGGGCATAGGTGGTGGGTGGGCATCAGATGGGGCAGGTGGGCATAGGTGGTGGGTGGGCATCAGGTGGGGGTGGGTAGGCATCAGATGGCGGGTGGGCATAGATGGCAGGTGGGCATCAGATGGGGCGGGTGGGCATAGGTGGCGGGTGGGCATCAGATGGGGCGGGTGCAGGATGAACAAGACAGGGAGACAGTTGGAGTCGGGGGAGGTCCAGCTCCTCCCGGACGCCTTGGGAGGAGGAGTCCCATTTTGCTGGGCCGCGCGCGGGGCCTGCAGAGTGCCAACACGGGGACACAGGCCTCCCTGAGGCTTGTCCTGGGCCACACTGACCCTTCTGGGCAGGCTGGCCTCCTGGCTCCCACACTCCTGCACCTGCCCCAGGCCTCGGTCCCGGTTGGGATCTCGCTCCGCAGAGCCCCATTCCTGGCTGCCCCGAGCCCCCTCTGGACCTTCCTGCCTGGAAGCAGCTGGCAGGGGTGCAGGCAGCCACCCACGCAGTCCCGCACCGTGGTCCTGCCCAACGGGACACACAGTCAGAACCCGGCTCTGGAAGCCTTCACCTGGCTCACACCAGGAGGCGACAGGATTTCAGCTGTGGCTCAGCGTAGAGAAGCACACGGGCAGAGGGCTGGACAGGGCAGGCAAGTGGGCCTCAGGGGCACACTCCGGGCAGACGCCACAGGAGGAAAGGAGCCGGCGGGCAACGTGGGGAAGGCGTCCTAGCCGAGCACAGTGTGCAGAGGCCCGGGGCAGGGGCGTGCTCGCCACGTGCACACCGGTGTCCGCCCACGGGACCCCGACACCCGCACGCCCACACACTCAGGCACACCTGGGGCTGGGGTTCACGTCCTGGTACACGTTGGGCTCCATCCTCATGGCGGCCTCCTCATCCTCAGCTCTGCAGAGGTGAAGGCAGGGTGGTGAGGCTGGGGGCGGTGAGGCTGGGGGTGGCTCAGCTTCGGCTTCAGCTTCCCCAGGGGCTCGGGCAGCGGGTGGGCTGCTGGGTGTTGGGGCAGGAGGGGGCGGGTGCCAGCTCCAGTCCGAGGAGGAGCAGGGAAATGAGAGGACCTGGGGACATGGGGCTGCCCTGGGGAAGGGACCAGAGAGGGTCAGGAAGCTGCGCTGGGAGCACTCTGGGGAGCCTGGGGGGGACGGGCTGCGGGCTGCGGGGCCCACCTGGCTGTGGTGCACCAGAGGCGGGTGGCCAGCATGAGCACGAAGACGATGAACAGGAAGCCCACCACTGCCGCCAGGCCCACCAGCCAGGGCTTCAGGCGCCGCTCCGTGGCTGTGGGGGAGGCAGGGCTCAGCGGTGGAGGGGCCGCGGGAAGGCTCAGGAGGGGGCGGACACTGGGGAGCCTTGGGGAGGGCACAGGCCTCGGGACTAGGGTGTGGAGAGAGGCAGGGCTGGGAGGGGGCTCCCTGAGGAGGGGACACGAAAAGGCTGAGAGGGGTCCTGGGCGGGCTTACGAGGAAGGAGGGGACTCTGGGAGAGCGCCTCAAAGGGGAATTTGGGGGCCTATAAAGTAGGACGGGTTCAGAGGGAGGAGGGGGCCAGAGAGAGGAGGGGGTTCAGGTGGAGGAGGGGGTTCGGGTGGAGGAGGGGGTCGGGAGGAGGGGGTCAGAGGAGAAGGGGTTGAGGGGAGGAGGGGGCCAGGGGGAGGGGACTTGGGGAGGGGGGCTCAGGGGGAGGAGAGGTTCAGGGGAAGAGGGGCTCAGGGGTGGGGGAGGGGGCTCAGACGGGCTGAGCCGGGTCTGGAGGCGGGAGGCTTGGGGTCCAGGATGGAGGAGGGGGTTCTCTGGGCTCAAAAGGGTGGGGCTGGGAGTGCCCTCCCCAAGGGCTCATCCTCGTCCTGGAGAACCAGCCACCCGAACCCATGACCCGCCGGGCCCCATGCCCCTGCCCAGAGCTGCGGAGGCCTACCCTGGGCCTGGGCAGGCTCAAGGAGCCAGGCTCCCAGCAGGACCAGCGTCCCCAGGGTCTTCATGGCCGGGCGAGAGCCAGCACGAACTACCAACTCCGTCTCTCCCTCGCTGCAGGACAGGAGCCCTGTGGTGACCGCGGCAGGTCTGGCGGAGTCCCTCCCCCCGCCCCTGGGCCCCTGGCTGGCTCCCGCCCCTGCCCCACCCCGCCACAGACTCCGGACCTGGTGTAACATTAACTGGGGAGCTGGCCCCTCCCGTGCCCTGCCCTGGGGTCCATTGGCCCAGGGCCACCACCTCTGCAGCTGTCCCTGTGCCTTGTTGTGGGGGATGCTGAGGCACCTGGTACCCACCCCCAGCCAGGGTGGGGCTCTCAAATACACCTGGGATCTAAGCCACCCTCAGCTGCTGGCAGGTGCCCGTCAGGCTCCCTGATGGTGACCGGACACATCATGCCTGTCTCCTTGTCTTGGTGACCCACATTTTGCCAGCCCTCAGCACAGAGCGGCCCCTCGCACAACCACAGCCCAAAGACACGGGAGGGGGCGGCCAGCACCAGCCTGCACCAGTCCTGGGCATCCAGTCGGCCCCGGGGGCACTGGCCCACCGTCCACCACCAGGTCTGCGTGCTCCTGCTGGCTGCAGAATGGGGACACCTGGGGCCGCAGGCGACCCAGGCTCCAGACTCTGCTGACCTCAGCCTTGGGCCCCAGGTTGATTAGATAGGAAGCCCTGCCCAGGCGGAAGAGGACCCCACCCCAGTGGCCACGGGCACAGCCACGGCCCAGGCACGTGAAAAATGCCCGTAGCCCTGACACACGGGTATGAGCACCTGCTGTGTATACAAGGGTCCCTGTGTCCCACGGGGCTGCTCGCGACCTCTAGGTAGACAGGTCACTGAGCGGAGCTGACAGAGCTCAGACACGCAGCCCCAGGACAAGGCAGCCCCAGGGCAAGGCGGGGCCCACTCCAGCGGCCCTGCAAGCATATATGAAGCTCCTGCTGTGTACCCCGTCCGGTGCAAGGTTCTGAGGGAGGGGAGCCGCAGCACCGCCCTGGATGGCTCGGTGCAGTCTGGCCACCAGGAGCCCCAGACAAGCAGGCCTGAGCCTGAGCCGAGAGGGGACGGAGAGGTATGAGGGGGCTTGGGCAGGGCCACCTCGGGCACTCCGCAGCAGGCCCCGTGCCCTGGCCGGCCGGGCCTCGCTGGGCTGCTGGTCAGTTCTGTCGCACAGCAGAGGCCTGCCCAGGTGACTGAGGCCGCAGGGCAGGGACAGGGCAGCTCAGCGCTGGCGGGCGCTGGCACGGGGCTGACTACTCCTTTAATGTCCCCAGGTGCCTCAGGGACTCCACGTACAGGTCGCAGGGTGGCTGCAGGTGGAGTGGGCTCAGGCTCTGGGGGGACAGGTGCCAATGGCCAGTGCCCAGCCGCAGAGCCCTCCGCCCCAGAGGAAAGCTTCTCCCCAGGGACAGGGCGCCGGGTTCCGGCTACAGCGTCCAGGGAGTTGGAACTGGGCCAGGACCCCCCCGTTCCAGCCTCCAGGGGCCTCGGACTGGTAGGTCCCTGAAGACGACGGAGGGGTGGTGGGGGTCGCGGGCAGGGGCTTCCGAGGGGACGTGCTCGCCGCTGCCCCTGGGGTCCTCCTCGTCCCGCCAGCCCACAGCCAGCTGCAGGTCCAGCTCCTCCAGGTCCTCGCCTGCCAGGCGGGTGGCCCGCTCCGGGCGAGGTGCCTCCTCCTGGTCCGACTTCGGGCCAAACACCCAGTCTGCAGCAGAGACGCGGTGAGGCCTCGGCTGGCACCCTCACTGCACCCGGCCAGAGACCCCCGCCACCCTGCCCCTCCCCGGCCAGCCCGGCAGTGGGGTGTGCTCACCGGCCAGGTCGTGGGCCAGGTCTTTGATGAGGTGCCCAACAATGGCGTAGGCCACGGCCACCACCAGGAACGCGGCTATCAGCAGGTACAGCCCGTACCTGGGCAGGCGGATGGTGTCCAGCGGGGGCGGACGGTACTCCTCGTACGCAGGTGGGGCGGCACTCCAGTCCTCGGCCTCCTCCTCACCCGCCAACCCCGGCATGGCGGCCAGCCGGAGCAGGGAAGCCCAGAGGTGACCGTGCAGCGGAAGTATTAAGGGGCTTTGAACTAAGAGGATTGCGGAGGCTCCCAGGACCTCCATCTGTTTGCAGAGATCACAGCACAAACCGCTTCCGCCTGCAGCGATTCCTCACACCGTCCCTGCCCCAGGGCCCTGGCACTTGCCGATCCCTTTCCTGAGAACAGCCACCCCGGATTTCTCATAGCTGGCTTGCAATTCATTTGTTTAGTTGACATTTATTAAGCACCTACTGTGGGCACTCATTTTCTGCAGTGCTGGGGATAGAACCCAGGGCCTCGTACCTGCCAGGCAAGTGCTAACCACCTAGCCACACCCACAGCCCTTTCAAATTTTATTGAGACAGGGTCTCACTAAATTGCCCAGGCTGGCCTCAAACTGGCCATCCTCCTGCCTTGGCCTCCCGAATAGCTGGATGTCAGGCACGGCCAGGCACTCCTTTGGGTGCTAGGATGCTGCTGTGAACGTGGCCGACCAGAACCCCTGCCTCCTGAAGGCCCGTCTCTCTGCTGCCAGGAGATGAAGCGTGACCACTGAGTCACTGGCACGTTAGGGGAGAAGGTGGAGACAGGGTGGGGCGGGGCAAGGAAAGGAGCCGCTGTGCCACAACTGTCAGTCATCCCAGCTGCTCGGGAGGCTGAGGTAGGAGGATCACAGGCATGAGGTTGGCCTCAGCAACTCACTGAGATCATCTCAAAATCAGATTTTTAGGGCTGGGTTTTGGCTGCGTGGTAGAATGCATGCCAGGCGTGGGAGGTGCACCGCATACAAATAGATGATGAGACACAGGTCTGCCAACAGCCAGGACACTCCTGTGAAAACCAGAAGCAAGCCGGGCACAAAAGTGCTGTGATGCCAGCACTGGGGAGGCTGAGGCAGGAGCATCGCGAGGCCAAAGCAGCCTCAGCAACGGGAGGCACTAAGCAGCTCAGTGAGACCCTGTCTCTACATAGAACACAGAATAGGGTGGGGAGGTGGCTCAGTGGTCGAGGGCCCCGGCGTTCAATCCCCAGCACCCCCCAAAAAAATCAGATTTAAGAAGGGCTGGGGAGCAGCTCAGTGGTAAAGTGCCTTTGGGCTCAACCTCCAGTCGGGGGAGAGGCAGTGATAGCCTCACTTAGGCGTCACTGGAGCAGAGACCCCGAGGAGGAAGGAGCCAGCCTGGGAGCACTAGGGCAGCAGCACTCCAGGCAGAGGGCACGGCCAGGAGCCGTTGTGGCTGGAGCAGAGGGAGGAGCGGAGGCAGCACAGGTCGGGCAGGGTCCAGTGGACAGCAGACAGAGCGACTGGCCTGGTTCTGTGCTCACGGGCGCCCTCTGGTGGCTGCTGTGGGGAGGAACGAGTGGGGACCCAGGTAGAACCAGGGACCAGGGTGCAGGTGGCTGGGCTGGTGGGGATGGGAGACATGGTCATGAGCCAACCCTGGTGCTCCCAGGCTGAGCATGGGAATGACGGTCCCCACTCCCTGAGGAGTCCCGGGTCCAGATGCCAGCTCTGAGGCCTCACGCCTCGGCTGTCCTGGCCTCTGGGGCCTCTGTGAAATGGGGTTGGCAAAACGCCACAGGGGGACCAGGCCGGGCAACTCAGAAGACCCCGTCTCCGTGGAACTTGGTAAAAGGCTGGGTGTGGCTCAGCGGTGGGTCCTGCTGGGCACACGCAAGGCCGCAGGCCCACCCCAGCACCCCAGATTCGCAACGCCAAATTCCCAGGGCCTCGGGAGGCGCTCACAGAGGGAGCCGGGCCTCGTGTGCAGGCACGTCTGGCCTGTGCTGTGGGGTAGGCCTCTTGGTGCCCAGGGAGACCTCGGGGCAGTGGATCCATGTCTGGGGCCTCGGCAGGAGGCAGGGCTGGACCCCCAGAGAGGCGGGCAGAGGCCGAGGCCGGCTGTGTGGATGGTGTTCCCAGGAGGGGCCTGCCAGGTCAGGCTGCCTGGGGAGACAGGGACACTGGACTTGGCCAAGGGGGAACCAGGGTGGGATTCTTGGCTGAGGAGGGGGGCACGGAGGCAGCCACAGGTGAGAAGGTGCGACCGTGCGGTGGTGAGGCTCCCCAGGTCTGCGCTGTGGAGGGAGGCAGGTGGCAAAGGCTGGGCTTGGGGGCCCAAGCAGTGACAAGAGGCAGGAGAAGCCCCGCCACAGGCCCTCCACACTGGGGCGCTGGGGACCCTGTGGCCCAGGGACCAGGCCACTGTGGCGTCCTTCTTGGCCCTGCTCTGGGGGAAGCCAGCTGCGCGTGAGCAGTGCTAAGGGGAAACCTGTGGCAGGGCCAGTCTCCAGCCATGGCCCAGGCTGACCGCAGGCTCCTCAGATCTGGGCACAGGTGGCTGCCAAGCTGCTTGGTGCCCGGTCCACTGTTTTGGGCAGAGAGGGGGTCTCGCTGACACCCAGGCTGCCCCAAGCTCCAGGGCTCACAGGACCCTCCTATTGCCTCCGAGCACCCCGGACACTGCCTGGCACAGGCCGAGGAGGTGCTCCTCTGAGACACACCACCTCAACTTATTGGGAGGGTCTCACTAAGTTCCCAAATGGGCCTCAAACTTGCCATCCTGGGGCTGGGATTGTGGTGCAGTGGTAGAGTGCTTGCCTAGCATGCGTGAGGCACTGGGTTCGATCCTCAGCACCACATAAAAATAACATAAAGATGTTCTGTCCACCTACAACTAAAAAATAAATATTAAAAAAAAACAAAACACTTGCCATCCTCCTGCCTTAGCCTCCAGTATAACTGGGAGCACAGGTGTGACCACTGCACCTGGCCCTTGTCTCCAGTAAGGACTGGTCCCTGGATCCGGCTCACCCCAAAACCAGGAGGATCTCATCTGAGTCTTCATAATGTCCACGAAGCCTACTTCCAGATGCGGTCAGTCATGGGTACAGGGGTCAGACTTAGAAATATCTTTGGGGGACACAACTCAACCCAAGTTCTGGTTGGGGACCGAGGTATAGAGGCACCACAGCGTCCTCGCTGGGAGCACAGGGCAGGGCGGGGCACAGGCGGGGGTGGCCGTGGGAGCCCAGCTGTCAGGCTGTGAGGCTGGACCAAGGCCCTCGGCTGGCAGAGGCTAGCACAGCACAGGCTGGGGACTGCAGGATGGAGGCCAGGCTGGGGACACTGTCCATGTTGTGTTTTGCCCACAGCCTTTTGGTCTGTGGCTTTGGGAACACGGGGCTGCTGTGCACCCGCAGTTCCACCCTCGGACCTGTTCCAGGGATGAACAGGTTGCCCTGGGCTGTGGCCACGAAGAGGACCTGGGGGCCAGGGTGGGACCCAGTGGGCCCTTAGCCATCTGACCCCTTCCATGGCCCTGCCAGGAGCGGGCGATGGACGGAGGCCAGGCCACGGGGCTGCTTCCCTAGAACCCTGGGAGGGAGCCCAATGGCTGGACAGGCGCAGGGGGCTGCCCACCCCAGCACACTCGGAGAGTCACTGTTGGGCAAAAATAATGTAATCTTCCAGGGGGTAGCACCCCGAAGCCTGTGCCCCAGCCAGCCAGGACCCCCTTCCACACCACATGGCCGAGCTCAGGGGCCCTGGACCCTGCTGCCCGCAGCTAGTGAAGCCTGAGCCACCCCCAGTCCCTCCCAAGACACCCCGTCCCAAACCCCTTCCCGGAGCCCACAGCATGGCCTGTGCTGGGCCTGGGGTACCCCAACCATGGAGGGAGTCAGGCACGGGCAGCACCCAGGAAGGACCGCGGGGACCCAAGGGGGAGGACACAGGGCTGGCTCAGGAGCCGCAGGGACACTGCAGTCCTGTTGGCGGGGCTGGGCGGGGGGAGGGGGCAGGGGGCAGGCGGCGTCCGGCAGGGCTAGGGCTGCGGGCGCAGCTGCTCCAGGCGGTCGGCGTACTGGAAGGCGGGCCCCCGCTCGTACGCGTACATGTCCAGGGCCACCTCGCAGCTCTCGCGCACCACGCGCTCGGCGTCGGCTGCGTGGGCCCGCAGCGCGGCCAGGCAGGCGGGCTGGGCGATGGCGCCCAGGGCCTCGGCGCATTCGTGCCGCACCATGGGGTCCTCGGCGGGGCGGGCCAGGGCGGCCGCCAGCTGGGGCACCGCGGCCTCGTGCTGCAGCTGACCCAGCACGTAGCCCACCTCGTGGCGGAAGAGAGCGCTGCCGCAGCGCAGGCCTGTGGGCGGAGGGGGGTCGCGGGTCACGCACTGGGCACACCACGGGCTCAGGGCTGGGGCCCTCAGCGGGGCAGAGGGGCTGTGTCTCCAGGACTCGCCGCCCTCTTGGGGCAACCGGAGCATCTACCAGGCCGAGGGGGCAGGGCTGCCCCGGGCCCCTCTGGCATGGGGCTGCAACCAGCCCTTCTTCCTCTACTCTGGACAGGGTCTGGCCGAGTGGCCCAGGCTGGCCTGGACCTTGTGAGCCTCCTGCCTCAGCCCCTCGAGAGCTCTGGGCATCCGCCAGGCACCTCGCCCCGGACACGCTGTTTCCAGCTGCCTGACCCCGGAGGCCCTCCTCACCCTCAGCCAGTGCCAGGGCAGCCTCTTCGCCACCGGCGTTGCGCAGGGCGAACATGGCCCGGTACCGGTCAAACAGTGGCCGAGTCTCGTCCAGCAGCGCCTCCCGCAGCTGCCCCACATCGCCCTCCTCGGCTGGAGGGGCCGGGTCCACGGAGAGGTAGGGCCCCGTCACTGCCGGCTGCCCAGGATGCTGCTGCAGCCACTCCAGCCGCCGCACGGCCAGCTGGCATGTCTCAGCCACCTGCAGAGGGACAGGGCACACAGATGGCATCAGTCCTCGGCCTGATGCGGGAGACATGCAGGGGCCATGACAACTCCATCCTACCCCACTGGGCTTGCCAGCAGGGACCCATGTTAGGGCAGCAAGGGGAATGTACAAAGGGACGCGAGGGTCTCAGTGAGGTGACCCCAAGGCAGAGGCCTGAAGCAAGTTTAAGAAAGGGAGTCGAAGCCGGGCGCGGTGGCCACGCCTGTTATCCCAGCACTTAGGGAGGCTGAGACAGGAGGATCGCGAGTTCAAAGCCAGCCTCAGCAATGGCGAGGTGCTAAGCAACTCAGTGAGACCCTGTCTCTACATAAAACACAAAATAGGGCTGGGGATGTGGCTCAGGGGTCGAGTGCCCCCGAGTTCAATCTCCAGTACCAAAAAAATATATAAATATATATAGGGGCTGGGATGTGGCTCAGTGGCAGTGTGCTCGCCTAGCACGCGTGAGGCACTAGGTTCCATCCTCAGCACCACATACAAATAAAATATTCTGTTCACCTACAACTAAAAAATAAATACATTTAAAAATATATATATAGAGAGAGAGAGAGAGAAAGGACTCAGGGAGAGGAGCAGTGCACACAGTGCAAAGGCCCTGGGGCACACCCTGCTGGGAGAACAAGGCGGAGCCAGCGCCAGGCTATGCAGGGCCTGTGGGAGGCAGTGAGGACTCGGGCTCTGCCCTAGAGGTGATGATGTCAGAGCTCTGAGCACGGACATACCAGCTGGCTTCAGTGTACACGTCCCTCTGCCAGCTGCAAAGAGCTGAGCGGGCACATGAAGCGAGCCAGAGCAACAAGGTCCAAGTGAACTCCGACTCATACACACAGGTCCACAGCAGGACGGCTCACGATGGCCAGAAGGCAGAGGTTGCCCCGTGCTCACTGAGGCATGAACTGACACAAACAGGCCCAGGTGGGCGCCGTGGCCACGCCAGCAATCCCAGTGGCTCAGGAGGCTGAGGCAGGAGGATCGCCAAATTCAAGGCCAGCCTTAGCACTTAGAGAGGCCCTAAGCAACTTAGGCAGCCCATCTTAAAATAAAAAATAATGAAAAAGGCTGGGGATGTGGCTCAGTGGTAGAGCACCCCTGGGTTCACTCCCCAGGGCCAAAAAGCAAACAAAACCACACAACAGGTCTGTCCACACACTGGAGCGTCACTCAGCCAGGGCAGGAGCGAGGCCACACATGCTGCAGTGTGGATGGACCTGGGGACCTTGTGCTTGATGAGAAAGAAACACCAAGGCCAAGGTGTGTGACCTCAGTGACAGGGGAGTCCAGGACAGGACACAGATCCAAGAGGGGGAATGGAAAATGACTACTAATGGGATGGGTTCTTTCTGAGAGGATGAGAATGTTCTGGAATGAGTAGTGACGGCTGCACCACCCCAGGTGCACCAGAGGTCACTCAAGTGCGCACTTTCAAGGACAAATTCAATGGCACGTGAGTGATCTCAATAAAGTCATCTCAAAAGCCGAAGAAAAGGGAAACAGCAGAGCGACTCAAGGTCCAGTGCGCAGGCAGGGTGGCAGGAGAGAGCAGGGGCTTGCGGGGCAGCAGGCTGGGTGGGGCCTCCGAGAGCAGGCTCTGCCGCGGCTCAGGACTGGCGGCTGCCCTCCCACCTCACCTGCAGCATCCTTGGGCAGCGGTTGCCATGGCAACCAGAAATGGGTTCTAAGGCTGGTCAGGCCAGAGCTGGGGAAGTGCTGGGCACAGCTCCTTACCTCAACCACGGGGTCACTGGAATACTGCCTCAGGAGCTCCAGGACTTCCGGGTTCCCAATGGCCCCCAAGGCCTCCCCTAGAAGCAGGCAGGGAGCTGCTGTTGGCTGGTTGGCTGGCAAATGCCATGCTGCTCGGGGAGCTCTGGCAGCTGGCAGCAGCTCCACCCGGCCAGGGCCGACAGGCAGCTGCACGCACGGGCTGCACCACTGGCCCAGCCAAGCCTCCGCTCACACTTGGGTACCGGCACAGGGCACAGAGGGTCTATGGGTCAGGGAGACCTTCCTGGAACCTCTGGGCAAGAGGGACAGCACAGGCCAAGGCCCTGCGGCCAGGGCAGGGTGCAGTGGGGCTGCTGGCAGGCACCACAGCTGCATGCAGACCAGAGGCAGCCAGGATCCACCGCGCAGGACGGTGACGAGGGACTGGAAGAGCACACTCAGCACAGGCTTGGATTTCTACTAGGTCCCTGCGAGTGGCTGGAGATGTGCCCTCAGATGGGAAGGCTGCTGGGCCCGTCGGGGCTGGCACTGTTGTGGTAACTCTTAGCTTAAGAAACTCCATTTTTAGCCGGGCGCGGTGGCGCAAGCCTGTCATCCCAGGACTTAGGGAGGCTGAGACAGGAGGATCATGAGTTCAAAGCCAGCCTCAGCAAGAGCAAGGTGCTAAGCAGCTCACTGAGACCCTGTCTCTACATAAAACACAAAATAGGGCTGGGGATGTGGCTCAGTGGTCGAGTGCCCCTGAGTTCAATCCCTGGTACCAAAAAAACAAAAGAAACTCCATTTTGTCTGGGCTGTCAGCCACCTTAACTTCAGCCCACACACTGGGAGGTCCCTAACATCGACGTAATTCATCTTTGCAGAGTCACAGTCATCTTGACCTAAGTTTCAGTCAGGGAAATAACTTCAAATGAAACACGGGGTGGGCTTCCCGCAACCTCCGCTTCTGTGCTGTTGGCTTGCTGGCTTTGGCTAAGACAGGAAACGTCCTAGCGCCTGACTTACGCTTTCCTTTTGCTATATGATCTGCAGTCACGGGCTGCAACTTTGAATTGGCTCTAATTGGCTCTGCAGTCCTGCTGGCTGAAAAATAAACTTTTAACAAACAAATCAGAGTTTGATGATTCTCGCTGATGGGATGTAACATTTGGGGGCTCATCCAACGATCACACATAACACTGTGTCTGCCCCACTACCGCACGGCAAGGGCTGTTGCTAGGGCCTCACTAAGTTGCTGAGGCTGGCCTTGAACTTGCCATCCCCTGCCTCAGCCTCCCAGCACGGGATCACAGGTCTGCGCTAGCTTTAAATGCTTTTTTAAAAGAAAAAAACAAAGGAATAGGATTCCTGGGCCCGCGAGTGCCTGCAGGGAGGCCGCCTGACGTGCAGAGCCGGATACCCTCCCACAGGCCACGGGAGCGGGGACGGGGCGGGGGCGCCGCTGGCCTCTCACCTGCCTCGTGGCGCACCATGGGCTCCTGGCGGGTGTCACGCAGCACATCCACAAGCACAGGGATGGCGTGGCAGTCCTGCATCTGGCCCAGGCAGTATGCCAGCTCGTGCTTGAGCAGGACGGAATCGTCCTCAAAGGCCCGGCTGATCCAGGTGATGGCCGCGGGGCCGCCCAGCCCCCTCAGGGTGAAGAGTGCCCGGAAGCGAGCCTGCAGAGGCTGCTTGGGGTCCACCAGCATCTGCCCGATGGCCTCGACCTCTTGCTCAGTCACCATGATGCTTGCCCTCCTGCCCAACAAGGGCCCGGGTCCTCTGCAGCCCTGCTGACTGGACCTGTGGCAGGAACGGAGCCTGGTCAGAGGTGCCCTGCCTGCCTGCTGACGCACTCACAGGACCTGGCGGGGCTTTGGAGGAGGCTAGAAATGTCAAACCCAGGAGCACCCTGCCACTGAACCACACCCTCAGCCCTTTTTCACTTTGAGACAGTGTCCAAGTTGCCCAGGCTGGACTCAAATCTGCCATCCTCCTGCTTCAGCCTCCTGGGTGGCTGGGATGACATCAGCGCACCTGGCTGGGGGCTGCTTAGCTGCTGAGGCTAGGTGAGCTCAGCTCTGACTTGGCTGCCTGGGATGCAGCCTTCCACAAGTCCCTGTCCCTGTCTGGGCCCCAGTCTCTGCACCACCTCTCCCTTATATCCGTCAGGGCCCCCATCGGTCCTGTTCTCCACTCAGCAGCCCCAGGACTGTGGTGGCTGGTCCTCAGGATGGCCCCCGTGGTCCCCAGCTCCCAGTAGTCATGCTCTGGCACTGACAGTCCCTACGGCTCTGAACAGGACCTACCTGTGTGAGCGATGGCATACAGGGCAGGATGGGCTGGAGCACCAAGGGCACAGCAGTTTGCAGGGCAGGCCAAGGCTACTTCGAGGAAGCCTGCTGCTGTGTCAGGCCCTGTGGCCAGGAGCTAAGCCTCCACCAGCAGCCCCGTGGGCTGGGATGGGAGCAGCTGAGCAGCCCCAGTCTGTCTACTGCAGCCCATCAGAGACCAGGCTGAGAGGCAGTGAGAGGGCACTCGAGGCGTCTGGCTAACAGAACCACGCTCCCTGACCCACAGCTCCCCCTCACCCCCCTGCACCTCAAACATCACCTCCTCAGTGAAGCCTTCCTTGATGGGTCCAGAAAGTTACCTCCCACCTCTGCCCTTCTCATCTTTCTTCAAACATCACACTAGATGTTGGCTTAGTTGCTTGTGGACAGCTTATCCTTCACTAGATCTCTGAAGTCAGGGGCTGAGACTCTCTTGGCCAGCAGAGTATTCCCAGCACTTAAGACCAGGGTGTGCACACAGTAGGTCCTCAATAAAAACAAGAATAGTGGCTGGCATTTGAGTAACATTTGCCATGTGCCAGGCTCTCTGATAAGCCCCTATGTTCATTAGCTTGTTCAGTCCTCACCAGGGCCCCATGGGATACTAGACTGGTTCCCATTTTACAGGTGAGGAAACAGCTTGCTTGCCTGGGGACAGCATGGTGTCTGGGTTTTTGTTGTGGTGGTGGCTGTTCAGTGCTGCAGACTGAACCCAGGTGCTCTACCATCGAGCTACATCCTCAATCCCTTTTTATTTTGAGACAGGGTCTCGCACAGTTGCACAGGCTGGCCTGGAACCTGCCATCCTCGTGCCTCAGCCTCCCAAGCAGCTAGGCTATCAGGTGTGCACCCTGCATCCAACTTCAGCATGAAGTTTTAAATCTGGGCAGCATGGTTCCAATTGGGCTCTGAACCATAAACACTTTGTTGTATAGGCAAATTAAGATGAAATGACACGGCCTTTGGTTGTGGTAGCCACACCTATAACCCCAGTTATCCAGGAGGCTGAGGCAAGAGGGTTACAAGTTCAAGGCCCACCTGGTCAACTTAGCAAGACCATCTCAAGATAAAGTTAATGGAGCAGGTGACTTAGCTCAGTGGTAGAGCAACCTGGGTTCTATCCTCAGTACTGCAACAACAAAACAAAACAAAAAGAAAGAAAGGATGAAATGACAGGTTGGAAGGTGGGACTCTTCTCCCCTCTCCACCAGCGGAGAACCTGACGGACACTTCAGACACAGCAAGCAGGCAGTGGCATGCCTGCAGCACTCTGTGGTTTCCAGTGGCGTCAGTAGAGATGCCTGGGCATAATGAGGGAGGCACAGGTGCCATCAAAGGATGGTCACACCTTGAGGAAGGGACATCAGAGACCACAGAAGGTAGGAGCATGTGCTAGCAAGGCCCTAGAAGCATCGAGACCTGACTCCTCCTTCTGTATACATGGATGAACAGCAATTGTCCCCAGAGCAGAAACTCAGGCCTTCTGAATTCCATCCAGTCTGCAGGACTCCCTAGAGACACCCTGGAGAGGCTCCTCCTGTCTCCCATAAGTTTAAGCTCCTGCTGCAGAAGGAAGTGAGGGAAGGACAGGGGAGGTTGTGGACCTCCAGGCACACATCCCTGAACTTAGGGTCTCCATCTGAAACAGCTCACAAGTCTTGGGTTTCCTTCCAATCTCTGCTCAGAGATTATCCTCTGGAAGAGAACTCTGACCACCCTGCTTAACGAGGTAAATCCACCTCTACTGAGCCCTTGATAAGCTACAGGGAGTTAATACTTCCCAGGGAGCCCAGGACCCACCTCTGGGCTCAAGACAAAGAAGAGCCCTGAAATTCATACTTTAGGCCTATTTTTCCTGGATGTGGGGTTCAGGGGATAGGTCCCCAATCCAGGCACAATCCAGGAATCCGATCACCCCCGTGAAGGTCTTAGATATAGACAATATAAATTAAAAAAGGGATGCAAGAAGCACAACCTCCAACAGAAAGAGCTAGGGGACCAGACGTGCCATCCCCGAAAGGGGTCGCCGAGTCCCGGGATCCCTTAAGGGAGGCTCGGAGGATCCCTCAGCGACGACTCTCTCGGCAGACCGGTTGGGAGAGACGCCACGGACAGCGTCTCGAAAACCATTAAGGGGTGCCCCGGTACGGATGCCGCCCCGGGTCCCCCAAGCCAGAGAAAGGGGTTGCTGAAGGGACGCCCGGAGACACGGGATCCCCAAGACCGGGCGGAAGAGGTTGCGGGACTCGGGAGCCCTTGGGTGAGACCCCTCCAGCCACCGCGCCCACGAATCCCGGAGGCCCCTCGGGGCACCTCCCGGGCTCGCCCGCCAGCCCGGGCCCGCACCGTGTTCCCCCGCCGCCGCGCCGGCCGAGATCCGAGACGCCGCACCCGAAGGACCTCCCGCGGCGGCTTCAACAGCCGCGACGCTCACGGCGCGCCCTGGAGGCCGCCATGTTCCCGCCCACGTGACGACCCGGACGGCGCCAACGCCGCCGCGGGGGGACCAGCCAACGGCTGCGGCTGCGGAAGCCGGTCCCGAAGCCCTAGCCAACACCGGTGACAAAATGGAAACCCACACCGCAGCAACAGCCTAGGGACATGCCCTAGGGGAAGATAAGGGCAACTTCCGCCCTCCCTCTGAAAGAATCGCTGCGGCCTCCCCCACGATGCGAGTGGAAATGGTTCGCGCCAATTCAACACAGAGCAAGGCCGGCTGGCGACGGAGCATGCGCAGCGTCTCGGGGGCGTGGGCAGGTTCGCGGGCGTGACCAATGGTCGGAGGCTGGAACCCCGGGAGGGACGCAAGGGATGGAAAAGCGGAAGTGATCCGGGGGGTGATTCATTGGCGGGTTTAAGGTGTGGAGCACGGGCGCCGAGGACCAGCCTGCCGCCTTCGCCCTCCGCAGCCGCACAGTGCTGCTGTCTGAGGCAGACAGGAAACAAGGCGAGTGTGTAAAACAGGTGGGGACACCGCCAAGGAGAAAGAGCTGCCGCCCGCGGGCTGCTGCGCGACCGGGGCGGCCAGAGCCCGGGGCGGGCGCCCCAGTGCTGCCCCGAAGGCGGACTCGGAGGCCATGACAAGCCGGAGGGGAGGCCGGGCGCCCGGAGGCCGTCCCGCGAATGGGACCCGACCTGCCAAGAACTGCGTTTTACCCTGTGGGATGAGCCACCTCCGGGGCGTCCCGCGCAGGCGCCCGACTTGGGTGTCGGCCTCTGAGGCTGCGGGAGGCAAACAAGGAGGAGGGCGAAAGCCGGGAGACCGCAGCGCTCCCGTGCTGGACTCATTTGGAAGCTGGAACACAAGCGAATGGATCTGATATGGAATTTGAGAGAGAATCCTGCAAGGGCTGGGGCGCAGCTCCGCGGCGGAGCGCTTGCCCGGCTTGTGCAGGGCCCTGGGTCAGCTTCATCCTCAGCGCGGCAGCTGGGAAGCGGGAGAGAATCCTGCCCAGGATGAGGACACGGTTTTTGACATGAATAACTGGAAAGATGGAGCAGCCATGAAACCAATCTTTCTCCACCCTCCCTTTGAAAAACTCAGAATCTGCGCACGTCACTCATTTTTATTCTTGCAGTTCTGGAGATGAAACCCAGGGCCTCACACCTGTTAGGCAAGTGCTGTGCCATGAGCCACACCCCACCTCATCTCGCTAAATTGCCCAGACTGGCCTCGAACTTGCAAATCATCTGGCTCTGCCTCCCTATTACCTGGGATTACAAGCTTGTACCACTGCACCTGACTCAGCTTAAGCAGAATCCAGACAGCAAAGATTTCACATGCAATCTCTCCTTTTTAAAATGTGAGCAGGAGCCAGACGTGGTAGGGCCTGCCTGTAATCCTAGCAACTTGGGAGGCGGAGGTAGGAGGATGAGAAGTTAGAGGCCAGTCTCAGCAACTTAGTGAGGCCCTAAGTAACTTAGAAAGACCCTGACTCATAGTCGGGTGCGGTGGCTCAAGCCTGTAATCCCAGCACTTAGGGAGGCTGAGACAGGAGAATTGGGAGTTCAAAGCCAGCCTCAGCAACAGCGAGGCGCTAAGCAACTCAGTGAGACCCTGTCTCTACATAAAACACAAAATAGGGCTGGGGATGTGGCTCAGTGGTCGAGTGCCCCTGAGTTCAATAACCAGTACCCCCCCCAAAAAGACCCTGACTCAAAATAAAAAATAAAAATTTAAAAATAGTGGTTCATTAGTTAAGCACCTTAGATTCAATACCCAGTACCATAAAGTATTAATAATACTAGTAATAGCCGGGCGCGGTGGCTCACGCTTGTAATCCCAGCACTTAGGGAGGCTGAGACAGGAGAATCGCGAGTTCAAAGCCAGCCTCAGCAACGGCGAGGCCCTAAGCAACTCAGTGAGACCCTGTCTCTACATAAAACACAAAATAGGGCTGGGGATGTGGCTCAGTGGTCGAGTGCCCCTGAGTTCAATCCCCGGTACCAAAAAAAAAAAATAATAATAATAATAATAATACTAGTAATAATAAAAATGTGGACAGGGAGCCAGGTGTGGTGGCATATACCTGTAATCCCAGCTACATGGGGGGATGAGGCAAGAGAATGGCAAGTTCAAGGTCAGCCAGGCAACTTAGCAAGACCCTGTCTCAAAAATAAAAGAGGCTGGGCTGGGGAGTGTAAACTCAATGGTAGAGCACTTGTCTATCATACGAATGGCCCTAGGTTCAATCCCTAGTACTGCGGGTGAAAATATATGGGGGAGAGGGGAGGGCAAGGGGAGGGGCTGGGGCTATCTATGGGTGGTAGAGGGCTCGCCTGGCATGTGTAAGGCCCTGGGACCCAGTGCTGCAGGAAATCCACACATCCATATAGTATACACACACACGGGCAATTCATGAAACCTATGCCACACGGTGAAGCAGACTGCGGTCACTTTGACAGGCCAGCTGCTGATTCATGATTAGCAGAAATGCCTGTGTACCAGGCACAGTCCTGGACTCAGCAGATGCCATCCCTAGCCTCCTGAAACCAACTTCCTGTGGTGTTTCCTGGTTTTGCTGCCTCCCCGGTTGAAGAAGACTAGATAACCAGCTTTGAGGCCCCTGCAGGCACTCGCTAGGCCCACCCCCTGCCCCAGCTGCTTCAGGAAGGCTACAGGGTGGGTGCCAGGTGTGAGGGCCCCTAGGATGCTCTGCAGGAGGAGATAGGCCTAGGAGTGCAGGAAACAGATACCAGAAGCCACACCCCAAAACAATCCTTGTGTACGTCTGAGAACTTGGCGTCTGGGCCCTACAGACAGACCTGCGTGTAACTGATACCAAAGAGAAGCCCAGGCCTGCGTCCCCTTCTGTTTGCACCCGCACTGTGCGGGGACAAGAAGCTAGGCCTTTTGCCACCAGGGAAGGCCATTGAACTGGCAGGAAAATCAGTTTATTCAAAGCTAGCTTTGAAGGAAGGTAGAGGAGACTTATTTTTGCCTGAAGTGACCTCTTCAAAAAACTCTGGGGACAGGGAACCTTTTATAAGCAGAGGGGCGAGAAACCCGCCCACAGATTCAGTAGCCAGAGTCTGTCAATCCTGGTTTCTTGGGAGTCTGTCCTCTGCAGGAGGAAGTTTCATTTCCAGTAAGAGGCAGTTAAGAAGTTAAAATAACTTGGAGCTTTAATTTCAAAAGGGGCTGCTTTAGCTGGGCGTGGTGGCCATGCCTGTCATCCCAGCACTTAGGGAGGCCAAGGCAGGAGGATCGCGAGTTCAAAGCCAGCCTCAGCAATGGCGAGGTGCTAAGCAACTCAGTGAGACCCTGTCTCTACATAAAACACAAAATAGGGCTGGGGATGTGGCTCAGTGGTCGAGTGCCCCTGAGTTCAATCCCTGGTACCAAAAAACAGGGGATGGGGACTGCTTTAGATGCTACAGAAAAACAAGTTATCAGGAAGTTGCCCTTAATTTTAGAGGGCATCTGTTTCTCCACGGCTTCAGCAGGGTTCTGGCAGCCAGGGGTCCCTGATGGAAGTGTCAGCGGGACCAGCCTCCTTCCTGGCTCTGGGGTTCCTGCGCTTGTGTCCACACGCCTGCAACCTCTGCCCATCCTCACGTGGCTGATTTTTTTAAGAAAGGTATAGTGCGCCTGGGTAGTTTTGGTGAGTTCTGCACGTCGAGCATCAGTGGAGGGTTGATACCTGGGTGTGGCAGGGAGCCCTCACTACTAGAAACATCTCTCTTGAGCCTGGTACTGGGTCTGAGGAAAGAGCAAACAGGGAGAGTCCAGAGAGAAAGATGGTCACCGACAAGCTGTTCCACGTAAAGCTTTTTTTTTTTTTTTTTTTGGTGCTGGGGATGGAACTCAGGTCTTTTAGAGGTAGGATAGAAGAAATTAGAAGAAAAAATAGATATACAGGAAAGAAAGACAAAGAAATAAGGCTGCAGGTCACAGGGGCCACCTACTTTTCCAGGCCTGTCTCTCCTGGATTCCTGGGAAATCCTTCATTCTGTACACAGCTCATCAACCCCAACAAATAGAAGAAGCAAAGAGAGGACATTTTAGGAAATCCATGATTTAGGAGACTTTCCAGTATTATCTATGGATCAGATAACAGACCACACCAGCCTCAGGATCCTCAGAATGACCGGACTGATGTCACTCCCAAACACCTTCCTGTGCCCACCCTCCCGGAGTTCCCTCTGAAGAAAAGCTGGGGACTTCTAGGGACCTCTCCCTCTGGAGATAGCTGCGTTCTCCCTGGAGGCCATTTCTGCTCCTAAACAAGCCTCTCTCCATGCCCAGGACTGGCACGTGCTGAAATTCTTTTGTCACATGAGCCAAGGACCCCCTGGCCTGGACCACGTTCCCGGCTCTCTGCAGGAGCTCTACCCTTCTGGCACACCTGCTCTCCGTGATCTGTGTACTCACTGAGCGCAGGCTAAACAGCTAAGCCCCGCCCCCGCCCCGCCCCCAGCCCCGTGCTGGGATCCTTTCTGTGCCTGGTGCTGCTCCAGACCCTCTCAGGACTGTTCCTGATGGAAGAAGATACGATCTACGTCCTCACCAGCCAGGGCGGTGGCCCCTAACTATCTGGTGCCACTCTAGAACTGAATTTTGAATTTTCAGAAATTTAAGCAATCTAAATATAAAGAGAATAAAGCTGATACTTTGAGTGCTTGGAAAACTTTTAAGCCTGTTGGAAACACCTGGGCAGTGCAAATCTATTTTTTTCCATTATGAAATGTAAAATGAGATCAAAGATTTCTCATGAAAATTAGCACCCAGTGGAGACGAGAGGTAAGTGAACAATACACACCGAATCTCAAAACTGAGGTTAAGAAAAATGACATAGAACACCTCATTAAAAATAATGGTTAAGTTTGATTACATATTGAAACAAATATATATATTTTTAAAATATTGTTATTTTTGTTGTACATGGACAGAATACTTTTATTTATTTATTTTTATGTGGTGCTGCTGAGGATGGAACCCAGTGCCTCACATGTGCTAGGCAAGCACTCTGCCACTGAGCTCCAGCTCCAGCCCTTGAAACAAAAACAAAAACAAACAACAACAAAAATATATATATATAGATTCTCCTGTCTCAGCCTCCCTAAGTGCTGGGATTACAGGCTTGCGCCACCGCGCCCAGCCAAAAATATTTTTAATAAGACAGTACTTAATTAGGATGAATTATGCCAGAATTTTTGTTTTTACATGTGCCTACTGGAAAATTTAAAATTCCTAGATGGAGCCGGGCACGGTGGCTCACGCCTGTAATTCTAGCTAGCACTTTGGGAGGCTGAGACAGGATGATCGCAAGTTCAAAGCCAGCCTCAGCAAAGGCGAGGCACTAAGCAACTCAGTGAGACCCTGCCTTTACATAAAGCACAAAATAGGGTTGGGGATGTGGCTCAGTGGCCGAGTACCCCTGAGTTCAATCCTCAGTACTAAAAAATAAAATAAAATTCCTAGATGGATCATGTTCCATATGCTGAGTGACTCTGCTCCAGATCCTATGGTGGCTGTAGGGCTCATGGAAATCTCGCAGATGTGCATTTATATAATATGCATCATTTCATACCAAAAGGACAAAAGTAGAAATTGGGTACTGTGGTGTCCACTGTCCTCGCAGGTCTCTGCCCAAATGTCATTGTTGCAGGGAGTCTCAGGGAATGGCGGAGGGACTCCCATCTCCCAGGAGACCCCACACCCATGCACACACATTGAGCCAACTTTCAGGAGCAGCAAAAGGACACCTCAGTATGCCACGGTGGAATGGGCCACTATCCATTCACCAGTTGAGGGACATCTAGGTTGTTTACACATTTTGACTACCAGGAAGAAGGCTGCCAGGAACATTTGTGTAGGAGTTTGTTTTATGCAGTGCTTGGCATTGAACCCAGTGCCTCACCCATTTTAAATTTTGAGACAGGGTCTTGCTAAATTGCCTAAGCTGGTCTTGAACTTGGGATCCTCCTGCCTCAGCTTCCAGGGCACAGGCGCGGCCACTTACCGCTGGAGTGGATGTGTGTTTATCTCTTGAGATACCTAGGGGCGTCATTGCTGTCATGTGGTATTTCTGTGTTTAACTTTTTGAGGAATTGCCAAACTGTTTTCGCATCAGCTGCGCCATTCTACAACCTCACCAGCACTGTAGGAGGATTCCTAGTTCTCCACATCCTTGCCAACATTCATTTGCTCTCCTGTTTGGTCTGTTCCGATTTTGTGTTGAATCAAAGCCAGCCAAGTGGGCATGAACTAGTATCTCACCGCGGCTTTGATTTGCATTTCCCCGATGACTGAAGGTGCTGAGCTTCTTTACAAGCACATGCTGCTCATTTGCATAACCTCTTTGGAGCATCGTCTGTTGGGATCCTTGCTCCCACTCAAGCTGTTTTACGCGGTGCTGGGGATGGAACCTCGGGTCTGGAGCGTGCTAGGCAAGGGCCCCACCACTGAACCACACCCAGGTCCAACCTTGGCCCATTTTTTGAGCAGGGATCTTTTAAAAACTGCGTTGTTGTTTCATTGGTCAGGGATCTCCGGCGCGCTTGCTCCCGCTGTTTGATGAGGGCTGGGAGGACACTCGGTGGCAGCAAAGCGCTTGTGGATGACGGTCTCGGCGGTGGGGCTCTTGCTGTTGGGTCCCCTCTGCCTCATTACGTCGAGTTACGGCCTCACCGCGGTGTAAGCCTGCCTCGGGTCTACCATTTGTGGGGTCCCTCTCTGGGAGTCCAATTCGGCGACCGTCCCCTAATAGCCACGCCCTCCACTGAGCCGAGCCGTTTCCCCATTCTCTGCGCAGCCTCAGCTCTTCGCCCGCCCCTTCCGGCCGCGGTTGCCCTTGGCAACGCGTGGCGCCCCGCTTCCTGTATTGATTCGAATAGCGAGAGACGTCACGTCCTCCCGAGATGCTCCACGCGCGCAGGCGCAGCCTCGTGGAGTGGGCGTGGCGTGGCAGGTTTGGGGGCGTGGTGGGGCGGGGCGGTGGCACGCAGCGCGCCGGCGTGGGGGCGGGGCGGGCACGCGGGGGCGCGCGCGGCGGGGCGGGCGCGCGCGGCGGAGGGAGGGAGCCGGGAGGCCGCGGAGCAGTGAGCGCCGCCATATTAGGCACCGCGGAGCCCGGGAACCCGTCAGCGGCGGCCGCGGCCGGGCCTGGCGGAGCTGCGGGGTCCGGAGGCGGGCGCGGCACGGCGCCGGGAGAGGCGGGGCCGGCGGGAGCCAGCGGGCGACGGGAGCGAGCCAGGTGAGGCGGCCGGGTGGGGGGACCCGCCCCCCGGGCCCCAGGCGGCGGCGGGCTCGGCCGCGACCCCGGGCGCAGCCGGCCGCCACCTCTGCGCGGCCGGCCCTGCGGAGCCTCCGGCGCCCTACCCGCCCCCAGGTGCGCCGGGCCGCTGGCCTCAGCATCCCCACCGCCGCCCCATCCCCGGGTCCGGGCGCCCGCTGCTCAGCCTGCGCGACCCCGGCGGCACCTGCAGGACGGAGCTCGCTTCCCCCGCGAGTGTCCGGCCGAGCGCCGCCGCCGAATCTCGGCCCCCGGCCGGTGCCGGCCTGTCCCGCAGCAGCCCCACGCCCTCCTGGCCCCTCGCTTCTCTGGCCTGTCAGTCCCGGTCCCCCACTTGCGGACCCTCCCAGCCCTGTCGCTTCCCGCATTTAAACTGCCCACCCGGTGGCCGAGCCTGCCGTGGCGCCCTCCCCGCACTAAAATACAGCGTGAGTCCCGGAGACCCGGAAACGACTGGGCTCTTGTGCTGGGACCCTGTCCTCCATAGGGACACAGCATTACCCCGGGGGACAAAGTGTGCATGCTTACATGTCCCCATCCCACCCGACCCCTCCGATTTCTCTTCCTTCCACCCTCCCACCTTGCAGCCAGTGTCAGTGACCCCTCAGCACCCGGCTTTCCCATTTCAGGAGTGACCCTACCAAAAACAGGCAGCTTATCTGTGTCCAGTCTCCCGTCTGAACCTGCAGCCTGCTTGGCCACCTCGGTCCTCCTGCATGTGTTGTCTGCCCCCACTCCGAGCCATTTCCCCTGCTAAGATCCACCCCCTTCCAGACCTGTCCTGACCCAAAGCTCGAGACACCCCCCCTCCCATGTGCAGATGCCTAAACCTGTTTTGGTTTTTCCTTGTTTTCTCCACCCAAAACTCATGCCCTAAATGAGGGCACTTCTATGGCTTGGAGGCAGATCCCCCTCGCCCAAGCCCACTGATGACCTCACGCTCTGGCTGGGGAGGCTGCACCAAACTTTGAATGAGTGTGATTTGCCTCGTGAGAACTCACCCAGGCGGAACATACACTGCCACCCCGCGACCGGAGTGACAGAGGCCGAGGCCGGGTGGTATCTCTTGTGGGTGGGGCTGGATGTGCCCCATTGGAAGCTCCTGAGGGCCATGCTGGAGGAGCAGGGTGCTTCCAGAGGTATCCAAGGCCATATATCATGCAGAGTCTCTCGTGAGCCCTTGGGCCCACTGCATGGGCTCTGTCTGTGTTGGCAATGCTGGGCTGTCACAGGTGTGCTGGGTACGGTATAGGGAGCAGCTGGGCTGCAGGGGTTTTGTAAGGCACAGGCTCCCCCAGAGAACATAGTGTGGTCTTCACTCCTGCCCAGGATGATGCTTTGCTGGTGGCAGTGTCTCAGCAGTGTGTGCCAGCCGATCGCTCCTGTGACTGTTCCCCATGAAACCCAGCAACCTGTCCTGGAGAGGGGTGGTGATTGCTTAGGGGTAGAGACAGGTGTGCCTAGAGGCAGTGGAGAAGCCTGGGAGGGCTTCCGAAGGGGGTCTGTGTCGATGCTCGAACCGCTGTCTCTATTTCAGAAGGAAATGTCACACTGTTTACTAGTCGTTGGGGCTCGGATGGATTGGGCTTTGTGTATGGGGCACATCTAGGTTTGGGGGCCTGGAATGGGGTTCATTGTCCTCTCTCTCTGGGTTATTTAGAGGGATGAATATCCAGAGCCACTCTGCTTGGCGGGCTGGTTGTGGGGCTCCTGGTGAGGGGACCTGGGTTTTGGGAGCTGGCCGCCCTGCAGCGCTCTGTGCTGCCTCTCGAGCTGGGCCAGTCAGGAGGGCACCTGTGGTTGTCTGGGCAGGAGGGTCCTACCATGAAGTGGGTGGAAGCAGGGACTCTGCTCAGCACCTGCAGTGCCCGGGACACTACGCCCGAAGAGCGACCTAGCAGCATGCCTACAGTGCTGGGGGAGGCCCCACAGGGAGTCCAGATGGAACCTGTGGGGCCCACCATGACTGTCTGGCCTCCACTTCGTCCCCAGTGAGGCTGTGTCCTAAGGAGGCTGCACTCCCAAACCCATGCTGCAGTGAGCAGAGGTGCTGTGGGTGTGCTGGGCCCCTGCTGGAAGGGTCATAGGGAGCATGTGGCCTCCCCTCTTTTCTGTCCCCAACAGCTCCCTGTGGTCCCCAGCTCCATCCATCACTGTTCTACCCACACCTCCCATTTGCCCTGCAGAACCCGCCCTGGGGACCTGGACACTTGTCCAGCGTGTTCTGTGGACATTCCTGCCCTATAGACCTCAGCAGGTCGCTTTCCTGCCTGGTCTCCTCACCTGTGGAAGGAGGAGCCCCAGGGGCCTCTCCTGCCTTGCTGCAGGAGAGGCGACTTGCTTAGGGCGCGAGCACCCTAAGGACGGTTTCTGGACCGAGCCCGCTGTCTGGTCCCTGCCTGACCTGGTTCTTCTTCAGTTTCCTTTACTTCCCTTTTGAAATTGTGTTTGTCTTGTTAGGATTTTGCTGTGGCAGCAGTGTGCACGCAGTCCTCCTGCCACTCCATTTACAATAGAAACGCACAGTTTGGGTTTTACATATTTGCCAGGTTGTGTAGCCGTCACCCCTGTCCACTCTAGAACCATCGCCCCAAGGGAACCTGTCCCATGAGCAGTCAGCCAGTCTGCTCCTTGGCCCCAGCCCCCACAGACCCTTTCCTGTCTCTGGACTCACCTACCGAGGGTGGCACAGTGTCCTGCCGTCTGGTGCTCTCTGAACAAATGCCCTCGAGGTCTGTCCACGCTGCCATGTGTCATAGCCTTGCTCCTGCTTGTGACCGAGTGGCGCTCCAGGTGTGGCTACACCATGCTCTGCGTCTGCTCCTCTGCGGGTGGACATGTCTGTGGTTCCCAGGCCTTCCCCACCTTGGTGGTGCTGCGCTGGGCCACTGGACAGTGCCTGCGGTCACTGGTGGCTGTCAGGTTGGGGGGTCCGGCATGGAGTGGGTGCAGGCAGGGGCAGCACACGCACAGCGCCCAGGGTAGCCCACCACAGCAGCCGCTGCCCCGCCACGCCCTTGAGCCCCCAGGTGACTCCCTGTGGCCCTTCCTTGGACCTGCAGGGGCACTGCAGAGACCCTAGCCAAGGGAGAACTTCTGACTTTCTGAGTGGCTGCAGCAGCGGGTGTTCGCCTCGCGTGGTCGGCTGCAGACCCAGTGTCACCAAGTTGGACCTGGGTGGGTGCTGGGTGGTGCACGGAGGCCACACAAGCTCCAGGTCACCCTGCACGCACCCTTTTCGAGTTGGAGCAGCAATTGTCTTGGCGTACCCTGGGGTGGGAGCACTCGCGCTGGCCAGGGACGGTGGGGCAAGTGTCCTGGCCTGTGAGCTCAAGCCCTTGCCGACAGCTCTGCAGGCCTAGAGTTCTCGCCGGGCAGGGTGGGGTGGGCTGACCTGAGCCCCGGAACGAATGGTGCTGGGGAGGCCGCAGGCCTGGCACCGTCTCCCGGGGCTTGCCTCTCAGGACTCCCATTGGAGCCCAGGCTGAGCGCAGCCCTTTTGGATTCAGCTGTTTTGTCCATGTCTTGGCCACCTTGACTGAGGGCCCTTGGCTGGTCTTGTCCCCCATGAGGGAGCCCCAACTTTTGGAGGACTCGGTGTGCAACTCAGCTGTCAGGCAGCCAGGGCTGCATTCTGGTCCAGTCACCTCCCCGTGTCATCAGCCACCTGTGGGACTGACCACCCCTGCCAAGGAGCCCTGCTCCTCTCGGTCCTTGGCTTTCTCCCCAGCGTGGGCATCATGGGCAGAGGTCACTGGATAGTAGGGCAGCCTCCAGGGTACCTGCCTGCCACAGCCTGCATGCACTGTGCAGATAGAGGGGCAGGGAGCAGGCCGTCTGGGAACCTGTCATGTGCCGTCACTGAGTCTGTGGCCACTTGCTCCATGAGCACCTCTCGGTGAGGCTTGCTGCTGACTGCTTCACAGGCCTTGTGCCCATCCCACAGCTGTGCAGGCAGGAGGGGTACCCTCACCTGAGATGAAGAGACTGAGGTCCCAAGATGTACCCAAAGCCTTATGGCCTATGAGGGTTGAAGTGGCTCAACGGCAAAGCTGGCTGTCCACAGCCCAGGCTCTTTCCCTCTAGAGTCACCAGCAGTGTGATTCACTGGAGTGAGGGAGGGGCAGGCGGGTTACAGGGTGGTTCCTGTGCCCCCGGGGATTTACTGGCCAGGGCCTGTGGGGTGGGTGGTATGGGACTACTGCAGGGCTCTGGGTTCTGCAGGGCGCATTTGTGGTTGCTTGCATAATGGCTCCTGGTCATCATGAGGCTGAGAGGCTTGGAGGGGTGGCAGGAGCAGAGGAGCTGGGAAGAGGTGCCACTCAGAAGGTGTGTCTTGTGCAGGGACTTGGGAGGCAGGGAAGGAGACACAGGAGCCCCCTCCCTGTGCCTGCAGGGAACTGACTGACTGCTCTGCTGGCTCCCTCCTTTTTTTAAAAAAAATATTTGTCAGTTGTAGAAGGACACAGTCCCTGTACTTTGATTTGTTCATTCTTACGTGGTGCCAAGGATGGAACCCAGTGTCTCACACGTGCCAGGCGAGCGCGCCACCGCTGAGCCCTACCCGGCCTTGCCTCTCTGCGGGCTCTTTCTATCTGGAACTTCTCCCCAGCGCTGTAGAAGATGGCTGGGGATGGACCACAGGCCCTGGCTGCCTAGCCTGACCTCTTAACCTCCCAGGAGGAAGAGGTCCCTGGGGGAGGCTGCATGGAAGTCTGGGGATGCCTGGGACCATGCTGGGTCTCCTAGTTCTTGCATATGGGTGTCCTAGACAGCAGACTCTGCCCCCGAGTTTCTGCCCTCAGCCCTTTGTCACCTTGGTCCTTCATTGGACAGTTCCAGCTGGAGCCAGACTCCAGAGATCCCAGCTGTTCTCTTACTGTGGAGTCCAGAGCATCTTAACACCTGAAGTGGCCTTGTCTGGGGTCCAGAGGGTGGGCACAGGGCCAGACTGCTAGTTCAGGGCCTGCTCCTCCACTACACCCTGCCCTCCCTGGTCACGGGGTAGCACTGGGCCCGTCCGCAGGGCTGTCGTGAGGACAAAATTAAGAAAGCAGAGCATGTGGAGTGCTGCGGTCTGTTGGTGGCTGGGGCGGGGCCTAGGCCACACAGGCGTCCAGGAGGCTGATTGGGGACTCCACAGGCTCCCAGGTGCCAGTCTGCAAGCACTTGTGGGTTGGCGGCTGCTCCTCAAGGCTGGAGCCATCCTTACCCAGGGATGATTTTGTCCCCCAGGAGACACGGAGTGATGTCTAGGGCCGTGGGGTTGTCGCCGCTGGAGGAACCCCTGGCCTGCTGCATACCTGCATGCCCCACCCCCGAGAACCACCCAGGCGTGTCCACAGGGGACACTGGTCCAAACCATGTCAGAGGCAGTCACAGCCAGACCACAGCCAGCCTGCTGATGCGGGTGACAGAGGTCTGCCATTGTACAGAAGTGTAGCCTTTCCTTTTGCTCCTTGAGGAGCTTTAAAAGATGAAAACAGTGGGGACCAGTTTTTCAAGATAAGCAGGATAGAGGGAGTCGAAATTTGGCCAAGGGCCCCTATGACCAGCTGTGTTCCTGGGGAGGGTTTGTTGGCTGGTGAGAACTCCGGGAGAGCTCCCTGGTGCTGCCCAGGCCCAGGTGGGGCAAGCCTGCCTGTGCTGCAGACGGCCTCACTGCTCCTGCCCACCCAGGGGCCTCCAGGTGGAGCCTGGAGATGGCTCTGGGGGGTCTGGCGTGGCTGGTGAGTTCTGGGTGGCTCCTGCCCACCCGGGGGGCGTGACCTGGGAATCCAGATACTGGAAGCCGGTGTCCTGCCCCTTTCTCACACAGGAGAGCGCGCTCAGGACCACACTGGCTTCAGCAGGCAGAGGGACATCAGGCACAGGGCTGCCCTCAGGCCACTTGGTCCTTGCTGGCTCAAGGGCCAGCCTGCTCCCCGTGATCCGGAGCATGTAGACTTGCCCCCTGGCCTGGCCCTGGAGGAAGGTCTTACCTGTAGCACTGTGGACGCCCATCTCATTCTCTGGAGCAGGCGTCCTGGGTACTGCGGGGGCTGGGCAGCATCCTGCCTCCACCTGCTCCCTGCCAGGGACTCCAGCCCGCTCAGCAGTGGCAACCAGAAGCCTTCCTGGACACTCCTCAGCATCCCCCAGGGCACAGTGGCCAGGGCCAGGGCCAGGACTCCTGGCTACAATGACAGGGAGCGGCCTTTGCTGAATACCTGCTGAGAGGAGCAGGGAGCACAGGGAGCCCAGAGCACCCAGGCTGGGGAGGGCAGGTGAGTGTGGGGACAGCAGCAGCAGCAGGGCAGGCCCGGAGGCCCATCACAGTGGCTGTCAGAGGGCTGCTCCAGGAGCCGGGCCTGTGCATCCCCACTGTGAGCAGCAGGGCAGCCTGCCAGGCAGATGAGCCCCTAGACGGGCAGGACAGCCCTCACTTGGGCCTAGCTGAGTGGGACCCCTGGCTGTTTGTCACCGGCTCGTGCTGTATTCCCAGAGGAGCAGGTGGACGCTTGGAGACAGAAGGCCTGTGTGTGGCAGTGGGGGCTTCCTGGTCTTCCTTCTGGGGGATTTTGGTGAAAGCAGAACCTCCCTTTAACCTGAGAGCTGGCTCAGCAGGTGGGCGACACCCACAGTGACCCTGACCAACAAGGGATGGGCAGCGGGAGGCCCAGCAGCTGAGGGTCCTGGTCCACCACACCAGAATCGGGGCACACGACAGGCTGGCCACCTGGGGTCCCCACAGGCCTGTGCGGGGCTCAGTTCCTGGCTCTGGCTGGGCTCTGTTCACAAGCCTCACACGGTGTCCCAGCCCAGTGACCGCTCCGTTCACGATAGCCGCACGTTCTGATCTGTCTCCCGCCAACATTTCATTGTGAAACCTGCAGACAGGCAGCCAGAGTAAGGATGCGGGCAGTCTGGCGCCCTTGCTGCCCGCTAAGGGGATGGCTTGTGTTTTGAACAGCTGACACATCACGTGACTCCACCCGCAGGAAGTAACAGTGGCAGCAGTGGACGGGGACTCTTTCCTCTGACCCTCTGCAGCCTCTCCCCAGACCGACCTCTGCTCCTCGCTCTTCTGGCTGCACCACAGCAGGCCAGTGCTCCGGGTCCTCCCGCCTGGCTTGTCCGCAGGCCCCTGCCCTGGCCTCTGCAGGACAGCCACCGGCAGTGCCCCTGCCCGCACAGCAGCGTTCCTGAGGACGGGCTCTTCGCAGTAGAAAGTGCCTCCCTGTTGTCTCAGAGTGATGTGCGGTTTTCACTTTTGCAAGCAGTTGCCAGATTGCCCTCTTAGAAGCGCGGCGCTGAGCTCCCCCAGCGATGAGCGCTGCTCCCTCCTCGCAGGCCAGCCAGGGCCTTCGCCGTCTGCCCACCTGCAGGGGCGAGAGGCTCCTCGGCTCTGCGGCTGGCAGCTGTGCCCGAGTGCAGCCGTCCTTTCTATGAGTGTTTTCCTCGGACCCTTTGCCAGTTTGGTCTCCTCTCTGAGGGTGACAGTTTCCCTGGGTTGGGGGCCGCCCAGGGCCTCGCTCACTGGGTGGGCTTCCACCCCAGCCACGCCCCATCATATTTGTTACCTTGAATGACTTGGTGCCTTTCTCCTCGCAGACATTTCCTTCTCCATCATGAGACCCCAGCCCTTTCTTTTACGGCCCCAGGCCTTCGGTTCCCCTGGTAGTGCAGGTGAACTGGGGCTCAGAGGAGGCAACCCTGGTGACTTCCACAGCAGCTCCCACAAGTCCAGACTCCTCTGGGGCTGCATCCAGATGTGGCAGGCCTGGCCCACTTTGAGGCTGTGCTGCTTCCGTCCCGCCTCCTCGCAGCCTCGGCTCACCGCCCCCTCCATCTTCCAGCTAGTCTGTCTGACTCAGACCCTTATGAGGCCTACCTCTTAAGGGGACCCTGTGGCGACATTGGGCCCCAGATGATCCTGTGTGATCCCCCATCTCAGGGCCCTGTTGCTTGCTGTGTGAGGGGGCATGCATGGGTCTGGAACTGGCACCCCCAAACCTGCGAAATCTCGAGGTGCCTGACCTGGGCGGCCACTCTGAACAACACGCCCCTGGCTCCTCAGGCCTCTGAGCCGCAGAAGTTGACAGTGCTGCCTCCTGGTGGCCTGTGCATGCCCAACTGGAGTGGACGCCTGGCTCTTTGCAGCTCCCAGCTCACCCTGGGAGGACCAGCGTCCTGTGTCACAGCAGCGTCTGGGGCTCTGCTCTGGAAGAGTCCATTATTGCCAGCTGCCGTCACTACCCCGGGGGCTGCACATGCCCCTCGTGTGTGGCCTTGGCTGAGCGGGCTTCTGTTGGAGACACCCTGGGGTGTGGGCTTCTGGGTTTCCATGAGACAGCTCTGCTGTAGAAGGTGGCATCTGGGCTGGGGGTCGGCTTGGTCTGAAGCACAGCTTAGCATGTGCTTAGCATGTACAGGGCCCCGGGTTCAATTCCCAGCACCAAAAAAGGGGGGGAGTTCTATCAATGAGAGTGCGTGTTTGTATTTTGGTAGGGGATTGAACCCAGAGGTACTTTACCTCTGAGCCTCAGCCTCCCCCCC
>CM053413.1:2081124-2144591 GCA_028644305.1 Xerus rutilus
TGGGGACTGGAGGCTCCTCTGTGGCCTCTAGCCACAGAGGCCCTGTGAAGGGCTGGATCAACTCGTCAACTCCTGTTGGTCAGCTCAGTACCCAGGGGTTGTCCCCCAGCCTGAGTGGGGGCAGCAGAGCAGCAGGGCTGAGAGAGCACCCAGCCGTTCAGGAGAAGCTTCTGGAGCAGGTAGTGGCAGCTCCCCAGGGTATGCATCCTCTGGGCTCCAGGGTCAGGATGCTGTCCCCCATCAGGTGTCCGCCAAGGCCTGACACAGGCGTCTCCATGTCCTGTGTATGTGCTCAGGCCTTCAGGGAGGGGGGGGCGCGCCCTCTAGAGAGCCTGTGTGCTTTGAGGGGCTGGAAGGTGATGAGCCACCACCCGCTGTCAGCTGCTCGGTGTTCCCGGTGCATTGAGCCACAGGGGCATGCCCCGGACTTCTCCAGGGCAGGTGGGTGGGGTGGGAAGCCAGCCAGCAGGTCGCAGCTGCTTCAGGAGGCTGAGCTACAGTGGGAGTGCCGGGCCCTGCAGCCTGGCAGCCTCCTCCCAGCAAGCAGAAGGCCTGGCGTCTGCCGGCACAAGGAGCCCAGGGCTCAAGAGCAGGCCAAGGCTCTGGGTGTGACAGGCCAAGGAGCCCCTCTCTGTGCCCCGTGCTTGATCTTGGTGTTCCCATCTGCAGGAGGGGGTGGCTCAGCTTAGGAGACCGTGCAGGGGGGCACGAGATGGAACTCGGGACTGGAGCGGTGGCTGCTGGCTGTGCTGCCATGCAGGAGCGCAGGTGCCCGGGCCGCTCACCTGATTCACACCATCTTGGGCTGTAGCCCCAGAACTTGTCAGGCTATTGGAGGGCGTGGGGAGTGGACGGGGCAGATCTGCCTTCACCTCAGAATGCCAGCCCGAGCCCACCAGGCACGTGCCCGCCAGGCGGCACCCGGCCAGCACAGCCTGTCCTCAGGAGTCTGAGAGGCAAGTGTCCCTCCTCCCCTGCTTGTCTGTGGCCCTGGTGGCCCTGGGGCCTCCTGCGATGGAGTTGCCTGGTACTTGGCCCTGAGGATGGGCTCGTCTCCCTGAGCGTGCTGTTGTCGGCCGTGCCGTCCCAGCACGTGCCGCGGTCCCATCCACGCTTGGGACGCTCCAGCCCCGTGTGGACCTTGCTGCGGGTGCCGTCTCCACGTGGACCCGCGTTTGCCTTCTCCGGGGAATCTACGAATAGGGTCACTGGACCACGTGGTCACTGTCACCGTCTGAGGACTAGTACCGAAGAGGCGCAGGGCAGGGAGTGGTGCTGAGGGACAGCTCCGGTTTAGGAGGGGAGGGTGCTCTGGACGTGGGCGGTGGTGACGCCGGCAGCAGCGGGAGTGTGCCCTGGGGAATGGTCGGGGACGGTGAGTCTCCGGTCTCTCTTACCATGGTTTTTAAAAGCCACACGTTGGCTTCACCGTGGTGCTCCTGGAAGGAACTGTGCTTTTTTGGGGGGCAGGGGCTGAGTTTGGTACCAAGAATTGAACCCTGGGGCGCTTAGCCACTGAGCCACATCCCCAGCCCTTTTTAGTATTTTATTTAGAGACAGGGCCTCACTGAGTTGCTGAGGCTGGCTTTGAACTTGTGATCCTCTTGCCTCAGCCTCCCAAAGTGTGCGTCGCCATGCTCGGCTAGGACTTTAGAGCTTTTGGCTCTCGAATGGGGCTTTTGCCTTTTGACTTTCTCCATGCTCTGTTGTCAACCCCAGGAACCCAAGTGGAGCTCAGGGCTCCAGGCCCAGGCGCCCAAGCAGCAGTACTAGGCTAGAGGAGGCTGGGTTCCTGGGCTGCAGAGCAGGTAGGCCAGGGAGCAGCAGCCGCCCTTGAGCCCCAGCTGGCTGCTGTGCAGAGCAGCCCTGAGGTGGGGCGGGTGGCTTCTTTCGCCTGGGCAGTGAGCATCTGTGCCATTGCCTGTGGCCGGACTCTTCTTTCACGTCCATCGCTGAGCACAGAAGCACAGTGGACGCGCTGAGCAGTGGGGCACGGCTGTGTGCCAATAAAACTTTATTTACAGAAACAAATGCAACACCCTGACATGCCTTAGGCTGCACCCCCTCCCCTTCCTTCTCTAGAAGGTTCATCCCGGTCTTCTTGCGAGTATACCTACAGGCCTCAGCTTGCATGTCACCCCCTCAGAGAGGCCTCCCTGGGCCACAGGTGGCTGCTGGCACTGACCTCCTGCCCTTTCTGCTGCAGGCTGACGTCGGCAGGCGGGCCCTGCCCTGCCCCACCATGGATCAGGACTATGAGCGGCGGCTGCTCCGTCAGATTGTCATCCAGAACGAGAACACGATGCCATGTGTGAGTCCTGCCCACCACCTGTGCAGGGAGTCCCCACAGGGTGGGTTCAGTGGCCTGGGGACCAGTGGGGCCCAAGCACATCCTTCCCCAGGCCCCCTCTTTGGTGACTGCTGGCCACCTGGTCTTGCACTCCCTTGGCAGGCAGCCTGGGTGGGGCCAGAGGTCTCCAGTGCCCAGGCACCCTCTCGGGCCTGGCAGGGGGCCTGCTCTCTGTTCCCCTCTTCCCACCTCTTGCCCCTCTGCCCAAGTCCAGTTCCTGCAGACCTGGGCCCCACCAGCAGGCTCCAGATGCTTCGCCCGACCTCACATTCGTGAAAGGAGGCCGTGGCAGGGGAGGCTGGCCTGGGTCTTGGCTCCAGCTTGAGCAGCGTCCGCCCTGCCCCTTCAGGTCTCAGAGATGCGCCGCACCCTGACGCCCGCCAGCTCCCCGGTGTCCTCCCCCAGCAAGCATGGGGACCGCTTCATCCCCTCGCGCGCTGGGGCCAACTGGAGCGTGAACTTCCACAGGATCAATGTGAGCGGCCCTCAGGGTGGGAGGGCCAGCCCGGGCCGCATGGCCTGCTGCCCCAGCCTCCCGCTGGACGAGCAGATGCCCTTGACACTCGCCACTCCACCTCCTGCTCCCCACAGGAGAACGACAAGTCTCCCAGCCAGAACCGCAAAGCCAAGGACGCCACCTCTGACAACGGCAAAGGTTAGGGGTCCCACCCGCCCGCCCCACCCCGCCCGCCCAGCCACCGGCCACCCGCCTCACTATGCGTGACGCCCACAGACGGCCTGGCCTACTCGGCCCTGCTGAAGAACGAGCTGCTGGGGGCCGGCATTGAGAAGGTGCAGGACCCGCAGACCGAGGACCGCAGGCTGCAGCCCTCCACGCCCGAGAAAAAGGGCCTCTTCACGGTAAGCTGCGGGCGCAGGCCTGGCTCGTCACGCCCAGCTGGCCAGGCCAGGCTCTGGGTCCTCCGCTTACGAGGCCAGTACTCAGCGAGTGGGCTGGAAGGTGGGGTTCGGAGAACCCAGCTGTGCCTTCTGGTTTCTCCCCTACACTAGTCCCAAGCGCGGTCCCAAATACCAGCGACAGGGCCCCCTAGTGGCCAGGCCAGGCGTGCTTTCCTCAGCCACACCCTGCTGCTCACCTCCCGAGCACGTGCGGGCTGAGGCGACCCTGTGGCTGGTTGCCTGGGCAGCAGCCTGCAGAGGCAGTGGCCAGGTCCTTCCTGCAGGGACGCCTCACAGCGCCCCTCCCGTGTCACCCCTGGTGGGGCCTGGAGGAGGGTCAGACAGGGCAGGGCTGTGCCATGGGGTCACAGTGCACGCCTCGGGGCCTGCTGGCTGGGGTGCTAGAAGCAGAGGCCGGGACTCCTGAGCTCTGACGTCCCCCCCCAGTACTCCCTCAGCACCAAGCGCTCGAGCCCCGACGACGGCAATGACGTGTCCCCGTACTCCCTGTCTCCTGTCAGCAGCAAAAGGTGAGCCCGGCTCCTTGGGTGGTGGCATCCCTGGGCCCCCGGAGGGGTCGGCCTGGGGCGCAAGCACCTGAGGGGACCCCGTGGCCCCTCGCTGGACACACTAGCTCTGCAGCCTTGGGCACAGGCTGGGGCAGCAGGGAGCCAGGGAGGGCCTGCGGGGCCTCGGCCATGGAGTCCACGGGGTGAGCACCTGCAGTGCGGGGCCTCCTCAGCCCCAGGGTTCCAGGGCTGGGAGCTGTTGGTGGGGCGAGGGAAGTGGACCCGGCCAGCAGGCCCAGGGCTGGCGGAGGTGCAGGCAGAGGCTGGGCTGTGTCCGAGGGCACTGGCCGCCCGTGCCAACTCCCCGTCTCGGCTGTCTGCAGTCAGAAGCTGCTCCGGTCTCCACGGAAGCCCACCCGCAAGATCTCCAAAATCCCCTTCAAGGTCCTGGATGCCCCCGAGCTGCAGGACGACTTCTACTTGAACCTGGTGGACTGGTCATCCCTGAACGTGCTCAGCGTAGGGCTGGGGACCTGCGTGTACTTGTGGAGCGCCTGCACCAGCCAGGTGGGCCCCTGGGGGTGCAGGCGGGCCTGGGATGGGTGTGGATTCTGCAGGGGCTCCAGAGCAGCGAGCCTCGGGGCAGAGCAGCTAGAGGGGCTCAGGCCTGGAGGGGCTCAGGCCTGCCAGTGGCCACAGTGGTGGGGGTCGCTGCCTAAGCTGTGGCAGAAGAGAGGACTTCCTTACCAGAGTGCCCCAAGCAGTTGTGATCCTGAAGTGGCCGCCAGGCACCCGGCATCTGCCGGTTCCCATGGGAGCAGCCTCCTGGTGACAGCAGCCACAGGTGGGACCACCAGGATGGCACTGTTGAGGGAGGAGACCAGCGCCCCGGGCCGAGGACAAACTTTGCCCAGGGGAGCTGGCCCTTCCCTCGCCCCACCGCGTCCTCACCCTGTGGCCACCGCCGCCTCCTGGCAGCAGGGGCCCCTTGCCCTAGCTCTGGGCTGCCCCCGCCCAGCTGTCACTTGTCCCTGTGCTGGCCTGTCCCCCCCCACTCCCCAGTGCCCAGGTTGGGTGCCCTGTAGACACTGGCCACAAGGGACATGTGATCTCACTGCTCTCCTGTCCCCAGGTGACCCGGCTTTGTGACCTCTCTGTGGAAGGGGACTCTGTGACCTCTGTGGGCTGGTCTGAGCGGGTGAGTCCAGAATGGGGCTTTCCCTGGAGAAGCGCCACCCAGCCCTGGGGTACACCCCCGACCGTCCTGACCTTGGCACACTCCGGGTGGAGAGTGACAGACAGACGCAGCCCTGGGACCCGGCTCAGACTTCCTCCCCACAGAGCCCTGTGGTGGCAGCAGCTGCTGGCATGGCCACACAGCCCCTGTCCTAGATGGGAGGGCAGGGCCGGGGAGCAGGCCCCCAGCTCCTGGGGCGTCCTCTTGGTCTTCAGGCGCCCACGGCCTGTGTGGGCTTTTATGCCTTGGGGAAGCCAGGGCCTCTCGCTGGGCTCGCACCCACCCTGTCGCCTTCGGCGTGCAGGCCCAGCAGTGGCTCACGGGCTGCTCCAAATGGCCCACAGGCCCCTCTGGCCACCAGAAGCGCCTCCCGCACTCGCGCTGTGTGGGCCCTGGGTGTGGCTGTGGGTGTCCAAGTGCTTTGCCAGCCGCTCCTGACCCCCACGCTGTGGTCTGGGTTCAGACTCCGAGTGCACGTTTTCTGCATAACCGTCCCCACGTTGCGGTGCACGTGTCCCGAGGGTGCTGGCCGGATCTTGACGCCCTGAGCCCTGGGTCCCGCGGGCCCTCCCCCCGGCGCTCCAGCCTCCTGCAGTGCACTCGCAGTCAGGACGACCTGGAGGCGGCTCCCTGAGTCCCTGGGGGGAGAAGCAGCGGGCGACCAGGTCCAGGCTGGCTGCCCATTCCCAGGCCGGGGCCTGACGCTGCCCTCTGCCCTCGCGTTGCTCCTAGGGGAACCTGGTGGCTGTTGGCACACACAAGGGCTTCGTGCAGATCTGGGACGCCGCTGCCGGGAAGAAGCTGTCCATGCTGGAAGGCCACACCGCGCGCGTCGGTGAGGAGCCCGGGCCCTCTGTCCTCTCCCTTGGGGCCAGGCTTTCGGGCCAGGCTGAGGCCCACTCTGCCCTCTGCCCGCTTCCAGGGGCCCTGGCCTGGAACGCTGACCAGCTGTCCTCTGGGAGCCGGGACCGCATGATCCTGCAGCGGGACATCCGCACCCCACCCTTGCAGTCCGAGCGGCGGCTTCAGGGCCACCGGCAGGAAGTGTGTGGGCTCAAGTGGTCCACAGACCACCAGCTGCTCGCCTCTGGGGGCAATGACAACAAGGTACACTGGGCCCTGCCCTCGGCTGGCCGCAGCCCTCAGCCCCCCCAGCCCTCAGCTCTCAGCCCCCCTTGGCCCCGCCCTCGTCCCCCGCTCCGCCTGCTGTGCTCTGCCCGAGGCCGCCTGGCTTAGGCTTGTCCCTGTTGCTTGGCCAGCCTTGCTTGGAAGAACGGGTGACAAGGGTATGCAGTGGGAGGCCCAGATACAGGTGCTGCCTCTTCCTCGGGCTGCCTGTGGGGACGTGCACCCTGAGCTCACGGCCACTGCCCCCGCAGCTGCTGGTCTGGAACCACTCGAGCCTGAGCCCCGTGCAGCAGTACACAGAGCACCTGGCGGCCGTGAAGGCCATCGCCTGGTCCCCCCACCAGCACGGCCTACTGGCCTCGGGAGGCGGCACAGCCGACCGCTGCATCCGCTTCTGGAACACGCTTACAGGGCAGCCGCTGCAGTGCATCGACACGGGTTCCCAGGTGTGCAACCTGGCCTGGTCCAAGCACGCCAACGAGCTGGTGAGTGGCGGCCCTCCAGGCTGCGGGGAGCCACGTGGGGCGGGAGCAGGCACTTGGGACCTGAGCCACTCCCAGACACACCAGCAGGGTGACCGTTCAGAGAGGCCGCTGGCCAAGACCTCCCTGGGGCTGCCTCTGTGGGGAGGGCCATGGAGGAAAAAGCCCAGCGTCCCCTGGGCACACTGACCTGCTCCTGTCTATCCCTCCACGGCCCCCTGGCTAGGATGGACTGGAGGAGGGTTTGTGGTTGGCCAAGAGGGAAGGGGTCCTTGTAGGGCTCCTGTCATTGACACCTGGGGTGACTGGGAGGTCAGTCCTCCTCCAGGCACACCTCAGCCCTGGGCACAGGGGCAGCTATGCGTCCTGGAGCCCAACCAAGCCCTCCCCTAGGTGAGCACCCACGGCTACTCGCAGAACCAGATCCTCGTGTGGAAGTACCCGTCCCTGACCCAGGTGGCCAAGCTCACTGGGCACTCCTACCGCGTCCTCTACCTGGTGAGTGCGTCTTGGCCAGGCGCCTCTGCTGGGCCCAGTGGGAGGAAACTGTGGGGCCAGCTTGCTCTGGTGGCAGGTCACAGGGTGAAGGTCGCTGCGTCCTTGGCTGAGCCACCTCACCCACCCAGCCCTCCTGAAATCTCCACCCCTTTTCTTCGTGTTTCATTCCACACGAGGAGCAAGCCAAGGACAGCCAGCTTTCAGCCTCAGACAAATGGGGTATTGCGGAAGAGCCCTTGCTGTGGCCACTGTTTTCGCAGTGCTGGGCTGGAACCCAGGGCCTCGCACTTGCTAGGCAGGCGCTCCACCCCTGAGCTACAGCCCAGGCCTTTTTATTTTATTTTGAGACAGGGCCTCGCTAAGTTGCCCAGGCTGACCTCGAACTTGTGATCCTCCTGCCTCAGCCTCCCGAGTAGCTGGGATGACAGGCGTGGCCATTGCACCGGGCCTCTGCAAGTTCTTTCCAGCAAAAAGCGTTTTTGTGCTGGGCTGGGGTGTAGCTCGTGGGTAGAGCGCTTGCTTGAGCATGTGCGAGGCCCGGGCCCACCCGGCAGCGCCGCGCGCACGGTTCAGTGCTTGAGGCGAGGCGTGTCCACCCGTGCACGTGTGTGCCCTTGCTCCTGGGCGCTCAGCTGCCCATCCTCTGGTTTTGATGCTCTGCCCCGCTCTTGCCCCCGCGGCCTCTGGCCCTTGCCACCCTCCTGGCCTCCGAGGCCGGGCTCCGCCCCTGTGGCTCTGATGGCGTCTGGCTGCCCACGCCTGCTCCCAGCCTTGTGTCCCAGCTCTGTCCCCGGGCTGCCTATGGAGACCCAAGGACATGGAGGGGTTTCTGTCCTCTGTACAGGCAATGTCCCCTGACGGGGAGGCCATCGTCACTGGTGCTGGAGACGAAACCCTGAGGTTCTGGAATGTGTTTAGCAAAACCCGCTCGACGAAGGTAAGGTGGGTGGTGGCCGCCAGCCCCGCCCCATGGCCCGTCCCCAGCGGGACAGCAGGGCTCACGGTCCGTGTCTGCAGGAGTCCGCCTCGGTGCTGAACCTCTTCACCCGGATCCGGTAGAGCCAGCGCAGGAGCCTGCCACGCTCTGTCCATGGCGGAGACCCCGCCCACCTGTTGCATGGACCCTGCCGACGCCCGCACGCAGCCAAGGGAGCGGCCGGGTGGGCGGGAGCTGGGCCTGGAGACACCCTGGAGAGTCTAATTAAACGCCTGATTGTGAACCATGTCCACCAGTATTTGGGGTGGGGACTGGGGACCCTCAGGATCGGGGCTTCGTCTCCTTCCCGAAGGGCAAGAACTTCCCGGCAGCCTGAGACCCAGCGCAGACCCAGCGCAGACCATCAGCGCTCCGAGCGGGATGGACGCCTCTGGACCTGCCCGCATCCGTCCTCGCCTCGCAGGCTGCGTGCTCTCCTAGAAGCACGTGCCCACCTGCCGCCACCGCCTGCTGCATCGGCCAGCCAGCTGGACGCCATGGCTGACCAGAGGGGGCGGCCGGGCAGGAGGCCCGAGGCCCGACGTCCAGAACTGCACTACCCGGCCTGGCCGGAGGAGCCTGCGGCTACTGGCGTCCTTGTAGTCACTCGTGTCCCCGCCCGGCAGGGGTGTCAGCACCACAGGAGTGAGATGGCGAGAAGCACTGCTGTGGCCCGGGCCTGGGCCTGCTGGGGACATCTGCTGGACTCGCCCTCGGGACAGCCGGAGCGCACCTGCACTCCGCGTCGCTGGCCTCACCTGCTCCTGTGTCCCCTCCACCTGCGAGACTTGAATGTTCCTGTGCCTGCTGGGCGTGCCGTCCCGGCCAGCTGCCCAGGTGGCCGTGCTGTGTCTGCAGCACCTCACCCTCTTGGCCCTTCCCGCCCGGCCGCCTGCCTCAGGCCAGAGAGAACAAGGGGGCGGCCCAGGCCTTCCCTCCAGCAGCCTCCTGGGCTCCCCCGATGTTGGATCCTGCTCGTCCTGCACGCCAGCCCTGGCACGAGGCCCTGGGCTCATCGTCCCTGCTGGGAGCCCGCAGGGTGGGCGTGGCTGGGCCGTAGCAGCTGCCTTGTGCCCTCATTGCTGGGGCCCAGGCCAGTGGGGTCGGGCCTGGCACAGCCCGGGGGGCTGTGCGGGGCGGGTGCCCTCCGTGGTCCGGCGCCGCCTGGGGCCGTGTGTGTGCATGTGTATATATGTATTTGTGACCCTGCATCTGTGTTCTGTGTTCTGTTGAGCAGTCCCAGCGCTGTGGAAGGTGGATGGGGAGGGCCGCCTGCCCTTGCTGTCTGGGGCTGAGGACCCCTCTCGGCCCTTTGCGAGGCCAGGCCTCCACCCCTGCTGGGGCGCCGCGCTGTGTACATTGAAGCGTGCATTCTGATTGGTCAACATCTTATTTTTTTTTTTTTAAGTAAGAAAAGTCCTGTGTCCCCCAACCTTGCGCTCCAGCCTGGAGCAGTGGCCAGTGGCAGAAGCTGGCTGTGGGGGCCTTCTCCGGACCTCCAGAGCCCAGGCCAGACAGCCTGCTACTGTGGGATTCAGGGGTGGGTGGCGGGCCCTGGGGGAGGGTCACCAGGACAGCGTGCTGTCCTCGGATCAGCTGGGGGCTTGTGCAGGGCAAGCCTGCCCAGAGAGCCGCGGGTCTTGCCTGAAGCAAAGGCAGCACCTTCTGCTGGCCCACCTGGGGGACACCAGTCACCGTCCTGTGGGGCGCGACAGGTGCACGTCCTGGATCCCAGCCAGGGCCTCATCCCACAGGAGGGGGGCCGGGGCCAGGAGGCTGAGGGCTGGGGGCAGGAAGGACCAGGGAGAAGGGAGCGAGGCCTGGCGTGCCTGCTGGCAGCCTCTGATGGGGGGACTGCGGGGCAGGAGCGTCTCGAGCTCCTTGGTCCCAAACTGAGCTGTTGCGGTGAAAGGGGAAAGATGGGAGGGACAGTGGATGTGGGTCCAGCAGCTGGGCTCCTCGGTCCCGGGAGGGAGCAGAGGGGCCCTTGCGGGGAGGCAAGGGCAGGCTGAGGAGGGGGGACAGGAGAGACAGGAGCGGGGAGGCAGCTGGAAGTGGCTGTGGTGCCAGAGAGCGGTGGTGGGGATGGTGGGTGGAGGAAGGAGCCCGGGCAGGAGGGCTGCGGGGCGGCTGGTCAAGGGGCCAGGGAAGGACAGCCTCCCTCGAGTTGTGAGTTCAAGGATGAACAAGGTCATCGGTCATCAGGAGGCCTGCGGGCAGCTGGCCCACAGACGGGGCTGGAGGCTGTGGCCGAGGGGAGCTGCGTGGGGGCCTGCCGCACGCTGGGTGGTGCAGGGAGCCCCGGGGACGGGCAGAGGCCGCAAGCGAGCGGGCAGTGCTGGGCTGCAGGTGGTGGTGTGAGCAGCGGCAGGCGGCAAGTCGGTTTTGTTTACGCTTTTGTAGTCAAATAAACACAACATACTGATGCAAACGAGCAAGTCAGTGGCCTTCAGCAGTTTTACAGCCACCACCACCAATTCCAGAACATTCCACTGTAAAACCCATGTCCGCGAGCAGCCTCGCCCCTCCCAGCTCGGCACCCAGTCCGCATCTGTCTCTGGACTCCGGTCCCAGTGTTTCCTGGACGTCCGTCTCTGGCTCTCACTAAGCACCAGGGTCCTTGGGTCCCTCCACACTGCAGCTGTCACCTTGCTCCTGCTCTTGGCCAAGGGACGCTCCAGCCCTGCATGGACTGTGCTGTGTCCCTCGGTTCCCCCGTAGACACTGGGCCCACCCGAGCCCAGCCAGCATACTGCTGCCCGTGCTCCTGCCTGGGATGTGCCACCAGCTTTGGCAGGACAGGCAGCAAGATGCCAGGAGGTGGGGACCCCCCACACGCCATGACCCGGCAGGATGCTCCCAGCTGTGGGCTTGGGGGGCCTCCCCTGGAGGCTGCCACCTCCCTCCCACGGCCGAGGGAGCGCTGCCAGGGTGGACCAGGGCCAGCCCCGCCCGTTGCCAGGTGGCCTTTGTCGCTGTCAACAATGGCCCCAGAGGCCTCCTTGGCAGGAGCCTGCAGGGAAGCAGAGGCAGACATGCAGACCTCGAGGCGGGAGGCCACCCGGCCCTACGTCCCCCTGGGCACCCTCGAAACCGACTTTCCAGCTCCTCTGTACAGGTGAGCCCGTCCCGCCCCAGAGGCTGGCTGGCCTTCCCTTCTGTCCCCAGCACAGGGCCATTTCCTGTGCTGCTGACCCTCTCCCTCCAGCCCCCCTCCACCTGCAGCTGCCGTGTGGGAGCTGAGGCACAGCAGGGACTGGCACCGCGGGCCACCTCCCTGCAGATCCTGGTGGCCCTGGCGAGCCACAGCTGCTTCCGCATGCCTTCTCCTGCCTGTTCCAAACTCTTCTTTAAAGGAACACGGCACCAGAGCAGGTCCCCTGGCGAGTGTGACCCCATCTGAAGGGATTACATCGGTTCCAATCCTCCTTACACATAAGGTCACTTCCTGAGGTTCCAGGTGGACACAAAGGGGAGGCATTACTCGACCCAGTTCAGTGTCTGCTACAAAGCACCTGCAACTGCACCGATGGAAAAGCACGCAGCCGTGCCAAAGGAGGGGCAGGAAGGAGCTCTGTGCTCCTCCAGGGGAAAGGAGGCCAAGAGCCATGAGCCACAGCCCCCGTCTGTGAAAAGAGGGGTGTCCGCTCTGCCTGCCAGCACAAGGCGGAGGATGCTGTGAGGAGTGGCCGCGGGTTTGGGAGAGGAGAGGCCTGCCATGGGGTGGTCTTTGCACCCTTTTCCTTCAGTGCCGGGTGAAACCAGCCCCATGCTAGGCAGCACTAGCCCCTGGACAGCTGCCCAGCCCCTACTTTCAGTTTGCATGACCTCACTGAGGTGTGGTTCTGGGTATCAGTAGTACATCCCCACTTCCCTCTCTGTACTGCAGGTTCTGTCTCTTGATCTAAGCCTTTGCCCATTGCCTGCTGCCCCAGGGCCTTTGCATGTGCTGCATGCAGCCTCCTGAGGGAGCCCTCCCTCCACTCTTGGCCCAGAACAGGTGCAGAGGCCTCCCTGGCAGGCACCCACTGGGCCGCTGCATCACCTACCCAGCCTGGGACCACTGTGTCCTCCCTGGGCCATGTACTTAGCCCCAACCTTCCTTCGCCCAGCCCAAGCACCTCCTGGCCAGGGCATCCTGGAGAAAGAGACCTGTGGGTCCTGGCAGCTGGAGGAGGATGGCAGTTCCCTAGGACTGGCCAGGGGCTTCCCGCTGCCCCACCCTCCCTGACAAGGAGCTCACAGGCCAAGGGTCTGGTGGGGCTCCAACAGCCTGGTGGGCGCCTGGGGCTGGAGGACAGGCGGAGCCGGGCGGGGCCTCCTGAAGGCCCACACGTCCGCTCCCCAGAAGGCAGGCTCAGGCGGGTGGGCGGCCACAGCCTCAGGCTCTGCTCCGTCCTCAGCGATGACTACCAGTCCCTGGAGGGGCCCCGCTGGACGCCAGCCATCAAGCAGGCCACGCGCTGGAAGTACTCGCCCATGGGACGCGACGCGGCGGGCCAGGCTTGGTACACGGGCCTGACCAATGCGGACCCCCGGGAAGCCTGGTACACGCTGCCCCGGGCCCGGGACAGCCCCCACCGCGAGGCCTACTCCTGCTGGCACCGCTGCTATGGCCACCGGGAACGCAGCCTGCCCCCGGGTGAGTGCCCCCGCCCAGCCCCGGACGCCAGGGGCCACAGGCGGCACGAGTGACCCTCTGTCCCCGCAGCCTACACCCAGCGCCTGCGGGAGACGGCCTGGTACGACCCCACCATGCCCGCGCAGTACCGGAGCCCCAGCACGCGGTGGGGCAGCGCGCTGTGGAGAGACCGGCCCCTCCGCGGCAAGGAGTACGGTGAGCGGGGCGGAGCCGGGGGCGGGGCGAGACGCGGGGCGGAGCCGGGCCCGGGGGCGGGGCGGGGCCGACGCGCTGACCCGCCCCGGCCTGCAGTGGTCAACAGGAACCGATTCAGGGTGGAGCCGACCTCGCTGGCGTCCGACTACGTGCCCTACCTGTCGGTGCCCCAGCGCCCGCGCTACACCACGCAGAACCTCCGGCAATGGGGCCTGGAACCCTACTGCCCCTCCACCAACCAGCCGCCGCCCAGCTACACGCCCACCTTCTGATAAAGCTCGTTCTGCCCAGTCGGCCTCAGCCACCTCCCTGGGGTCACCCCTCCCACCGCTCAACTCCTCCCCGCCGCCCACTGGGCGCCAAAGGCGCAGGTGACCGCAGTCCTGGCCAGCAGGTGTGACACACAGCTGCACCCCACTCAGCTCCCCGGGGCCGCCCCGTCCCCAGGAAAACAGGAGCGGCACCCAGTGGAAGCTCTTTATTCAGGCCCCAGCAGGTCCTCAGCCTCCTGGCAGCCCTGCTGCCCCCACACCAGGCCATCTCCCCCAGGCCTGGCCTCCCGGCAGGGTCAGAGCAGAAGCTGACCAGGAGATTTGCAAACTGGGCTCCTCGCCCTGGGGCCCTCATCCCACCCCCAGAGGCAGGGGCGGCCACATGGTCCAGAGGCCTAGGAAGGGAGGCCCGGGACACAGAGGCCCCTGGGTGTCCTACACGCCACCAGGTGTTCCCGCCCCACTGGGGCTGAGCCGCCAGGATTGTCCTGTCCTGCCCACACCACCAGCGCAGGCCAGGTGGGGAATCGGGAAGCCAGGGCCATGGGGCTTCCAGGAGGCCTGCAGTGCCCAGAGGTATGCCCAGTGGTCCCTTGGCACAGCTGCAGGAGGCCGGGATGGTCAGGGTCGGTCTCCAGGGTCTCCTGGAGGGAAGGGACAAGGTGGCATCAGGAGGCGGGCCATGCCCACCCGCCCGCCTGTCCAGCTCCATCTGGGTGGAGGAGGGAAGGAAGTGACTCACGGCTGCGAAGGTGGATGGGCCATATGACCAGGCTGCACAGAGCCAGGGTGGCCACCACGCCCACGCCGCCGGTCACTGCCACCATCACCCAGTGGTAGAAGCCCACGCAGGCCCTGCAGCAGAGCTCGGAGCTGGTAGGGGCAGAGGGCCAGAGGACGCCTGAGGACCAGCCCTGCACCGCGACCTCCAGGGCAGCCGGGCACCCGCGCCTCCCACCACAGTGGCCAGAGCCTGGCCTTCACCGTCCTGAGTCTGAGCGCTTCTGCCCTCCTCGGCCTCCTCCACCTGGACCAGCCCAATCCGGCCCCTGGCACCAATTCCGCCCTCACTCACAGCCTGTCCTCCCCAGAGCAGTCACCAGAGGGCGCCTGCGAGCACCTGACTCAAGTACCCCCTCTGCCCACAGCCCTTCATGGTCCCACCTCCCTCTAGGTCAAAGCCCAGTCCTCTCTGCAGCCCACAGGTCCTGCCCGACCTGGTCTGCCCCATCTCTGCCTGCCTCCTCCTCTCCCCCTTGCTCCTCTGCTCCAGCCATGGACACCTCACTGTGTCTCCAACACACTGGTCTTTCCTGCCCCAGGGCCTTTGCACAGCTGTGCCAGCTCACTGGCCTAGAACTCCCCAACACCTCCCAGGGCCTCAGGAAGTTAGAAGGCACCTATCCTGGTGGCCAGGCCTCCCCAGGCCGGCTCCACACTACCTAGCACCGGCCTCAATCACGCCTTCCCGTTTGCAGCTTACTGACAGGGACGGCTGGCTTCAGCTAGGTCCCCAGTGCTGCAGTAGCCAACTCCAGAGCCGCCTGCCTCTGGAACTGCGTCCCCGGGTCTCCCTCCCGTCCAGCCCCGCCCTCCCACGGCCGCACACCAGGCACAGCAGCAGCGTGAACAAGTCAGGGGACTGCCCAGGGGGCCCGCTAACCCAGCAGGATGGCCTCGGGCGCTGGGGGACACTCACGGGCAGGGGTGCAGGCTCTGCACGGCCATGACCGCGAGCCCGTTGGCGACCTTGTCTGAGAAGCTCATGGCGCCGTACACGAAGGCCCCGCTGTGCTGGAGGGCGGGACGGGTCAGCGCCAGGCCTGCGGCCAGTTCCCCTCCCTGGCCCGGCCCGGCCCGCAGGCCTACCGTGTGGGGGCCGATCAGGTCAGCCGTCATGGCCAGCGAAGTGACGAGGATGGCGGCACAGCCTGCACCCAGCAGCGCGGCCGCCGCGTACACAGCCATGCCCAGCCGGTCCACCAGCGCCACCCAGGCCGCGAAGACCAGGACCACCAGGAGGCCCGCGAAGTAGGTGAGCTGCAGGAGGCCACGCTGCTGGGCGCCCGCGCTCCGCACCCCCGGCCAGCGGAGCTCTGGGGCCACCCCGCCTCCGGCCGGCGCTGGGCAGCACTGCCCTAGGCCCCGCCCCACTGCCAGCCCCCGCCCCACCACCAGGCCGCGCCCACTCACGTTCCGGCCGAGGCACTTGTTGACCGGCTTCATGAGGAACGAGGACAGGAAACCGCTGAGGTACATCACCAGGGGGATGGTCGCGATGGACTTCTGCGGGCCGGCAGCGTTCAGGGGGCTCGCGGGGCTGGGCCACCCCGGGCCACCCTGGCCACCCCGGGCCACCCCAGCCGCCCGCCCAGCTCACCTTGGGCAGGTTGAGGGAGTAGGTGAGGTACATGGCCATGTAGGTCTGGGACAGGTTCACCATGAGCCTCGTGCTCATGTACAGCACGCCCACCTGTGGGCAGATCAGCAGAGGGACAGGGGCTCAGCAGGGTGGCTGCGCACCAGGCGGCGGGCGGGACAGGGTCAGCGGAGGCCCAGCCGGCCTGCCCCACCTGGTAGAAGGCGGGCTTGCGGAGCCAGTGCCTCCAGCGCAGCAGGGGCTGCGGGCCGGGGGCCACCAGCGGGCTGTGCTCGTCCGGCTCCTCGCCCCGCAGCCGGCGCCCCTCCCGGGTGCCCAGGTGGAACAGCAGCGAGAAGACGGCGCCGATGCCCACCACCATCAGGGACAGGTCCTGCGAGGGCGGCAGGGAGGTCAGCGGCAGCCCGCCAGGGCGCAGGGCTCGGGGGCCGCCGGCCCCAACTCACCCGGAACACTGGCACGTCCTGGACCCCCAGCTGGTCACCCACGCTGACATCCTGGGCAGACCCTGAGCGCGAGGAGCCCTGCAGGTGCAGCAGCAGCCAGGCGGCGCCGAAGACCGTGACGTTGGCCACCACCGTGAAGGCGTACCTGGCGGGGGCGGGGCCTCAGCGCGGACACCACGCAGCCGCCCCGCAGCCTCGCAGCCGCTCCGCAGCCGCTCCGCAGCCTCGCAGCCTCGCAGCCTCGCAGCCCGCAGCCCGCAGCACACAGCCCGCAGCACACCCGGCAAAGGCGCCTGCCGCCAAGTCTGAAAACTCAGCTTAAGGCGGCTCTAGAATTCTGTCCCAAACTTGCAGGCGAGGACTGTGGTCTGGAACCACCCGCAGCTCCTGCCTGCAGACTGCGCAGCCAGGGCTGGAAAGGCATCTCTGGAGTGGGGCAGAACTCGGGTTTCCCTGCTGAAAGTGGGGCCGTGCCACCTGCGGTCCCTGTGCCCCCACGCTCAGTGGCCCTGAGTAGCAGGGTCCTGGGGACGCTGGCATCAGGCAACGCCTGTCGTTACCACGGCAAGTGGGAGAGTGGGAGGCCCTGGGAGGAGCCCTGGCTGGTGCTCAGTGGCTCTGCGTGCAGATGCCGTCAAGCCCTGGCCCAGGCCGCGGTTCAGCTCGGCAATCAGCCCTGGCCCAGGGTTCCTCCACCGCACAGCAAAAAGGACAGAGTGGCTTTGGGCTCACTTCCTCCGGACTGTGGAATACACAACAGTCCCCCAATCTCCCAGATTGCCCTAGACCTGCACACAGCAAGCACTCAATAAATGTTCTTATCATCACTTCCAGAATGAATTAAGCCAGGCACCAAAGGTACCATGTGGGAGACAGCAATGACCTGTGATCCCTGTTCCGTTCAGTGCTCTCCCCTGTACATCCAGGACAGGATGTCACTCCCAAGTGCAGGTGACACACTGAAGCAGAATAAAAGGGATCTTGCAAGGTGTGACCCGGTCCTGATGAAGGTCATCTTGGGCGGGCCTGGTCTAATCAGGTGAGCCTTTGCAGGAGGGCTGAGCTCCCTGAGATCAGAGATGCCCCTGCTGGCAGGAGTGCTAGGGCTGTAGGAAAGCAGCTGACCAGGGACATGCACCCAGAAGGGGGACCTCGGCCCCAACTCAAGGACAGATCAGTGCACTCAGCTCAGCCGGCTAGTTCCAGGGCCACTCCATGGCCAGCGCACCGCTCTAACCCTGAGCGCCCAGCCACGCCCGGCCGGGCTCCCAGCTCAACTGCCCCGAGCCCCAAGCTACCTGAGGGCTGTGAGCTCCACCTTCTCATGGTCGCTGGTGACCAGCTCCGGGATGAGGCTCAGGTGGGCGATCTGTGTGGCGGCCCAGCCGAACTGGAAGATCACGATGAAGGGCCCGTAGTAGAGGAGGGCGGCCCACTCCGGTGTGGCGGCCCCGCAGCCCAGGCATGGGCTGAAGATGAAGGGAAAGGACAGCAGGACACAGATGGTGCCTGGGGACAGGCAAAGGGGAAGTCATGTCGCGGGCCCTCCCACACCGGCCCGGGACGCCCCTGGGTCCTGGGGAGCAGCCCGGCGCTCACAGCCCCGGTGACTACGGGAAGCTGAGGCAGCCCCGGCTCTCCTGCCACCACAGCTGCACAGGCAGGTGGAGGAGGGGCGGGGGTGGAGGCTGGACGCCCCAGAACTCAGAGCATGCAGGGCGCTCTCCAGCAGCCAGGAGAGGAAGGCGGGCAGGAGCAGCCCCGCCAGCCCAGCGCCTGTCACCCTGGTCATGGGGAGGGACAGTGACATCGGGGTGCCCCAGGGAGCAGTCCACAAGAGAGGGCCACCCAGCGCCTGCCCCAGGGCCTCTGCCTGTTCTCCCTCACACCTTCCCAAAGCCAGGTCCTCTCACCCCATCTCAGCTCAAATGTCACCGCCTCAGGGAAGCCCTGTCACCAGTAGGCCCCTCCTGGCTCTGGACACTGGCTGCTGGGCCCAGCTCTCCCCTCAGCAGCCCCCCTCAGCAGCCCCAGGGATCTTGTCTGTGGCAGCCTCCTGTCTGTCCCCCAACGCGCACAGCCTTAGGGGAGTGGGCGGGCAAAGGCTCCACTCCTCCTGTGTCCCTGGCACTCAGCAGACAGCCTGGACCCCAGTGTCCTCCAAGGAGTAAATAACACCAGGGGTGGCCTAGTGTATGGCACACCTGTCATCTCAGCTACATGGGAGGCTGAGGCAGAAGGATGGCAGTTCAAGGCCAGCCTGGGTGACTTACGGAGATCCTGTCTCAATAAAAAAGGTCCAGGCTATGGCTCAGTGGTGGAGCACCGCTGGGTGCCATCCTCAGTACCATAAAAAAAATAGAGGCCTTTGCTGGGCGCGGTGGCACACACCTGTCATCCCAGCACTTAGGGAGGCTGAGACAGGAGGATCGCGAGTTCAAAGCCAGCCTCAGCAACGGCGAGGCGCTAAGCAACTCAGTGAGAGCCTGCCTCTACATAAAACACAAAATAGGGCTGGGGACGTGGCTCAGTGCTTGAGTGCCCCTGGATTCAATCTCTGGCACCAAAAAAAGAAAAAAAATTAGGCCATACTCAGATTAATAAGGCAGGCGTATGTGAGTTAATAAACAAACTTAATTTAAAAAAACATAGGGGCCTCTACCTAGAGTCCATAGGAGCAGATGTCACTGCACAGCATCCTCCAGAGAGGAAACAGGCCAGAGAGGGAGCCCTGCAGCCCAGCACCCCGCCTGCTGTGCCACTGCGGCTCTCCTTCCGGGGTACCCTCCTGCAGGCCACTTCCCCTTCCCAGCCCTGGATGTCCCGCGGCCCTGGGGCTGGGAAGTGAAACCAGACTACTCTGCACTTGACAGCCACCCACTTCTCTGGAACTGGTGCCTGGAAGGGGGACCAGGCAGATTCCTGGGGGCCTGGAGGCCACCCTGTGGGCAGGGCACATGGTGGACTTCAGTCAAGAGAATGTGCCTCCCAGGCCAGATTCCATCGGCCGCGGCCCTGGCGGCTTAACCCTTGTTGGCCCAGGCGGCCTGGCGGGGAGGCCACAGGCCGGGGAAGTCTTCAGGCCTCAGTCTCCACGCACAGAGGTAAGGACAGCTCACACCTCTGCTCCTGAGCCAGCTCGCTCCTCTCCACAGCTGCTTCCCGCCCTGGACTGCTGCCCTCCCCCGCACCCCTACTCACCCTTCAAAGCCCCAAGGCCAATGTCCCCTCTGCTTTCTGCAGCCCAGTCTTACCACCTGCCCTCGTCTACAGGAGGATTCGGGTCTGGCTCTGAGGGTCCTCCAGGCCTAAGGGAATCCTGAGGGGCTTGTTAAGGGAAGGAGGGAGCCTCTCTCCACAGCCCAGATTCACTCGGGTAAAATGCCCACCATGCTCATCACCTGATCAGGCACCAGGAGGGGCTGCCTGGCTTCCCCTACAACACAGGGGTCTCCCAACATGCGTCTCCCCACGTGCCCACCCTGAGTGGGGAAGGCACAGGCAGGGCCCTGGTGTCTGGAAGGCACCCATCCCCCAGGCCCACTCTGACCACGCAGCCTGCAGTCCCTGATCCACAGAGGGACTTCAGACCCTCCTCCAGTGTCAGGTGGGACCTCCTGCCTACGACGGGGCGCACAGTCAGCCTGCAACAGGTCCACCTCAGGCCTTCGCTCACACAGTGTGCTCTCCAGGGGAACGCCATGCCAGCTCGGCTCTCCAGGCTGCGCCACAGATGACCAGCCCCGTTCCCTTCACCTGCCCCCAGGCACAGCTACCACGTCCAAGCTGCTGGACTGGACCCTGCACCCAAGCCCCACATCAGCCCAGGGAAAAGGACGACTCTGCCCCACCCTTCCCAGCGGCAGTCTCAGGTGACCCAGGAGAACATGTGCATCCTCCACACCTGCGAAACCTGAAGACCCAGCCCCTGGGCCATGCCCACAGCCATGCGACATCTGCTGGGGCTTGTAAAAATGTTACTTACAAGGACCTCGCTGAACACTGCCCCTGAGGGCACAGGGACACCAGCCAGCCCCTCCTGGCTTCCCACCACCAGAATTCCAAGGAGCAGGCAGAGTTAACATGCCTGGCAGGCCCCAAATGCCAGGATGCAGCTGGCAGTGCTGCCAGGGCAAACACCACAGAGCCTCAGACTCATCTCAAGGCCTGGGTGGAGCCGGGCGCGGTGGCTCAAGCCTGTCATCCCAGCACTTAGGGAGGCTGAGGCAGGAGGATCGCGAATTCAAAGCCAGCCTCAGCAATGGCGAGGTGCTAAGCAACTCAGTGAGACCCTGTCTCTACATAAAACACAGAATAGGGCTGGGGAGGTGGCTCAGTGGTGGAGTGCCCCTGAGTTCAATCCCCAGTACCAAAAAAAAAAAAAAAAAAAGGCCCGGGTGCGGGCGGAGGTGGCCGGCAGCAGGCCCACCGCCTTATCAGGGAGCACCTGCCACACGCAGCCCTGGCGGGAGCAGCCTCCCTCACCACATCCTCCAGCCTGGAGACTGCCAGGCACATGGTGCCCCCTCAGTAACCCACACGGCAGGCCCCAACCCTGCTCAGAGGCAGCGCAAACACGGGGCACAGACCTGGCCCCAACTCGGCTCTTGGCTGGGCAGCACCCGCACCCCTCTCAAGCACCAGGTCACTGGAGATGGGGGCAGGGCTGGACAGGGCTGCTCAGGGGGACGGACAGACAGTGGGAGTCTAGGCAGCTTGACCTCCCCTCAGAGAGCTCTCCTGGATCGTCACCCTGATCAGAGAGACGGGGAGGTCAGGGTGGACCCCACAGACTGACAAGGAGGTGCTGGGCAGTCACACCCAGCCCAGAGAGGGTGCACAGGTCCCCTGGGGCCCGACGGACAGTTCAGGGGCCCCAGGAACAGTGAGATGAAGGGCTGTGCAGGCCAGACAGCAGCCTAAGAGCAGCCAGACAAGGGAGGCTGGCCAGGGGCAGGCAGAGGGGACACAAGGCAGCTAAGCAGCTCCTGGGCCAGGCAGCCAGCAGGACACTGGGCAGTGGGACCAATGAAGGCGAGTCAGACCAAGGGACAGGCAGAGCTGGGGTGCGCAGAGTTCCGGAGGGAAGGAATGCAGGTCACAGACAGGGGTGGGGGGCATGCAGGAGGCTCAGCCCACAGGGCAGCCAGAGAGCAAGCGCCTAGGCAGTGGGACAGGTGTGGCACGGGGGGCGCTCAGGCATGGGACAGAGCGGGGACACTCGGGTCACAGGTAGAGGGTTTCTGGGAGATGGGACACACAGATGGAGGCGGCTCAGGCCACGACACAGACGGGGGGTCTCAGCAGTGACAGGGCAGGCAGTGCCACACAGGGCGGCGGCGGGGCGGGCGCCTTACCGACCAGGTGCCAGGCCTTGCGCGGGCCGTAGCGGGCGCAGCGGCCGGCGGCGCGGTCGGCCTCGTAGCCCACCAGGGGCGTGCACAGCCCGTCGGCCACCTGGCCGAGCAGCAGCAGCAGGCCGGCGCCGCGCGAGCTGTAGGCGCGCACCGAGTGCAGGTAGAGCAGCAGGTAGGTGAACCACATGGACGCGCACAGGTCGTTGAGGAAGTGGCCCACGGCGTAGCTCAGCCGCGCCGCCAGGGACAGCGGCCGCGGGGACGCCCCCGCTGCGGCCGCAGGGGGCCCCGGGCCCATGGCGCGGGCGCTGGGGACGTCCCCCCGGGTCGGCGGCGCGGAGGGGACGGCGGGGCTGTCCGGGCCCGCCCGGGCCCCGCGCCGCGCTCCGGTCACTCCGCGCGAGGCCGCGCCACGCTGTCCTCGGGGCCGCGGGAGAGCGCGTCTGCGGCAGCCCCGCGGGGCTGGGGCTGGTGACCCGGGAGGGCGGGCCGGCGGCGGGCAAAGCCCGGAGCGGCGGCCGCCTCCACCAATCGGAACCGGGCGCCGGCCCGACAGCCAATAACCAAGGAGGGGGCGTGGCCCTGGGTTCAGCCCGGCCCTCGCACAGCACGCCCTCGCGGTCCTAGCGCCGTGCGGGGACGCTCGGGGTTTGCGAGAAGCTGGACTGCGGTTCGCGGCGGTAAAGTAGAGAAGACCGCATCCCTTCCGCCCGCCCAGACTCGCGCCTCAAGGTCGGGCCACCCCCGCCCGCCCGCAGCTTCACCCGGCCGAGGAGTTGAGGGTGGGATGGGGGCGCAGGTGGGTGATGACGGAGGCTGAGCCCGCCTCCGGGCAGGGTGACTTCCTGGCCCGAGACCCAATGGGACGCGGGGAGGATTTATTAGTACTAATTAATTAGTAATTACGGATAATAATGGGGCTCCTCATTACAACGCCAGCTGGCATTTAACGAGCGCTGACAGTGCCAAGCGCCCCACGTGGCGGAGGCCAATCTCTCTCCTACTTTACGAGCCGGCGGGAGGCAGCCCTGGACAGGTGAAGCCAGGTGCTCAGGGCGCCTGATGAGTCAGGACCCGCAGGGAGTCAGGTGCCTGGGGCCCTCGGCCTCTCCTCTGCCGGCTCTTCCAGGAATGTGTCACTGGACGTCAGCGATTGCAAGTTCCCGCAAGGGCTGGGTGCGTTCCCTCTAGCCCCCAGGCCTCCTTCTGCGGTATTTTAAAATTTAAACTGTGGAGTCAGAATCCTAACTTCCAGACCTCTTCGCTTGCTGGTGCAAGGGCCTGCCTTCCAGCTCTCGAATGGGTACGTGGATGTAAGACTCCACAGAACTGTTAGCTAAGACTGGCGCCCAGGAAGCCCCTTGGGTACTGCTCTGGGTCCACACCCCACGCTGCCCCATCACCTCGGTGCCATCCTCTCCCCACCTCCCCAGCCTGTCTACCGCCTCCACTGGACGTCCCCCCTCTGGCATCTGGTTCACTGCATTGTCCCCAGCAATGCCTGGCCTGGCTGGAGGAGTGGCTCAGCGGTGGAGTGCTCGCCCAGTATGGGAGAGGTCCTGGGGCCGGTCCTCAGCACCGGGGGGAAAAACAAGAAAAAAAGTCAGTGGAGCGATGGAATGGTGCAAATTGTAGGCAGAGGCCCGAAAATGCAGGCAGAGGTGGAGTAACAGGGACTCCCACTTCTAAACCAGAGTCCAGGCTGCCAGGCCGAGCACGGCGCGGACCCTGTACCAATGACCTCTACCCCAGGGCAGGCAGGCCCACCCACTTTTATGAAGTGGAGGCTGAGGACCCGTGGGAGTGGTGGAGGCTCTGGAGAGGCCAGCGCAGTGACAGCCTCTTGGAAGGGGATGAAAGGACAGGAGATCAGAATGTGAATTCTTTCCTTCCTGCAAGGCACCCTCCCCTCTAGACGTTTAGAATAATTCTACTGGAGCTCTTCATGTAATTTGTTTCCCTTCACCCCCCAACATTCCTAGGAGATTGGACACTTCGTACCCATTTTAAGGATGTGAAAACCAAGGCACAAACCCAAGTCACTTGCAGGAGGCCATGCTCCTGACAGGAGGCAGATTTGGGATCCACACTGAGCTCCATGGAGCCTCCAGGGTCTTTTTTTAAATTTTTTTTAAAATTTTATTTACTTTAAATTAATAATATCTTAAATTTGGATAGCAATATGTGGTAGTGGGTATTTTTTTCATATTTAATTTATTTATTTGTTCTATCTAGGCTTACGTGATAGCAGAGTGCAGTTTGACTCACTGTACACAGAGGGAGGATAACATTCCATTTCTCTGGTTGTAAGTGATGTAGAATCACAACACACATGCAGTCATACAGAAAGCTAGGGCTATGATGGCCATCGTATTCCACCACCTTTACTGTCCCCATGCCCCCTTCCCCCTTCCACCTCTGTGAACAGAGTTCCTCCATTGTTCCCGTGTCCTTCCCTTCCAGGGTCCTTTGAGTTTTCTGCTCCCCAGTAAGGGAGGGTCACCTGAATGTGAGTGCCTGGCAAAAGGCCGGGTGTTCTGTGTCCCCTCAGGAGCCCAGCAGCAAGCCCAGCAGCCTCTGGGGGCAGATACAGCAGGGGTGCATGTGTGCGTCTGGATTCTTGTCTCTTGGGGACCAGCTAATATTCCCTGTCCCTAACTTTGTGGGGACAACAGGAGCAAGTCAGCCTTGACCCAGGCTCTTCCACTCAGCTTCCCTCGGATCTGGAAAAGCCAGGCCAAGAAGGTGAGGTCACCCAGCAGCCATGGAAGGGTCATGAGAGCACCCAGCACTATTCTGGACGCCTCTGTGGCTGACGCCCCCACTCCACCCTGAGGCTGGACGGGGGCCACCAGGATATCTGATTGCCAGCCAGGGGAGCTTGGACAGCGTGAGATAAAAAGGGCCCCCGGGTGAGGGGAAAGTTTATTTTAAACTCTTGGAAACCAGTGGAGGGGACATGTGCCCCAAAGAGGGAGGTCAGATTTGGGGGTAGAGATCAGAGAAGGCCCTGTTGAGGAGGAGTGTCAGGAAGGGGAGATGAACACCCGGCCCCTTGGGGTAGGAGGGCCTGTCTAACGAATAGGCCTGGGGTCAGGAGAGATCCTAGCAGCCTTTGATGTCCCCAGAGCGTCCAGCAGCCCAGACGCCAGGCCCGCTTCACCCCTCCCTTGGCTGGTGATCAGATGTCCTGGTGGCTCCGGTCCAGCCTCAAGGTATGGGGGGGTTGCTTTGATCCTGTCTGACCCAGGCCCGGTGATGGGGGAGGAGGGGGCTCCCGAAATTCCACAGAAACTTCGTAGATCTGAGGGTGGTTGTGGGGGGGCCTTAGCCAAGATCAAAGGCGAGCGGCCTTGGGCCACCAGGCCTCAGTCCCCCTCTGCACCATGCAGGGGAGCGGCCCCATGGAACAGACCAGGCACAGGGCAGCAGGGAGCTTCTTTGGCCCAGCATGCAGCTGCCCAGCCCCGGCACTTATTTGAGACAGGACCTCTAAGTTACCCAGGCTTGCCTTGACCTTGGGATCCTCCTCAACCTCTGGCTAGGATGACAGGTGGGTGTACCATGCACAGCTTACTTTTTAAATTGATTCAGTTTTCAGCAGTGCTGGGGATGCGACCCAGGCCTGCCTGTGTTGGGCAAGTGCTGTGCCTTGAGCTGCGCGGGCCTCTTCCTCCTGGATGCCAGGGAGCAGGGTGGCCCTGTGTTGAGCTGTGTGGGAATGGCGCCTCTGAATCCCCAACAGCCAAGGGAAGGTAGACCTGATGCTCCACTTGATGGAGGGGAAACCAGGCACTGGTTTCAGCAAATCACTCAAGCTCACGGCTGGGGCTCAGTGTCACCTCCTAGAACCCCTGAGTCGAGTCCCCTCTCCCCACAATCCTACCTTCCTGAGCTGCAGGGCCAGGAACTGTTTTTGGCAGTTGTTCCCGTGAGTCCCCCATCGCTTCCTCAGCACACCTGCCAAAGCCACAACCTGTATTAAACTTGCTGTCAAATGGCCTGTGGAGACCGGGGTGTCCATGCCCGTGGGAGAACCAACTGAACCCTGGTTCCTCCTGCATAGTGGAGAAAAGTTAGACCCCATTGTGACAAATATCTTTAAAAATGTGAAAGGGATCCAGATGTGGCACCATGCCTGTAGCCCCAGCATTCTCAGGCGGCTGAGGCAGGAGGATGGCGTATTTGAGGCCAGCCTCAGGAACTTAGTGAGACCTGTCTCACAAAAAATAAGGGCTGATGGGGCTGGGACTGTAGCTCAGTGGTAGAGCGCTTGCCTTGCATGTGTGAGGCCCTGGGTTCGATCCTCAGCAACACATACAAAGCAATAAAATAAAGACATTGTGTCCAATTCTTTAAAAAAAAAAAATAAGGGCTGAGGATGTGGCTCAGTGGAGGCCGAGCAGCAGGCAGTCACCCTCGTTCACCTCCCAGGGCTGGAATAACTCAATGAACAATGAAGCGGGAGGTGCCGCAACCCAGCACCTCCGTCCTCCTACTGCCCCTGTAAACGCCGTCCAGGGGCTCCGTCCAGGGGCTCTGAAGGACAAGGTCAAAAGGAACACTTCAGCCAGGGCTACCGTGAAGTGACACAGGAAGTGGTCATGACAGTCACCCACTGGGCCATGAAGCACTGAGTGGCATAGTCACCTGAGCCTATGGCTTGTGACACATAAAAGCTTTCCAGAAGAAAGGCTTTGGCCTTTATCCTGTGGCACTGGGGACAGAACCCAGGGATGCTGCCACTGAGCCACCCCCAGCACCTTTTGAGACAGGGCCTCTCTAGGCTGCCCGGGCTGACCTGGGACTTGCCGTGCTCCTGCCTCAGCCTCCCGCGAGGACGACAGGCATGGCCTGGAAGAGTCCAGCAGGGAGCAGGTGGGCACCTGCAGCAGTGCCCACACACGTATGAACATGGACCTCTCTCCCAGACAGCCAGAGGCTGCGTCCCAGCCTCAGGATCTCAAAGAGTGGCCTTATTTGGAAATAGGGTCCATGCAGATGGAATTAGTTACGATGAGGTCATTAGGGTGGGATCTGGTCCAGTGTGACTGATGTCCTCATAAAAAAGGGAAATTAGGACACACGCATGCACACAGGGCACATGTCACGTGAAGGTGGATACAGCTGTGACTGTACTGTCCAGAAGGCTCTGTGCTACCCACCGGCTCTGGAGAGGGAGCACGGCTCACCCAGGCTCAGCAGGCGCTCTCCACTGGCCCCAGCCCGGAAAGGGGCTTAAAAGAAACCTAAGGAGGGGCTGGGATTGTAGCTCAGGGGTAGAGCGCTTGCCGCGCATGGGTGAGGCCCTGGGTTTGATCCTCAGCACCAGATACAAAGCAATAAAATAAAGACATTGTGTCCATCTACAACTAAAAAAAAAACATATATTTTAAAAAAATTCAAAGAAAAAAAAAATCTAAGGAGCTGCCTCCAGGCCTGGAAGGCTGAGGTCAGCTCTGCTCCTGCTCTGGAGAGGCCAGAGCCTGGTGCATTATTTACCCAATAAAATCTAACAAAACCCGCGGTGATGTCAGCTGAGCCACCTGGATGGAGCGCCTGATCCTGGGACTACCAGTTGGTTTGCTGTTCTTGGCTCCAAACTAGAAACATTTCCAAATGATGCGTTAAAGGGTATGAAGGAAAACCGGACATCCGACGATGATGATAGGTCTCCAGACCCCTGTGGCTGCCGCTGCCCTGCCAGCTGAGAACCCACAGAATCTTCTACTGCTAAGAAAACCAAAGTGGGCTGGGGTGCTTTGAGGGGCGGCCTGCTGCTCTAGCTTGCCGTTCCCAATGCGAAAGCACCAAACAAAACATCCTCCAGCGCTCTTTTTTTTTTTTTTTTCCTTTTTTGAGGGGTTCTGGGGATCGAACCAGCCCTTAAGACAGAGCCTCGCTAAGTTGCCGAGGCTGGCCTCGAACTTGCTACCCTCCTGCCCCAGGCCCCGGGGATCCCAGGCGTTGCAGATGCGCCCTCCCGTCGAGGGGACATGAGCAAGCGGGCGGTGGGGGACAGCAGGGCCAAGCAACCCTCAGCACAGTCGAATCTTAGAACCTCCCATCACCCGCAAAGAAGCCCTGTCCCAGCTGGGTGCGGTGGCGCAAGCCTGTAATCCCAGCATTTAGGGAGGCTGAGACAGGAGGATCACAAGTTCAAAGCCAGCCTCAGCAATGGCGAGGCGCTAAGCAACTCAGTGAGACCCTGTCTCTACATAAAACGCAAAATAGGGCTGGGGAGGTGGCTCAGTGGTCGAATCCTTTGAGTTCAATCCCCTCCCCATACCAAAAAAAAAAAAGTCCTGTGCCCTGGAGCAGTGCCCGGTCCCCTCCCAGACGCTCCTCCCACGAGTCCACTTCCTGGCTCTGGATCCCCGTTCCGGGCGTTTCCTATCAATGGAGTGGCCCACGGTGAGGCTGTTTGCTTCTCTCGGGACCAGGATGTGTCCCGGCCTCATCCTGTCCTGGCGTGAATCAGCGCTTTGCTCCCGGCCCCTCCCTCCCTTTTCTTGTAGTACCGGGCACTGGACGCGGAGCTACATCCCAGCCCTTTTGATTTTATTTTGAGACATAGTCTCGCTAAATTGCCCAGACTGGCCTTGGTTGGACTTGCTGTCCTCCCTCAGCCTCCCCAGTAGCTGGGTTGACAAGCTTTCTTTCATTTTTATGGCCAATCATTTGTGCGTGTGCATGTGGCACGTGTTACTCACTCATTGCCAAATAGTTACTTTGCGGCTTTCGCTTCCTGGTGGTTCTGAGCTCAGTGCCGCCCACATTCCAGCTCTGTTTTGGTGCTGAGGTGCAGCGGTCGGCCTGGCACAGTTGGCAGGGGCTCTGCCTGGGCTGCAGCCCCAGCCTCATGTGCGCATTTGTGTTTGGGACGCCTGCTCATTTCTCTTGAGTATATTCCCGGGAGCGGGACTGCAGAATGGAGTCCAGTGACAACCTCATATGTATTTAACCCTTTCAGGAACTGCCACTGTTTTCCAATGGCTGCCCCGTCCATCTCTGAGAGTTGGGCAAGATCCATCCACGCGTTTATTCAACAATACATGCTGACCACCTAGCAGCCGCAGTGCTAGGTCACAGACAGGAAATGTCATGGGGCAGAGAGATCACCAGAAGAGGGTCCTGAGCGATTCCCAGAGACTGGGGGAAGGGGGGTCAGGACAAGCAGGGTCCTTGACCTAGTGGGGGAGAATTTCCGCTCATGTCAGTGGACCCAGAGATTGACTCAGGAGAGTGGGGGATGCCCTGTGGGCCATCCTGAGAGCAAGAGACAATTCTGAGGTTCTTGAGCCCCTCTTTCTTTATTTTTTTGGTACCAGGGATTGAACTCAGGGGCACTGGACCACTGAGCCACACCCCCAGCCCTGTTTTGTGTTTTATGTAGAGACAGGGTCTCACTGAGTTGCTTAGCGCTTCGCCATTGCTGAGGCTGGCTTTGAACTCGCAGTTCTCCTGCCTCAGCCTCCCTAAGTGCTGAGATGACAGGTGTGGCCACTGCACTCAGCATAGATTTCTTAAAATGTCACCTCTCTCTATCTTCTGGGGGGGAAACAGTGCACAGTGTGATTTTCACAAGCTGGTGAAGCTACAGTAACTTTAATATTTTCAGGTTTCCAGAAACTTAGGAGTGGCAGGCCTGGGAGAGAGACTGGCTTGGGGAGTGAGAGATCTGGTGGAAAGAAAGTAAAACAAAATGGTATTTCCTTGGCTGGGCGTGGTGGTGCTCGTCTGTACGTCCCAGTGGCTTGGGAGGCTGAGGCAGGAGGATCGAGACCCTGTCTTTAAATTAAATACAAAAGAGGGCTGGGGATGTGGGGTCGAGTGCCCCTGAGTTCAATCCCTGGTACTAAAAATATATGTGTATATATATAAAATATATATTTCCTTGTTCTTCTTTTATGTCTCCTTCCTACGTATTTAAATTTTTTCTATCCTGCTTCACAAACAGGCATGTGGAGGGAGAGGAAAGGAGAGGGACTGCAAGCCGGGAACCCCTTGCTGAACAGGCAACATTTGGGCAAACACCTGAAAGACGCCCAGGAGAGAGGCAGAAAGATATTCGGGGCAAGGGTTTTCCAGGAGGAGCCAACAGCAAAGGCCTGGAATATGGGAAAGAATGAAATGGATGCATTGGGGAAACAGTGAGGCGCGTGCAGCCAGTGAGGGAGGGGAGAGGAGAGGGAGGAGAGGAGGCCGGTGGGGAGTGGACTGACCCACCGCATTCTCAAGATCCCTGTAGTCTTTCTTTCCCACCATCCATTTCTAAATGCTCCCAGCCCAGCTCATGACCCCAACCCCAACCTGTCCCAGACCCAGGTTCAGCCTTTTTTTTTTTTTTAATATTTTTTTTAGTCTTTGATGGACCTTTATTTTATTTATGTGTTTGTTTGTTTATATGTGGTGCTGACAATCGAACCCAGTGCTTTACACATGCTAGGCAAGCGCTCTACCACTGAGCTACAGTCTTAGCCCGGGGTCCAGCCTCTTGGTCCAGGACATCGTGCAGTAAACCTATCGCACAGGAGGGAAAATCTTGGTCCTAGGGGTAAAACAATCCCCGCGCCCAGAAGCGCCAGACTGAGTAGGGCGAGGAAACGGCGACTCTAAGCAAAAGTGAACAAACGAGAACTCTCCCCCTCCCCAGGTTTTGCAGGATGCTAAGAACAGGTCCATCTTGCCCCACGGCAGGGCGATGCCTCTTGGACATCTTAACCTCTTCCCTAGCAACTTACCGCTGTCCCTATGGCAACCGGGGCGGGATCAACCCCGATCAGCAGGTCCCCAGATCCGGTTGGGGCGGGGAGTCTCCCCTTCAGCCTAGGAGGAGCAGTCCGCGCCGCGCCTACTGGCCCTTTAAGAGACTCCGCCCAGCGAGGCCTCCAGGAGCCCTCGATTGGTCCCGAGCACAGCCGAGCGCAGCCGAACTTGACGCACCGCCCGCAGTCTTCCCGCCCCACCTCCCACGCGGCTCCGCAGCCTACTCAGCCAATCACTGATGGGCGCGCCGACCTTCATCTGCATAGCCACGCCCCAGAGGGAGGCCGCACCCAATCGGGCCACTCGCCACGACTGTCATTAGCATGCCGGGGGCGGAGAGGGGCGGAGCGGCCGGCAGGGGCGGGCTCGGGGCGGTTGGTTGGAGCGTCGCCGCATCCAAAGGTCCGGGAAAGTTTCTTTGGAGGTGAAAACAGCCGCGGAACTCAGGGTCCTGTGAGGGGGCGGGGGCGCGGGGGTCCCGGAGCCGGGGCGGGGGCCCTTTCTGGGCGGGAAGGAAGCCGACCCGGCCTCCCGAGGAGCGATCGTCCAACAAAGGATTCCTGGGGCGCCCGCCCTCGAGGACTTCCCCGCCCCCGGATCCGGCTCCCCCCCCCCGCCGGGCGCCCCGGGCCCGGCATTCACGGCTCCCGGTCTGGGTGGGGGTGGGACCCCGCCATCCGGGGCTCGAGCGCCCTCACCTCTGCCTGCTTGTGTTCCAGGTCCGGCCCGGAGCGGCCATGTCCCACGGTCCCAAGCAGCCCGGCGCGGCCGCCGCGTGAGTGCGCCGCCCCCTGCCCTGTCCGAGCTCCTGGACTCCCGGCCCTTAGGGTCTTGACTCCCCACCAGGGTCGAGGATCCCCACGGGCTTCTCCCCAGACTCCAGCCTGCGGCCCCGCCTCTGGACTCCAGTCCCTCCCAGGACTCCGGGATCCCCCCTCTACTGAAGCAGTCTCGACCCCCTGACCCCACTGCCCCGGCCCTACCGTCCCCCGGACTCATGCCCCTCTTAGCCAGCTCCGCGGGCTTCGTGGTCTCAAAACACTCGGGTGAGCGTGGCGGGTAGACAGGGCTCCAGGGTGGGGGTAACCCTGATGACCCTTTGTCCCAGGCCGGCGGGCGGCAAGGCTCCGGGCCAGCACGGGGGCTTCGTGGTGGCTGTCAAGCAGGAGCGCGGCGAGGGCCCGCGGACCGGCGAGAAGGGGTCCCACGAGGAGGAGGTGAGAGCCCTTCTCCTGCAGCCAGGGAGGCCCCGGGGTCCCGCCCCCAGCCTTGAGGCCCCGCCTAAGACCAGATTTGAATTCCTGGTGCCGCCGCCCACCACCGCGATTTCTTCGGGAAGCAGAGACCCCACCCACCCGGCTAGATGCCACGCCCCTAACAGACTCTCCGCCGCTCTAAGCCCAGACCCGCCCTGTGGTAGTTCTGCCCACGCTGAAGGTCCCGCCCGCTTCCTACCTTCCGGTTGGCCGCACCCCCCACGAAGGCACGCCCACAGCCCAAGCCAACCACATCCCTGGGCTCTGCCCACTGCCCAGGTAGGATACCCTACCTGGCCAGGGATCCCCTGTAGTCACCGGGGTCCAGATCCTTGACAGACGCACCTCCAGTCCTTCCCGGCTTTCCGACTAGGCGCGTCATCATCTAGCCCCGCCCACGCAGCCTCCACCCCTCTCCACTGAGCCCCGCCCCAGCCCTCCAGGCCCCTCATAACAACCCAGCCGGGTTTTGCAGCCCGTGAAAAAGCGTGGCTGGCCCAAGGGCAAGAAGCGAAAGAAGATTCTGCCAAATGGGCCCAAGGCACCAGTGACAGGCTACGTGCGCTTCCTGAACGAGCGGCGCGAGCAGATCCGCACGCGCCACCCGGACCTGCCCTTTCCGGAGATCACCAAGATGCTGGGCGCAGAATGGAGCAAGCTGCAGCCGGCAGAGAAGCAGGTGCGGATGACAGGGCGCTACGTCTGCTGACCCCCAGCCCACTCGGCTGCAGTCCACCCCTGCAGCCACGTCCCCCAAAGCATTGGGTGTGGAGGGTTCATACTCCGCTTGGAAAAATGAGCACCCTGAACACCCCCTCCCCAAGTTGGTCATAATTAGCAACAGGGGAGAAGAGATCTAAAACTTGATGTTATATCCAAAGACGTAGAGATGGGAGCCATATTTCTTGGTGAAATCTTGTGAGTCTCAAATTCTGGTAATTAGTTTTAAAATCGCAAAAACATTGAAGAAATTGAACAAACCCACTTCCAGTTTGCACCTGTTTAAAGTGGTATTTCAACAGCAGAAATGGTGTGGCTGGAGTAGGGTGCAGCCCAGGCACTGGCAGCCTAGGGGAGGGGGCGTGCAGAGGGAGGAAGGCATCGAGTTGGGGTCGTGGGAGGTGCGGTGGGTGCTCCGAGGTGCCCTGGGCCGCAATCTGAAGGCGCAGAGCCAGGCCTGGGTGATGGAGGCAGAGTGCCGGCCAGGGAGGCATCTCATCGGGCTGGGCTGAGCCTTGGGGTGCCGCCTGCCCCGCAGCGGTACCTGGATGAGGCGGAGCGGGAGAAGCAGCAGTACATGAAGGAGCTGCGGGCCTACCAGCAGTCGGAGGCCTACAAGATGTGCGCGGAGAAGATCCAAGAAAAGAAGATCAAGAAAGGTGAGTCTGCTGGAGGCGCCTGCTCTGTGTAGTGCTGACCCCTGGCCGGGCAGAGGTCCCCTCCATGGAGAGAAGAGACACAGAACAGGTTACACATGCATGGGGTTCGCTGCAAAGGGGCCCACGGGGCCCACGTGGGGAGCCTGAGCCAAGATGAAAGAGGGAGGCGAGGGGAGGGGCGAATAGGCCGCAGACAGCCTGTGCAGAGCCCCAGCTGGGAGGCTGATCCTGTCCTCCTCCCCCACCAGAGGACTCGGGCTCCGGGCTCATGAACACGCTCTTGAATGGACACAAGGTAATCTTCCTTCCTCCTGGGACAGCGAGCACCTGGCGGGAGAGATCTGGAGGTTTCTAGACCCTCGGGTGGATGTTAAATGGGCTGCCCCACCCTGGGCTGCCCCACCCGGTCTCAGGGAACGACCAGGGGGTGTGGCTCCCTTCCCTCCAAATTGCCACCTTGTCCCTTTGCCCCAGGGTGGAGACTGCGACGGCTTCTCCACCTTCGATGTTCCCATTTTCACTGAAGAGTTCTTGGACCAAAACAAAGGTGAACATTAACGGAGTCCTAAAGCGCCCCAGCAGTGGGCATGGGTGGCCTACTCAAGGGTGGGCAGAGAGGGTGCCAAGGTGGGAGAAAGGGGCAGCGGGGGTTTGCTTCAGAAATCTGGGTACTTTCTTGAACCTGGGGGCCGATGTGGGGCGGGCAGCACGGCTCGGGCAGAGGCCCGCGGCTGCGGGGTGGCGGGTGCGCCGAGCACGCTCCGGGCCCTAATCCCGCTCCCCGCTGCAGCGCGGGAGGCGGAGCTGCGGCGTCTGCGGAAGATGAACGTGGCCTTCGAGGAGCAGAACGCTGTGCTGCAGAGACACACGCAGAGCATGAGCAGCGCGCGCGAGCGCCTGGAGCAGGAGCTGGCGCTGGAGGAGCGGCGGACGCTGGCGCTGCAGCAGCAGCTCCAGGCCGTGCGCCAGGCGCTCACCGCCAGCTTCGCCTCGCTGCCTGTGCCGGGTGCGCAGCGCCACGCCCACCGCCGGGCCCGCCCCGCCCCCGGCCCAGCCCGCCCGGACCTCCCCGAGCGCCCACAGCCCCAGCTCGGTCTGCGCTGACCCCCAGACGCTGACCCAAACCTCGCCACTCCTAGTCTTGTTCCTTCCGAGCTCTTCTTTCCGGGTCACCCAACCTCCCTCCACTGGCTCCGCCCCGACCACGGGAGCCCCGCCCCCTTGTCCTCTCGCTCCTCCAGACCGCCCTAGGCCTCTCGGGGCCAGCCCCTCTGGCCACAGCCCTTCCCCCCATTGATCCCCGAGCGGGTACCCTGAGGCCCTTCCCTGCCATCCTTTCCTGTCCCCGCTAACCCCCAACTCCTTAGCGCCACTGCCCTTCTGCGCATGCCCCGCGCCACCTGCTCTATCCTGCACCCTGCTCTGCGGCTGTCCTCCGCTCTTATAGGCCCCCCACCGCCCTAGCCGGTGTCCCCACCCAGTCCTGTCCGCAGCTGACCTTGACAGCCTCCCGCCTCGCCCATACCCACACAACCCAGCCCCGACCTGACTCCACTGTTACTGCCCGTGACCCCCTCGCAGGACCCCTTCTTGCAGACCCCTGGACCTCTGCCCCAAGGAGCCAGCCCCTGTGAGTCCCCAGGGCCGCTGACCACCTGCCCGCCTTCCACAGGCACTGGCGAGACGCCCACGCTGGGCACGCTGGACTTCTACATGGCCCGGCTGCACGGGGCCATTGAGCGCGACCCGGCGCAGCACGAGAGACTCATCGTCCGCATCAAGGAGATCCTGGCCCAGGTCGCCAGGTGTGTGCCCTGTACTGTGGCCTAGTCCCCAGCTTAGCCGCCAGGGGGTCCCCGGAGACTGCCAGAGGCGCGGGTAGGGTGTAGCTTGCTAATTAATGTCAGCTGCTGGGCACACTGAGCGGCCTGTGCTGTCAGAGCTGCTGGTGGGATCCACCTGGGTCCAAACGTCCCCAAACCTCCAGGTAGATCCTAGATACCCAGGTTAGTCGGGCTGCTCTCTGGGCTCGGTCCGGGCGTCTGCTTAGAGGAGCTAGGGGCCTGGCCTCTGGGCTTCCCAGGGCTGGTGGGCACCGAGCTGCGAAGTGAGGCCTCCTCTCTCCCCTTACAGCGAGCACCTGTGAGCAACCGGCGGCTCCCCACGCAGAGAAGCAGCTCTGGGCTCAGCCCTCCCCCCACCCCTGCGGAGGAGAGGCTGGGTCCACCTTAGGGGCTAGGCCCCACCCTGCACCTTGGGGGCTCCAGCCCCCCTAAAATTGAATTTCTATGGCGTCCCTTTAGCTTTCGATCTCCCCAGCTTCTTGAACCCAGAGGAAGCACTGGGCATTGGAGATGTAGCCAGAACCCTGTGGCCGCAGGGCCTAGAGAGGCCTGCTTGCCTCTTGGGGCAGGTCACGCTGCAGCACTCGGCAGGAGGGCTGCTGCACGCCCGGGGTGGGGGCTACCTGGCCGCCCACTGCACAGTGTGGCATCCTCGGAATTGCTCACCAGAAGGGCGGCTCGGTGTGTCCCACGGGCAGGGAGGCACCGGGGCGACCACTCTCATGGTGGGCCCCAGGTCCCTGCACCCCAGGCAAGGCCGTGCAAACCCCTTGTCTGGTCAAGGGACCTTCTGGAGCCAGACCCTTCCCACAGCTCAATCCCAACGTCTAAAATAAACATGATGGAGTTTGCGTTCCCGGCTTGTGAGTGTGTCCTTCCTGGGGTGACCTGCCCTTTTCCCTCCGAAGAGCAGCATCCGCCCCTGGTGGGTTCAGCACATGACGGGGGCTCTGGGGCGGGGGCTGCAGGGGCTCCCCTGGCACCGCTCAGCTGGTTTCCCACAGGGCTGGGACTGCGCTTGTGTGCCTGCCGCGCAGCAGCTGCCACTTTAGCCCTTATGAGGTGACACTTCTGTGGTGTTGGGTGCACTCACAATCTTACACCACCATCATTTCTCCTGAGTTCCAGAACGTTCTTGCCACGCCACAAAGAAGTCACGTCCCTATAGGCAGCCAGTGCCCGGTCCCCAGCTCCTGACAGCCACACTCCACTTCCTGCCTCTGGACTCAGGCATTTCCTATCAGTGGAGTCCCACTGTGTCCTTTGTGTCTGAGTCTCACACTGAGTGCCAGGTCCTCAGATCCACCCACAGCGTCCTTGTCCTTGCTGGTGTCATGTGGCAGGTTGGTTGGTGGTGGTCCTGGGGTGGAACCCAGGGGTGCTCCATCATGCCACATCCCCAGCCCCTTGCAAAAGTGTATTTCGAGACAGAGTTTTGCCCAGCGTGCATGAGGCTCTGGATTCCACCCCCAGCACTGCATAGTGGGTGGGAAGAAAGGGAGACAGGTCCTTGATAAGTTACCCAGGCTGGCCTCCATCAAGTAGTCCTCCTGCCTTGGTCTCCCAGGGACCCAGATGATGAGTGTGGACACCTCCCAGGCTCCACTTGGCGTGTTTCTAAACTACAGAACTTCTCTTCCCTGCCCAACGCCTTGTGGAACTTGCTTCTCCCCGCCAGTGTTTGGTTGTTGAGAGTCCTCGGCAGCAGGAGGCTGCTCCAGGCTCTGCGTGTGGCTATGTGCCACCCACAGGGCAGGAGCGGCTCCATGAGCCAACATGCCTGTCAAGGAATCTTGATGGATGCCCAGGTGGCTCCAGTGCCAGCGCCCTGGCCAGGCTGCCCGAGTGCCTCTTGTGTGCAGTGGTGCAGCAGGGGGGTAAGGACACCACGTACGTGGCCTCCTGGAGCTGAGCCTGGAGGCAGGGACGGAGACTGGACACGGGTGAGAAGGTGAAATGTCTAACGTGCCAGATGCTGCCCTTGGATGCTAAGGAGACGGCGTTGGGAAGATAGGTTTAGAGGTGGTATAGCAGGTAGCCTTGGCCAAGGACCTGAAAGAGGTGAGCAAGTGAGCCACGCAGAGCTCTGGGGAAGGTGATCCTGGCAGAAGGCACAGCTGTGCAAAGGCCCTGGGGCAGGACTGAGCCTGGCTTTGGAGGCACGGTCAGGAACTTGTGTGGCTGGAGCTGAAGGGAAGGGGAGGGGACAGGAGAGGTCCTGCAGGGCCTCCTGGGTCGCAGGAGGACTTGGGTTTGACCCAAAAGGAAGTGGGAGCCGCGGAGAGCTGTGGGCAAAGGAGGGACCGCCTGCAGCACCACGTTCCTCCACATCTCTTAAGGGTCTTGCAAAAATTAAAGAACACACTTACCAGAGAATGAGGGCTAGGGCACCTTAGCTGTCCCCGACCTTATTTGTGATCCTTGTTATTTCTGCGTCCTAGCTCCGGCCCCTGCGGAACGCCAGACGTCCCCGGGGAGGGTGCAGCTGGCCCTGGCAGGGCCCGGACACCTGGGGCCCGTGCCCCCCTCCGCACCCGTGGTGTCGCCTTCCCGGGCGGCTCGGGTTCCCGGATCGCCTTACCAGGGCGACTCGGCTATCGCGCCGGGACAGGGGAGGGGAGGCTGCAGGAAGCGGATCCGGCGGCGGTGGCCCGGGTGGGTGGAGGAGCCCCTCCGGCCATGGAGAGCGCGGCTGCCCGCGAGGCCCCGGGCGCCGAGCCCCCGCGCGCCCCCGCGCCGCCGCCCTCGCCCTCCCCGGCGGAGCCCCCGGCCGCGCCCCGCGTGCGCCCGCGCCTGGTCTTCCGCACGCAGCTGGCGCATGGCAGCCCCACCGGCAAGATCGAAGGCTTCACCAACGTCCGCGAGCTCTACGCCAAGATCGCAGAGGCCTTCGGAATCGCGCCCACCGAGGTGAGCGGCCGGGACCCCCGCGCCGAGCCGCCGGCGGCAGGGGTTTGCCCGCAGCGTGGCCCAGACGGAGCCGGCGCGCGGACCCCGACTCCCACATTCCATCCAGGCCCCGTGGTGGGGACTGGCGGAGGTCGGGCCGCCAGATCTCAGGAATGTACCTCTCAGATCCCGAGTGCCCTACACGGGGGACCCTTTCGCACGCCCTGCGCAAAAGATCGTAGGTCTTGGGGTTAGGAATCCTGTTCTTCGGGGACCCCCTCCGTGCACCCCGCGAATAGTGCACCCCTGCCTGCCGGGAAGCGCTCCCGAGTTCCTGGGCGCGGGACCTCTCACAGGTGGGAGCCCAGGCTGCAGGGGCTGGGGAGCCGGCGCTTTCCGGCCAGGTGCGTGCGCTTTGCAGCCCCACGGGGGCGCCAGGAAACTCCCATCTTCCTGAATAAACCCTGCAGGGCTTAACAGGGAAGCCGGGGCTGGGGAGGCGGGGGAGAGGGACCCCTGCCTCAGCTTCCCACTCTCACACCTCCCCATCCGGAGGTCCCAACCCCGACAAGTCCCACAGGCTGACTTTGCCCCTCTGTGGACTTGGGTTTCCCCACGGGCTCTGCCCCCAGCTGAGGGCTGGTCTGGGGCGGGCGGTGGGGAGGGAAGGGGCTGAGGTGAACTCTGTGCCCCTCTCCTCCCGCAGATCTTATTTTGCACCCTCAATAGCCACAAGGTGGACATGCAGAAGCTCTTGGGTGGACAGATAGGGCTGGAGGACTTCATCTTTGCCCATGTGCGTGGGGAGACCAAGGAAGTAGAGGTCACCAAGACAGAGGACGCCCTGGGACTGACCATCACAGACAACGGGGCTGGCTACGCCTTCATCAAGGTGCCCTGGGCTGGGCTGGTCACCTCCTTGGGGATCTGACTTGAGTGACTGCCTCTCTGGACCTAAGTGGGCTTGGGGACCCAAGAGACGTGGCCGGGTTACCTGAGAGCAGAACTTGGGTCCCCACAGAGGATCAAGGAGGGCAGCATCATCAACCGCATCGAGGCAGTGTGTGTGGGTGACAGCATCGAGGCCATCAATGACCACTCCATTGTCGGCTGCCGCCACTATGAAGTAGCCAAGATGCTCCGCGAGCTGCCCAAGTCCCAGCCCTTCACCCTGCGCCTGGTACAGCCCAAGAGAGCCTTTGGTGAGAGCCACTTGGGCTGGTGGGGGAGCTCCCAGAAAGTGGGCACTTGGGACAGTGGAGGGTGGGGAGGGACGGGATGGAAGGCCCGGATGGGGCTGGGTGCGGCTCGGGGGCAGAGCAGCTGCCTAGCCTGCGCAAGGCCCTGGGTGCCAGCCCCAGCACCACACAAAGGACGTTTCTGGACGCCTCGTGCACGGCAGGGCTCCTGGCACTGTACCCAGAACGGGTATGGGTTTTCTAGACTGCCAGCTGTGGGGGACAGCTGGGGAAGGCTCCCGCAGAGGGGGCAGGTGGGGAGGGCTCTAGGTCACTTTTTGGCCAGCTGGAAGCTTACAAGGTGGCCCCGTGACATCATGGTGTGTTCCAGGATGGTGCTTTAAACAGGGAGGCCTGTGACTGGTCTCTGGACAAGGCAAGCAGCTTGCTCTAGAATGTGGCTTCTCAACCTCGGCACACGGACACTGGGGCTGGATCCTTCTCTGGAGGGGTGTCCTGGGCACATGCAGGCTAGGAGCGCATGACAGCCACAGATGATCCTGGACGTGGCGTGGGGACAGGGTCCTCCTTGGAGGACTCTGCTCTGGAACGTGCACCACTGTGGCTGGCACCCTCCTTTTCAGGGCAGGACCCTCTTGAGGGAGGGAACAGCAGGGTTGACATGGCTGCTGTCCTCGGCCCAGTGTGGGTGGGCCCCTTGGGTAGCCTGGTTCTACAGTGAGGGACTCCACAAGTGCCTTGGTGCACGCCAGAGGCGGCCCAGGAGACAGGCGTGAGGGTTGGATCTGTCCTGTGTCACGGCCATGACTTGGGAGCAGTGCCTAAAGGAAGAGCCAGTTCTCCAGGGAGGAGGGCTTTGCAGACCGCCCTCCGGCCACAGCAGGGCTTGTGTGTCCCGCGAGGGATCAAAGGTGAAGAGATGGGAGATTGGGGGAACTGTGGAGGCAGGGACAGACATGGTGGTCTCTGTCGGGCTGCTCTGGACTCATGGCTTGGTGTCTTAGGAGTGGAACCTTGAATGGGGTCTCTGAAGACTCACCCCATGGAGAGTGAAGGGCAAGAAGGTTCTAGAAAGGCTTGGCTGGTGGCTTCCCAGGGTTCTCTACATCCAGAACACATGCCCATCCCCCGCCCTGTCCCCTCCAGACATGATTGGCCAGAGGAGCAGGAGCAGCAAATGTCCTGTGGAGTCCCGGGTGAGCAGCGGGAGGGAGACTCTGCGGCTCCGCGCCGGGGGCACTGCCACAGTGGAGGAGGCGGTGAGTGGGGCGTCCTCCAGGGCTGTGGCGCTGGGCTTCCTCCCTGGAGCCTGGCTCCCCTGCCCGCGAGGCGGGTCTGGTGGGGAGGGGCCGTCAGGGGCTGCGGAGCACTGAGGCCGAGAGGTCCACCTGCCGGGTGCCAGCTCCCACCCTCTGCCTCCTCCCTGCGCCCCAGCCCAGCGAGTTCGAGGAGGAGGCCTCCCAGAAGGTGGACGAGCTGCTGGAGAGTTACATGGGCATTCGGGACCCAGAGCTGGGTAAGGGGCCAGGGTAAGCTGGGGGGTCCCTGGGGGGAGGACAGTCCTTGGGAGGAGGCAGGGGCCCCAGGGGAGGCCGTGGCCAGGAGCACCCTCACCCACGTCCCTCCTGCATGACCCACAGCATCCACCATGGTGGAGACGTCCAAGAAGACAGGCAGCGTCCAGGAGTTTGCGCGCTGTTTAGACTCTGTCTTGGGCGAGTTTGCCTTCCCGGACGAGTTTGTGGTGGAGGTGTGGGCCGCCATCGGAGAGGCCAGGGAGGCCTGTGGCTAGTCTGCCCCAGGGCCGAGCGCAGCCCCAGCCCAGAGCCCAGTCCCATGCCCCAGCCAGCCCAGATGGTGCCCAAAGCCCAGCCCTGCTCCAGAACCCAGTCCAGATCTGACATCCAGCCCTGTTCCAAAACCCAGTGGAGCTCAGAGGCCAGGTTCATCTCTAGAACCCAGTCTACTTCAGAGTCCCAATCTGGCTCTGCAACCCAGCCCTTCATTAGAATGCAGCCCAGCTCTGAGACCAAATCTTGCTCCAGAACCCAGGCCAGTTCTGAGCTAGAATTCATCTCTAGATACCAGCCAGGCTCAGAGATCAAACTCAGCTCTGAGACCAAACCATGTCCTAAAAGTCAGAGCAGCACTGAGACCAAGCCCAACTCCAGAAGCCAGTTAGGCGCTGAGATAAAGCCCTATTCTAGAACTCAGACCAGCATTGAGACTAAGCCTGACTCCAGAACCCCACTCAGCTCTCAGACAAAATCCTGCTCTAGAACTCAGGCCAGCTCTGAGCCAGATTCCACCTCTAGACACCATCCAGGCTCAGAGACCAAACTCAGCTCTGAGACCAAGCCTGACTCCAGAACCCAGCTCAGCTCTGAGATCAAACCACATCCTAGAATGCAGGGCAGCACTGAGACTGAGCCTGACTCCAGAATCCAGTTCCACTCTGAGATAAAGCCCTGTTCTAAAACTCAGACCAGCACTGAGATGAAGCCTGACTCCAGAACCCAGCTCAGCTCTGAGACCCAGTCTTGCTCTAGAACTCAGGACAATTCTGAGACCAAGTCTAGCTCCAGAACCCAGCTCAACCCTGAAACCAAACCCTGTTCTAGAGCTCAGACCAGCACTGAGACCAAGCTCCACTCTAGAACCCAGCTCAACTCTGAGACTAAGCCCAGTTTTAGAACTCAGGCCAGCTCTGAGACCAAATCTTGCTCTAGAGCTCAGGACAGTTCTGAGATCAAGTCTAGCTCCAGAACCCAGCTCAGCTCTGAGATCATACCATGTCCTAGAACTCAGACCAGCACTGAAATGAAGCCTGACTCAAGAACCCAGCTCAGCTCTGAGACCAAACCCTGTTCTACAGCTCAGCCCAGCACTGAGACCAAGCTCCACTCTAGAACTCAGGCCAGCCCTGAGAACAAGTCTCTCTCTAGAACTCAGCTTATTTCCAAGACCAAGCCCTCTTCTAGAACTCAGGCCAGTTCTGAGATTGAGCCCAGCTCTAGAATTCAGCCAAGCCCTGACATCAGACTAAGTTCTGGAACCCAGACAGATTTTAAGATCCTGCTCAGTTTGGAGATCAATCCCAGTTCTGGAACCCAGTCCAGCTCTCAGACCAAGCCTGGCCATAAAACTCGACCTGTCTCTGTGACTCCAGACACTTGCATGACCCAGCCCTACATGGACACTCAGGCCAGCTTGGGTGCACCACTTAGTTTTGGAACCCAGATGACACTCCAGAATAAACCCAGCCATAGAATTCAAACCAGCTCAGGATTAAAGGTCAGCTCTCAGACCAAACCCCAACCAAGAACTCAGACCAGCTCCGAAAGCCAGTCCCACACTATTGCCCAGTCCAGAACCAAACCTCAACTCTGCTCTAAAACCCATTTGCTTCCAAGTATCTGCCCTCATCCTGGATCCAAGTCCAGCTCTGGTGATGAGTCCAGCTCTGAGCCTGACCTCAGCTCTGGAACTCAGCCTACAGTTACGATGAGGCCCATCTCCAGAATCCAGACCAGTGCTGGAACGTCACCCATCCATGAACCCAGCTCTAGAACGTGGCCACATGCCAAGCCCCACTCTCCTGGCAAAGCACAGTCTAACTCTGGGACCCAGACAGACTGCACAGCCTGGCCCAGCTCCAGAGCTCAAGCCAGCTCAGGAACTCCCCCACCCAGCCCCAGAACTCAGCTCAGTTCTGGAGCACAGCCTGGTTCTGAAAACCCAGTCAGCTCTGAAATGCAGTCAACAGCTGAGACCCAGCTGAGTTCTGGAGCCCAGTCTAGTTCTGGGACACAGCCCAGTACAGCCCTGGGGCTGGGCTCTGTGACCCTGTCCAGTTGTGGGAGCAGGCCAGGCTCTAAAACCCGGCACTGCCCAGCAGCTCCACCGACCTCTGGGACTCCACTCAGCTCCAGACCCCTGCCAACTGCTAGATCCCAGCTCAAGGCCACATCCCAAGTCGCCTCGGGTACTCAGGGGGACTTAGGGAAGCAGACCAGCTCTGGAGTACACCCCAGCTTGGGGACCCAGGCCAGTGAAAGTGTGCAGCCCAGCTCTGAACGCCCCTTCAGCTCCAGAACCCAGCCTCTTTCCAGGACTCGGCTCCTCTCCAGAACTCCACCCAGCTCTGGAACTCAGCTCAGCTCTGAGACTCTGCCCAGCCCTGCAACCCAGTTAAGTCCCACGATTCAGTGCAGCTCGAAAACCCAGACCAGCTATGGAGCCCTCCTCAGCTCCAGAACCCAGTCCAGCTCACAGACCCAGCTGAGCCCTGGCCTTGACCCTAGAGTTCAGCCTGATCTCTCTGCCCCATCCCAGCTTCAGTGCCCAGGCCCATCGCCCAGGACCCCAACTCCAGCCCCTGGCAAGGCCCCTGGGGCTCTGCCTCAGCCCCAGGATCTGGGACATGGAACCCAGGCCAGTCCTGGCCCCATGCAGGGTGCCACCGCCCACCTGGTCCCCCAGCCACCTGGCCCCTCAACCTCCCAGAAGCCAGCCCTTTTTCCCAAGCCCCAGTTGGGACCCCAGAAGTCCCCTAGACCTATCATATCTGCCACTCCTAGTCCTGTCCCCAGGGTGGTCCTCCTGGGTGCCCAGCCCCGAGTGCCCCCAGCTCAGGGCCTGTGCCCCTCCCCCATGCTCAGGGAGTCAGGGTCCCTCGCCCACCCTGGGTGGCTGGGGCATGGCATCCTCCTGGCTCCTGCAGCCCCCTCCTCACCTGCCCCTCCCAGCCTGCCCCCTAGATGAGGCAGGTGACCTCGTTTCCCAGCAGGTGTGCAGGGGGTGGAAACCAGCTTGGGTTTCAGGGGCCTGGTGCGGTAAGCAGATCCGGGTGCTCTCCTCTCGTACCTCAGGGCTCCTGGCAATAAAGGTACCTGGCACCCTGCAGCAGCCGCCTGTCACTGTGGGGCGGGAGGGATGGACCTGGAGCAAGCGCCTGCCCAGCGCCTGCTGTGGGCCCTGCACTTACTGAGTGCCTCCTGGGCCTCGCGCCACCTGCCCGCGAGTGCTGTCCCTGCCCTGCTGCCACCGTCTGGCCCATGTCCCCCTCTCCAGGCCGCACACCCCGTGCCCTTCCCTGCCCAGCCGGCTGCGTCGGGAAGGAAGGCACACACAGGGGCCCAGAGATATATTTTGGCAGGATGAAGGGCCCGCCGCGATCATCTCCAGGCGGCACTCCGCAGGGCGGGCTTTCCAAGGGAGCCCCTGTGCCCCGGCCAGGTCCTCGGGAGGGGGAGCCCCCGCTTCTGAGCTCCTCGGGGAGGCGGGAGGGCCGGGCGGGGAGAGGGGACAGCACAGGGCCCTGCTCCCGCGGCGCCAGTCCGCCGTCCACCGGGGCTCCACGCCCGCGCCTGGGGACGGACCGGAGGTGCCAGGTCACAGAGGACCCGGATGGGGCAGGCGTGGTCCTCCAGGGCGAGGCCCGCGAGGCCCGGCCCTACGGCAGCCGGGCCCCCTGGGCGAGCTGCGGCCGCAGGGACAGCGACCTGGGCCGGGCGCTGAGGCGCGGGTGCAGGCGGCGCAGCACCGCGCGGCGGAACAGGATGTACACCCAGGGGTCCAGGATCTGGTTCCAGGTGGCCACGCGCAGGTAGATGAGCAGCTGCTGCTCCGCGGCCCGGGACAGCTGCCCGGCCGGGCTCATGGCGGGCGGGTCCTGCAGCACCGTCTGCGCGATGAAGACCTGCGAGGGCCGGGGCGTTAGCGGGCGGGCCCCAGCCGCCCCTCCGGCCCCCTTGCTGTGCCAGCCGGGAGAACTGCCTGGCCTCTCTGAGCTGCCGCCGCCGTGTCCACAAGCAGCACCTGCTTTCTGCTCCCCTCCCGGGCGCCACTGAAGGCGGCGAAAAGGCCCATTGGGGCTGCCGCCGACCTCCTTCCAAACTGCCCCAGCTCCGCCCCGCATCGATAAAGCACTGTGGCCTTAACACTGGCATTGCCAGGAATTTGTTGTGGAGCTGGGGATGGAACCCGGGGGCACTGAACTTTGCCACATCCTCAGACCGTGTCAGTTTTTATTTGAGACGGGATCTCACAAAGCTGCTTAGGATCTGGCTAAGTTGCTGAGGCTGGCCTCCAACCTTGAGTCCTCCTGCCTCAGCCTCCTGAGTCGCTGGGATGACAGGTCTGTGCCTCCACGCCCGCCCCAACAAAAAAAAATTATTTTACATGTGTTATGTTTCTTCATGCTATACCTGATTATTTTGACATATTTCATTAAAGTTTATACTTATAACATGTATGAGAATGCTTTAATTATGACATGATTTTAAGAACATGATTATAGAGTTAATGTGATTATTAGTGATGATAACTTAGGGCAGGCATATAATTACATAACATTAGGTACCATGCACTATGTAATCACAGCCTTGCATCATAATGTAACTATTAGTTATGAAAACAAAATTAATATAATTCTTATATTGTATCATTACAATTAATTATAATTACAATTTATAGTATGCTAAAATAATTTGTATTTTATTAAAAGGTATTGCTATATATATAATTTTTGTACCAGGGATTGAGCTCAGGGGCACTCGACCACTGAGCCACATCCCCAGCCCTATTTTGTGTTTTATGTAGAGACAGGGTCTCACTGAGTTGCTTAGTGCCTCGCCATGGCTGAGGCTGGCTTTGAACTTGCGATCCTCCTGTCTCAGCCTCCCAAAGTGCTGGGATGACAGGCTTGAGCCACCGCGCCCTACTGGTATTGCTATAATAAAATTATTTCTTAAGGACCTACTGTGTGCTGGGTGAAGCTGGGGACAGAGTGGGGACAAGGCAGACCCCAGTCCCACCCTCACTGGTCACAGTGGGTTCCCCCCAGTTGGAGCCCAGCTCCCACCAGGACCCCATCCAGAACAGCCACCAGAGGGCGCCTGCGAGCACCTGACTCAGGTCCCCCCTCTGCCCACAGTCCTCCATGGTTCCCACCTCCCTGAGGGTCAAGCCTCAGTCCTCCCTGCAGCCCGTGGGCCCTGTATGCTCTGCCCCTCCACCTTCCCCACTCTCTCCCCATCGTCTGCTCCACCCACACGGACTCCTCACTTTGCCTCCAAGGTGCCAGGTTCCTCCCCAGGACCTTTGCACGGCTGCTCCCTCTGCCTGGAATGCTCCTCCCCCAGCTCCCTACGCAGTTCACCCCTCAGGTGGGCAACAGTCTCCTCCCTCCTTCAGCCTCGGAGGACGCCTCCCTCCTCCCTCCCTCCCTTTCCTTCCTTCCTTTTTGGTACTGGGGATTGAACTCAAGGATGCTCTGACGCTGAGCCACCTCTCCAACCCTTTGGATGTTGCCCAGACAGTCCACCTGCCTCAGCCTCCCCAGGAGTCACAGGCATGACCCCTGTGCCCAGCTGCCCCAGGCTCGTGGCACACGGGGAATGGCCCTGCTGTGTTCTCAGCCCTGGGCGCCTGGCTCTGAGGGACACATAGGAGTTCACCGGCTGGACAAACCAGGCAGCATCCTGGGGAGTCAGTCTTGGCCTCTGTGCCGTCTCCCGTGCTCAGACGGGCTTGGGGTGCCACCAATGCTCAGTGTTTGTTGAAGGGATAAGTGACCCCAGGACCTGGTTTCCAGCAGACACACGGGAAGGTGACATCTTGTCCATGTGTGTGGTGCTGGGCAGGTCCCCGGGCCTCACATGCTCTCGCATGCCTGCTAAGTGTCCACCGTGAGCAAGTGGCCCAAGGTGGCACCTTGTTGACCCCCTCCTCAGAAGGGGTGAGGCCGGAGCAGGGGCATCGCTGGACTGACCCACGAGCCCCATTGGGCACAGCTTGGAAACTGCATGTGACACTGGGCTGGCTTTTTGTCCTGACTCCAGTGACAATGGGGGGACAAAACAGCACCCAAGTGGCCGACTACACCTGAGACACGACAGGGCTTCAGATCTTCAGTTTATAGAGGAGCAGCCTGTGGCGTTCCTGTGACCAGCCATGCTCCTTGACCCAGGGGAGATCTGGCGGCCGAGGTCCAGCCCAGCACTGGGAACGGGCACTAAGTAGCGTGAGGAGACAAGCTGTGCACGCTCCTACCCAGAATGCTCCCGGGGTGTGTCCGGCAGGCGAACTCCTACTCGTCCTCCAAAGCCTTAGCTCCGATGCCCTTCCCCTGGGCGCTCAGTCCCAGGACGCTCCCCTGCCCAGTTACCCAGGTGCAAGGAGCCTCCCCGACCCATCCCCACTCACCAGCAGCGGCATCCAGCAGACGCTGGCCACCACCATGATGCCCAGGAGCTGGACCATCATCTCCACCTCGCAGTCCCGAGGGCGCTGCTGGGCGGCCTCCTGCCCGTGGTAGACGTGGCACAGGCTGGCCATGCTGACGGTGTTGAGCAGGAATGACAGCCCGACCGACAGGCTGCCGAGCAGAGCGAACAGCAGCCCGAAGGCCACGTCCCCGGGCCGGGCGCCCAGCGTGAGGAAGCACCAGGAGCCCGGGTACTGCACCGTGTAGCGGCCCAGGCCCAGCAGGGGCAGCAGCCCCAGCGCCAGCGCCGCCGCCCACACCAGCGCCACCGTGGCCCGGGCGCGGCTCTGCGAGGTGGCGGCAGAGTGTGCAAAGGGCCGGGTGATGCCCAGGTAGCGCTCGGAGGCCATGGTGGCCCCCAGCAGCAGGGGACACAGGCCGAAGAAGACCATGGCCACGCCCATGAAGTGGCAGAGGCCACAGCCGGGGTCCACGGTGCGCCAGTCGAGGCGCGCGGCGTGCTGGGTCACCACGACGATGCCGGTGACCAGCAGCCCCAAGAAGTCCGTGAGGACCAGGCCGCCCAGGAGGGTGAGGAAGGGCGACCGCGGGCAGCAGCTGCCCTGCCGGGCGCCGGCCAGCACGCTCAGCGCCAGCAGGTTGGAGGCCAGGCCCACCGCGCAGAAGGAGGCGGCGAACCAGGGGGAGGCCACCACGCGCCGCTCCTCCTGCGTGGTGTTCATCGGCCGGAAACAGGGCCCCAGGGCACTGCTGTTGGACCACATGGCGCTGGAGCCCTGGCGTCACCACCCCATCAGGCGGAGGCTGCAGGCAGGTCACCAGCACCGGCTCCGGCACACCTGGGAGAGGGGGGAGAAGGCTGCGCTCCAGCTGCTGTGCAGCCTGAGCGGCTCCCGCGAGCTCCTGCACAACCCGCCACACCCCGCCCACTGCCACACCGGGCTGCTCTCCAGGGCTGCCGGGCACAGGTCAGGGCCCTCTTCTCAGGGATACCAGGACGTATCTTCTGGGTCCTAGAGAAAGGCAGGGAGGCCTGGGTTTGAATTCCAGCCCCGGTTCTCACCGCAGACCTGGGGAGGTGGCTCCCGTTCCTCAGCCTTGCTGTTGGCTGGCCGTCAGCCAGGCTTGTGGCCTTCCCAGCCACCCCTGGGAACGCCTGTGGGGCCCTCTCCGTGGTGTGTCTGGGACACAGGGTGTGTCACTGTCCTGCCCCCCTCTCCTGGGATGAAGAGTGTTATTCCTTTTTTCCGTTTCTGTGACGTCCCTTTTATAATAAGAAATAACCCAGAAATTCCAATTCCACGTCGGGCACAGAGTGCCAGCTCTGTGAGGGCAGCGGGCACCAGGGCAGGGCCTGGGGAGGACCCGGCACACAGCCGCTCAGACACCATGCATCCTGCAAATCGGCCACACAGCAAAACCAAGGCCAGAGGTGGATGATCGCAGAGCGGGAGTGTTAAAAAGCAGCTCCCTGCAGGCCAGTGGTTTGGGAGGCTGAGGCAGGAGGATGGCAAATTCAAGGCCAGCCTCAGCAACTTAGTGAGTCCCTAAGCAACTCAGTGAGAGCCTGTCTCAAAATAAAATGAACTGGGGGTGTCACTCAGAGGCTAAGCACCCCTGGGTTCAATCCCTGGTGAAAGAAAGGAAGAAAGGAGGAAGGAAGGAGGGAAGGAGAGAGAGAGAGAGAGGGAGGGAGAGAGAGAGGGAGGGAGAGAGGGAGGGAGGGAAGGAAGGAAAGGAAAAGAAGAAAAGGAAGAAAAGAAGGGAAGGGAGGAAGGAAGAAAGAAAACTCAGCTCCTAGTTCCTGAGGACACAGCACAGAGGACAAGAAAGTCCAGAGTGGCACCGATCTGCCCACCATCCCCAGGGCCAGGGGGTGGGCAAGCTGAGGCAGAGGGTCGATGTCCTGCCCAGGGCCACAGCATCCCCTGGAGCTGAGCTGAGATTTACTGGGGGCTGCTGACCAGCGGCAGGGTAGCCGTCGCCTCAGGCTGTCGGGGCCAGTGCTGAGCACCCTCTCGCTGCCTGGGTCGCCACGTCCCTGCCTGCATCCTCCATTTCCCTCCCGTAAGGGGCCGAGGGGCCAGGAGCACACTCCTGCAGGCCCGGGCAGTGGTGGCCGCCTTGGGGATCCCATGTCCTGGAAGCCGAGTGGGCCGCCGGCCTCGCCCGGCTTGGTCCCGGCCTGTGGCAGGCCGTCCGCTCGGCTCCTCCCTACAGAGCCTCACGAATTAACCAGCTCCTGACGCCTGGCCCGTCATGGGTGTCCCTGTGGCCAAGAGCCAGGGCTTCTGCCCCCTGGGTGGGGCGGTCCCCCAGTGGGGAAACCCAGGCCGAGAGCCGGAGGGGGCTCCCGAGCGTAGGGCGGGCAGCCTGCGCTGCGGGCAGGGCGCTCTGCTGCCTGGATGTGGCCTGGCCGCGGCTCTCCTGGGACGCTGCAACTGGCATGTGCTTTTCTGAGTTCCTGGGACTTGGCCCTTGCCTTTGGCCACTGCCCAGCGCAGCCTCTGCCTGGAGAGGCCACTAGTCCTCCTGTGGATCCCGGTCCCCACGCTGGTGCCGCAGGAGGCCCACTCGCCCTGGCACACACTGGGCTCACCGCTGCTGGCTGGGAGCATGTCCTGATGCTAGGCCTTTGGCCTGGGGCAGATGTCACAGCATCCCCCTGGCCACAGATTGTCCCCCTTGGCCCTTCCCTGCCCTGGGGTCGGGTATAATGGCTGTCTCAAGTTCCCCAGGAGGCAGGCCAGTAGGGGGACCTGCCAGGGCCTCCTGCGTCAGCCAGGAAGGGTGGCAGGGGACCACCTTGCTGCGTGGCCCTGGGAGGACTGCCTCCCTCTACCTGGTGGGAAGTGGGGACCTGGCTTCCGGAGCCCACGTGCGACGAACCCAGAGCTCCTGGGCCTGAGATCAGGAGGCCTGGAGGGGGAGGATCCAGGCTTGTGGAGTCCACATGGGCCTCAGTTCTGGAGTCCAGAGGCCTCAGGGTTCCTGAATCCCAGGGCCGAGGCCCTGGACCATGGATGGGCATGTGGCAGGGTCCCAGGTTCCTGGAATCCTCTAGGCTCCTGCTCCTCCTGGAGGGCAGGGCCCTGCTGCAGACACCGCCCAGTCGGGGGCCAGGCCCCCCGGGGGCCGCTGTGCGGGGTGTCCAGGGGGCTCTGACAGCCACGAGGCCAGGCGCTGAGCCGGTGGAATGTGTCTGTCTCCCACTGCAGGCCCCTCCCCGGGCCCTCCTGCCAGCCTCCTCTTCCAGCCGGCGCCTCAGCCTGTCCCCTCCCTCTGCACACCCAACCCTTGGCCCGCATGCGTCCCAGACCAGCCCTGCTGCTCCCGGAGAGGTGAGGCTGGCCTCAGCGAGGCTGGTACTCAGTCCCCTCCCTGCCATGCCCCACAGGGGCTCCACCGTCCAGGCCTCAGCTTTCCCCTCTGTGAAATGGGGTGGGGGCCGAACTTGGCGGCTGGTGCCCAGTTGCTGTGCCCCATCCTGAGGGTGTCGGCCGCCAGGCCTCTGCCTCACATGTCCCCAGCCTGATGCCCGTCCTGCCCCGGGGCGCCATGGAGGAGTGGAGTGGCCTTGACCTCGCAGGACTCCTGAGGCTCTGGCCACGCCCCAGGCCAGTGCCTTCAGCTGGGAACCGTGGAGCTGGCTGGCCCCCGGCCCGGCATCACCACACTGGACTCTGATTCAAATGTCCACAGTGTGCACCCTGCACAACCCCCTCCCCCAGGGTGCCAGCACCAATGGGCACCTGACAGGGACATGCAGGTGCTGCCAGTCCCCAGCCAGCCCCCTCCCCGCACCACAGGGTGCAGCTTCCGGGAACCCTTCCTGTTTGTGACACCAGCAGGCCCCCAACCTGGATGGAGGATGCACGTGGTGTTTCCAGGGCAGTTAAACTTGGTGGGGAGCCCCACTGGGTCCCCTATCATGTGGCCCACTCTGAGCCTCAGTCTCCTCATCTGCCCATGGGTTCCCCGACCACAGCAAAAGGGGCCGGGTGTGGGTCTGGGTGCTACAGGGGCGGCCAGGTTGATGGATTATGGTGGGGCCCAAGGCTGGAGTGATCACCCCAATGCACACGTGTCCAGGCGGCCTGGCGAGACAGCGGGCGGCTGGGCACACAGCTCAGCAGACAGACAGCTCACGGGCAGACACAGCACACCAGGCAAGCAGCCGCCGCGGGGACAGGCGGGCGCACAGATGCACAGTGAGCCACACGCTGCCGCTCAGGCTGGGCCCCTCCCTGGCTGGCCACCCGCGGGGCGCCAGGCCCCTCCGTGCCAGCAGGGACTCGGGCGCCTGGCCAGTGGCCGCGGCCCACAGCACAGCCCCGCGCAGACCTCACCTGGGCGCGTTGGCCGCGTGGGGTCCGAGGAGCCGGGAGCCCGCGTCGGTGCGGGGGCGGCGGGGCGCGGTGCTGGGCAGCCTGTGCTCCGGCTCTCGCGTTCTGCCTCCGGGTCTCGTCTCCATCCCCTGCACTCACCAGCCCCGCCCCGGCCCGCGCTGGCCACGCCCCTCAGGCCCCAGCTAGGGGTCTCTAGGGGGCCCAACGCCGCGGGGACACCCCGGGGCTGCGGCGCCCCTGGGTCCCCAGGCTGCAGGGTCAGGGGGTCCAGGCTGTCTCTGGGGTCCCCGCCCCGCTTTTGTTTTTCACGGTGTGAGCAGCGCTGAGCCCAGGGGCGGGCGGCTCCCTAGAGGCCGGGACCTGGTGCAGGGCCCAGCTAGCTAACCAGGTGGGGTCAGGTCTGACACACAGTAGGAGCCTAATGAATGCAGGATCTCTCTGAGGCCCCTGTGGGGGTGCATGTGGAAGATATAGGGTCACTTGGGGGTGGGTGACCTGTCCCTCCAACTACACTCTGGCTGAGAAAGGCTCAGAAGCAGCGCTGCAGGAGACAGGAGGGTGGGTGCTGGCCTTCTAGAGATGGCTGTGGTGACAGGCCAGGAGGCCGCAGCCTGAGAGGTGCGCTTTCTGGCCTGTCCCCAGCGTAGGGTGGGAAGGACGGAAGGAGGCTGTGGCTGCAGAAATGCTGCAGGAGCTGAGGCCAGGAGGCTGAGCTCCCAGGAGGCTGAGCTCCCAGGCAGATGGCCTGTCCCCAGCCCCACTCGGGGATGTGCAGGCGGGGTGGGCGCTGGAGAGGGTGGAGTGTGGACAAGCCCTGGAGAGGTCCTGGCAGAGGGAGGCAGCCTTTCAGAGGGTCCTCCCTGCCCAGGGTGTGGGACCGTGGTGAGGGTCCACAGCCTGGGTCACCCTTTGAGGCCATGTGAAGGGTGGGGCTGGGGCTGGAGGAGGGACTTGGGCCTCTGACCTTAGTTGGCACACACGAAACCTGGCCCGGAGTTAGGGTCTGGCCTGGTCAGGATGGCCGTCCGGGCCTTGACCCTGCTCCACCCGGGGGGAGGACGGGCTCCCACTCAGCCACTCCTGCCCTCCCCCCAGTGCCCGGAAGCCCCTTCCCCGCTTCCCCACCCGCGGCTCTTCCTGCCTCCAGGCCTCAGCCCGCACTGAGTCCCTCTGGATGGCTGTGGCATCCCATTGTCTGAGTCTCTGGGTCAGTTAGCCATTTAACACTAACTTCTCCGGCTCAGCAAGGAGCCCCCTCCACTGCTAGGCATCTGGCAAAACCCTGGCTGGAGGCTCTCGTCTCTGTGGAGCCCACCGCCCGGGAACTCCCTCCTCAGCCCACTGTGAGGGAACAGTGCCAAGCCCAGGTGCGCCTGCCCTTGAAGATCCCCAAGGCTGGACAAAGAGCTGGACACAGGCCCTGCAGCACTAGGCTGGATGCGCGGCAGTGGCGGGGAGGAGACAGCAGGAGGCCTGAGGACCAGGGAGACTGGCCACAGTCTCACAGCTCAGGAGGCTGAGGCAGGGCATGAGGAATCTGAGGCCAGCCTCAGCTACTTGGCACGGCCCTAAAAACTCAGTGAGACCCTCTCCAAAGAAAAACTGAGAAGAGCTGGAATGTGGCCCAGTGGTGGGGCACCGGGCTTCAGTCCCCAGGGCCCCAAACCAAGAGATGTGGCAGGAAGACACCTTTCATCACCTTACTGATGAAAGGTGGAGGGGCCGCTTCACCCCCTCCTGCTGGCCTCAGCCCTGAGAGGGCAAGGACGTCCCTGCTGGGAGAGCGTAGACGGCCTGGAGGACACCTGGCTTTCTATTTCTTCCTTCTTTTCAGTGCTGAGGTTGAACCCGAAGCCGCTCTCAAGCGCCCCAGCATGGAGCGGACCCAGCCCTTTAAGTTTTGAGACAGGGTCTCGCCAACTTGCTGAGCAGCCTCCATCTTGCCGTCCTCCTGCCTTGGTCTCCCGAGTGCAGGGCTGACAGGCGTGGCCATAGCACTTCCTCTGGTGGCGCCTCTGCAGGTGTGTGTCGCATCTGGGGTGGGGGCAGGCCTGGGGGCAGGGTGCCCAGGCTGCACGTGGGACTGGCCTTTGAGGTCTGGGCGTCCTCCACCTCGGGCTCATGGCTAAAAACCTTTCAGCCTCGCTCAGGTCCCACCCACACGCAGGCACACAGGAGGCTCAGGCAGGAGGCATGGCGGCCTAGGAGCCAGATGGTGGGAATGGAGGCCAGGCTCAGGATGTGCCCCCTGTGGTCGTGGCTTCCGGTAGGGGCCCTGCAGGGAGCAGCTATTCTTAGCTTTGAACATCGCCAAGGGAAGGAAGCGGCTGGGTGGGAGCTGGGGGCGGCTGGGTGGGTGCAGGGCCTGCTCCAGCTGGCTGTCTCCCTGACGCCCTCCATGGGTCACCGCCCTGTGGCTCCCCCGCACTCCGGGCAGTCCAGCTCCTTGGCGTGGCATGCAGCCCGTCGTCCCCTCAAGGCAGGCCTCACCCTCTGCTGAAGGCGCTCCTGGGAGCTGTCTCTCCAGGGCTTGCTCCTGATGCTCCGGGACCCACTGTCTACCTCCAGAGGTCAACACCCTGCTAGGACTGCAGACAGGCATGACAGGGGAGCCACAGCCTGCAGGTGGCCAGGCGTGCGCACCATCACAGCAGCCCCTGGCCAGCACTGCGCGAGGCTCTCGGTGCCCTGGGCAAGGGCCATCTGCACGGCTTCTGTGCTGTGTTCTGCACAGGGTAGCCCGGGCCAGGGACTGGCTGATTTCTGAGTGATGTCTGCCATGGTCCAGATGGACAGTCAGATCCAAGATGCTGTGCTGGGCAGTCTTCATCTCTGCCAGCTCAGCCTGGCATGAGAGGGTGGCCCTTTGTGTGCACAGCGCTAGGACAGAGCCCAGGGCCTGCATGCTAGGGCAGCACCCCACCACAGGGCTACGCCCTGAGCCCTTTCCTATGACACAGTCTAAGCTGCCCAGCTGGCCGTGAACTTGGGAACTTCCTGCCTCAGCCTCCCAGCAGCTGTGAGCTAAAGCGTGGAGATGCCTGCACCAGGGGAAGCAGGGCCCCGAGGCCTGCTGTGTGCTGCAGCTGCACAGCCTGGGCGGCTGGACGCCAGGCAGGCCTGGGCACTGCCGAGTGCTAAGGAGCAACCCTGGCTGGTGCCTACTCCACGCCAGGACCTCCCTGTCATGATAGCCACACGCGTTCCTGGACACGGACCAGCATCGGCCTCCTGAGAACCCTGGCCTGGAAGAGCAGTGGCCTCTGGTCCGCTTTCCTGGGGCAGAGTGGAGGTCACACCACCTTGGGAAGCAGGGAGCTCGGAGAGCCCAGACTAGCAGGCTGCTCCCAGGGCTGCGGGCTATTTTTAGGCATGGCTGTCTGAAAGGCCTTGCTGGTGACACTGCACCATGGCACTCAAGACGTCAGAGGCAGGCACAGCGTGGGGCCAGGCTCCGCGCTGCTCGGCAGCATTTCTGGCAAGCGCAGAGGAGCCGGAGCAGCCCTCGTGCAAGGCCCACGCCCTCGGGAGCAGGCCAAGCCAAGGAGAGCACGAGGAGGCTTGTTTCCCCACCTAAGAAATCTTTTTAGAAAACAAAGTAAAAGCGTTTCCAGATCAAACAGGTGGTGGGCGGGTCCTGGGGGGAGCCGGCCCTCTGGGCTGCTGGGAAAGGTCTCTGCTACCAGAGGGAGGCTGCACGGTGCGTGCTCAGGCGCTGGGGCTGCGGGCACCGTCTGGCCCTCAACTTCACCACCTGAGGAGGGGATGAGGGCACCTCCAAGGGGGCTGCATGGCCCTGAGAAATGCCACCTGCCCAGTGGGCAAGAGCCCACAGAGGCCCTGGACCAGGCCATAGGCGTACCCCAGGGGTGCCCTCATCACTCTCTCACCACCTGTGGCCCTGGCAGAGGCAGGTAACCTGGTGGTGGATGAGGTGCCTGTCGTTGGGGGGAGAACTGACCCCACAGCTCACAGGGTGAGCTGGCGCCCTGGCTGCAGAGCCCGGTTTCTTCTGGAACATGAGGGTCTGGCTTCTGCAGCCACCACTCTGAGCACGGCTAGCCTGCGGGAGGGCCCCGGCAGAACCTGTCCAGCTGAACAGGCCCTGACAGCTTGGTGGCTGGACCTGGGTCCCACACCTCCCATGACCAGTGCCCCGGTGTCTGGGCTCCTCTCCTGCCTCCTGCCAGGAGCCTGGTGAGGGCTGGTGGCGCTGTGCTGTGAGGCGGCTGGCTGGGCTGCCTCGGGCCGCACGCAGCCTCCGGGTGAGCTGTAGTGACTGCTGCCAGCTCCCTCTGGCTCTGAACACGCCAGGACCCTGCTGGGCCAGCCTGTCCCGATGTCCCCTCGGCTCTGAGGCAGATTTTGTGGTGACTCCCAGATCACAAAGGGGAAGTGAGCCCAGTGGAAGGTCCAGCCTGGGGCAGACGCGGTCCGCAGCCCTCAGCCTGGCAGGCACGGCCTGGGGCTCAGGCCGCCACCGCCATCACCGCCGGTAGCGGTAGCGCTTGAAGTGGAACCAGAGCTGGAAGATGCCGTTGGCGAACTGGCAGCGGAAGCCGTGGCGGTGGGAGTACTCCCACTCGCGGCTGACGATCTTGAAGGCGATGTCCTCGTAGGGCGGCCCCGCGTGGAAGCGCAGGATGGCGAAGTCGCGGTTGTCGGCGCAGGCCTCCAGGAAGTACTCGGGCGTGGAGCGCTTGTCGATGAGGTCGGGGTAGAAGATGTTGAACTTGTAGCCCTGCACGATCTTGGGCGGCGGGTTGTCGAAGTCGTAGTGCGTCTGGTTGTACTTGTTCCACTCGAAGCCCGTGTGCACGCGGTTGAAGAAGCGCGGCTTGCGTGGCCGGTACTTGTCGGCCCACAGGTAGGCCCTGCCGGTCAGTGGCATCTCCACGCTGAACTGAGCCTCGTCCTGGCCCATGCCCTCCTTGGCCCGCCGGAAGAAGATGTCCTCCGCGCTCTCGCTGGCGTCTCCTGCAGAGGGGCCGCTTTATGCAGGGGCCGGCTCCCTGCTCACACGCTCCCTCCCGGGCTCCCCAGGCTGCGGCCCTTGCTGTCTCCCATGAAGAGCATCCACGGCTGCCCCAGCCCCGCCCAGCTGCCCACCTGTGACCTGGAGCTGCTGGCGCGACAGCTGCAGGCGCTGCAGGTCCTCGTCTGGCTCCAGCACGTGCGCGTCCAGCGGCAGCTCGTGCGCCGTGAGCAGGCGCGGGCTGTATCTGCCCGCATCGTAGTCATCCAGGCTCTGCTGGATCAGGTCCTCCTCCATGAGCACCGCCTCACCGTCGCCCTCACCCTCCGCTGGTGCCGCTGCGTCCCCCTCGGGCTCGGTGGGCGGGCCCTCTGAGGGCCCAGGTGGCGTGGGGGCTGGCTCCTCGGGCTCCAGGCTGCAGGAGAAGGAGGTGGGCCTGTGCTCCACAGCCACCCGCCCCTCCGGCCCGCGGCCCGCCCACCACCTACCTGTGGCTGGGGGACGGCGGCTCCTGCTTCAAGATGGGGAACAGGGGCCCGCTCTCCACACCCTGCTCTTGCTTCAGCTTGTACAGCTTCTGCCGCAGCACATCCTGGTGGCGCTCCCGGAGCCTGCAACAGGACGGGCAGCTGGGGCTGAGGGGACGCCCTGCCCTGGCACCCCTGACCTGCTCCCAACCCAGCCTCTTCCCAGGCACCAAGGCGGAGGGGCCAGCCAGGGACCACAACCCCAAGTCAGGGCTTTTGGCCACAGGAACCATGGCAACCTAGGGGCAGGGAGGGCACAGGTCCCTGTCCTAGAGCACACACAAGGGGACAAGACCCACATGGCCAAGGCTGGGCATGCTCAGAAGTGGGGCCCAGCAGAGCTCTGATCAAGCACAAAGAGGACAAATTTGGAGGCGTTTCCACAATAACAGTGGCAGACAGCACGGGGTCAGCCGCTGTTTACAAGCTGCTGCCAAGCACGCTGGGAATCTGTACACAGCTGCAGAGGCCGGAGGCCAGGGGGCTGCAGGGCCTGCTGAAGGCAGGCGGGGACAGCCAGCCCAGGGCTTCCTGTGACACCTGACCCCAGGGAAGGCCAGGCCAGGTGGGGGTGGGGCCGACTCCTGGGGCTGTGGCCCCAGTGTCACCTTCCTGCAGGCCCTGCTCTGCAGTGGTTCCCAGCAAGGCCCTGAGAGGAGACAGCAGAGACCGAGCTCACCTGGCTCTGGCCATGTGGGCACGCAGCTGCTGCAGCAGGCTCTCCCAGTAGCCCATGTCCAGGTTGGGGCCGCCGGCACGGATCTTGCCCTCGATGCCCTGGAAGATGACCTGCAGCTGGCTGTACGTCTTCCCCTTGAACACCGACTGCACGTCTGAGCTGACCGACGCGTTGACCCCCTCCCGGCGCTCCCCTGCAGCGGGTGGGGTGGGGCTGATCAGCAGGCCGGCCCCTCCCCGCACGTGGCCCAGCCACCCCCAACTCCAGGCCTCATTGACCCCCAGCCTGGCCAGATCTTGCCTCAGAATGAGGCTGGAGAGAGACCGTGGACCTGGGTTGGGAAATGTTGAGCACAGGCATGAGGGTCTGGCCCTGGGGCCTCTGAATGCTGGTTAGGGGAGTCAGAGCCGTGGATCTCGGTCCTGCCCAGGCGAGTAACACTGGGCTTGGGGACCTCGGCACGAGTACTCTGACTGACGCCCAGCTTGCCAGCCTCCTTTGACACACCACACACGACTACATGGAGGCTGGGAGAAGGGACTGAGCACCCAGACTCCAGCTGTGTGACCCTGGGCAAGTGGTGTACAATCTCTGGGCCTCAGCCCCCCTGGAGAAGCCTTATGAAAGGCACTGCACCCTGGCAGAAGAGCCACCCATGACAAATAAGCCCCTGTTCTGCAGCGTGGCCTGGAAGCAAGCCGCCTCTTGGCCCTGGGTGCGTGCGCTCTGCCACCTGCATCTGTGTGCTCCTCACCCTCCACTCACACTCAGCGAGAGCCCTGCCGGGGCTGCCCTGCCCACCAGCCCCGAGGGGCCCTCAGCAGCAGAGCTGCCACCGGGCTGGGCTGGGGGAGTCAGCTCGCAGCTGCAGGGCAGGAGGGACGGGCCCAGTTCCCGCTTGAAAGGCTGGCTCTGTAATCCCTGCTGGTGGGCAAAGGGTCGATAGGCCACACAGGACTGGACAGGGTCTAGAAGGACCCCCAACACTCTGGCCAACTGAGGACCTGGTACCAGGAGCCAGAGACGAGGCACTGCTCTCAGCCTGGACTCCAGGGCGGGCACGGTCTAGGCAGAGACAGCGCTGCTCCAGCCGGGCAGATGCTCAACCAGGGCCGGCAGCCTCCACTGCCCAGGGCACCAGGCGCTGGAGGGGCTGCCACATGCTCCAGGAGCACGCCTGCCACCCCTCAGGTCCCCAGCTGGGGCAGTGCTGGCCCCGCAGTTACCTGGCCCCTTGCCCGAGGCCTCCAGCTTGCGCAGTTTGGAGATCTCGTCCTCGGTGATGATGGTCATGTCCCGCCAGAAGTCCGCGTTCTTGCCCTGTTCCAGCTCCATGTACACCTGGGGGAGGAAGGTGAGTGCAGGGTGGGAGGGCGTGGCCGCCCCTGGAGGTCCACCCGGGGGGAGGAGTGGCAGAGGGTAGGGCGGGCGTGGCCGCACCTGGATGTCCTCCAGCAGGTCCTCCATGTCGGCCACTGTGAGGCCGGTGAGGAAGGAGTAGGGCTCGTGCATCTCCACGGCCAGGTCGTCGTCCTCAGCGCTGATGTACTTGGCCAGCAGGTCGATGGGCTTCGCCCGCCCGTCCCGGATGCGGATCTTGGAGCTGCCGGGGTGGTGATGGGTCAGAACCAGGGCAGACGTCCTTCCTGAAGCCCCTGCCCCTGGGGCGCTGCCCTGCAGGAGACCCACTCCCAGGAAGGTCTCCCAGAGGAGAGGCGGGCTGGGGCGAGGGCAGCGTGCCCTGGACAGTGGGCAGGCGGAGGCGGCACGGAGGGCCTCCAGGGCGACGTGTGGCCCACAGTGAGAGCCAGAGGCCCGGAAGCAAAGGCAGGCGAGGGACAGAGGGCAGCGGCCACCACCGGCCTGGGCTTCGGCTCCGCACCCACCAGGACGCGCTCAAGGAGCTGACCTTGGTCTGGCCCCATTCAAAAAGCAAGAACTTGAGGTCACCAGGAGGGAGGCCCTCTCTGGGGCCAGTGCGGCCAGCAGCCAGCACAGCGAGGAGGGCCCGGCCGGGGGCTTCGAGATACTGCATGTCAAGGGCCCCATCCTCGTCCCTATGCTGGCGAGGGACGGCCCGTGGGCTCCCGGGAAGGGTGCGCGGTTCAAGCAGGCGTGGCGGCCTGGGACGGGGCGGCACCCACCGCAGCTTGGCCTGCCGCAGGTGGAAGCTGTCCTCCTGCTCCTCCCAGGTCTTGAAGTGCTCGGCCTCCTTCTCGCGCTGCAGCATCTCCAGCTCCTGCTCCCGCATGGCCTTTTCCCGCTCCCGCTCCAGCCGCAGCTGCTTCACCTGCAGGCAGCGCGTGGTGAGGCTCGCTGCGGGGGCCCTGAGCCGGGCCCCACCGCCCTCTCAGGTCTGGTCCTGGGCCCCTGCCCTGAGCACAGGCGTGGCTCAAGAGTCCTGAGGTGTCAGAGAGACCCTGAGGCAAGATGTCCCCTCATTCTACTGAACACCCAGCAGCTGGGAGTGATCAGGGCCACCTTAGCCACCTCAAAGGAGCATGTGGAAGTAAAGTACAGAGGACACCAGAGACCAGAACTAAGGGAGTAGCTTCCTGGAGACACCTGGACCCAGCTGTGCCTGAAGCCAACCCCCCAGGCTTCACACACAACTAATCAAGTCCTGCCTGTCTTCCACCAGGGTGCGTCAGCCTCCAGGCTCTGCAGAGTGAAGGCCTCCCGACCCCGCGTGGGGCAAGCCCTGCACGCCCACACCTTCTGCAGCTCCAGCCGATTGTCCTCCTGGATCCTCTTGTTCCGCTCCTTCAGCTCCTTCTCCTCCAGGTGGCTGATCCCTTTCTTCTCCAGGGCCTGGGAGAACCAGTCACACTCCCTGAGCACAGACACGGCCTGCCTGGAGCCCAGCCGGTAGCCCCACGGGGAAGCCCTCACCTCCGCAATGGCACCAACTGGCCAAAGCACCTGCTTTGCAGAGAAGAGTGCCTGCCCTCTGCTGCACATGCTCTGACGCCCACGGTGCCCCCTAATGCCAACCCAACACAACATGGCACGTGACAGCAGGACCACTGGCTGCACGTTCACCCTGCTGCGGAACTGGAGCGCTGTCCCCACCCCACCTTGCCCTGCAGGGGAACCTGCAAGCAGCTCTCCGGGCAGTCTCGGGGCCAGACTCAGGTTTATGTGGACTCTGCTGCAGAGGCCCCGTGGAGGCCGGGCCTCAGTGCACCAGGGCTCCTGATTGCATGTGGCAAGGGCAGAGGCAGTGACACAGGGACCGAGGACGCTCAGATCGTGACTCTGCCAGGGTCGCCATGGGGAGAAAGCACATGGTGACCCCCAACTCAGACCCCAAGGGGCACCAGGCACATGGCAGGCGTTCTTCTCTCCTCTGCTACCCTTTCATCTGACAGAGGGTGTGGGGTGCAGGCTCAGCGTCTGATTGGCTGTGTCCCTGTCACCCTTCAGCCCTCCAGCATCACCTAGCAGTCCTGATTACCCCCAACCCAGAATCCCAAAACCCAATGAGGGTGCTCAAGAACCTCCCTGGACCGGGCACGGTGGCGCAAGCCTGTCATCCCAGCACTTAGGGAGGCTGAGACAGGGGATCGCGAGTTCAAAGCCAGCCTCAGCAACGGCGAGGCGCTAAGCAGCTCAGTGAAACCCTGTCTCTACATAAAACACAAAACAGGGCTGGGGATGTGGCTCAGTGGTCAACTGCCCGAGTTCAATCCCCAGTACCAAAAAAACAAAACAAAACAAAAAAAACCAAACAAACAAAAAAACTTCCCTCGTACCCAGAAAAACACGCTTCCAGATCTCGGGGCTGCCTGGTTCTGGAGCCCTTCAGTGGCCGTGTCATTCTGGGGACTCTCTAGCCCCGGCGGCAGTGACAGTAGTTCTGCCTCCACAGCTGCCAGGAGGGCACAGGGGCACACTCACCGCCCACAGCAGCATCAGTGGGCAGTGGTTTGGGGAGCAATTCCTTGATAAAGGTACATGGGGACCTGGAGAGGCAGGGGGCAGCATGTCCTGGCTGGAAAGGAAACGTGTCAGCTGCGATCTGAAGGCCCAGAAGGCACATCATGGGACGCACCAGTTGGGCACCGGGAAGGGATGGCGGCCCAGGCGGCTGAGGCGCACCCAGCCGTGTGCCCACAGCTGCACCTCCACGCTCAGCCTGGGTGGGAACTGAGCCTGCACCGTGTCACTACGCTGGCGGGAGGTACTCTGGGTCCAGCCCACATGCTAAACCAGGACAGTGGACATGCCATGTCTGGAAGACCGCACAGGTGCTGGGGAGCCAAGACAAGGCCACCTGGTGTGGCTGGGCCCCGGTGACGGTGTCCTCCCAAGAGAGAAGCCCGGGACAGAGACACATGAAGAGAAGGTCACGTGAAGACACAGGTACGAGATGTCATGTGACAACTGAGGAGAGGCTGGAAGGAGGGCCACAAGCCAAGGGCCACCAAGGGTCTTCCAGTGAGCACACAAGGCTGGAAGAGGCAGGGAGGCCCCTCACTACAGCCACCTCAGGCCTGCAGTGTGGGCAGAAAGCACACCAAGGTGCCAGCCTCGTGCCCGGGGCCAAGGCTGAGGGCAACTGGCTGGGCCACGACACGACAAACCACAGGGGTGGCAGCTGTGGAACCCGCCCGTGCGTCACCGTGGTGGGCGCTGGGGTGGGTGGTGCACGTGTCCCAGCATGTGCAGACTCTCTGGGCTGAGGCGTGCTCAGCGCACATGGAGCCCTGGCTCCACCCCAGCACCGGAACATTCTAAAACTGCGTCATTTGGGGCTGGGTGGAGCTCGGTGGTACAACAACCCCACATGCTGCCACCTGCTGGGCTCAATTCTAAACACCAAGAAGGTGAGTCCCATCACCAGCTCCGCCCCAGCGCAGGCTGTGGGGCCAGGGTGCAGGAGTGGGGCCAGGGCGCAGGCGCAGCATGAGCTCACCTTGTTCCAGATGAAGGTGCCCAGCAGGTTGTTGTCGCCAAAGGGGTTGTCGGTGTTGGTGTAGCCCATGTACTCCTCGCCCCAGCCCATCTTCTCCCGCTTCCTGCGCTCCTTGGCCTCCTTCTTGGCCAGCCGCCGTGCCCGCTTCTCCTCCGGGGTCTCGAAGGCCTTGAGTAGCTCCTCCTGCTGCTTCCGCTCCTCCCGCAGCCGCAGCCGCTCCTGCAGGCCCTGCTGCTGGCTCAGAGCCGCAGCCGCCACCCCAGGGCTCTGGGGACGCCCTGGGGATGCAGTGCTGGATGCTAAGGAGCTAGGTGACCAAGAGTGCTGGCGCCCACGGGGGTGGGCCCATGGGCCCCGCGGCTGCTCCTCTCCAGAGTCAGACTGCGAGGACCCGTCCCGAGAGCACCATCGGGGCGCAGGGGGGCTCCGGCTTTGCCTCCCGGAGCGCTGCCACCGTTCTTCCTCCGAATCCGACCTATGGAGAGCACAGTCAAGACCTGCTCAGTGCTCAGATCTTTACCGGGAGAATGTTGGCTCCCAGGCACTGTCCCCACTTCTGGGGACACAGCAGTGAACTGAACGCTGACACTCCTTCCTTCGTGGGCTTCCTGCCCAGGGACCCAGCGGAGGATCACACCCCAGCTCGCCAAATACCACAGGGACAGATAAAGAATGATGACCGAAGCCGGGCGCAGTGGCTCAAGCCTGCAATCCCAGCACTTAGGGAGGCTGAGACAGGAGAATCGCGAGTTCAAAGCCAGCCTCAGCGATGGCGAGGCGCTAAGCAACTCAGTGAGACCCTGTCTCTACATAAAACACAAAATAGGGCTGGGGATGTGGCTCAGGGGTCGAGTGCCCCTGAGTTTAATCCCTGGTACCAAAAAAAAAAAAAAAAAAAGAACGATGACTGAGGGCCTGCAGGTTAGACAGGCCAGGGGGCCTGACACAGAGCAGAGGCCTTCAGGAAGTGGAGAGGGAGCTAAGGGGACATGTGGGGGAAAAGCATCCCAGGCAGGAGGAACAGCAGGAGCAAAGGCCCTGAGCAAGAAATATGTCTGGCATTTCAAAGACCAGCTCTGCC
>CM053413.1:2144691-2168861 GCA_028644305.1 Xerus rutilus
TGACCTCTGCCACGGTGTCGAGGGCAGGCCTGCCAGGCGGAAGCACAGTGTAGACTGATCTAGAGGACGGCAGGAGTTGCCCACGGGGGGGGGGGGGCGGGGGGGGGCTTTTTTAACGTCCTGGGTCTTTGAAGACAGAGACCCATGACCAGGCACGTTCTTGTTAAAGGTTTTACCTGTGCAGCTCATGCCGGAGACCTGCACCCTGAAAACCAATCACTTTGGGGGCTTCAAGCATTCACTACAAATTTGATCACATTATCATAAATGGTATCAACTTCTAAGTACGCACCTAACAGCTAGCGACTGTAAAAGAGCCAGATGCCAGGGCAGAGCACACAGAAGACCAAATGAATGATAACAAGACGCACTGCTCTGCTTGAACCAATTCCAAGTTCAATCTCATTTAAACCAGGGTCTTACTTAAACCCTCGGCTTCAACCAGATTCAGCAAACTTTTGGTGCAAAGAACAGGATGGTACATGTTTTCAGTTTTGATCGCTACACAGGTTATGACACAAGCACTCCACAGACCCAGCCGTGGGCAGGACGCAGCATGGCTGTGTTCTACCAAAGCTTTATTTCTCAACAGGAAGATACGAACTTCGTGTGATCCTCACAAGCCATGAAATCCACATCTACCATTGGTTTTCGCCTCTCAGGGTTTAAAAACATAGAAGCTATTCTTGGCATGCAGACTACAGTTTGCTGACTCTTGGGTCATCTCTTCCTTTATCCTGACACTTTTATCTTCCTGGAATTCGGGGGGCGGCATTTATTTACCAGACTCACAGGGAAAGTGTGTTTTGCTACAGCCACTGTGGCTATGGTGTGGACAACAGCTGGAGAAGCCCTGTGAAGACCTCCAGGACACAGATGGGTTCACTTGGACCACAGATGGGAAGGACTGGACTGAGCATCACAGCCACCTGGAGCTGAGCCAGTGCTGGGACACAGGTCTGGGGGTCACTGCCCTGTTTCCTCTGTGCCAAGTAGACTCAAGGCAGTCTGGTCAAGTGCTCCATCTCCAGAAGAAATGGACTGTGGGCCCTGGGGAAGCTGAGAGCTGGGCTCCGGGAGTCAACTGAGATCCACCACCTGTCATCGATTTTTTTCCCCTCTCACACCCCATCTTCACCTGCAAGAGTTGTCATCTCTAGTTCCAAAGTCCCTCTCAACTCCACGCACTTTCCCACTATGCTTCCCATCAGGGCGGCCACCTACCGAGGACAACCGGACCACCCACCCTGGTGCCACTCCTGCCAAACCCCTCGGGCCTTGCCTGCGAAAGCCAGAGGTGCCTGTCACTGTCCTGCTCAGCATTCTCCCTGGCTCCCGTCTCCCTCCCCACAGTGACCAGCTCCCGTGCACTCGCTCCGCACGCTCGGCCTCCGGCTACCGCGCCGCCTCACCTGCTGCCCGGCGCCTCGCTCCCTGAGGCCCCTCCAAGCAGCAGGCGCCCTGCCGGGTGCTGACAGCCCCTTCTCTGGGAAGCCCGCCCCGACACGTCGGGGATCTCCCCGCTCCCAGAGCCCAGGACGCGGGCCTCCCCTGCGCTGCCCGCGGCCATCCTACCTGCGCTCCCGGCTCCGCCGGCTCCGCCTGCGCCGTCGCTCGCCCTCTCGGCGCCGCCGGCTTCGCCGCCCATGGCTCCTGCTCCGACTTCTGCTCCGGCTCCGCTGCCTTCGGCCCCTGCGTCCCACGGACCGCGAGCGCGAGCGTGTATCCCGACCCATCGGCGGTGGCGGCGGCGCAGACGCAAACAGCCGGGCCCACGCCGGGGGCCATCCTCGGCCGCGTCGCGCGCGGGGCTGCCCAGATCGTGCCCGAGCAAAGGGAACGAGCCCCTCTGGCCTCTCCAGCCCTCAAGAAACCCATGCTCCAGAGTCTCCCCTCCGTCCGCGACTGTGGCCTGCGTGACGGACTCCGATGGGACCGTCGTCCCCAGAACGGGAGCACGCTTCCTTCAGGCAGTACGGGAGGCAGCCCTAGGCGGGTCCTCGAGCCTTACGGGACCCGGTGAACTGTGGGCGGGGCCAAAGAGAACCAGGAACCGGGGCGGAGCGGGGGCTTGGGAGGCGGATCCAAGGAGGACGTGGCGCCTGGTGGGCGGGGTCTACGAGGGGGGCCAGGAGAGGGCGCGGCCAGGGCGTGGCCGAGGGCGGAGGCGAGCTGGAGCGAGGTTTCGGGAAGGCGGGGAGCAAGGAGGACCGGCCGTTGGCGTCCAGACTGCCCCGGAAGGGGCGGAGGCAGCCAGCCTTGGAGGCGGGCCTGCCGTCGGGCTCCACCACCTGGCAGCGAATCACTGTGCATTTCGCGCGTTGAGCTGGCAAGTTTGAATGACATCCTGAGCTGCCCGTCGACCCATTTTTTAGATGGGGAAACAGGCGTGGAGAGGGAAAGGCATTTAACGCCCGTCCCCGCCCCGGGGAGGTAGCGTGGAGTTGGATCTGTCGCGTGGATGCTGGGGAGGGATGAGCACAGGACTCGGTGGACCATAAGTCCGCAGGGAGCGTGGGCAGCAGGGGGCAGCAGGGGGCAGGTCTGGAGGCCACAGCCGTTGCGGTGCCTGTTTGGAGGGCCATATTTAGTGGTTTTCTTTTTTTTTTTTTTTTTTTGGTACTAGAGATTGAACTCATGGGCACTCGACCACAGAGCCACATCCTCAGCCCTATTTTGTGTTTTATGTAGAGACAGGGTCTCATTGAGTTGCTTAGCGCCTCGCCATCGCTGAGGCTGGCTTTGAACTCACGATCCTCCTGCCTCAGCCTCCCTAAGTGCTGGGATGACAGGCTTGCGCCACCGCGCCCGGCTATATTTAGTGTTTTAAGTTAACCGTTCTTAAACGCCTATCTCAAAATACAACTCCACGGGGGCTGGGGTTATGGCGCAGTGGTAGCATGCTCGCCTAGCACGCTTGAGGCACTGAGTTCGATCCTCAGCACCACATAAAAATAAAATTAAGATCTTCTGTCTGCCTACAACTAAAAAATAAATATTAAAAAAAAAATACAACTCCACGACGGGCTATATGCTGGCCGTGTGTGCTCTGCTCCTTCAAAGGAATCCTAGGACCCGCTCCTCTTGCTCTTGATAATGGTCTTGCCATGGGCCATGGGATGGAGGATGTCAGGATGGCCCCAACAGGAGGAAGGCCTGTCCTCTTGTGAAACACACAGATGTGTCCCTGAGAGCCGTCTTGCTGTTTGCAGACCTAGCCTTGCACATATGGGACAGACATTCTACCCCAAGCTACATCCTCAGCCCTACATGCTCTTAGTGGAAGTAAGGAAGACAACTAAAGACCTGCATGTCCACCTTAGGGGGCTCTTTTCTAGTCCACCTCGTCAACAAAACCAGCGTTCCCAGGGCTGGCTCACAGGCAGGGCCTGCCCTCAGTGCAGTTTCTCAATTTTAGAAACATTTTCTTCCTTAAAGGTCCACACTTTACTTCCTCGGATTAACTCTGGAAGAAGGAACGGAGACTCAGGGTGGGACCTGTTCCTTTGAGCTGGATTGAAAAGGCAGGCTCTGGAATGTTTCCTGAGCTGAGCGGGAGCACAGAGGTCATACCTATTCAGTTATTTGGGTCTTAGTATGTTACCCAGGCTGGCTCCAAACTCCTGGGCTCAAGAATCCTCCTGCCTCAGCCTCCGCCTCTGGGGTCAGTGGGACAACAGTTGGGTCTTACTACTGTTGTTATACATTTCAAAAAGGTTTCTTTTGGCTGTGATTATCGGTCCTCCAACTCCCAGCCAGACCACAGGAACCCACAGAGTAGCAGGCAGAGGCAAGTCCATGTTTATACCCGATTTATTAGAGATTGCCTCAATGTAAAAACGGGGAGTGGCCGGGGTGGGGCCCGGGCTGCATTCAGGGGCTATCTGGGGCCAGCAGCGGCTGCACTGTCAGGGGCACCCAGCACTCTGGTTGGAGGGACACAGCCTCCTGGTCAGTGCCATGGGAAGCCGTGCTCTGGATTGTCACACACCAGCCCACAGGGGCTGAGGACGAGGAACCCCCGGTAACATTAAGACACACGAGGTCTGCAGTTGTTCTGGAATTGGCTGGGCCATAAAAACAAGATGGGACAGGACCAGGGACACAGTTTTCAATCACCAGAGAAAAGGTGGGGAGATGTTTGTCCTGGGGTGGGGACTGAGGGGCTTCAGTCAGAATAACATGGCATGGGACCCCATAGGGACAGGAGTATTGCACTGAGCCAGGTGTGGAGGTGGACAGGGATATGCTGGGATGGCTTAGGAGGGACAGAGGCTGGAAGGGGATTTGTGGAAGTTTCCACCTTGTCAGCCTCAGCGAAAACACCTCAGTGCTCACAGTACAGCTGTGACCTGGCGCTGCCCACGGCCTGCGCAACAGCCGCTGTCAGAGGCCAGGCCAGGGAAGCGGTCACCACGGTGTGCACAGATTTCCATGGGAGGGCAGCCAGCGGGGAGCCCAGCACCTCCCTGGCGGCGGTCTGAGTTTGCCCAGCGCCAGCAACAGGTCCTTCGTCACCCAGCTCCCCAAAGCACAAACATGGCTCTCGACGAGGTCAGAGGGGCACTTTAACATCTGCTCTGCAGTCCCCAAAAGGAAAACACAACACGACATAGGTCTCCAAGGGGTTCTTTGTGACACTTAACACAAAATGGAACTGCTATGACGCCCACAGGGCCTGCGAGCCTCTCCTGCAGTGGCCCCACCAGCACGTGGCCTGTGACCACCCAGGCCCACAGGGTTGCACCAGCCACTCCCTGTCTTGCCAAGTCACCCTGGACAGTGCTGGCTGCAGGAGGGATGGTGCCCACTGCTCCAGGCCACCTCCACAGGCTCACGTCCCTGGTGCCAGGCCCCTGGGGACCCAGGTGCAGTGACGACGCAGCTGTGCCTGCCAGTCATCCAGATCCTCAATGTCCCTTCTGACTTCTGCCCTGATCCCCAAGGCGTCTGCTGAGTGTCCTTCAGGAGGATGGGCAGGGACTGACCAGGGCCAGCAGACAGGGGCCAGTCTGTGGAACAGGCTCAAGGACACTCCGCAGTCTAAACAAACCCTTGTTGGGCAGAGATGGACGGGTGCTGGGGACCCCAGATGAGCTCCTCCTGACAGGGCCTCTGGGCCCCTGAAACAGCCACCTGGTGAGGGTCGTGGGGTCCCTTTCCTGGGCCGAAAGACTCCAGGGGCATCTGGGTGGAGGGAGAGAGATGACTGGGCCCCTGCTGTCGCTGCAGGAGGGAGACCAGGAGGGCCCGAGCAGTGCCAGGATGGGTGCTGGGTGGCGTGGGGCCTGAGGGGCTTTCACGCTCTCAGGTGGGCCAGCCCCAGTGCTGCCCTGCCCTGCGAAGGCCAGGGTGGCTCCTGCTGCAGGCCTCTCCCCCTTCTGCCCACTGAGACCTGCCACCCCAATGCGCCCCTCCAGAGGTCCTGTGGGGGCAGAGATGGCTCCCAACTGCCCCCTCTGAACACAGAGAGGCCCAGGCGGCTGTCCTCTGGGGTCACTGTGCCCCTAGGAGCAGCTGTCCCTGCTGGAGATGACAGGTTGGAAAAATGTATGGCCGTCCCTGAAGAGGGACGCCCCACAGGGCATACGTGCCCCAGTGCCACACGGCCTGACTGCAGCCAGCCCCTTGCCAGTCCACCAGCTCTGGTACCCGGTGGCCCAAGGCCTGCCTGCCTCTCCTCCCAAAGCTGGACATTTTGCTTTGAAGGGGGTCTCCTCTGGCACCAGCGTGCTGAGAAGGGACAGCCAGGGCCCTGCCCTGGGCTCCTCCAGGAGAGGCGGCTGTGGGGGCTCCGGGTGCCAGCCTGAATTGCGACCTGATGTTCTTCTTGGTGCCTGGTCTCAGGCCGTCCCTCCTAGTGGCAGGACACTGTGGAGGCCACTGTGAGGATGCATGTCGTGCGAGGCTGCCACCTGAGCCGAGGGATGGGGTCCTGCTTCCAGGTGAGGATGGGATAGCCTCAGGACCCCGGGGACAGTGGCCTGCGCACTCTCAGCCGTGGGTCTCCTCCACAGGCCACCAGGCTGAGATGGGAGTGTGGGCTTTGTGGGCGGCTGGGTCAGGTCCCCAGGGTGGCAGAAGCCTGTCCCTGGCAGACAGGCGAGCACGGCGAGGGGTGGCAGTGGAGGGTGGAGTCTCATCTCTTCCTGTTTTTTGTCTTTTTTTTTTTCCTAAAAAAGCACGCAAGTGCTCCCGTCTGTGCAGAGTAAGGACCCGAAATAAATACACGACCTGACGCTCTGGAGGCTCGCTGCCCGTGGGCGCGGGTGGTGGGCGGGCACCATGCCCTGGTCGCTGTGTGGCCCAGAGCTGTGGGGCGGGGAGGGGCTTGGCCATCAGCATCCCCAGGGGAGGACGCAGGAGGATGAGGTTGGGCCAGGTCCCTGGCTCCGGGCTGGGGCAGACGACGCCTCTGGAGAGCGCAGGGCTGCGGGGGGCGCGTGGCTCCAGGTTGGGGGCTGCATAGAGATTACTGCAAGAGCGGGGGCGGGGTGAGGGCCTGCCATGGGCCGGGGCACCCCACCCGCCACGGGCCACCTGTGTGGGCCTGACCCCACTTGACCACGCCTGGTGCCAGGAGCTGGCCGGGCTGAGGTGCCCGCTGCGGGGCTGACAGCCCAGGTACTCACCCAGGCAGACTGGCCGCCTGCACCCTCCCGCCCCGCCTGCTTCCCCAGCCTTCCTCTTGGCCTCCTGGGCTCAGCTGGGCCGGCAGCCGCCTGGCCACTTACTGTGCTGCTGCGGCCGTCGGGGGCGGGGTGGGCCTGGGCGCTATAGTGCAGCGGGGAGTACACCCAGCTCCTCTCGTCGGTGGGCTGCAGGCGGCGGGTGCGCGTGCAGCGGGGGCAGGAGAGCAGGGTGCGAGGAGGCGACAGACAGGCGGCAAGGAAGAAGAAACAGGAGAAAATAAAAGAGGCGGACCCCGGGCGGACGCAGAGGGCAAGAGGCCCCGTCGCCCTCTCTGACTGGTGCTTCTGCCCCCACCCCGCAACCCTGGGTGCAGAGCGGCAGATGGGCAGACGGCAGGAAGCGCTGAGTCCAGTCGAGGTGGGCGAGACAGCAAGGGACGGGAGGAGGGGTGCCAGGTGCAGCCTGGCCTCTGTACAGCGGAGGCTCCTCCCAGCCTCCCACCTGCCTCAGGGAGCAGATCCCGGGGGCCCTCACAGAGGGTCCTGGGTGGTCTGGGCGCCTAACCTTTTTCTGGACCATCCAGGGGCCTGCCAGGACCCGAACAGTGGCGGCACCACAAGGTCGGGCTCCCAGAGGCGCAGGGTTTTCTTGGCCACAGGGATGCCCCGTATGGGTGTGTGGCCCAGCCAGACAGGGCCAGAGCCAGGGCCAGGGCCAGGGCCAGGGCCAGGGCCAGGGCTAAGCAGAGCTGTGCTCTGGCCTCTGTTTGGCCACCCTGGGTGGCCCGACTACCATCCTGGCTGTGCCGGGTAGGGGTCTGCTCCCAGCTCAGAAGCCTGGCCCCGGGGCTCCTGGGCTCCTCCCTCCTTCGGCCTCCCCCCACCTAGCCTTCCAGGACCCTCTGGGCAGACTCCCAGGCCTGAACACACGCCCTCCTGGCTGTGCTCTGCTCTCTGGCAGTCCCTCAACTGGCCCCACATGCCACCCCAGACCCAGCTCTCCTCCAGCCAGTCCTGACAGGGCTGCCTTGGGCGGCACTGGCCACCAACGCCCTTCCTGGCCTCTGCATCCATCACTGCCGGGCCTGCCCACCTGCTTGTCCAGGGACTACTACTTCCTGCCCGAGAAAGGCAAAGGCCCGGTGCCAGCATGTGTCCCCAGTGCTCTGGGTGAGCCGGGCCCTGGTCTGCCCTGGCTCTGCTCCCGGGGCACATCCACCACCCGGGCCTGCGAGGCTCCCTGCACCTCTGCCCACTCAGCTCCAGCCGCTGCCAGACCTCGCTACCCACGTGAACTGCTCAGGCTGCTGCCCTCCAGCCTCCACAGAAGTTGCAAAGGTGGGGCTGGGGTTATGGCGCAGTGGTGGCGTGCTCGCCTGGCATGTGTGAGGCACTGGGTTCGATCCTCAGCACCACGTAAAAATAAAATAAGGATATTCTGTCCACCTACAACTAAAAAATAAATGTTAAAAAAAAGAAGTTGCAAAGGTAACACAAAGGCCCTGACTTCTGGAGCCGCCTCCTGGCCCTGGGAGCTGCACAGGCCCCACACAGCTGTCACAGTTGACAGTCCATGGTGCCACAGCACCTGCTGGGGCTCAGCAGGGGGGCTGGAGGAGGGTCTCTGCCTAAGCCCCAGAAGGGCCAACGGGGAGGGGGGGAAGGCTGGCAGCAGTCACTGGGCCCTGAGGGCCACGCTGCTCCTGGGAAGGGGACCACTGACAACTGGACACTCAGTGACCACATTAGAAAAGGCAGCATACAGCCAGGTGCAGTGGCCACGCCCATAATCCCAGCTCTTGGGGAGGCTGAGGCAGGAGGATCGTGAGTTCAAAGCCAGCCTCAGCAACGGCAAGGCGCTAAGCAGCTCAGTGACACCCTGTCTCTACATAAAACACAAAGTAGGGCTGGGGGTGTGGCTCAGTGGTCGAGTGCCCCTGAGTTCAATCCTCGGTACCAAAAAAAAGAAAAGAAAAGGCAGCACAGCCAGCTTCCTGTCCTCCAGAAGCAGGACAGAGGGGCCCAACAGCTGCCAGCTGGCCAAGTAGCCAGGACCCCAGGTGACCATCCTCCTGAGTCCTCCAGCTCTGGCTGGTCCCTGCCAGCCCCTTCCTCTTCCACCTCTCCAAACCCAGGTCCCTAAGGTCCCTCTGGCTGCTGGGTTCATCCAGCCCCCAGCCAAAGACTTGTGCGGCAGCTCTGTGATCACTCAGAGTGTGACGTCCCTGCTCACTTCTGCTGGCTCGGCTGGATGGCAGTACCCGAGGGGCAGGGGCAGTGCCTAGCTCACAGCCGTGCCCAGCCCCATGAGAGACTCACTGGAGAACAGAAACTCACCTCAGGTCTACACCCCTGCCGGGCCACGCAAGTGCAGTGCAGCTCTGGGTGGGTGACTTGGTCCCTCTAGGACGGTGCCACCACGGCTACATCACATCTAGGTGGAGTCCCAGGCATGCGGGGGGCGGGGTCTACTGACCAGTGAGCAGCTGAGTCGGGAACCTGAGCCTTGAGCGGCGACGGGCCCTCTACAGAGCCCTGGCCTCTGCCTGTGAGGTGCCCACACAGGTGCCAGCTGCCGCCTCAACGGGCCCTGCACCTAGGGGCCGATTCAGCAGCTACCCTGCTGGCCCTGATGGGCCCTGACTGGCAAAGCTGGGTGGTAACAGCGTTCACCCAGCATGCGACAGGAGGGCTGGGACAGGCGGGCACGGCAGGCTGGGGTTGGAGTGGACCCTGCTGTGGCCCACAGAACAGGACCAGGGCAGGTGCCCTCTTAAGGGCCACTTGCATCTGGGACCGAGTGTCACTGTCACAAGCCACACACAACGTGGCGCCCTCAGGAGCCAGCCTCGCTGGCTCGACCACTCGCCATCTTCCTAAGTCCTCTCAGGAAAAAAAGGACGCCGGGCACCATGTCTCTGACCAGGGACCTGCAGCTCCCTGCTGCCCCAAGGTGGGCAAAGCCCCTCTCCCCGGGGGCCAGCTGCGGTCACTTACAGTCCCCAAGGGGCTCGGCGTCACGGCCCGCAGTCGGCGATGGCGGGGAGAGTAAATCCAGTACCTCCCATCGGTGAACTGCTCGGGCCGTTGGCCGGCGGGGAGGAGGAAGAGAGGACAGGGTGAGGCCAGGGAGTCCTGGAGGCCAGGCGGGCGGAGGGGCGGGGCAAGCCAGCGGCCAAGCGGGAGGTGGGCATGCGGGGCCTGCACCTGCTCTGTGGCCCACCCAGTGTGGAGGCAGTCCCTCGGCAGGACACGCCCCGATGGCCCACGCAGACCAGGGCCCACGCCAGCCGGGGCGGGGCGACGGCGCAGGCGGGGCAGGGCGACGGCACAGGCGGGGCGGCCCAGGCCCAGTCCACCTTCTCTAGGGCCAGAAAAGGGGTTCTTGGGCCCCGGCCGGCCGGGCTCCAAGACAGGGCAGGAGTGCTGGCCTTGCCGGCTCTCGGGGCACTGTCCCCAGAGGGCGACAGGAGAGGTGGGGTTGGGATCTCTACCTCTCCTGTCGGAGCTGGGGCTATCCGACCACAATACCCCGAGCGGGGATGGAGCCAATGGCCCTGGAGCCCAGGACCGCCCTGGGGGCTGGTAGAGGAGGCAGCCTCACTTCCGGGTCTGCCCATGGCGCCCCCAGGCCTGGCTCGGGGAGGGAAGCGCCTGCTTCCCCGGGCAGGACAGCCAGCCTCGCCCAGGAAGGAGGATTCCAGCCCCAGAGGGCAGCATGGGGGCCCCCTTGCCTTCCCAGAGTGCACCTGGCCTAGCCCACCGCCCAGAGGGAGAAGACTCGGGGCGTCCCGGTGGCCCAGGACACAGGGCCTCGCCATGGGCCCAGCAAGGCCAAGAGTCCAAGGACGCCAAAGATCGTGGCACGGCCAGATAATGGTGACGAGGCCAGGAGGGGACCTGGGGCCAGCCCAGAGCCACTGAGCCCAGCCCGGGGCCCTGGGACAGGGCCGTCACCCTGGAAAGTGAGAGCGGGCGGGAAGGCAGACGTGGACCTGACGAGCAGCGTGTGGCCAGGGCTGTGTCTGAGTGTGCACAGGCAGCGTGTGCTCGTCCGAGTGTGGGAAAGTGTGTGCACACGGGGGTGCAGGAGAGGGACACCGGGGCTGGAGCTGGCCTCCACGGCCCCGGGGGCCAGGCACTTACGAAGTAGATGTCGGTGGCGGGCGTGTCCTCCTCGTCTGAGGCCTGGCTGACGGGCTCCGAGGCCTGGCTGGCGGTTTCCACTTCCACAGTGGTGGCAGAGGCGCCGGCCAAGGAGGAGTCCACCCTGGGGACATGGGCAGAAGCAAGGTCCTGGGCGGTCCCCGGCAGTCCCTGCCCTCAGGGCCCTAACCCAGGTCCTCCCCGCTCCCCTCCATCTCAGGAGCCTGGGCCCAGTTCAACCGCTTCACACGGCTATCACTGCAAGGGAGCAAGGGACTCTGCAGCCCACATGCAGGCACTGCCACCTCCTGCGGCTGGCACAAGACACCTGGGGACGCTGGTGGGCCAGGTGATCTGCTGGCCAGGGGTCACCCCTTGCCACCCTGGGGGGTCACAAGCCCTCTGTGAGCCTCAGTCTCCTCATCTGGACAGTGTCTCCCCCATGGGGTGGGGACCACCGTCTCCTCTTCCTGGAGGCCTCTTGCTCCATTGCCGCCCAGCCCAGAGCCTTCCGTGAGCCAGCTCACGGTGGGGACCTGCTGCTGCCCTGGGTCGTGATGGGGAAGAACCGAAGCTCTGTGCCTGATGCATCAGCTGTGTTGTGAGCGAGAGTGCTAACACTCCCCATGTGTCTGCAGAGGCTGTCCCTGCAACTGCACAAGAGTGGCCAAGACTCACGTGTGCACAAACTCAGGTGTGGGACGCAGCCTGGGAGCCTGTGCTGCTGGGAGCGCCACAGTCTCTTGAAACAACCAGAAAGGTGCAGAAAGCACAGCAGCCACGCCTATGGACGCTACCACTTGAGGCCAAGGCAGAAGAGGCCAGCCTCAGCAACCCAGCAAGACCCCGTCTCAAAACAGAATGGCAGCGGGGCGCGGTGGCGCACGCCTGTCATCTCAGCACTTAGGGAGGCTAACACAGGAGGATCGCGAGTTCAAAGCCAGCCTCAGCAAAGGCGAGACGCTAAGCAACTCAGCAAGACCCTGTGTCTACATAAAACACAAAACAGGGCTGGGGACGTGGCTCAGTGGTCGAGTGCCCCTGAGTTCAATCCCCGGTACCAAAAAAAAAAACAAAACAAAACAGAATGGCAAGGGCGGGCAGCTGGGGCAGCTCTTGCCTACAACGGGAGGCTCTGAGCTCCACCCCAGCCCTGCCCTCAACAACGAAGACCAAAAGCCTCATAAAATTAAAAACAAATACGAAAAAGAGGTAAACAAAAATCCCCAGATGCTCAGACTCACCCAGGGCCTCCTGGGCGCTGTGGACACCAGGGCCAAGCGCTCAGCGGTTTCCCCCCCCCCGCCACTGCAGTCCTGACACCACACACACCCCGACATTGCCCAGGGCCCCCTGGGGACAGTCCTGCAACTCATTGTCTCAGATGCAGTCACTCTCCATAAGCCACTTGTGCCACCTCAGGACGCTGCTGCTCCTCTGGCTGCACTCACCCGGCATCCTCCTCCTTGGGGACCACCATCTCCACGCTGCACGTGGGCTCCACCTGCACCGTGATCTGCCGCAGGTCCTCTTCCACCTGCGGCTCCTGCTGGGGCCTGCGGGCAGTGCGCAGCTGAGGCAGCCCCCCTCCCACGCCAGAGCACCCACGGCTGGCCCCGCGCAGCCTGGTCCCTCCAGGGCCCTGGTGTCCAGCAGTCTGCCCCACTGCAGAAGGGTCTGCACGCGCTGGCACAGGGCAGGAGCACGCACAATCTCTCTGCGCCCCGACACCAGGGAGGGCAAGGGTCGCTGGGGCAAGGGGAGGGGACTGGGGTCTCACCGGCCATCCTGTCCTGAGGACTGTGTGCGCCGCCTGCGGAGACAGGCAGCAAGTGAAGGGAGCCCGGGCCAAGCCCGGGGGCCGAGGGCCCAAGGCCCAGACTGCCACCGCCCCGCCCTGCGCCTTGCGGCCCCGCCCCACGAAGGGCCGCCCCGCCCACCTGTACCGAGGCTGCTCGGAGGACTCCGATGGGGACCGCTCAGGGATGGAGAGGGAGGTGGACGACAGGGTTGTGGCGATGGAGGCAGTGGTGGCCTCCTCAAAAGAGGGTGGCGTGCAGGGGAGGAGGTCAGGCCGGCCTGCGGGCAGAGGCGGCGGGCACCTCGTGGAGCAGCCACCTCGCGCCCGCAGCCCCTGCGCACCTCCTGCGTGGGCACCACACGGCGCCCATCTGCCCCACCTCCCGTCTCCCGGCGGCCTTTAGGGGCCAGTACGTTGAACAAGCCCCTCGGGCCCTTGTGGGAGGCAGGAAGCAGGTGCCTCCGCCCCCTGCTCCCCCGGTCCTGCCAGGGGCTCTGCAAACTGTTCCCCCGCCCCTGCCCCATGGAGTGCTTCCTCTGGTGACAGGGACATGTGTCCACTGTGCGCAGCCTTCCATGCAGCTCTTGGCCCAGGCCTAGTCCCAGCAGCCCCGTTTGCACCTCTGTAGACCCCAGGGTGGGTGGGTGAACGGAGGCCTGCCCCAGCCTGCCAGGCACCTTCGTCCTCCAGCGTAGGGTAGCTGCGGGCACCCCGCAGGTCGTACTGCCCGTCCTCCCGCTCGCTGGGGATCTGGCTGGCAGAGAAGGCAGCAGTGGGCCCCAGGGGCTTGACGGCCAGCAAGGCACCTCGGCCCTTCTTGGACGGAGAGGACTTCAGGGCTGCGAGGGAGGGAGGCCATCTGTGCCGGGAGCCGCGCCACAGCATGCAACGTCACCCTCCAGCGTCCACCTCTGCACCAGCCGCCCCCTCCACACCACCAGCCTCCAGTGACCTGGCCGTGCCTGCCTGTCCCTCCAGGCCAGGGAAGCTCCCCCACAGGTGCCAGGGTGTCAGGGACCTCCTGCTCACCCCATTCTGCTACTCTCAGACTCCTGGGGACCCGGCACCAGGTTTGTCCCCTAGGGCGAGGGCCAGAAAGAGCAGCAGCACTTGCTGCAAGCAACCAGCGATGGCAGGGCTTTACCAGCCCCCACCGGCAGGTGGACAGGGGCCTTGGGGACACTGCAACTCGGCTGTCCACCCTGCCCCCGCGTGACCTGGTGGGTTGCTCAGTCTCTCTGGGCCAGTGGCCTCCACGGCAGCAACACAGTTAACAGGGACTTGGCCCCCGTGCTTTGGGGGCAGTCTCTGGCCTGGGGCAGGTCAGAGGGGCTTTGGGTTCACTGTCCCCCTAACCCAGCCCTGCTCTCTGCTTCCCAGTCTCCCTAGAGTCCCTCCCACCCAGGGGCAGGCGGCTCACAGGAGTTCTTCCGAAAGACTGTATTGCTCATGAACTTGAAAAAGCGCTCTGCGTAGAAGCTGGGGCGGTGGACAGATACCGTGTCCTGGAAGGGAAGCGGTGCCCAGGGGTCAGGGTTCGGGTGAGTTGCTGAGGACGCTCTCCCCGGGAGGGCACCCCTGGACAGGTGCTGTGTTGGGGAAGGGGCACCTTCTGCTTAAAAAGTGCCATGGCTTTTGAAGAGGCGACCCCAGGAACAGGGAACAGCAGGTTCCGCTGGAAACCAGGTGGCAGAGAATGGGGTGGAGATCTTCCTGCTACAGACACACTTGCATCTTAACTTTTGAACGTGTGAATGAATAATGCCCAGGAAACCCAGGAGGCGCCCTAAAACAGGCAGGCAGAGCTTGGCCTGAAGTGCAAGTGCGCTCTTCCTGGTGCGCACCTCCACGCACAGGGGCTCTCTGGCTGCTTTTGTGCCTGGCCGCCCACAGGGGTGCAGCTGTGGGCCGGCTGTACTCCTTGGTACTGGGCAGGCCTGGGTGTCCTGGCACCCAGTCGGTGCTTAATTAATGTTGGCCCCTACAACAGATGCCTTGCTGTCTACACAGGTCTACAGCACCGTTCTCAATCTCAGCACGGGACTGGACGATCTTGGTTGGGTCAGGGCCATCCTGCAGCCTGCAGGGTGAGAAGCAGCCTCCCTGCCTCCATCCACTACAGGCCAGCAGCTCCTAGGCAGCCACAAATGTCCCCATCGCTGTGATGCGACAGCCTGCCGGCCTTCCTGGCTGAGGTGTGGCATTGGACCATGTGCTGGCCATGAGGCACAAGCCAGCACCGTGCAGCCTCCTGTCCCTGCCCAGCCCGTGACCTAGCTCTGGCTGCAGTGAGGATGTGGCCCACCTGGGCCTGGGGACAAGGACAGTGCCAGGGTTGTGGAGCAGTGGCAGAGGGGAGACCTGCCTCGCCCTGCAGGACCAGACAGTTGGACCTGCGGTGGGCAGGGGACTTGGCTAGACAAGCAAAGGTCTCTTGCTGTGCTCCTCTTCTGCTGCCCTGACCTTCGTGGTACATGTTCTGGAAGCTTCTGCATCTGGACCCTCCCAGTGCTCCTCTGGGCATGCGACTGTGCGGACCGCCCACACTGGTCAGAACCGGCCCCAGCAGGGGCTGCGGGAGGAGAGCCCATCACCCAGCTGAGACCTCGGTGGGCCTCAGTCCTCAGAGGATACTGGAGCAGCCGCCTGTGGGGCAGACCAGGGGCCTCAGGCCCCATGTGCTTGGCCCTCGTGGGCTTCCACATAAAGGAAATCTGCCACCAACACTGACCAGTGCTTGTGGGAGCAGCATGTGGGGCGGCCAGGGTCAGAGCTGAGCCATGCTGCCCTTGGCCCCGAGCCGGAGACCCCGCACACCACGCAGGCCGGGACTCTGACTTACAGGATCAGCCGTCCCAAGGCACCCTTCCCGCTCAGCGTGGGTCCCATGGTCCCCTTCCCGGGTGGCTGCCTGCACTTCTCCTGACCTCTCGGCCACCTGCCTGGGCCTAGGGGACGGTCAGGGCTTTGTGCGTGCATAGCAAAGAGCGGCAGCGAGCCACGCACCCCGTCATGCACCAGGGCCTTCCAGGTGTGTTCCAGCTTCTTGATGAACCTGTGGGACAGGGACCGGCAGGTCAGCACCCTGCCAGGACCTCCGGCCTCCCAGGCCTCCCCAGGCGGCGGGCCAGGCGCACCTGTAGGACTGCAGGATGTCGATGATTCCCACGTGCAGCAGCAGGCGCTCCCCGCGGCCATTCACGGCAGGGATGCCGCCCATCCTGGGGGTGGGGGCGCAGTCAGCCGCAGGCCCCCCAGGTGGCAGCTGGGGGGGTCCCAGCGCCAGGGTGGGGAGCCCCTGGCTCCTGCTCCAACTGTGCACTGGAGCTGTGCAGCCCCAGGTCCCGGTTGAGGCGCAGGCTGGGCACACGCGCACACATGCACCCTGCTCCACGTTAGTCACATGGCTCGGCCACACCCGCGCCCTGCAGTTAGTGAGGTCACGCAGGCCGAGCTGCCCCAAAGCTGCCATGGCCCCAGACCCCGGGGCTGACCCTGAGGACCGTCACGCCACGCCAGGCAAGCTTAGCTCACCTGCTCCCTGCCGGCCCTGCAGACCCTACAAACGCCAAGACACCATCTCAGGGCGTGGCGGCACCAGGCCTGTGCACATGCCAACCACCCCACGGGGCCCAGGCAGTTCCTGCAATGTCCTGCCACAGCTGGTGGCCTAGGGACCTGCACCTGCCCCAGAACATCAAGCGGGTTGCACCTTGGCCCTGGCCCCAGCCAACCACCTCCACCTGAACAGGAAGTGGGTGCCACCGGCCTGCAGGGCCTCTGGGGGCCTCTCCCATGGCCAGTGCAAAGTGCCCAGGTGCTGCTGGGATGAGGCCCCACCTTGGCACCATCAGGGACACTGGTCCACCTGTCCGCTGAGTGACATCTGAGGACGTGTGCAGCTGTCCTGGCACGTGGAGGCGCAGCCCAGGATGCCCCTCCAGGGACGGACCTGACCCATCCTCTGCTGGGGCTTCGAGTGTCCCCGCACTGAACCTGTTGCTAGGGCTGAGGCAGCTGGGTCTGCACAGGTTGCCCTGCCCTTCTGCTGCTCTCGTCACCTCCTGTGCCCCAGGCTGTGCCATGCAGGCGCTGACCCGCCCTGGGTGAGGAGGCTGTGTCTTGTGCCCATGGGGGGCCCGTCATTCACCCTGCACTGCACACTGGTCACCTGGAGTGCCCCTGTCACTGAGTTCCAGGGCCCAGAACTATGGTGTGCACCTTGCCACCTCCCTAATGCCCCAGAGGTGGGTGCCACATCCATGTCACTGGTGAGGCATCTCTGTCCACACAGGGGCACTATCGCCACCCACCCCGTGTGAATGGGTGGTGAGGAACGGGACAGGGCAGGACTGGGCGGGAGGGGACACTCTGGCCCGCACCCCACCTACGTGTCGTCGGTCTCGATGGCCTCGCCGCGTGCGGCCCCGCCCTGGATGGACTCCATGGCCGTGGAGTACAGTGCCTTCTGGCCCGCTGGCCGCTTCTCGTCCGAGGCGCTGTGCGGGCCCTCGGCCTGGCGCTCCTGCTCCTGCAGGTCGATGTTGTGCACGCCCAGCAGCAGGCTGTAGTCCATGATCTTGAAGCTCTCCAGCACCTGGCAGGGCGGGGCGCTGGGCACAGCCGGACACAGCCCCAGTGGGCACCCCGGCCACCCCAAGGCCTACGTTCCCCAGGGACAGAGGGTCCACCAAGGCCCAGGTGACAGCCCTGGGGTGCGGCCCTGACCCAGAGCAGGCTCTCCTCCCTGTGCCCTGTGCCTGGGCGAGGTGAGCTCCCTCTGGAGCAGGGGCCAGGCCCAGGAGGCCAGGGCGTGGGGACAGTGGGGAGCCTCGAGGCCCAGAGTCGCTGCACTCTGGAAGGGGCCTGGGCACTGGGTGGGGGAGGCCAGGGCCACAACCCAGGCTCATTCCTGGAGGCTGGGCCTCCGCCCCTCTGCTCTGAGGATGAGGTGGCCTAGGGCACAGGGGGCCTGGCTGAGACCACTAGGCATGGCAGGGGCCACGTCCTGCTCTTTCCACTGACAGTCGGCGCAGGCTCCGTGAAGGACACGGGCCGACACCTGACGGCTGGACACTGCGGCCCCGGGTGGGGGCACTCTGGCCGGAGGCCTGGGCTTACAGCCTCACCAAGCAGTCCCGCTGCAGCGTCTTGACCAGGGCGCTGAAGGTGTCGGCATCCAGCAGCAGCCCCTCGGGCATGTCCTGCATGAAGTCCAGGTCCTTGTAGGTGGGTGCGTTCTTCTCCTTCTCCTTCTTGCTGGCCCGCCGCTTGTACGTGGAGCCCTTGAGGTCGAACTTGAGGTGCATCTTGACCACGCGCGGCAGCACATTGTTCATGACCACCACGCGGATGTTCTTGCCCCCAGACTGCACGCAGTACAGCCCGTAGAACTTGGGCAGCAGTGTCCGCGGGTTTTGGTTGAGGTTCTGCCAAGCGAGGGCGGCAGCAGGGCATCAGGAGGAAGCCCAAGCACGAAGCTGTGCCGCCTTGGTGGCACCCGGGTCTGCACCCAGGGCCTCCCACTGCCCCTGGGCCTCAGGAGAGGGCCCTGCCTTATGAAGGGCCTGCTGACCACTGGCCGCCCTGGCCCAGTTCTGTTCCACCAGGCCTGACTCACGAGGCAGAAACAAACTGGGCCTTCACAGAACCGGGGCAGAGCCCCTCGAGGAGGGCCCAGGACTCCGCCTGAGCGCCACAAGAGGGCCCATGGGAAACCAGGTGCAGGCTGGCAGAGTGACTGGGCAGTTCCCATGCCCAGCACTGGGCTCCGCAGGGGAGGAGATGCCCACCCTGCATGCGAGCCGTGGCTCCGTTCCTGCCCTCTCCCTCCCAGGGGCTGAGCCCTTTCTGTGTGAGTCACGAGGGGCCCACAGGCAGACACAGCCCACCCCACACTCACTCAAGCAGTTGGTCCTTTGTGAGGCACCAGCTGGTGGCTGTCCCCTCCCTGCCTCTGAGTCACCACCGCTTGGCCCTGGGGGGTAGCCCAGAGACGCTGCTGCCCAGGGACAGGATTTCTGGGAGCTGAGACTCACGGGGGTGGGGGGCAGGTGACGGCCAGTGTCCTCCCTGCCCCTGCCCAGGGATGGAGGAGGGCCGGGCTGCGTGGGCCACGCACCATGTAGTAGCCAGGCAGCAGCTTCTGCAGGAACTCGGCCTCCTTGTGCATGACAGTCTTGATGATGAACTCGTCGTCACTGGTGACGTAGAACAGGGAGCCGCTGGCCCCCGGGTTGGATAGCTCGATGAGCGGCTCGTTGCACAGGGAGTACTGCAAGGTAGCGTGCGCGGCCGTCACGAGGGGGGCACGGGCAGGGCGCGCGGCCGTCACGGCCAGGGGGGCACGGGCAGGGCGGCGAGGGCGGGCGGCATGCAGCCCCGGATGCCAGGCTGCCAGGCACCCCCTCGGATGCTGCCCAGGCTCCCTTGCAGCCGGGTGGCGCGTCAGCTCTGCCCGAGGGGGTGTGAGCCGAGCTGGAGTGGACCCTGGGGAGGGCTCCTGAAAAGGGGACAGACGGGTGGCACCCTGCTCTCCCCTCCGACCCATTTCCCAGCTGGGACGCTGAGAGGAGAGCTGTAGCCCCAGGAGCCACAACGGGGCCATGAGGTGACTTGGAGACGAAGCCTGTACCACAGCAAGAGCTGCGTCTGGCGTGTGGCCCCACCTGGCCTTGTCCCCCCGCAACGTGGTGCTTGCTGCTCCTTCCTGTCCTCGGTCCACCTTCCCCACAGGTGGCGGCAGGGCGCTAAGGGCTGGGGAAACGCATCCAAGCTGTGGCCACTACCAGGCCTGGCCATCTGTCTGTCCTTTCCTCATCCACAGCCACAAGCTACAAACACCCATGGAGGCGGAGACCGCACAGGCCCCACGGCCCCAGCACAGGCCCTGAATCCTGCCCTGCACAGACTGCAGGCAAGGAAGAGCCCTCCCGGCTGCCCGATGCTGCGGGTCCATAACTCACTTCTACTAAGTGCCAGTAGAGACCCTAGGTGCCTCCCTGTCCCCGCCGTGTCCACTGCCTGCTAGAGAGACCACCAGGGCACAGTGGGAGCCACATCTTGCTCTTTCCACTGTCTCGCTAGTGACAGGAGCCAGGAGCTCCCCGTCCGCAACCCAACGCCTCAGCATCTGGAGGAGCGGAACTCTGCACCTGGGTCCTGTGCACGTGCTCCTGAGCTTGTGGAAGCACCGGGCAGCGTCCTCGAGGTGCCGGGGTGGGGGACAGGAGAGACTGGGTGGGTGGGGCGCAGGGCCAAGGCAGGACTGGACCGCTGGCCACCTGACCCCGCCCTGCCGCATCCTGGCTGACTGCCCTGAGCCTGGAGTGGGGTGGGGGCGCTGGGCCCAAGCACCACAGGAGGCAGTGGAGCCTGTGACGATGGGACGGGGGCCTGGGCCACTGGGGTCCCTGGTCTCCCTGGGCCTCCACTCCTTGGATGGACTAAGCGAGTGGCTTTGCCTGGCTGCACGGCAGCCCCTCAACCAGGCCCCATGAGAGCCTCTCCCACCAGCGCAGACGCCGCTGGCCCCAAGACCACAGAAGTCCACCCAACAGCCCAGCATGGGCCTTGTGATGGGCATGATCCTCACCATGGTGCTGCAGCATGGAGACAGAGACCCAGGCCACTGGGTACCAACGCCTCCTGCCGATGCCCCCTGGGGTCTGTGGCCTGTGACCTTTCAGCAGCCGACATGCACAGGGCCTGGGACAGCCAGCTGGGCCAAGAGACCAGGGCCCTGCTCCATCTGCTGGCTGGTGGACACTCCAGCATGGTGAACTTGGGGGCCCATCCTGGGCAGCTGGGGTGCCCACAGCCTATGAGACGCTGGGTGCAACACACACTCACCAAGTAGTCATCCGGCCGGATCCCAAAGAGCTCCCGGAAGTAGCGGAAGGCGACAGGTGCGTAGGTCTTGAACCGGAAGTCCTGGAAGTGGTGGGCAGGGGTGAGGTTGCTGCCTTCGCTGTGGAGAAGGACGCAGGGGCTGTGAGGGGCACTGGCTCTCTGGGCGCCTGTCCCCACTCGTCCCAATACCCAATCCCACCAGTGCTGCAGGGCTCCTGCAGGGACACAGGAGCTGTGGCCTGTCTCGGCTGCTCCCCAGCAACCCCTCCCCTCCTAGCCACGGAGCCCACCATGTTCCTGAGCCCGTGGCTACCACAGTATGACCACGCTGTCCACCCTCTCCTGCAGCTGGGCACAGCCCCGTGACGGCACCAGGCCAGTGAGCCGTGAGGGGAGCGCAGGGAGCACAGAAGGACGGGTGCTATTTCCGGGTGGGCCCTTTTCCTCTGGTCCCTCCTGCTGCTAGCATGAGACACGATGGCAGGAGCTGGGCAGCCACCAGGGAGCTGCTGGCTACAGAAGCCACACGTGGACGATGGCAGAGCACAGCAACACCATGGAACCACCTGACCAGCCCTAGGGCTTGCCGACAGGGATCTTTAGGTGAGAGAGGAACAGGCTTCCGCTTTTCTTTTTCTTAGGTTTTATGTGATGCGGGGGACAGACTCAGGGCCACCCCAGGCCACTGCCTTTCCTATCTTAAAAAGTGGCCTGTGTCAGGTCCGCGATCCGGCAGCAGCGCTGCTGTGACTAACGGAGGACTGCATGTACGGCCGCGATGCCAAGAGAGCCGCAGAGGCCCCCGGCCGGCAGGGCCGGCCCACCTGGGGAAGAAGATGCTCTCCACCACGTAGAAGTCCTGCATGAGTACGTCCCGCTCCGGCTTGGAGCTCAGGTTGCCCACGGTGTAGCCGATGCCCAGCTGGATGGCCCCCTTCAGGGTGGAGGAGGTGGTCTGCGGGAAGCGGCTGCGTCACGAGCCTCCAAGGCCAAGGCTCAGCCCTGGCACAACCTCCCCCAGCGTGGGGCCCACCCTGCCCCTGCTGTGCAGGCGAGGCCACCAGCCCGAGAGCGGGGCCTCCTCGACTCCACAGCCCAGGCTGTCCTGGCTCAGTGGGGCCCAGTCCACTGCCTGGGGTTTGCATGGCTTTCTGCAGTGCTGGATGGGCAAGCCGGGCGAGCGCTGACCATGGGCCCACGAGACACCCACAGCCCGCCCTGCCTCCCTCCTTCCTTCCCTGCAGTGCTGGGTTTGGCCTGGGCTGGGCACCCAGCTACATTCCAGTGCTCTCTGTTTTACTTTGAAACAGGGTCTTGCTAAGTTGCCGAGGCTGGCCTCCAACCTGCCATCCTCCTCCTGTCCTAGCCTCCCAAGTTGCTGGGATGACAAGCATGTGCCACTGTGCCCCACTCGGGGTTGTGTTGGGCCATGGTTTTCAGCGATGCCAGCTACTCTGGGTCCTCCACAGTGTTCCCTGTGTTTCTGTGACGACAGGCAGGCAGCACCGCCTGCAGGCCTCACTGTCCCTCCCAGGCTGCCCTGTGCTGGCCCATGTAGGTGCCAGCCCAAGGCCAGGCAGCGGGAGCAGCACATGGCTCCTCCCTTCCGTCACCTGCATTCCAAGCCCACGGCGGCCCTGGTCCAGACCCTTACACCCTGACTGGTCCACGGTGCTCACGCCCAGGGCCTGCAGGTTACCTGACAGGAGAGCGCAGAGCCTCCAGCCCTGTGCCACTGTCCACGCCTGACCCTGTGTGCGTGAGTGGACACAGATGGCCTTGGTGCACTGCATGCCCCCCAGCCACCCTGCCACCAAGAGTAGAAATGGAACCTTCTTATAGGTGGTTTCTCCAGATGCGTCCACGCCTCGATGACCCAACTTCTTCCCGTGGCCAGGGCCAGGCTGTCCCGTCATTGACAGGGCCTGGGGACAAGGATACAGGAAGAGTTAAGCGGGCGAAGAGGCCTGGACTCTGGGAACCCTCGTGAAGGGCCCAGTCACCACGCCCCTGCGGGAACCACAGCCCAAGCCAACCAGGGCCTGGGGACGTGGTGGGCTCCAGGCAGAGCAGGAGGCCAGTCCAGGGGCCTCCAGTGTCCAACACTGGACATCTGCAAGTGCTCACACCAGCATCAGGACCTGTAGCCTCTGGAGGAGAGCGGGCAGGCCGGAGGGCCTCAGGCAGCACAGCCTGGCCTCCACCTGCTCCAGGCTAGCAGCGCCCCCTTCAGGACAGCCCAAGGGGCAGTGCCTCTAGAGCAGGCCTCTGGGTAGGGAGCAGGCCAGGCTGCTGCAGGCTGATCGGGCCAGGACCATCCCAGCAGGTGGGCATGAGCTGCTGACCCCTAGGGACCCACCTGCTGCCCCAGAAGGCCTGCAAGGACAGCCGGCTGGGAGAAGGGCAGAGCCAGATCATGGTGCCTTTGGCTATCACTAGGTTACCTTGGGCCAGCGCCCACCTTAGGCCACTCAGGAAGCCCATCCACCTCCACTCATCCCAGGTCAGTGTGTTTTCCCTGCTGGCCACCAGGAGGCGGCTCTTCAGGGACAGACACCACAGCCCTCTGGGCTCCTCCAGACTCCCTGCCCGGCCTGGAGGTGCCAGGTGGGCGTGCAGCAGCGGTGGCTACTCAGGTGAAGGAGCCCTCCCCACGCCCATGTGGTTGTCCAAAGCCAGGGATAGGGGCAGGAGAGAGAAGAGGACCCAGTGGACACACGGTGGCCTGGGGACTGTGCTGCCCAGCTTCCCAGGCCTTGTGGAAAGCAGGCCTGCCCCTCACGGCTACCCAGGGCCTCTGCTTCCCCTGGACACTGACTGGCACCAACCCTCCCGCACGTATCCATCAGGGGGACAGGCAGCATGGATGGAGTGGCTGGATGGCCAATGCGGAGACCCAGGTCCACTCAGGAGTTTCCAGGAAGGAACAGGGGTGGGCGGGTGGGGCAGGGCGCAAAGGGACTGCACACTGTGGGGAGCACCAGCCTCCCGCAGGCTCCCTCAGGGCCACTCTTGGCAGCTCCTGAACCCCAGCTTCCAGCTCAGATGGATCCAAGCCTCGCCATGCCCTCCTGCTCAGCCTGGCAGCACGCCCTGCCACCTGTGGGGGACGGCCCTCCCCCGGCACATTCCTGTACCATGGGGCATCTGTGGACCCCATGTTGGACCGTCCCAGCTCCATGCAGCGGGCAGACATGGGGCTCATGTGGCCCACCAACCCACAATGGCACTCGGGCCCAGAGAGGGGCAGCAAGCTGCCCAGGACCCATGTTAGCCGGACTGGCCCCGGGGCCCGCCCTTAGCAGTCTTCTTTGCGCCCTGGAGACTCACCTCGGACGGGGCCGTCTTCTTCTGGACCAAACCTGGGGGAAGGAGGACACAACTCAGCCTGCAGATGCCCCATCCACTGTCACCAGGTGCCACCCCACCCCAGCCATCCCACAGTCACAGGGACCCCTCCCTGGCCATCCCATCACTAAGAATCACCCCCAAGCCATCCCACCATCGCCACCAGGAGCCCTGCCAGGCTGGGCTCCCGGACCCCGGGAGGACCCCACATGGGCCCAACTCAAGGGCAGGTGCAGGTGGCCTGGGGCTGTGCGGACCGGGTAGCATGGCGGGAGAGGTAGGCCACGAGGACCTGCGACTATCGCCCCGGGCTGGAGCCTGGGGGTCCCAGAGCAGGTGAGAGGTGGCACAGGCCAGCAGACTGTCAGCCTTGGGACAGCACAGGGATGCCA
>CM053413.1:2169361-2198615 GCA_028644305.1 Xerus rutilus
CCCGGGAGGACCCCACATGGGCCCAACTCAAGGGCAGGTGCAGGTGGCCTGGGGCTGTGCGGACCGGGTAGCATGGCGGGAGAGGTAGGCCACGAGGACCTGCGACTATCGCCCCGGGCTGGAGCCTGGGGGTCCCAGAGCAGGTGAGAGGTGGCACAGGCCAGCAGACTGTCAGCCTTGGGACAGCACAGGGATGCCAGGCGGCAGAGGTGCCAGGGTGGGGCATGGGGCAGCACGGGGATGCTGGGCGGCGGAGGTGCCAGGGTGGGACAGCATCGCCCCGGTTATGCGGGGCCTGTGCCCAAACCTGACCCACCAGTGCCCATGACATCAGGTCTCGAGTGTCACAGTAAAATTGAGAGACAAGAGGGAGAAGGGAGCATAGCTCCCCTCCAGGGCAAGGCAGCAGCAGGGAGCTGTGGTCAGTGGGAACTGGCCAGGGCCTGGGCTGAGCATGTCTGGCCCTCTCTGCCCCTGTAGGGGGAAGGGAGTGGGCACAGGAAGGGCCAGGCACTCCCCTGCCCTGCTCCCTGGCAGCCTCTGGCCCTGGGGGTGCTGGCAGACGAGAGGAGGGGACACTGGCTGGGTCTGTGCCCCAGGGCAGGGCACTCCAGGCAGGACCTGGCTGCGGGCATCATGCAGGCAGCGTCCCATCAGGCCCAGGGCAGAGGTGTGCTGTCAGGACCAGAAGGGGCACCACTGCCCTGAGACCTGTGCGGCCGCTTTATTGCAGTGCTGCGGACGGAACCCAGGGCCTGGCGTGTGCAGGCCAGCCCCTGACCACAGCCCAGCCCGGGTTCCTCTCAGGACACAGGAGCGGACCTCACTTGCCCTTAAGAGATGAGGAGACTGAGGGTCAGGGAGATGAGGGAATCTGACCATCATGAGGCCAATGCTGGGACAGGGCCCCAAGTGGGCACAGCCCTCCTGATTGCCACAGGGTCCAGGCACATGCTCATCCCACTGAGGTGACATCAGACCTGCGGGCAGGAAGCTGAACCTGGGCACCAGGTGGGGCTCCAGCCCCAGGCCCTCCCCACTCCGGGTGGGGCTGCTGTGGTGACAGAGCCCGTGGGGCCTAGCCCTGGCGGGAGGGCAGCGGGAGGGCGGGCGCTGCAGGGAGAGCAGAGGAGGGGCTGGGTGCCAGTGAGGAGGCGGCCTCTGAGGGGCCTGGGGCGTGGCAGCAGGAGGCCCAGCTCTAAGGCCAGCCCAGGGTCACTGGAGGGGAGACACTGGGGCGCAGGTGGCCAGCACTGCTCTGCTGGCCTGTCCCTGCAGTCACACGCAGGTCCCCGGGCAGTCAGCACCCTGCCCTCCCTGGGCACACAGAAGACCCACCGTGCACCTGGCTTGGGCACAGCCTCGTGTGTGTCAAAGGGGATCTGACGAGGCCCGCTGGGGGGACACAGTTCTGTCCGGGTGACACTAGGGGGCAGCTCAGGCCCTGCAAACCTCGACAGGGACCCTGACACTGGCCTGGGGGTCAGTGAGTGCGGGCAGCTCGCAGGCCTGCCAGGGGCAGCTCTGGCCTGGGGAAGGGAGCTGACCTACTCAGCGTGGCCTGTCCTCCAGGAATGCCCAGACAGTGGCCATGCTGGGTACAGACTCTGCACTGTGACCAGCGGGACGAGACTGTGCCAGGGTGGCACGGGCCCCCTTGCAAGAGAATGACTGTCCCCACGGGAGAAGTGACAGACGCAGCACTCACAGAGGTGCCTTGAGAAGGTGGTGGCAGGGATGGTGATGCCCACCAACCAAGGGACAGCCACGATGCCCCCTCAGATGCCGGAGGGATCTGGACAGGTTCCCACTCAGGCCCCGAAGGGCCATCCCTGCCCACACCTCGAGTCTGGCCTTCTGGACTCCAGAACCAAGAGCATAAGCTTCTGTGGTTCTGAGCCCTTGCCCCATAGGTTGTGCACGGCGGCCCAGGAGCCCAGGAGCCCGGGCAGGAGGCTCCCCGGGCAGCTGCAGGCGGCAGTGCCGGTGGGGCGCGGGGGAGCCGAGGTGGGAGCAGTAGGTGCTCAGCTGGAGGTACACATGGCAGAGGGTGAAGAGGCTGCTGGCCCAGTGTGCCACACAAAGTGCGAGCCCTGCGTGTAGACGTCCTGGGCCACCGAGTCCCATGTCCGGGGCTGGGGGAGGCCTGGGCTGGAGCTTGGCCCCACGTGGGCGCCCCTTCCCAGGACAAAGCTAGCCAGCAGATGTCCCTGAGTGTCGGTCCTGGGCGGTGGCCATCCCAAGTCAGTGCTGCCGGAAGCACTGAGACACTCGCCCTGGTGGCTCACAGCCCCATTCCCGCCGGCCTCCAGGGCCTGGGGAAGAAGAGGACAGAGCAGGAAGCCGCGTGGCCGAGTGGGGTCTGAGGGCTGCTGGGCCTCCTGGCCAACCTGGGCCTGAGCCCCGCACTCAGGACTCAGGCTGCCGCCTCCTGGCACCGAGGGTCCACCTGCTCTGGGGAGGAGATGCAGGGATCCCGGCACCCCGGTGTCTGGCAGGAAGCTCCAGCTGCAGGCGTGGTGCAGACCTGCCCTGCCTGGAGTGCCCTGCACAGCCCTGGCCGGGGGCCCAGGGGGAGGGGCACCAGGGTGCCTAGGTAGGGCCCAGCGCGTCCAGGAAGGCAGCGGCGGGCAGGGCTGAGGGGCAGGGCAGGCCTAGGGGACGGGTGGTGCCGCAGCCTCTGCACATCTGATGGCCACTGTCCTGCTGGGCTCCTCCTAGCCTCAGCCACGACCACAGTCTTCTGAACCAGTCACCCAGTTTTCGAGGAAATTAAGTTCTAAAAATAGTCACAGGGGAGAAGCAGAGGCAGCCGTGTCGCATGCGCCCTCGTCAGGGCTGGGGACCGCGGGCATTCCAGGGTGCCCAGGGCTTGGGGTGAAGCCACAGTTCCCTTCCTCCCTGGCTCCTCACCCCTGCCCTGTGCCCTCGGGCAGAGCCCTGCTCCACTGTCCAGCAGGAAACAGCCACGCAGTGCTTCAGGCTGGGACCGGGAGCACCCACCCACCTCTCCATGGGTCCCAGAGCTGACCAGGCCTACAGGCGACCTGCCAGCCACTCTTCCCACCTGTTGGGCATCCTTCCCTCGTGGCTTGGTCTCCCCTGACCCCCAAGGCACTTGCTGCCTGGCCTTGGCCTGTCCCTGCCAGTCCCCCTGCTCAGGCTCTGCCCTCACCAGCCGCCCGCTCCCGCACCCCTTCCTCGTTCCCCCCTGGGTCTGACCCCATGTGTGTTTGTTGACAGAACAACGGACAGACGTCTCCTCTCAGCACATCAGGCCTCAGCCAGAACCTGAGGCAGAGAACAGCTGAACCGGGGCCACCTCACAGCACTCCAGTGATGCTGGCCGCGTCAGCAGGGCTGGGGTGAGCTCAGCAGTGGGACGCAAGCCCAGATGGGTGCAGGGGCCTGGACAGCAGCAAAGAGGGGGAGAAGCTGAGGGGCAGAACAGCAGGCCAGGCTGAGGAGCCAGAGGCCCCGCTGTCAGCACCGGCTGGGGAGGCACAGCAGCGGGGCAGGTGGCTGCTGACCCAGGACACTGCTGCAGCCGTGGGAGTCTGGGCAGGCCAGCTCTGCGAGCAGGGGCACGGCCACCCCATCCTGAGGGCCCTGCGGCGCGGGAGGGTGTTGCAGCAGAGCGGCGGTGCCGTGGAGGCCACACAGAGGGTGCACAGGACGGAGGAGCCAGCAGAGCGGGCGGCAGCAGCAGGAGGGGACACCTGCCCCCGCCCTGGACAAGGTCTCGACGGAAGAGCCAGCAGAGCGGGCGGCAGCAGCAGGAGGGGACACCTGCCCCCGCCCTGGACAAGGTCTCGGCCAGCCTCACTCCAGCTCTGCGCCACTGGCACCCAGCGCCACCCTGCTCCCTCTCCCTCCCACACGGCTCCTCACTGGGCCTGGCCTTCCCCAGGGCCTCTGCACGGCTGTGCCCTCTGCCTGGAGCAGTCCCGGCCACCCGCAGGGCTGCCTCCTGTTCACAGACCTGGCTCGTGAGTCTTCCCCAAAGAGGCCTCACACCCCACTTCCCCAGCGGTCCCTTGCTGCCCTCCCCACTGCCCAGCACAGCAGCCCCATGTGCAGAGAGGGCTGAGGCTGGTCTGGTCAGCAGGACCAGCTGGGGGGGCTGGGTCTCTGTGACTCAGAGCCCAGCAGGAAACAGGGACCCACAGGCCACGGGCCTGCGATCCTGAGACCAGGAAGCAGGGCCTCAGGCGCACTTCCGCGTGTGCAGGGATGAGCTGTCCTGTGGCTTCCCGCTCTGGAGACTGCCAGGGAGGCCAGGCCAGGCAGGGGCTCCGGGCATAGGCAGGAGCTGGGGGCCCCCGCAAGGGTGGCACCGACCCAGGTTCAGCCTGCTGGGAGCAGGGGAGGACGGCAAGGTGCTCCAGCCACCTGACAGCCCCTTCTGCTAACCTGTCAAGAGGGCTGTGTGGCCAAGCGAAGGGCTTTATGGCCATGTGACCTGCTCTGACCCAGGGCAGGGGACTGCAAGGTCAGCACATGCCTTCAGGCCGTGGCCCACAGAAGGTGGTGGCTCTGGCCAGCATCCGCAGGAACCCCGAGCCATGTGCTCCAGAGGTTGCTCCCTGCAAAGCCCACACGGGCAGAGTGGGCAAGGCCGCACCAGGGCCCCAGCCACCCCTTGAGGGTGCTGGACACGCGTGTGTGGAAGGCCCCTTGGAGTTCATGCTCTCCGCTGACCACGACCACAGGCAAGACCTGCAGAAGACCCGCCCAGCCGAACCCACCCCTGCCACCAGCACCACGAGCCAGCAAGCTGGGGTTTGCCACCAAGGTCTGGGGGCCTGATGCAGAAGAGCACAGAAACAGATGGGCGGCCACGTGCCAAGCGCTCCCAGAACAAGCACGTGCCCAGGGACTGCAGGACGGAGAGGAGGTCTACTCCGTGGGGCACGAATTCCACCTCTGGAAGAGCGAGCAGCACACCCACGCGGCAGGCTCTATTCACCCGCCGCATGAGCCGGGGGACGGCCGCAGCGGGGGACCTCATGCTCAGTGACAGCCAGACACAGGCCACTGTGACTCCTTTGCCAGGACACGTCCGGGACAGAAGGGTCCAGAGACGGGATGGAACAGGAGCTGGGAGGATGGGGGACTGCCTGCGGGTCCGGCCCTTGGGGTGAAGGAATGTTCTGGAACTGGAGACGGTGGCCCCCCAGCACCGTGAACGTGCAGACACGGAGCCGCACACCCGGTACACGTCATGCTGTGTGAATTCCATCTCAAAAGACAAGCGAGTCCCTGTAGCTGCAAAATCACTGCCCCAGGGCAGGCGCCATGCAGACCTCCCCAGACCCGGGCACTGCCAGGACACCCAGGCCTCGGGCTGTGCCCTCCAGAAGCGAGTGGAGACAGAGGCAAGGCGCCTAGCCTTGGGGAGGCAGCGGGTCCCACCGGCAGGAGCTTCTCCACCCTCTGTGGTGAAGGCCACCTGTACCCCAAGCCCCCATCGCCGACCCAGACTAAACACTGAGAAACAACTGCTGAGAAAACCAGAGGCCCAAGTGGCCCGGGAGCTGACACAGCTTGACACCCAGCTGAGGGAGGCTGGGCAGCGTCCTGTGCCCACCGGGGGCAGGGCAAGCAGGGCTGCCTGTGGTGCACTCGGGCCAAGCCTGAGGCCTTGCTCTCCTAAGTGCACCCGTATGCAAGCGGAGGGCCCCTCTGGCACCCCAAAGCCTATGCGCTCAGCCAGGGGCTCCCTGGGCACTGTGGACACTGCACAGCTATTTCTGGGATGGCGTCCTGGGGCCTCCAGGGTGCTGAGCAGCGTCCCTGACTTCCACCTGCTCCGGGCCAGGAGCTCCCCGGCTGTGACGACACACATGGCCCAGTGTCTCCTGGGCACAGTCACCCTGGGTGAGACCCACAGCATGTTCACGACGCCGGCCACAGGGCCCTCTGAAGTCCCGCAGCGGCTGCAGCTGTGATGGGCCCTCCCTGTGGGACATCACCCAGCCAGACCCGGCAGTGCTGCCCGGGCTCCCTCTTATGCTCGGGGAACCGCAGCTGGGAGGGCCCTGAGGGCTGGGACGCTGCTCCTGAGCACAACCCAGTGGGCAGGATGCAGCCTGAGGCCAGAGGCTCAGACCTTTAGCAAGAGTCCTTGGTCCCCACCAGGCAGCCTCAAGACTGTGCCTCCACATGCTGCCGCCCACGACGGCCCCGCAGCCACCACTCTGGCACAGATGAGGCAGCCTACCCGGCTCCTCCCTGGCGCCGCGGTTCAGTACTGCTCTGGAGCCAGCACCAGCAGGGGCCTGCCTGGCCTGGTACCAGTGCCTCCTTCACACCGGCCCCGCACCGCTGGGCCCCATGCAGTCACAGCTGGGCCGCATGACATCTCACTGTGGCCTTGTGCAGGACTCAGGAAACATCTGAGCTACCCAAAGTCACAGGCGAGAAACCTCCCATCCAGAACATCCCTCAAGAGTTCAAGATGAATCTCACGCAGGAAGACAGCTACGCAGAGCTGGGCTGGGCGGCTGGCGCAGCGCGGCTCCCGGCACGCAGGACGCCCTGCGTCCCACCCAGGCTCACACACGCGCTGGAGAGCGCTCAGGAAACTGAAGGCGGGCTGGTCGCAGCCCTGCTGTAGGGTGCCAGGCCACCGCGCCCAAGGTCCACCCCAGTGCCACAACACAAAAACAAAAACTGAGAAGGGGATGTGGTGGGGGACAGACTGCCTTTACTTGAAAAGTATAAGGCAAAAACCTGAGGACGTGGCGGCATCAACTGCAGATGAGGAGCGCCCACGGGCAGCGGGCGGCAGAGCCCGCTGGACACGAGCACAGGGGAGACTGAGGGTGGGGAAGGAGGGATGGAATTCCAGAAGTCCATGAGAACCAAATGACCACGCATCACAACTGAAGCAAGTGGAGGAGGTGGGCTGAGGGGACGCGGGACACACCGAGCTCAGGCCGCTCCTCCTGGGCGCCCACTGCTGGCCAGGTCTGGCTTCACACCGGGGCCACTTTCAGGGACCCAGTGCACACAGTCCTCTGGTCAGCGGGGACGCGTCCGACTGCCCAGGCTTGAAGGGACCCAGACTGAACGGGACTGAGTCTGGGGTCCACGTTCTGCCAGAGCCTAAATAAAACACACGTGGGTTTCTGCCGGTCTTGGACTTCAGCCTCCAGGGCGTGGATGGGAGAGGCTAGGGAGTCTAGCGGCGGCCGGAGCAGTGAGTGCTTGAGAACACTGGGCTGGGCCAGCGCTCAGCGGGCGGTGCCCGTCCCTGTCCCCAGCACTGCCGCAGGGAGGACGAGGAGGAAGGCGAGGAGAAGGGTGGGAGGAAGAAGCAAGCCCAGCTGACCATGCGGGTGCCCGGCAGGCCTGCGACTGTGAAGGGCAGTGGGACCCGAGCTCCAGTGGAGCTGGGGTGAGGCCGACGGGCAGGTGGGTGCCACTCAAGCGGGTCCAGCGTGGTGCGTCGCGGTCAGCACTCTGAGCTTCTTACCCTTCTTTCCCCCGGGAGGGTGAGCGTGGCCTCCGCCAGGTGTCCTTCACCTGTGGGGGAGCTCTGTGGAGACCGTGGTTCTGCCTGGGCCTGAAGGGCCACCTGGCTGACGTGGACAGTACTGGTGCGGGCTGCCAGGCCCATGCTGCCCGCGGCTGTCCTCGTGCCTGTGAGGAGCAGATCCCTGCCTCAGGGCCTCTGCCTGCTGCCGGCCTCCGCGGGGCTGCCATCTCTACAAGACCCTCCCTGGCCGCTGCAGCCGGACGTGGCCCCATTCATTCTGTGTAGTGTTACGCTCCTTCCCGAGACTGGACACGGGGGTGTCCTGTTCGTGGCTACGCCCCCATGACTCAGCCCAGTGCTAGGCACGGAGAGAAGGGGCGGAGCAGGACCCAGGAGTGGGCAGCGAGTCAGGCAGTCTGCAGCTACAGAGGACGGGATCTGGGAGGAGCTGGCCTGGGGCTCAGACACACCAGGGGTCCACCACCAAGATGGCTGCTGGGTCCGAGGGGCATGAGAGAGCCTGGACGTGTCTGGGTGCTCAGGACTGGGCAGGTGGGACAGGGCACACAGAGGAGGCACCTGGACTCCATAGCAGCTACCCCTGCTGCTGCCGCGCCTGGCCTGTCCCCTGCCCCCACATCACCGTGGGAGCCCGGTGTCCCTGTGTGCTCCCGTGTCTTGGCCTCGGCATTCTGCTGCCTCCGGCCACCCGTCCCCCTCCCTACACGGGGCTCCTGAGGACGAAGCCTAGCCAAAGGCCAGCACAGCCTGGAGGGGGCTCCTCCCCGTGCATGCACCGGGAGCTCTGGCCTGCGGCTCCTGCCATGCCGCTGGGCCTGAGGGGCAGTGGACACCCCACCCAGTGCTCCCCACATCACCATGGGGCCCGCAGGGCTCTGGCATGCCTCAGGCCTGGGCCCACAGCCCGCAGCCCAGCTCCACTCAGACCAGCTCCCCAGCCCCACACTGCCACCCTGGGCACCGGGTGCCTGGGAGAGGACGGGACGGCTGTGTCCACTCTGCCATCAGTGCTGTGCACGCGGCCGCAGGCACCACCACGCTCACAGCCTGCAGGGCTCCTGGGGCCTCTCCATGCTGCTGCAGAGGACACCAGCCTGCCACCCCACTCGCTCCTGCCCAGCCCTGCAGTCCTCTCTGGGGTCCTCAACCAATCCAGCTCCCCCCCAGCCTGGGCCACGGGGCCTGCAGGAGCTGCTCCCTGCACCACACCTCCTGGCGGCCGCCTGGAGGGGCAGCCCTCCCACCACACCCTCCCTGCGTCCCCAGCTGGCCTCAGCTCCATGCACTCCCCGCCAGGAGCCCCAGCAGCTGTGGGCTCAGCCAGCCTGTCCATGCCCGTGCCCGTCCACCTGGTGGCTCTCCTTCAGGAGGGAAACTGAGGCTGGGAAATGAAATATTAGGATATTTTGTCTTGCGAGAGGAACCAGCTTCCGCCACCTCAAGAAAAACAAGGAGCCAGGCAGGCATGGTGGCACATGCTTGTAATCCCAGCAGCTCAGGAGGCTGAGGCAGGAGGATCACAAGTTCAAAGCCAGCCTCAGCAATTTAGCAAGGCCCTAAGCAACTCAGCGAGACTTTGTCTCTAATAAAATATATAAAAAAGGGATGGGGGGGCTGGGATTATAGCTCAGTGGTGGAGCGCTTGCCTCGCATGTGTGAGGCACTGGGTTCGATTCTCAGCACCACATAAAAATAAATAAAATAAAGACATTGTGTCCATCTACAGCTAAAAAAATATTAAAATAAGCCGGGTGCGGTGGCACAAGCCTGGAATCCCAGCACTTAGGGAGGCTGAGACTGGAGAATTGCGAGTTCAAAGCCAGCCTCAGCAATGGTGAGGCACTAAGCAACTCAGTGAGACCCTGTCTCTACATAAAACACAAAACAGGGCTGGGGGTGTGGCTCAGTGGTCGAGTGCCCCTGAGTTCAATCCCTTGGTACCAAAAAAATAAAAATAAAAATAAAAAGGGCTGGGGATATGGCTCAATGGTAAAGCACCCCTGGGTTCAATCCCTGGTACAAAAAAAAGAAAAAAAAGGCAGAAGGGGCGGGGGAGGGCACCTCTCCTCCAGGCCCAGCAAGGCTTTACCACCTGGGCTGACCAGGAGCAACAAAGAACTCCTGGCCCTCCACAGGAGGTGCCTGCAGACCTGCTGTGGTGTAACTGGAGGAGCAACAGGCTTCAGGTCTGGATGGAACCAGGGGCCAGAGGCTTTGGTCACCTGCTCCAGTCCTCCCTGCTGACCCCTCCAAGGCAGGTACCTGGTATCATGGGAGTGACCTGAGACTGTTCAGCTATTCCACAGAAAACATCAGGACCTGCTTGGATCATGTGTCCACCTTGATCCAGTCCCTGTGGCCAGGCCTTGGTCCCTGTACTCTGAACCATTCTGCTCGAGTGTGGGATACAGAAAGACACCAAGGAAGACCAGGTCACCAGAGTAGAGGTCAAGGCAGCCACAGACCTCCAGCACTGGAGGGAGCGCACAGGAAAACCCAGGGCCTCTGGGGCCAGATCTGAGGACAAGAACCGAGGCAGGGCTGGGGTTATGGCGCAGTGGTAGCGTGCTCGCCTAGCACGCGAGAGGCACTGGGTTCGATCCTCAGCACCACATAAAAATAAAATAAAGATATTGTGTCCACCTACAACTAAAAAATAAATATTAAAAAAAAAAAAAAAAAAGAACTGAGGCAGCTCCAGGTCGACGGCACCGTGTCTGGGAGAGAGCCGGCCTCCAGCACCCGCGGAAGATCACGCACCTTCCTGGCCTGGGTGGCTCCCAGGCCCTTGCTCTGGCTGGGCAGGGCAGCAGCGCTGCGGTGCCTCCCAGCAGTGCGAGCTGGAGCAGGCATGCTCCCCACACCCGGGCGCCACCGAGGCCCAACCCTGGCTGACGGCGAGACCAGCTGGGGTCCCGGAGCTAGGGGTGCCAGGATCCCGGGGTGGACACTGGTGCTGGAGGAGGCCAGCCTGCAGACAGGACAGGGAGGCTCAGAGGCCACATGAGTGCCAATGCCCTGACCCAGAGGCATGGCAGGAGATGTGACCCCAGGTGAGGGCACTCCAGCAACCTTGCTCTTAGACCACCCAGCGAGGAAGCTGCTGTCGTGCCAGGGGACGTGTGGAGCCTGCAGACCAAGACCTTGGCCAGCCCCGCACCTCCAGCCCAGAGGCCCTGGCTGCACAATGGCCACTGCCGGACCCAGACCTGGAAACCGAGGTGACGTGGGTCACAGCTCATAGCCTCTGCCTTCTGTGCTTGCTGGTCACATGGCAAGAGCCAACAGACACCTCCGGACCAGCATGGCTCAGTGGGCGCCGAGGCAGTGGACGCACCCCCCGCAGCGCCACTCCTGACCTTTCCCCCAACCGTCAGCTCCGTGGCCGGAGGCGTGAGCAAGGGAGCGCACGGCAGTGAGGCCGTGACGGGTTGCCCCACTGACCTCGACTGCGCCCACCCGCCCAGACCCGGGCCTTCCTGGAGGCCAGGCTGGGGCAACGTTGGACCAAGGTTGCTATGGACGTCCATGGGACTGGGCGGCTGGGACAGTCCTGGCCCCTCAGTCAGGGTCCTACATGGCCTGGCCCAGCACTGGCCATCCCCACCCAGGAGAGGCCCCAAGGATACAGGCTGGGCACTCTGGCACTGCAGCCCTGCCTGCGGCCACTCGGCTACCAGGTGGCCTGGCCTCCTCCGTCCTGAGGAGGGGCCTGAGGGTTCCTCAAGACGGTGAGCGCGGCCAGGTCAGGGCTGCGGTGGCCAGGATGCGGAGTCGCTAGGAGCAGCTTCCACCCCTGCTGCCTGGAGGGCCTCAGGCCGCTCTGGCCAATCGCAGGAGGCGGAAGTGACAGTCAGCAAGTGCCCCAGCTTGGAGGACAGGAGGCCATCTGGGCCCTTGCAGACACAGCCAGAGAGGGGCTACCACGTGCCAGGAGCACGCAACGCGCCCGGCCCAGCCACGAGGCCCAGCGGCTCCCGGGGCACTGTGGGGCAAGGCCATAGGCGCCTTGGGCCGCCGTCTCCATTTACAGACGAGATCCTGCTGACAGCAGAGCAGTAACCTGCTCTGAAGAGCCACCAGGCCCCTGGTGACAAACGCAGGCGATGGTAGGTCACCTGGGGGCCAGGCTGGGGCACAGGCGCCTGTGCACACGCTGGGTGTGGTGAGCTGCGGGCAGCAGGCTGTCCCCTGGGAGTGACAGAAATGACCTCAGGATACCATGGACCCGAACAGGCCACAGAGGCCCAACTGGCTGGTTCCGCCTCTGCTCCTCTGGACGTCCAGCAGGCGCAGGTGTAAGCCCCACAGTGGCAGCGCAGCGGGGCCGGCCTGCCGCCCAAGTCCGAGGGAGCGCGGGACTCCAGAAGGCCCCCTCCAGGTACAGTGGCACAGCTGACCCACCAGCCGCCTCGTCACGAGGAAACCAGAGGTGGCAGGTGCAGCGCCACGCTGTTGGCCCAGGCGTGCCCGGGGGCTGAGGCAGGAGGACCGCAAGCTGGAGGGCAGCCTGGGCGGCTCAGAGGCAGAGCCCAGCCCAGTGTGCAGGGGGCCCAGCCCAGCCAAGAAACAAACACAAACCGGCCGTCAGCCAGCCTCTGACAAGGCCGGCCGACCTCGGGCAGGACAGTGTGCTCAGTCAGCGGTGCTGAGTGGCGGGGTCCGCACGTGGGGCAGTGGACGGGTCCCTCGCCTGTGCACAAGCTGGGAACCGGCAGGACCCAACGAGGGCCAGGGGAAGGGGCTCCCAGAAGAGAGGGCTGGCGGGCCTGCCAAGCAGGAGCCCGGCACGGCAGAGAGGCCTCCGCTCCCGATGAGGACGCCACCAAGGAGGCACCAGCACCACAGGGTGGGGGAGGGACGCCAAGGCCCACCTGGGGCGACCACAGTGTGGACTCTGGACCCAACGCCAACAGCCCAATCCAGAGCCTAGCAAGTACCAGCCAGGTCCCTGGGGCTCTGGCACCAGCCACCAGGAGGGCTGTCGAGACTTCACGGGCAGCTCCCCAGCGGCTGGGCAGTCCCTGGGCATCGCCCGGGCAAGCGAGGACCTGCACAGGGGATTCCTGGCAGGTGCAGGCGGCGGCTTCCCAGGGTGCCACCGCCTGCTCAGCCAGCCAGCCACAGGCGGAGCGGGGGTGCACCTGGACCTGCAGAGCCCAGAGGGGCCCAGCATCAGAACGGGGTGGGGCAGCTGTCGCCCACGATGGGGACACTCAATGGGGACACTCAGGCACATGCGCAACTGTGACAAGGCCTGGGGGGCGGGCAGGGGCCTCACCAGGTGGAGGGCAGCTTCCCTGTGCTTCCCCAGCCACCTCGGGAGCAGAGGCAGGAAAAAAAAAACCACAGGAGCTGCCAGGGAGAGGGCCGCAGGCCTTCGGGGGCAGGATGGTCTTTGGGGGCAGGGTGGCCTTTGGGGAACAGCAGGGAGGGGCTGCAGTGCCTGCGGGTGGGACGTGGGGTGGAGTGACAGGGGCAGCTCGGGGTTGCAACCCCCCTTCCATCTCCTGCTAGGACGATGGATGGACAGACATGTTTCCCCACCGGCTCCAGTGGTGACAGGAAGCCCAGTCACCCATGGCTCGGCTGACCCCCACTTTATGGGACAGTTTTCTGAAGCCTTGTGGTCAACAGTGAGCAAAGGAAGACTCCGGGGCCACAGTGGATACCTGCACGTTCCCAGCTTGGACTCCACCACCCAAGCCCAGGCAGGAGGATCAGGTTCTGGGGAAAGTGTGGCCCAGGAAGGGTGCTACTGTGCAGGGGTCCCCATGCCTGGGGCACGGCCACCTTTTGTGCCCTCTGTCCTCAGCAGGAAAGAGCAGATACTCCCCTAGCAGGCCTGGGGAAGAGGGCTCTCCCAGTACCCCTTGCGGGAGCTCAGCTGCCTTCCAGCAGCGCCTGATGTGCAGAGGCCGTTCATGCTCCTGAGCAGTGTGGGTGGCCACGGGGACAGCAGGCTGTGCAGCCAGGTGGCCTAAAGAGCCCGAGGGAAGGAGCTGGCGGCTCTGTTCCCAGGTGACCTGCGCAGGTCCCCCAGGGAGCTTGCTGTCTCGTCAGCAGTGTGGACAGTGCCAAGTGTGGTCAGTCTGAGCGTGCCCCTGGGATTCATGCTCTGGAAGCTTGGTCCTTGGTGTGACCATGTCAGCAGCGGGCCTGGGCTCCAGGGTGCTGTGGCTGGGGTAGAACTGTGTGCCTGGTGCCCAGGCCCTGGCATCCATCACCAGCACAGAGCGCAAGGCACAAGAGATGCAGCCTGGTGGGCGGCGACAAGGTCTGGGAGCATCCCTCAGCTGGGATCAGTGTGGTTCCCACAGGGACAAGCCAGCTCCCCAAGAGCACGGTTATAAGATTCTCAGGAGGCCGAGGCAGGAGGATTGCAAGCTCAAGGCCAGCCTTGGCAGCTTAGCAGGATGCTATCTCAAAAGTAAATAAATAAAACAAAATGGGCCGGGGATGCTCCATCCCAAGACCAAAACAAAAGGCCAGCGCAGTGGCACACACCTGTAATCCCAGAGACTGGGGAGGCTGAGGCAGGAGGATCACAAATTCGAGGCCAGCCTCAGCAACTTAGTGAGGCCCTAAGCAACTTAGAAAAACCCTGTCTAAATAAAAATTAAAAGGCCTGGTTATGTGGCTCAGTAGTAGAGGCGTCCCTGGGTTCAATCCTGGGTACAAAAAAAAACCTGGCCTGGATCCCAGACCGTCCAGCTCTGCCCTACCCTGTGATCTCTCCCTGTGGCTCACACTTCTGCCATGAGGCCACGGGAGGCCATTGCCACAAGAGGCCATTGCCACAAGGTCCTGCCCCAGGGGCAAACAGGCAGGGCCACCCTATCTGGACTCCCAGGCTCTGAGACGGGGAGTGAAGCAAACCCTTCTCTGTGTAGAGCAAGCTGGCCTCCTTCCCACTCAGGGAGACTCCGCGCCTGTGGCCTCAGCTGTCTGGTCCCCAGGCAGGGCAGCCTCGGGGCTGTGGGGTGGCTGTCCAGGGCAAGGCAAGGCGTGGTGCTCTCTAACTCCTCAACCATCAGGCACAGCTGACTCTCCGGGGCCTCACGGAATCTCACGCCAACAGTGACACTGGCTGCTGGTGACCCAGCAGGCAGCCAGCGCTTACTGATGCTCTGGCCACTGCTTCCACCAAGTGTGGGCAAGAAAATGGATGCACGGGCCAGGGATGCAGCTCAGCACAGAGCCCGTCGAGCACCCGAGGCCCCTCGGTCCCCAGCCCACGAGAGACACACGCACGGAGTCTCCTGCAGTGCATGGCACCTTGTAGGGCGTCTGAGCCTCACAGAGGCGGGAGGAAAGGGCTGGCACCCCACGCCAACACCGCCTGCCCTACAGAGGAGCCTGCTGCACCAGGACACGGCCCGGCCGTGTAGGACCAGGGAACACAGCCAAGGGACCCCCAGCTACAGGGCCCAGAAACACGGCCCAGGAGAGGGCCAAGGGCCAAGAGCCACCAGGAGCAGCCTGGTCAGCGGAGCCCCTGCAGCACCAGGAAGAACCTCCCGTCCTCGACGCAACCTGGGGAACCACAAAGGAAAGACGGCCGACCTAAGCAGAGGAAGGACAGGGGACGGTGGGCGCCCCGCGCAGTCCCAGACGAGACAACAGGGCCCGCCACATGCAGATCTCCTGAAAATCAACAAGACCAGGGCTCAGCTCTGTCCCCACGCAGCAACCCCCCCCCCCAGCCTCAGGCTCTAACAGAAGTGCAGGTCACTGGTGGAGGAGCAAGGGAGCCCTGCCGCTGTCCCTCTCCCTGCAGAGCCAGGGAGACAGGCACATCAGAAAGAGGAGCCTCCTCCCAGGCTCCTGACTCAGCTGAGTGACTGGAGTCACCACCACCCCAGGGCAGGACACACCTCTGCGCCTTGATTCCCTGGGTTCTAAGGCACTTTGACGCCTTGGGCACCTGGGCAGGGGTGGCCCTGTGAGGGTCAGCCAGGCGAGCCCACCCACCCCACAACTCACACAGTCCCTCGCAAACCCCGGCAGCCACCCAGAACCAGACCACCAGCGCCTGGCCTGGCCAGAGGCTCTGCAGCCCCCAACGGGCAAGGAGGATGGTGTGTGCCTGCCCTGCCCGCCCACGAGCCCCAGGGCGGGCCCTGCCCTGCCCATGCAGCCCGCGCCTGCACCCTGCCTGGCCCCACTGCCTGGCCCGGTGCTCCCCTGCGGGCCCTGCGCATGGGAACCCCGTGCCCAGGGCCAGCGGTGCTCTGGGGCCCACCGTGCCCAAGGACACCAGCCCTGGCCTGTTCCAGTACAAGCCAGCTGCCCAGGCCAGCAGTTCTGCCAGAGAGATGGTCCTGCAGGCAGCCAGCGATGGGCCACCACCAACCGTCCCCAGCAGGAGGGGCCTCCACCCGGGCACCCACTCACTCTCACCCCATCCTGTCCTGCAGCAGCCAGAGGACCCCTGGGTCAGGCCCTCCCTCTGCCCACAGCCCCACCTGGCTCCCACCTCCCTCGGGGTCAAAGCCAAGTCCTCCTGGCAGCCCACAGGGCCCTGCAGGACCTGCCTATGCTCTCCTTGCCCCACTCCAGCCACTCATCCTGCCCCAGGGCCTTTGCACAGCCGGCCCTCTGCCTGGAGCACCTCCCCATGGCTCCACAGGGCATGTGCCCTCACGTCCTCGGCTACGAGACCCTCATGCCACTTCTCTTTGCTCTGCTCTTGTCCGGGGCACAGCTCATCTGCCTGGTGACACTTAGCATAGGCCTCTGCTAGCTCTGCTCTTGTCTGGGGCACAGCTCATCTGCCTGGCGACACAGCACAGGCCTCTGCTAGGTATCTGCATGCCTCCTCCTGCCCCAGCACAGGGACCTGCTGGGCTCACTCCACTGGATCCCCAGACTGCACCCAGTAGGTGTCCACTGACGATGCTGGACCACTGCCCCACACCTGGACAAGGCGCCTCCCCTGCAGGCAGGAGGCACAGGCAGCATGCATGCGGGACAACAGGGACCACTGAGAGCTGGGACCCTTCTTCACACAAGCCCAAGCCGCATCCCCGAAGCTCTCGCACTCGCCCTGCGCTGGGATCCCCGGGCTCAGCCCAGCCTGCCTGTGCCAGCCACAGGGCCGTGCCAAGGTGGGCACAGGGCTGATCACCCAGTCTGCGGCAGGACGCTCTCAGTGGAGCCTCAGGCTGCCCTATCGGATGCAGGGATGCTACTCGGGACTGACAGCAGCACAGTCCAGGCCCAGCCCTGGCCTTGCTCGGCTCTCCACAGCCTCCGGCCCGAGGCACGCCCGGGTCATGAGACTCCCAGGGGGCTGAGCGCCGGCCGTCAGCCCTGGGAGTCCTCAGGGCTCCGCTGGCCTCATTTGGAGAGAGAAAAAGGGAAGAGGAGTCACCTGCTCAGAGGCACAGGGCTGGCCAGGACCGCAGGCGTGTGGCCAGGTCACACCCCAGGCTGCCCCACCAGGGTGCCCGCAGCCCAGCCCAGCCCCAGGGCTCAGCCCCAGACCCTCCAGGGGCCCTGCTGCCCACTGCAGCCCCTTCCCGCCAGGTGGCAGACGATGCGCCTAAGACACAAGGAGGTGTCCTCTACCAGGGCCACTCACTGTCCCCTAAACAGAACCAGGTCCCCCCAGGTCCCTCCTGGCTGTGCTGCCACGCTGCCCCCATCCTGCTGCTGCACCGCAGGGCCTTTGCACAGCTCTCTCCTCTGCACCAACACGCACACCACGGTAGCCATTTCTTCACGCCCCGGCTGAACCAGCCGCCTCCTGCCCCGACCACTCGTCACTCACGTCACCACCGCAGCCCATTCTGTGCCCCTCCCTCTTCACCTGACCGCGGTGTGGTGGTGGTCGTGCTCAGGTGGGCAGATGTGTCCGACAAGGGTGCAGACTGAGTATTTTTGGCTTTGTGGGTCAGACGTGCAGGGTGCTGGGTGAGCAAATGGCAGCCACGCACCACGGGCCTCCACTGACAAGGGCTGGTGCGGACACCTGTGGCCCGCAGGCAGCTGACCCTGGCCGTATCGCACTTGCTCCCCTCTGTACCCATGAGCGCTCTGGAGCAGCGAGGGAGGCCTGCTGGCCACAGCAGGGGTTCGGTGAACACAGGGCAGCCAGGGCTGAGGACGGGGCAGGGGCCGACCCCAGGCGCTGCACACCCACACCAGGGCACGGGCCCCAGCACCTGGCTGGCACAGGGTGTGGCTGGGCGTGGGCACAGGTGGCCTCTCCAAGAGGAGGTTGAGGCTGCCAAGGGCCAGAGTGCCCCGTGTCACATCACATGGCCAGGAAGTGGCCGGGGGCTGCCTGGGAGCTCTATGCCTGAGGTCAGCCTGGGCACTGAGGGCATCCCGCCCAGGTGCTGGGCCAGCCCTGGGGCACAGCACGCTGCTCCTCGCAGGGGATTGACTCAGGGGCACTCGACCACTGAGCTACTTCCCCAGCCCTATTTTGTGTTTTATGTAGAGACAGGGTCTCACTGAGGTGCTTAGCGCCTCGCCATTGCTGAGGCTGGCTTTGAACTCGCGATGCTCCTGTCTCAGCCTCCCTAAGTGCTGGGATGACAGGCCTGTGCCATCGCGCCCAGCCTGAGCCAGTTTTTATCGGGTCTTTGGAATGAGCTGGGGCAGCTCAGGAAGAGGCAGGGAAGCGGGGGTGGAGCCGAGGCGCTGGTCCAGGCAGGCGAAGGATGCTGGGCTGCACAGGTGGAGCCGAGGCGCAGGAGACGTGGGCAGACTCCGGCTTGATTTTGAAGGCGAGACTGACATAATTTGTCACCAGATTAGATGTGGGAGGGGGCCAGGGGCAGGAATGAGGCCACTGTTCTGTGGCCTCGGGAGACAGAGTGGCAGGGGGAACATGGCTCGGGAACACCCAGACAGCTCAGGCCAAGCCCACAGGCAGACCATAGGCCCCAGAGTGGGCTCTGTCAGTGTCCCCAAGCCTGCAGTCCTCCTGGAAGCCCTGCCATGAACCAGGTGCCCTGAACAGACCCCCTGTGCCTGGTGGCCACACCACTGCCACGGGAGTGACCAGAGTCTGAGTGCCAGCTAGAACCGTTTCACTCGCCATCAGACTGGCCAAAACCACCACGGTGGTAATACCCCCAGCCAGGCCCTGCAGCAGGTGGGTCCTGGACCTTCCTGGGGGCCTTAAGTGCCTCTTCAACCTGCCTGCCCTTGACCCAGACAGCACACGGCTGGGACACCCAGTGCCAGACACTGAGCACCAGTCACAGGCCCACATTCAGGGACACGTAGGTGACACTGCTGCCAACAGCCAACCCAGCAGGAAGAGCCCTGGCAGGTGCCAGGAAGCCCCAAAGGCAGGGGCCTTAGCAGGCGGCAGAGGGTGCTGACAGTGGGGCCAGTGCCCTGCGTCCTGGCCAGAGACCCAAGTGCACAGGTGAAGTCACACAGCAACGCGGGGGCCGAGCTGGAAGCACCGCCCGGCAGGACTGCCCTGGGCTTCTCCCCGGACGGACGCCCAGATACTGCCGGTGGGAAGCACGAGGCGCAGCCCAACAGGCCTCACAGGGACCCTGCCCAGGCAGGCCGCACAGCGTCTGGACGCACCGCTGTCACAGCTGGGGAGCCCCTAGCATGGGGGAGGCCAGGACGCGGTTCAGTCCCTTCAAGAATTTCCAGCCCCAAATGCCATGGTGCCAAGGGGGGTGCTGGCATGGAGGCAGCCTGGGGGGACAGCAGGCCACCGGTGCGTGACTACTCGTGTGTTTACTTATATGTGTGCGGGCACAGGGCAGCAAGGAGGGCATGGGCTATCACGGGCCACACCCCACAAACGCCTAGGTGGGGAGAAGTGGGTTCCCAGGGACAGCAGCGTGGAATCCGTGCCCAGCTGGCACTGATGGGTCAGGTTTCCGTGGATTTCTGGTTCAGGAAGGCAGGTCACTCCCTTATCTCCCAGCCCCTCTGCTCAGATCTAGCCACTCTCCATCCCCAATCGGATCACCAAGTCCCTGATAAGGCAGCTGTTTGCCACATGGCTTTCTTGTGGTCAGCGGATCTGGGGCTACAGTATCCCTGAGCTGCCCCGGCAGAAGGCTGACGGCAGAAGCTGGGAGGGCTGAGAAGGGACCCGGCTGGGGTCCACTGCCCCACTGGCTTCCTCCACCACGCCTGGTGCTGGCCAGGCCACCAGGTGACAGCAAAGAGGGCAAATGGCTCCTGGGGCTAAATGGGGTCATGTACCCGGCAGCTCCAGATGGCGGAGGGAGGAAGCAGGGAGCGGCCTCCAGACCCGGAGTTGGGCTGCTTCATCCTCTCCCTCGCTGTCTCCAGACATCGCTTCCACCTCCCGGGCAGCACAGCACCGCCTGGCCTTCCTGCCGGGTGGAAGCGGAGGATGCGCAGGCGCGTGGGTGTCTGCAGACGCCGCGGCTGCGGGAGCGCAGGGTTTTGCAAATCCGGTAACTTCCTATTTGGGAGCGTGTGACCTCGCCGGAGGAGGAACCCCATTCTCTGGGTTCTGCACACCACCCCACGAGAGGCAGGCCAGGAGGCATGACAGCGGCCACAGGAAGCCACGGCCTGCACAGCAGGTGCGGGCACTGCCAGAGGCCTGGGGAGACCGGACAGAGCAGGGAGGTCTCCTCCACTGCACTTGCCCTGACACGGAGGGCACCGCAAAACACAATCCCTTTAGACCCCAGGTTTTGTATGAAGTACACTGAGGCCCAGAAAGGGAAGGGGACGCCACTGCACCCGCGCCCAGGTCTGCAGACTTCCAGGAGAAGGAATGACAGGAGGCTGCCCCAAAGCACAGACCCCACCTCCCCACCAGGCCACAGCACTTCCAGACCACAGGGGCGACTGCTTGTGAGGGAAGGCCCAAAAGGTGACAATCACAAGATGGGCAGCCCAAACTGGTGGCTCCAGGCCAGGGGTCGCATCTGGGACAATGTCACTCCCCAGCCCTGAAGCGCCCTGGAGCTAGGGCGCCCACCAGAATGGGGGCACTCCAGCATCCCACACACCCACAGCAGCCCCCGGCCAACACGACGGAGGAGGTCGCCCCTCTGCGCCCCAGCAGGAGGCAGCTCGCCCACTCTGGCTCCCGAAGCCGGGTCCCCAGACGCGAGGACCCCCTCTTCCCTGCATGCCTCCCAGGGGGGCTCCCTCCACCCACAGGCTCCCAGACGGGGCCCCGCACCCACTCCCGCCCCCAGACTGGCTGTCCCCTCCAGGGACCCCGGAACGGGCGGGGCGCCGCAGCCTCGCGGGCCGCGCGGCGCGTTCCCCGGGCCGGGCGTGGGGCGTCCTGGCGCCCCCCGCGCGCGCCCGCGAGTGGAACGCTCCGGCGCGCCGGCCGCGGGTCCCCGCGCCCCTCCGCACCCGGGCGGGCCCACTGCGCCGCGGCGGGGGGGGCCGGCCGGCCCATTCGCACCGAGGGGGGCGCCGCCGGCCGCACCGTTACCTGCCGTCGCCCCGCTCTCCGACGACCAGGCCGCCTCCGCGGGCACGGCGCCCGCCTCGGCGCTCTCTGCCTCGTCCGGCACCTCCAGCTCCATGGCCGCGTGCGGACCGGCGGCGGCGAGGCCCGAGGCAGCAGCCGAGCTCGGCCGCCGCCGCTGAACAACAAGCGCCGCCGGCCCAGGGCGGAGGGAGGGGCCGCCGCGCGCGGGGGCGGGGCCGGGGCGGAGTCAGGCGCTGACGTGCGGCGCGTGCTGCCAATCGGAGATCGGGGGCGGGGCGGCCCCGGCCGGAAGCTCCGCGAGCGCCCCCGCGTGCCCAGGGCTGGAAGGAAGGCGCGGCGTGTCAGGGTAGGTCAGGGGTAGCGCGGTGCACCAGAGCCGCAGGTACCACGCGCAACCCACAGCAGCGCTGTTGTTCCGCCGCTTACGTTACGCACTGTTCACGCAGACGTTTCACGCTGCTTGTTATAGTTCATGGATTGTGCTGTTATGAGAAACATGGTAAAATGTGTGTATTATTTCTCTGAACATAAGTAATAAATTGTATTACATAATATTCCTGTTACATAAAGTACATAATATAGTCTATAAGTTATACACCATGTGCGTGAATAAATGCTTATCTCTGGATAAATAATATAAAAAACATGGAAGTATAAATTACCTATGTTTATATTTGCATATTATACTAAATAATGAATTTACCTTAGTCATATCATGCTTACATTATGTTTATGAGTGATACAAATATGTCAGCATTTACATATTTACATTTGTATATTATGTTGACATATGATGATATAATGCATTTATACTATTTATATAATGTGTATCTATGTAAGTAACAAATATAAGGAAACATAATTACATTTATATATCATATATAAATACACTTACATTATTCATATAATAGTACTCATTTATATTTATATGAATTTGTTATAGAAGCATATGCATATATAAATACAATGTACATATATAACTTGAGTGTTTATATCTGTATATATAATAAATGTTTATTATTCACATGAATATCAACAATATATGTAATATGCTAACAATCCATTGTATTTTATTAAGCATAATATGTAAATTATATAGTATTATATACATATTAATGTTAGTAAACAAAAATGTGTGTTGTTATAACAAATGTTAATATATAGGACTATTCCACTTTTTTTTTGGAACTGGGGTTGGAACCCAGGGCCTTACACATACTAGGCAAGTGCTCTACCACTGAGCCACATCCCAGCCTTTTTTATTTTTTATTTTAAGGTAGGGTCTTGCTAAGTTGCTGAGGCTGGCCTTGAACTTGCCATCCTCCTGCCACAGCCTCTGAGTGGCTAGGATCACAGGCGTGGGCCACGGCGCCCAACTCCACATTATTATTTAAAATACTAAGTTGTGTGTGGTGATGTTGTGAAACACCAGGCTCAGTAGTGTGCATGTGAGGTCTCCCAAAGCCAGAGGCTGTTTCTCTCTGGTTCCGTGTTTTTGTTCCTTCCCCTCGTGTTTTCTAGGTGCCCACCACAGTCCGACACCTAGGAGACAGCAGGCCTCTGCTGGTGCTCATCACCATGGGCACAATTCTGTCCTCCACCCGCATCTGCACGACAGGAGCCCACAGGACTTTAGCTACCTGCCCAGGGACCAGGACAGGACGCTGCGCACACCCAAGGCTTTGCTAATGACAGGCTGTGCGGTCACAAATCCCAAGGTTACCGTCTGGCTGTTAATAAGCATTGCTATTAATAGTTTTATTCATTAACGATCTCTGCTGGGGGACAGGTGTGGCCCTGGCTAGTGAGGATGGAGCTGGAATGTTTGCACTCAGGCCACCGGATTCCAGAGGCCTGGACCACCTCTCTCCAGGAAGCTGGAGGGCCCGCGGGAGGCAGCTAAGTCTGGACTGTGCGGTGCCTGGGGATGGGCTGGTGGGGAACCAGGACGACGGACAGCTGGCAGTCAGACCTTGGCCCCAACGATGATGCTTCTGCAAGGCTGTCTATGGGAACAGCGAGGCAAATCAAGGAAGGAGAGGGAATGCCAACAGGCCTCAAGGAGGGCAAAGGGGTCCTCATTAGCTGTGCCCAGCTAGAAGGGAGTCCACCCAGAGGGGACAGGCACAGGTGACGGGGATCCACGGAAAACTGGTCCACAGAGTGTGGTCCACCCACACACTCAGCCATGAAAAGGGAAGAAGTTCTTACACCTGCTACAAGGTGCATGGCTCTGAGGACATGGGGCTCAGTGACATGAGCCAGTCGGAGAGGGACACACACTGCAGGTCCACCCACAGGAGGTCGCTGGAGTCCTCAGGTCCACAGAGACAGGAAGCAGCATGGTGGGTGCCAGGGGCTCAGAGGGGACAGAGGTTCAGTGTGGGAAGAAGAGAAAGTTCTAGCGAGGGCGGTGGGGATGGCCGTGCAGCCCTGTGAGGGCTCCAGGCCCCTGAGCTGTGCTCTTAGCCTGGCCGCGTGGTGCACTGTAGTCATGCATGCCCACCCGTGTGTTCTAGAGGAAGTGTTCCTTGGCCACCCGCCATGAGTAGAAGTCATCTGCCCTGACCTGTCGGCAGAGAATACTTCCTTAGTCCAGCTTCTAAGTGTGGGACCTGGAGGCAGCCTGGCCCACCTGGAAACTGCTGCAGATGCAAATGCCCAGGGGTCTCCCCAGACCTACTGCAGCCCAACGGGAGGGGACAGTCTGAGTTCAGGAGGCCACAGGGGCAACTCACGTGCCAGGGCAACCTTGAGATCCACTGGCCTTGGCAGGTGTGGAAGGGCAGGGGTTGGATTCGATGCCAATCGTAAAAAGGAAGCAACCTTAAAAAAAACAACAGAAAGCAAAACTGGAAAATCAACAAGTGGCATAAACGGCATGATTTAGCGACACGGAAGTAAATGTCAAAATAATCTGTCAAAAGGGTTAAGGGGGGTGGGTGCGGGCGGGGCGGCAGGGAGGCAGGGCTGTGCTGTCCGCTTCCTCAGCAAGACAGACGGTTCCGCTCTTTAAAACGCGCGTGTGCCTTCAATACAAATAATAAGCTTTAAAAGAAATTGGCGCTGGGGGGAGGGACAGAGCAGGTAGGCAGGGGGTGGTGAGGGGGGCCGTCCCGGGCAGCAGCGCTCTTGGTCCTTCCAATTAATTTCCACTCCCTTCCCATTTTGCAGGGTTGGAAAACTGAGGTTGCCCGGTGGGCACCGGTGGCCTGGTTTCCAGCGCCCCCTGGTGGCCTCAGTGGCTATGGCATCAGCACAGGTGGGTCCCGGCCTCCCTCCACATGCCTGCAGTCCATCTGCCTTCACCCTCAAAAGGTATCAAGCACCCTACGTGTACCCTGCAGCTGTTCTGGACCACAGGGGACACCAGGATCCAGCAAGACAAAATCCCCGACCTTAAAGATGGCCAACAAGCCAACAAGGAAGCCGGTTCAAAGGCTGAGCGCTTACAGGGTAGCGGAGACGGGGCTGACCCGGGTGCGGCTCAGGGAACAGACCAGCCTAGTGTGCATTCGGCCTCCGGCTCCACCCCAGCACGCAAAAAAGAAAAAGCAAAACTGGTAAATCAACAAGTGAATACATCCAGACATAGACAGATACGTATGTATGTGTGTGTCTATCTCTGTCCATACGGTGGTACCCGCCTGTCATCATCCCACCAGCTGAAGAGGCTCAGGAGGGAGGATGGCAGTTCCAGGCCAGCCTCAGCAACTTGGTGAGGCCGTTTCTCAAAATAAAAATTAAAAGGGGCTGGGGATGTGGCTCAGTGGTAGAGCACCTGTGGGTTCAATCCCCAGTGCCAGAAGAAATTTGAAATGAGAAATAATAACAATTAGGACAGAACAAGGATGGACTCCAAGCGCACGGTGTGTTTGTTTGTTTCCTTGTACCAAGCATTGAACCCGGAGGCGCCACACTTCCAGCTTCTTTTATTTTCAGACAGAGTCTCGCCAAGCTGCTTAGGGTCTTGCTAAGTTGCTGCGGCTGAGCGTGAACTCGCGATCCTCCTGCCTCAGCCTCCCAAGTCGCTGGGGTCACAGACACGGCCACCGCACCCCACATCCCAAGCTCGGGGGCAGCACTGTTCTGTCGCCATCTGACAGAGCTACAAGGACATCCCAAATTGGCCAAGCCACCTTTTAACCAAGGGAAGAGAAGCAGGAGAAGCTGGTTTTGGCCTCGGCTCCAGAGCCCGGCGCAGCAGCAGAGACCCATGGCCATGCAGCTGGCTGCCCAAGTCCCTCTGCGTGCAGCCTCACGGTCCCCAGCACGTCCGGACTCAAGCTCTCCTTGGCCAGGACACGCCCCTCACAGGGCCAGGCCCGGCGGGCGGGTGCTGCCTGCTCTCCGTGAAGCACCAGGGAAGTGGGCCGGGCGTTGAGGTGACGGGGGTTGCGCCCTGGGGGAGCCGAGCACTGCAGACCCGCGGTGGCGCAGGCGGGCGTGAGTCCTGGGTCCCCCCTCGCCTGCCTCCGCGGTCCGCGGTCCTCGGATGCACAGGGATGCACAGGGCTTGGACACAGGTAGGACTCGGCGTTGCCCGGGCCAGCAGGGGTTAAGGCGGCGGCTCCCACGTGAGAGCCCCTTGCGACAGAGGCACACACCCAGCCTGCCGCTGGGTCCTCCCTGGCACCCACACCTACCCACACGCTGCCGCGGCTCTCCGGGCAAGGCACCTGCCCGCCGGCCGCCGCCAAGAAGGAGGACCAGTCCGGCGACAGGTGGGGGCCGGAGCAGCAAGGCTCCTGTCCCCTCCGCAGGCCGTGCCAGGCGAGCACCCGGCCCTGGCTCTGGTGGCCGCCTCCAGGGTCTGCCCAGCTGCTGGACAGGTAAGTCCTACCCCGCTTGCTGGGGACATCGTGCAGACAGGCCCACCACCCCGTCCCAGGACCCCACTGCCTCCTCCTCCCCAGAGCCGGAAGCTGGTCCCCTCCCGCGCCTGACACAGTTTCTGAGGGATTGTCCCTGTCCCTGGCAGCCTGCCCAGGACACTGGGGAGCCTTAAAAGGGTCATTGTTGGCCCAGGTGGAGCTGGGGCGGGGGCGGCAGGGGACACAGTAGGACTCCCTCCATTCCCCAGGCTGAGGGGGGCGGCCGCCAGGCCCCAGCAGACTGGCCCTGCCTCCCTGCCCAGCCCAGCCCGCTGGTGGGGAGGCGGCTGCCGCCTGGCCCAGCCTCCCAGAGCTTCCTAAGAAGCCGGAGCCCCAGACTCTGGAGCCCCCACCCTGCCTGGCGCCCACTATGGGGACTTTGAGGGTCTCAAGAGGGGCCCGGTGTGGGATCCCGACCCCAATCTTCATTGCGCTGGGCAAAACCTCCCACCCTAGATGCAGGATGGAGCAGAGGCAGCCCGGAAGATGGAAGGCGCAGGACCCCCAGGCTGGGAGGGGACAGGGCTTGGGGGACAGGGATGTTTTTTTCTGGGTCATTTGCTCCCAAATGGGAGAACAAAGATAGCTTCCCGGAGAGGCCAGTGTCCGATTGCACCTGCGGGCTCTGTCCAGGCCCGAGGAGGTCCTGGCTGGGAGGAGCCAGGCCCGTGGCCTGGGACACAGTGCGGACCTGGCACTGGGGGTAACCCGGGGCACTGTGGCCAGGGGTGCAGGGGTGCTCCAGCCGTGCAGCCCCCCCCCGCCTGGGCGGTGGAGGAATCCCAGGCTCGGGGAGCTCCGGCTTCCACCCTCTTCTGCCAGCAGCTGACAGGTTACCATGGCCCTGGGCTGCCACGAGCAGCACACACAGCAGGAGCAGGTGCCAGGTCACGCGGGGTTCCAAGTGAGCCGTCCACCCCAGATCGAAACTCAGAATGCGAGGCCAGTCCCAGTGCCCCATCTGATACCCCATTTTACAGAAATGAATCCAGCCTCAGAGAGGGCAGCCGCTTACCCAGGGCTGCACAGCAAAGTAGGATTGTCAGGCAGACGAGTCCAAATGTAGAAGGGGTGGTCTGGAGGCTGGCCCTGTCCCTCAACCAGCGGCCCGTGCTCGACGTCTTGAAAAAGTCCTGCCTGCTGGGCCCAGTGCTTCCGCATGGCCCTGAGTCCCGGGGAAAGTCCACAGTAGGGGATCTGGGCTCCCGTCCTTCCTCTTTAGCCTGGCCAGGTGCCAGGGAGCCGTGTTTGCTCAGGGCGCAGCCTGACACTCTTTGGAATGGCTGAGGTCGGTGGGAGGCATAGCTGGGGCAGGGCTGCCTGGGAGTGAACTGGCGTTTATTGAGCACTTACTGTATGTCAGGTGCATAGTTAGTGACTCTTGGGGTGCAGCAGCAAATGGTAGTCCAAGATCCCTGCCCTTGTGGGGCTCCTGTCTTGAGAGAGCAGACAGCAAGTAAATACACTGTGCCACAAACTGTGTCAGGGGGTAGAGGCATTTTATTTTACTTTCTTTTTCGTGGAGCTGGAGATGAAACCCAGGCTCTTCACGCACACTCAGCAAGCACTGCTCCACTGAGCCACACCCCAGCCCTGCCATTTTAAATAGATGAGGGCACTCACTGAGCAGTTGACATTTGAGCAGACTCAAGGAAGCAGAATAGTTGGCCAAACCGATGCCTGGGGAGGGTGCTCCAGGCAGAGGGCACAGCTGTGCAAAGGCTCTGGGGCAGGACCGAGCCAGGGGTCTTGTAGGCACAGGGAGGAACCCATATGGCTGGAACAGAGTGAGGAGCGGGAGAGAGAAGGAGGGAGACAGGGAGGGTATACGGCAGATCATGCAGAGCCTTGGGGGCCATGGGGAGGACTTGGATTTGACCTAGAGGGAGGTGGGAGCCATGGAGGGCTGTGGGCAGAGGAGGGACCTGACTCAGGTGCTCAGAGGCGCCCTCTGGTGGCTGCTGAGGGAGGACAGGCTATGAGTGAGGGCGGAGCTGGCGCCAGGTGGGCGATGCTGGCGCTGGACCAGGTGGAGGCCTAGGAGGGCAGGAGAAGCAGGCAGATTCTGGAAAGACTTCCGTAGAACCAGCGGCACATGCCGATTACCACAGACACCAGGGTGACAAGGAGGGAACGGAGGGTTAAGATGAGGAGCAGAGCCACCAGCAGGGAAGGGACTGAGGGACACACTCAGGCGCCAGCGCAAAGCCGTTGGCCTCATGGTCTTAGCTTTGTTTCTGAAAGGTTGGGGTGGGTGCAGCTCCGGGGCACAGGGCCCTGGGTGCAGCCCCAGCACCAAAATAAAAATGCCAGTGAACACACAGGCCACGGCTGGACCCCCGAGCAGACCAGCAGCCGGCAGGTGCTTTGAGGTCATTGATGTCACTCATCCCCAGGGAGCCAGGGGAATGTCACAGGCTGATCCCAGGACAGTGTCACACACACGCTACCAGGAAGCATGACCTGGGCCCACAGACAGAGCAAACCGGTCAAGAGCCACCTGCATGATCCCGGGCAGTCTCCGCAGGACTGTCACTGCACTGGGACCTCCAGACGTCACGCTCCACTCCCCTGGGTTTGTGCTGCCTACCAGGCTCTGAAGTAGTTCATAGGCGCGGAGCGCAGGTAACTCCGAGGGCAGAGCTGGCGCTGGTGGGCCCTCCACAGACCCTGGAGGGCGCGCTAGGGAGCCCAGCTGGCAGGCTCTGCCCCCGGGGCGTCTCTGCTCAACATCTCCCTCCAGCCCGTTTGTGCTCAGGGTTCCCTGCACCAGGATGGGGTTTGGTATGCAGTAGGTGCTCCATAATGAATACATAGCCCTCAGGGAGCCATCTAAGATTCTGAGCAGTGCACTTACAGGGACAGTTTCAGGCTTGACCTTGAAGTTCATAAGGGCCAGGCAGGGTGCCCCAGCATGGCCAACCCCTGGGTCGTCCCTCTGTCCCCATAAGCCTGTGGCAGGTCCTGCTGCTCCTGGACCCTCACTCTACCAAGACTCCCCAGCCCCCCAGTATTTCCAGAGAAGCCCCTTAGGGACAGTCTACAAAATGCCATCCCAGGTGGGACTGTGGAGTCTCAGGGAGGACAGGCACCAAGGACAGGCACCGTCCCCCAGCCAGGGTGGGGAGTGGGAAGCCAGCTCCTGGGTCGCCGCAGCTGTCCTCAGAAGGAGCTGGGATGTGTGTGCTGAGGGCAGGAGCAGGAGCACGGGATTCTGGAACATCCTCTTCATGTGATTTTTTTTTTTTTGGTACTGGAGATTGAACTCAGGGGCACTTGACCACTGAGCCACATCCCCAGCCCTGTTTTGTGTTTTATGTAGAGACAGGGTCTCACTGAGTTGCCCAGCGCCTCGCCATTGCTGAAGCTGGCTTTGGACTCGCGGTCCTCCTGCCTCGGCCTCCTGAGCTGCTGAGATGACAGGCGTGGCCACCGTTCCTGGCACACTCCATGTGA
>CM053413.1:2198715-2260451 GCA_028644305.1 Xerus rutilus
TTGGGTACTGGGGATTGAACTCAGGGGCACTTGACCACCGAGCCACATCCCCAGCCCTATTTTGTGTTTTATGTAGAAACAGGGTCTCACTGAGTTGCTTAGTGCCTCGCCCTTGCTGAGGCTGGCTTTGAACTCGCAATTCTCCTGTCTCAGCCTCCCTAAGTGCTGGGATTACAGGCTTGAGCCACCGCGCCCGGCTACACTCCATGTGATTTTAAAGTCATTCCCCAACAGAACAATCACTAAACCCCAAGTGATACCTGTGCAGCCCAGCGTCCCTAGGGAACCAGAAGACGGGAGGGCTCAGGGGGTGGGGAAGGCCACCGTCCTGTCTGTGCTCCTGTGGACGTGTTCACTGTGCCCCGCGGACAGGCCCGACTGTCCTGTGACCCTTTATAAAAAGAAAAGAGAAAACGAGTTGAAGCAGACAGGACAGGGCCTTGTCCCTCCCTGTCTACACCACAGGTCTCTGGTGCTCTCACCAGGAGCTGCTGTTCCTCCAGCCGGGCTGTGTCCCCACACAAGGTCACCTCAGCCTTGCCGAGGCCTAGACTCCCTGGTCTCCCAGTACCCTCCCGGGAGTGCTTCCCAAGTCTCCAGATCCCTCCCCTGCTTCCACCTGGTCCCTGGCTCAAACCTCTCTCATAGCCTGTCCTCCCTGCAGCCACCAGAGGGCCCCTGTGGGCACTTGAGTCCCTCCTCCCTCTGCCTGCAGCCTTCCAGGGTTCCCACGTTGCTCTAGTTCAACTCAGGTCCTCCCCATGGCCCTTGGACAACCTGCCCCATCCCCTCCCTCCCTCTCTCCTCTGCTATAGTCATGGGCGCCTTGCTGTGCCTGCAACGTGCCAGGCTCCTCCTGCCCCAGGGCCTTTGCACAGCTGGCCCTCCTTCCCCAGAGCTCCCCAGGGCTCCTCCCTCCCCTCCTGCTGGTCTAACCCCTCTGGGACCGGAACCTTCTCGCCTGGCCTCTCCTGTTACAATCCATCTCCAGCGCCACCTCCTCAGAGAAGCTGTCCGTCCGCGAGTCCCCGCTCCCCCAGCACTCTCAGGAGTCCACCTGTGCTCTTCTGTCCCCTCTGTGACTATGCCAGTCCCATGTCTCCCTGAGGACCACAGGCTTCGGTAAGGCAGGGACTGTGTCTCTTTAGGACCCGCCTCAGCTCCATAGATGCTAAAGCGACGGGCCAGTGCCCAGCAGGGCTGCGGTTTCTTCAGGGCGTTCTTGGCTATCGGTCAGGTCAGGCTCGTTAGGTCACAGGTGGGACCCTGACCTTCCCCGGCACAGGGCAGCCAGACAGCCTGCGCCACGGACCCTGGCCTCAGGGCCCCGCCCTCCTGTGGCCGCCCGCACCTGTTTCCCTGGGGCCCCGGCAGGGGCCGAGCAGGTGGTCCTCGGTTTCCAGCAGGGAGGGAGGATCTCTCCTCCATCCGGGGCTGGAGAGGGACGTCTGCACCCGGGACAGGGACCCGTGGGGGCTGTCTCAGCCCTGCGGGGTGTGGAGCGGAGCCCCTCCTCGCTGCAAAAACCTTGAGACGCTGTCCCCTCCCGGCGAGAGGCCCTGGTTTGGGGGATCCAACAGCCCAGACCGCATTCCGCACTGCGGGTCGGGATTGCTACTGGACGCAGGTGGCCCCGCTGCCGCGTGTCGGCAGGGCAGGGCGGGAACACAGGACTGTCACCAGTGTCTGTCGCCATTTGGATGTTGCCAACTCAAACGGTGACTCCTGGGCAGTCTCAGCCTGGATCCCTCGAGTGGGGTGGGCAAGGAATTGATGTCTTTCACGTGACTCACTGAAACCCGCACAGCTGTTCAGGAGGCGGTGTCTCCCGCTCCCTGGTAGTGCTGCCCCCGGTGGCCAGATGCTGTGGGGGGAAAGGCTGAGATACCCATGGGTACACAGTAGGTGCTCAGCAAGCCCTAGTTTTGGTTGAAGGTGTTTTAAAAAATTATATATATATAAATAGATGTAGATGTCTGGGTGCAGTGGCGCACGCCTGTCATCCCAGCACTTTGGGAGGCTGAGACAGGAGGATCGCGAGTTCAAAGCCAGCCTCAGCAACGGGGAGGCACTAAGCAACTCAGTGAGACCCTGTCTCTACATAGAACACAAAATAGGGCTGGGGATGTGGCTCAGTGGTCATGTGCACCTGAGTTCAATCCCTGGTATCAAAAAGAAAAAAAAAAGAAAGAAAAAGAAAGAAAGAAAGAAAGAGAGAAAGAAATAGACGTGGATGGACAAAATACCTTTATTTATTTCCGTGGTGCTGAGAATCGAACCCAGGGCCTCATGTGTGAGGCAAGCGCTCTGCCCCGAACCCCAGCCCAGGTGAAGGGGGTTCCGCACTGGGTGAGCAGGTGTTCAGGGCTGGAGGACATTTACTGAGCACCCAGGGGGCCGCGGGCCATCTCTGGGCCTCACGAGTAACATTTTCCAGCGTGCAGCTGTGCAGAGCTCCTAGGTTAACATGCCCACTTACAGAAGGGGAACAGGTGAGGGCTGCTCAGTCGCTTGTAGCAGGTGGCAGTGGCCTGGGGTAGGAGGTCACATTAATGTCTTATTCCAGGTCCCTTTTAGTCCTCTCGGCCACTCTCTGATGTAGGAGCCATTATTTCTCCCAGTCACAGAAGTAGAAATGGGTGTACCGAGAGGGGAAGTGACTTCCCTGAAGTCACACAGGGAATGGACCTTGGAAACCTCCCAGCCTGGTGCTCTGGGCGGGCCTGCAGAGGGCGCTCTGGGAAAGGATTATTGTGGTAGGGGTGGGGGTGGTCCTTGAGGATCCTTGGACTAGCATTTTGGATAGCATTTCGGGAAAGGCTGAGCACTCCTGTTGGGGACCTCCACAGTTTTCGTTTGCTGTTTGTGGCGCTGGCCTTGCACATGCTGGGCAAGTGCTTTTTTTTTTTTTAATATTTTTTTAGTTGTTGATGGATCTTTATTCATTTATTATTTATATGTGGTGCCGAGGACTGAACCCAGTGCCTCACGCATGCTAGGCAAGGGCTCCACCACTGAGCTACAGCCCTAGCCCCCTGGGCAAGTGCTTTTTAAACTCAAATTTTGAGACTGGGTCTCAATAAATTCCCTGGGGCTGGCCTTGAACTTGTGATCCTCCTCCTTCAGCCTGAGTAGCTGGAATTACAGGGCTGGGCGCAAATATTTTGATTCTGTCCTTGGCACTTTGACCAACCCCAACAGATTCTCAGCTCCGCCTCCCTCCCCAACCGGAGGCTGGAGTCCCCACGCGACCGAAAGCTGTGTGTAAGCCGATTTGCCTTCTGCAGGGTGCGGGCGGGCGGGGCACAGCTGGGCTCGGGCGTATTTCTAAGAACAGAGCCCCGCGTGGGAGGAGCCACTGCCGGCTCCGCCCGCCCAGGTGACTTCCTGCCTCCCACCCCCAGGGAGAGGCTTACCGGGCCCCGCGAGCGCCTTCCTCGTTCCTACCTTCCTAATCCCCGCCTGGAAGGGCGAGGCCCGACCTTCACTCCCCGGAGCCTAGAGCATTCCCTCCTGTCCTCCCCCTGCAGCCGGGCCCCGCAGGTGTGGGTGTGAAGGGGCCGCGATGCTCAGCCGCGGTGTCCCTGGAGAAAGGCGGTGCTCCGGGTCCCGGGCCTCGGTTTCCCCGTGTGAAATCGCGTGAACCTCCTGGAGGTGGGGTGGCCCGGGAGTTAACAGGAGTTCCTGGCCCTCGACAAGCTCCTGGTCCGGGAGGCTTCCCTGATGAACCTCAAAAAGTGCCCCTTTCGCGGATGGAAAAACCTTCCGAATGCCCCGCTCCGTTCCGAGCGCGGCACGCTCCTTGCCGGGTCTTCCTCGCAGCCGGGTCCTGCCGGGCTCCAGCCCCGGCCGCTGGCGAGCGCTCGGCTGCGTGGAAAGCCCGGCCTGGATCCGCCGTCCCGGGCCTGGACCGGGATGGAGGGAGGGAGCGGGGGGCCGATACGCCCTTGGCCGCTGCCCCGAGGCGTGTCAGGCCGGGGCGGGGCTGCCCGGGCGCTGGAGGAGGAAGAAGGGCAGGTGCGGCCGAAGCCGCCCGAGGCCGAGGAGGGCAGGAGCGGGTCCCCCGGCCCCAACCCTCCCCGGCCAGCTCCCCAACCCCGCGTGGGGTCCGATGCTTCCCAGGGCCCGGCGGGCCAAGGCGGCTGGCGAGCCCCGGGGGGACCATGGCGGTGAGATTCCAGGCGAGTAGCCGCTGAGGGCCAGAGGCGGGGGGCCGGCTGGGGTGCAGGCGAGGGGCTCTGGAGTGGGACCCAGGACCTCCAGCACCCCACCTACCACGGAGGCCCGGCGCGTCCCCGGTACCCCGCGGGTCTGGGTTCGAGTTCCCCCCTTTGTGCCCGCGTGCCCTCCCCGCGCCTGTCGCGAAGGGGGCGCACGTGGGGGCAGCAGGGCAGCGGGGTCCCCGAGACGTGCGCGGGCCGCCGCTGCTGGGCCGCCTGCGGTGCACCGACGTGGGCAGAGGGGGCCGTTTGCACACCAGCAGGGCGGCCGGCGGCGGGTCCTGGGGCTTCGCACCGCCTCTGGGGTGAGCCCGCTGGGGGAAGGCGGCCTGGCGGCGGCCGCACACTCTAGCGCAGGGCTAGTTCCCGCCCGCCACCTCGGGCCCGCCACCTCGCGCCCGCCACCGCCTCCAGGCTGCCAGGACCTGCCCCAGGTCCCCTCCCAGCTGGGAGCCTGTCCCCAGCCTCCCTCTCGGCCATTGTTCCTGGAAGGGGTGGGGAGGGGAGAGCGCAGCAGCCACGTGCGGCGCTGGGCAGGAGGTCCCAGTCCCGGGCGTCTCCTCCGGTGGTGTCCAGCAGGGGCGGGGCCGGCTCCCCAGCTCACCTTGAGGGGCGGGGCCGAGGGCTGGGCACTCTGGGCTCACCTGCCGGAGTCCTTCCACCCTTCACTAGTTCTCAGACACTTACCCCAGGGCCAGTCCTGTGGGGACAACCCTGGGGTTCCAGCGCCCCCAGCCCTGCCACCCTGGAGCCCCCAGGCTGGGGAACAAGTAGAGACAGCAGATTATGATGTCCCAGAACCGGATAACCAGGGCTCGTCCAGAGGGAGCTGTGGGTGGTGTGTGAGCCGAGGCAATGGCCGCGGGGATGTCAAGGGTGAGTAGGAGCTTGCTGGGGAGCAGGCCAGGTGGCTGATTGGGGGGCCAGGGGGAGCTGATGGCTGCTCACCTGGGCCTCACACATCCAGAGGGATCTGCGCCCATCTTCACAGCCTAAGAGGAAGGACCAGAACTTACCACCAGGCGACCAAATGACAGGCGGGGTTAGAGGCCGTGAATAGACAGGGAGGTGTGATGGGGTCCCAGGAGAACAGGCAGCTGGGTGCTCAAGGGGACTCCTCTTGTCCCGGGATGTCCCCAGCACAGGGGACAGCCACCACAGGTCTGGAGCAGAGCCAAGCCGAGGTGAGTGGGTTGGACCTCATGCCTGGGCGTGGGGAGCCCCAGGGGTTCAGACTAAGCCTCCAGTGTCCAGGGAGACAGCCCACAGCAGCAAGCAGAGGCAAGCCGGGCCACCTGCCCCCGTCCCCCGAAGGCCCTGGATCCCTGGGGGCTGTTCTTAAGTGAAGCCAGGAAATAAAAACTGGGGGAGGGGGTGATTCAGTCCTGCGCAGTGCAGCCTCTGCCCCAGCTCCGCCATCCTAGAGATTGTGTCTCAAAAACACGTCCAGAAGTAGAAGTTCAGCCGTAACTGAAGGTCACACTGGGCTGGTGGTTAGAAGCAAGGGCTCAGGCTGGGGTGCCAGGGTTCCCCAATGTGCCGTGTGACCCTGGGAAAGTTACTGAGCCTCTCTGGGCCTCCCTTTTCTCTGTGTGAAATAGAATAGTAGCAAGGTTGCTTCCTGCGGTGTCTGGGGGTTAAATGACCAGGCCCAGGTGAAGCAGTCGCTGTGGCTGTTCACACCCTGCTAAGGGGCGGGTGGCCTGGGGGCTGGTCTGGCCTGCTCTTCCTTCCTCCACACAACAATAGCCCTGAGACATGGAAGGGCGGTGCAGGTGGCACCTGGGGGTCACTGAGGTGGACACCAGCTGGGGAGGGGCAGGGCCTGCAGGGGCAGAGGGTGGCAACTGAGTCCTGATCACGCCCAGCCTGGCTCCCTGGGACTGCAGGTCCCCGCCCTCCGCCGCTTGGCTCCCTCTTCCCTCTGCCTGAGTTCTGCCCCAGCCCTGTCCCCAGCCTCTAGCTCTGCTCCCTGGGGAGACAGGAGCTGGCCTCCCTGGAGGTCTGGGCCTCTGAGGGGGACCTCCCACCCCACACAGGGAGGCTGGGTTCTCAGCTATGCCATCTGCTCATCCTCCAGCCCCTCCCAGACCTCCCCAGAGCTGGTCCTGTGGGGACAGCCCAGCAGTCCCAGAGCCCCCAGCCCTGCCCACCTGGAGCCCCCAGGCTGGGCAATGTGTAGAGGAGACTGCAGATTCTGACATCCCAGACCCCAGGTAGTCCAGAGGGAGGGGTGGGAGGGGTCCAGGACTCGGCTCCAGGGCAAGAGGAGCAGCCGTGGGGATGTGAAGGGTGAGTAGGAGTTTACCCCGGAGCAGGCTGGGTGGCTGCAACGCCAGCTGCTCAGGCATGGAAATAACACAATCTAGCTGGCACACAGCTGAGCAGGCTGAGGCAGGAGGGCTGCAGGCTCAGGGCCAGCTTCAGCAATTTGGTGAGACCTCATCTCTAGACAAAAAGTTAAAAGGGCCGGGCGCGGTGGCCACACCTGTCATCCCAGCACTCAGGGAGGCTGAGGCAGGAGGATCGGGAGTTCAAAGCAGCCTCAGCAATGGCGAGGCGCTAAGCAGCTCAGTGAGACCCTGTCTCTACATAAAACACAACATAGGGCTGGGGACGAGGTCAGTGGCTAAGGCCCCGGGGGGTTCAATGCCTGATACAGAGACAAGCAGAATCCCGTATCCCCGTGGGGGCTGCCCCTTCCAGGCCCGGGCCTCCAGCTCCAGGTCTTGGTGTGTGCCTCCGTCTGCTCATCCCCTTGTCCCCTCCGGGGTGGTGCAGGTGGTGCAGGCCCCTTGAGGACGTTAACCTGCACCAAGGGGCGCCCCCTCACTCAGTCATCCATCTGAAGTATTTCTGGAATCCCCGCTTGGCCTGGGTGTGGCAGAGGCTGGCAGAGGGCAGATAAGCATCTCTGTCCTCCAGCTGATAATCTGGAGGGAGAAATGGACAGCAAACGGAAAAGACTAGCGAGTGCCCCTGGTGGACCAGGATGTGCCATGTGGGAGGGGGTCACAGTTCCAATCAGGTGGTCAGGGCCTGCCTTACTGTGGAGGCCATGAGTGAGCAGAGGCCTTGAAGGAAGGTGAGGGTTTTAGGGAAGGTGCTCCAGGCAGAGGGTGCAGCTGTGCAAAGGCCCTGGGGCAGGAGGAGCCTAGGGTGTTGGAGACAGGCGCCCATGTGGCTGGAGCAGCGGAGCAAGGGGGGTGAGGAGGAGGGAGGCCGGGCCTCGTGGGCCACAGGGAAGGCTTGGGCCTTGACCCTGAGAGAGGTGGGAGTCTTGGAGGGCTGTGGGCCCTGAGGATGCAGGTATGCAGGTGTCCTCTGTGGCTGCTGCAGGGAGGACAGGAAGGAGGAGGTGGAGACAGGAGCTGGGGACCTGGTGGAGCTGGCTCTGTCGGTCTCCGTGGGCCATGGTGGGTGCGGGGGTGTCCCCTGGGGCCAGAGCAGCCCTGGTGGAGGACCACCCAGGCAAACCCATTTTGCGGGTAGGAAAACCGAGGTCCTGAGAGGGAGGGCTTGCCCAGGCTGACCAGGGGCGGTCGGTTCGGGAGCCTGCGCCCTGCTCCGCCCTGACGCCACCTGCCGCCCTCTGCCCAGGTGGCAGGTATGGAGGAGCTGACCATCTGGGAGCAGCACACAGCTACGCTGTGCAAGGTGAGCCCTCCCTGCCCCGGACAGGCCGTCCAGCGCCTGGGGGAGCCCCTCCTCTCGGGCGAGGGCCAAGCCCTCTGGTCTCCTCCTCCCCAGGACCCCCGCCGGGGCTTCGGCATCGCCATCTCCGGAGGCCGGGACCGTCCCCATGGGCCCGGGGGATCTGTGGTTGTGTCTGATGTGGTGCCTGGAGGCCCGGCCGAGGGCAGGCTGCTGTGAGGACCTGGGGCCTGGCAGGGCGGCCGGGACTGGGGTGGCTGGCATGGCCCAGGGCAGAGCTGCCCCACGGTCCTTCTTGTGGGCCCTCGCTGCAGTTCTTGGGGTCCTACTGACCCCCGGCCCTGATGGAACAGAAGGTCCTGGAAACCTTCAGGACGGGAGGGAGGTGCCCTGAGCCCCTGGTGGCACAGGCTCCTGGGAACCGTGTTGATAGAGGACGGGGCCCGGCCATGGCCCGCTCAGCCCAACATGAGCACTAGGTTTGGGGGAAAGAGGGAGGGGGGCCAAGGGCAGGAGGGGTTCAGGGTGGACTGGACAGTGGTCATGCCGCCCCTTCCATTCTGGGTTGTATGACGGCCTGTTGTCAGAGGACGCTGGCCCGGGGTCAGGTCCGGTGAGGCGGGGGCGCTGGGCCTCCGCGGGCCCCTCCCTGAGTTGCGCGCCCGCAGGACGGGGGACCTCATCGTGATGGTGAACGGGGTCTCTATGGAGAGCGTCTCACCTGCCGCCGTCATCCAGACCCTCAGGACCTGCACCAAGGTCGCCAGCGTGGTAAGTGCCAGCCCTGCGGGCAGCCGTGAGGGGCCATCACCTCCTCATCCTGGGGCCCTTCGGTGCCGGCAGGGGCTGGGACCCTGTGTGCTGGGTGAGCGCCACGCCCGGCCACACCCGCCCATGCTCCTGGCTGGGTCCAGGCCCTGCCGGGTCCCTGGGGCACCGGCGTTAAGGCAGAGCCTCGCGGCCCCCCCTGCCTGCTGACCCCTCTTGTCCACACCCTAACAGACAGTGAAGCGTCCCCGGAGGGTCCAGCTGCCGGCCACCAAGGTCAGCCCCTCTGGCCCAGGGCGCCTGGACTCGGATGAGGAGGACGGGCCTCGGCGGCTGGAGGAGGCCAACCACGGCCAGGGCTACGAGGGCGACTCTTCCAGCGGCTCCGGCCGCTCCTGGGGCGAGCGTTCCCGCCGGGCCAGGGCTGGGCGCCGTAGCCGGGCCAGCAGCCATGGACGCAGGAGCCTGGGTGGGGGCCCCGAGGCCAACGGGCTGGCCCTGGTGTCTGGCTTTAAGCGGCTGCCACGACAGGACATGCTGATGAGGCCCCTGACATCGGTCCTGGTGAAGAGGAAGGACAGCGAGGGTGCGTGGCCAGCGGTGCTGGGGGTCCTGGAGAGGAGGGCACGTGTGGCCCCGCGCCACAGCCCCCGAGGTGTCCACATCCTCACCTCCTGACCCATGGCCACGTCACCTCCCACGGCAGAGAGGACCCTGAGCCAGGGTCACCCTGGGCACCTGGGGGCCCAGGGACCGTGTCCAGAGCCCCCATTTCCCTCCTCCCCGTGCAGAGTTCGGGGTCAAGCTTGGCAGCCAGATCTTCATCAAGCACATCACAGAGTCCGGCCTGGCCGCCCGGCACCGCGGGCTGCAGGAAGGAGACCTCGTCTTGCAGGTGAGCCTGGGCTTGTCTCACGGCCGGAGACCCAGGCCAGGGCCGGAGATGCCCCACGTCACTCAGCGAAGGGGCAGAGCCAGTCCCCGGAGCATTTTCCCTCTGTGTTGCTGGAGGTGGCTGGGCACCAAGTCCCCCTTCCTCCAGCTAGTGCTGGACCACAGCCAAATGTCAGTTTCTAGTGTCCCCCTGGGTTGGGCATTTGTAGTACCTTGGAGCTGTGCCAGGCCTCAGGACCCTCTGGCCAGCTGGCTACAGTGCTGAAACCTTGACCACCCTCATTGGGTGGCTAACAGCCCAGTGATGGGACTTAGAGCGGCTCCACTTCGTGGCTCTGGCGGCTCCTGCTGCGGGCGTCCAGAACGCTTCCAGGTAGCTGCTTCTATGGCTCGTTAGACTTGTCTGTTTCCAGTGGTTTGAGGCAGGCACTAGAAACACATCACTTGGTGGGGGCACCAGAAACTCACATTCCCCATGATTGCTGAAAACAGACGCTCCCAAAGGAAAAAGTGAGGCGTGGGCTCCTGATGAAGGCAAGGGACACAACCCCCTTCCTAGGAGCTGTTTCTGATGTACTTGAGATGACTGTTTCTAGTATCATTAGGTGCCCACTGCTCTCCTTCTGTTGAGAGGTTTCTAATATTCCCTGAGATCTGTTCCTCAACAGAGAGGAGAGGAGGCTCCACTTATTTCTGTTTCCCTCCTTGTGTCCCTCACCCTTCAGAGAAAACTGTTTCTAGGATTCGTTCTTTGCATGGGTCTCCATCCACAGCAAGAATCTAATTCTAAGCCAGGTGTGGTGGCGCACACTGGTGATCTCAGAGGATCGGGAGGCTGAGGCAGGAGGATTGCGAGTTCAAAGCCAGCCTCAGCAACTTAGTGAGGCCATAAGCAACTCAGTGAGACCCTGTCTCTAAATAAAATATAAAAAGGGCTGGGATGTGGCTCAGTGGTTAAGCACCCCTGGGCTCAATCCCTGTACCAAAAAAAAAAAAAAAGAATCTAATTCTAACATTTGTCCCAGGGGAGCATCTGTGTCTAGTAACCCCTGGAGATTGCTTCTAGTCTCCCCTCCCCACCAAGTTCTGTTTTCTAGAATCCCTCAACTCTCATTCCTCATTTCTGCTCTTCCTTCTTGGTCCCTTTCAGATTAATGGAGTGTCCAGTGAGAATCTGTCCCTGAGCGACACCAAGCGGCTGATTGAGAAGACAGAAGGGAAGTTGACTCTGCTGGTGCTCAGGGACCGGGGGCAGTTCCTGGTGAACATCCCACCTGCAGTCAGTGACAGCGACAGCTCCATGCTGGAGGGTGAGGGGCTAGGAGGCAGCCTCAGGCAGGGCCTGGCAAGAGCCAGCAGCCTGGCCCCCAGGCTCAGAGTGGTAGGAACCTGCCCAAGGCCACACAGCACATCGAAGCTGGAGCCTCCCGAGGCTGATCCTCCAACTGAGGCTCCCCCTGGTCTCGGGCTTCCGTGTGCCCACGGAAGCCAGTCTGGCCTGGTGGTGTGGCCCTGGCTGACGGGCACCCCTCGCCCACAGACATCTCGGACCTCACCTCGGACTTGTCTCAGGCGCCACCGTCTCATGTCCCGCCACCCCCCCGGCAGGCACACCAGCAGCAGAGCCCGGAGGCCAGCCCAGCCAACTCCCCTGTGTGCGTACCAGGCGGGAGGAGAGGGGCCCTGGCTCAGCGTTTCCCAGGGGGGCAGCCAGGAGGGTGGGTCCTGAACGTCTGGCCCCGCTATGGCCATGGGCACTGGTCACTGTCCATGGGGGCTGCTGGACCACGTGCACATTTGGGGGTTGAGGCAGCTGGAGTCCACTGCCCACAGTCCTAGAGGCCACGGTGAAGGTGGCAGTGACCCTCTGCTCCTGACCTGCCAATGGCCCTTGCTGTGTGGGGGATACTGGCGCTGTCCCTCACAGGGTGGGGGACAGTGGCGTTGGTCTCCTCTCCCAAAGCCCTGTCCCGCCATCACCTCACCTACACGAAAGCCCGAGCTCCACCCCCTGCACCGTCCCTTTGCCTGTGAGGGCTTCGCGTGCCAGTCGGTGCTGGAGAGGAGCCCCCGCCCACAGAACCCCAGTGGGTTTTGGTAATAAAATGGTGAGCAGGGCGAGTGGGGTGCCCGCTCTCGGGACCCCTGAGCCCAGGAGTTTGAGGCCAGCCTGGGCAACACAGCCACACGCCATCTCTACAAGCTTATTTTAAAAGATAAAATTGCCCCTTGAAGCCGGGCGTGGTGGCTCAAGCCTGTAATCCCAGCACTTAGGGGGGCTGAGACAGGAGGATCGCGAGTTCAAAGCCAGCCTCAGCAATGGCGAGGCGCTAAGCAACTCAGTGAGACCCTGTCTCTACATAAAACACCAAACAGGGCTGGGGATGTGGCTTAGTGGTCGAGTGCCCCTGAGTTCAATCCCCAGTATCAAAAAAAAAAAAATTGCCCCTCGACATCTGTCCCACCTCACCCTGGACCTGATCCCCTCCAGGGAGAGCCCCCAGCCTCAGCGGGAAGGGTCGGTGGATTCCAGAACCTTTTCGGAACGAGGTGGGTGAAGGGCGGGTGGCTGTGACTCTGAGCACCCTCCTCTGGATTCTCTGATCCCTGCGGGTGAGGCTGTGCCAGGCAGAACAGGAGGAGGTTGGCACAAGCTGAAGAGAGCTGGGGACGGTGCCCCGAGGGGCGGGTGCCGGAAGCACCCTGGGAGACCAGCTGGGCAGCCGGGACAGGGACTGGCTTTCCCCTTTCAGACTCGCCCACGGAAAGCAGCTGTGACGTTTCCAGGGTGCCCAGCCACCGGGGCCTGGAGGACCGCGGGTGTGTACCCCAGAGACCAGCCCCATGGCCCAACTGCCGCCTCCCAGGGTGCCATCCTATCTCCTGGGTGGCTGAAGGGGACTGGCACGTGGGGCTCATCCAGAAACCGAGAGGTGGGGTGAGAGTCCCTCCCGCCCACCCCGGCAGACCCCTCTGCCTCCCGCAGGTACAGCCCCGACACCCGGCTGGTCCGCTTCCCCAAGGGCACGAGCATCGGGCTGAGGCTGGCCGGGGGCAACGACGTGGGCATCTTTGTGTCGGGGGTACAGGCGGGCAGCCCAGCCGACGGGCAGGACATCCAGGCAGGAGACCAGATCTTGCAGGTGACGGGGATTCTCCCGTATCCAGCCCTGGGCGCTGGGAGGCCTCCTGCTGCCTGGCCCAGACCCTCTGGCTTCAGTGTGTCAACCTCATGGCCACAGCACAACCTGGGAGCCACATCCATGCCCTCTGACCCCCGTCCTCACTGTGGTGCCCCTGCCTGTGTGTTGTCATCTCTGCCACACGCTGGGGACAAGCCACACATCGACAGCCCTGTCTCAAACTCATTGACTACGTTCTTCCTTCCTTTTCTGGTGCTGGTGACGGAGCCCAGGGCCTCCCACACGCTGACCACTGAGCCACACTCCAGCCCTTTTTTTTTTTTTTTTTTTTTTTTTTGTGGTGCTGGGGATTGAACTCAGGGCACTCGACCACTGAGCCACATCCTCAGCCCTATTTTGTGTTTTATGTAGAGACAGGGTCTCACTGAGTTGCTTAGCGCCTCGCCGTTGCTGAGGCTGGCTTTGAACTTGCATCCTCCTGCCTCGGCCTCCCTAAGTGCTGGGATTACAGGCTTGAGCCACCGCGCCCGGCTCACTCCAGCCCTTTTTATGTTTTCTTTTGAGACAAGGTTTAAGTAATTTGCTGAGGCTGGCCTCCAACTTTCAGTCCTCTTGCCTCAGCCTCCTGACTGGCTGGCCTGACAGGCGTGGCCACTGTTCAGCTGTCCCTACTCCTTTGAGCCCCACTCCAGTGTCTCCGTCACCTGGCTGTCCATGTACTGAGCCAGCCCTGGGGACAAGCCCTAAAGGCTGAGGGTCTGGGCTGTCCCGGAGGGCAGCTGGGGACCTTGTTATGCCTACCCGCTTCCTGGCAGGTGAACGACGTGCCCTTCCGGAACCTGACGCGGGAGGAGGCCGTGCAGTTCCTGCTGGCGCTGCCACCGGGCGAGCAGATGGAGGTGCTCACGCAGCGGAAGCGGGACAGTGAGTGCGCGGCAGGCGCGCAGGGCATGGTCCGGGTCCCCGCGCACAGAGGCGGTGCCTCACCGCCCCCACCGCCCCCAGTCTTCCAGAAAATGGTGCAGTCCCGCGTGGGCGACTCCTTCTACATCCGCACGCACTTTGAGCTGGAGCCCAGTCCGCCCTCGGGCCTGGGCTTCACGCGGGGCGACGTCTTCCACGTGGTGGACACGCTCTACCCGGGCCCCGGGCCCAGTCACCGGGGAGGCCACTGGCTGGCGGCGCGCATGGGCCGCGACCTGCGGGAGCAGGAGCGTGGCCTGATCCCCAACCAGAGCAGGTGGGTCCCAGCTCCCCCCTGGCCAGCCGCCCAGCCTCAGTCTCCGGCTGGAGGCAGGCGACGTCTCTGCCTGGCAGTGTGGGCATTCATCCAGGGTGGCGCGTGGTGGCCTGTGCAAGCCTCCCCGGCTGCAGCAGCAGGTGACAGCAGAGCCCCTGAGCAAGGAAACCCATCCCCAGGTCAGGGTCGGAGCCGCGCCGGGCAGACCCAGGTGCAGCAGGCTGGCTTCCCCAGGCCCAGGAGACTCCGCGTCCCCCTCCTCCGGCTCCAGAGCCAGCAGCGCAGGGTCTCCAGGCTCTCTGACTCTGGCCCTCCTGCCGCCTCTCAGGAGGACCCTGTGGTGACCCTGGGTGACCCCAGCTCAGGACCTCCCTCGCCCTGCTTCAGAGCCCCTTCTGTCCCGGGAGGTGCCGCGGCCTTAGCCCTGAGGATCAGAGTGTGGCGTCTCGGGCGGGCTCCGCCCAGCTCAGGGCTGTCCCTCTCTCCAGGGCCGAGCAGCTGGCCAGCCTGGAGGCTGCGCAGCGGGCAGTGGGCCTGGGCCCCGGCTCCTCCGGGGGCTCGAATGCGCGCGCCGAGTTCTGGCGGCTGCGGGGTCTCCGTCGAGGAGCCAAGAGGACGACTCAGCGCAGCCGGGAGGACCTGTCCGCCCTGACCAGGCAGGGCCGCTACCCGCCCTACGAGCGAGTGGTGCTGAGAGAAGGTGGGTGGGGCCTTGGGCGGGGCCAGGGGTGGGGCTTGCAGGGACCCGCCCAGCCTGCAGGACCCGCCCCTCCTGCCCCCTCCTGCCGCACACCGCTCCGGCGTTTTGGGCTTCAGAGGCAGGAGGACAGGACGTGCCTTTAAAGTCGTTCTGATCGATGGAAGCAGAATCAGGCCTGTGCCCAGTCCCTGGTGTGCGCCCGCCCACTCAGCAACTGTGGCCCAAAAGTGTCCCTGGGTCATCGCGCCTCTCCTGGACGCGTAGACTCTTCTTGTCATTAGGGTTACTGTCTGGAAGAGACCTGAAGTCGCAGCAAGTCTAAGCAAACACCTTGGCATTTTATAGTAGGGACTCAGCATCCCAGATTTTGGTCTCTGGGGTCTTGAACCAAAGCCCCAAGGGTACCAAGGGACCACTGTGACCTTAAAAAATAAGGAGTTGAAAATAATTCTAATAACTTATTTAACACACTGTAGCCAAAGTATGATTTCAACAGCGTCGACATAAGGCGGTTCTCTGTGCTGGAGATGGAACCAGGGCCTTGTGTCTGCGGGGCCAGCGCCCTGCCCCCCAGCTGCATCCTTCTGGGTATGAAATATTCTAGACCAGGCAGAGGTGATGGCCGCACAGCCCTGGGAAGGTGCTAAGTGCCACTGAATCGTGTATTTTATTGATTTAACTTGTGTTGAGGTCCAGATGGTCAAGCGTATGTCCTCCGAGATTTGCCACAGCGTTAAACACGGGCCCACAGAGCTCTGCACAGCGGTCGTTGCCCCGCTGAGACCCAAGGGAAGCAGCTGCACGTGTTGGGAGGCAGGGAGGCTAAGCTCCCGGAGGCTCAGGACGGGATTAGAAGCCAGGTGCAGCCGCCCCTGCACGAGGCCACAGAAGGGAATAGCAGGTGGCCTGGGCGGGCATGCTGCCTGAGTCCTCCAGCTGTTATGGCCACCATCCAGACAGAGGGCAGACACACGAGCTGCCACACTTCGCCTGTGCTCCTGGCCCTTCTGCCCATGGAAGTCTGCGTGTAGTGAGCTTTTTTTCCCCCGTGCTGGGGATGGAACCCAGGGCCCTGCGCATGCCCACTAGGGCTGCCCACTCAGCCCCAGCCCTAGCACTAAGCTTCGTAAGACAGATCACCCAGGAGGGAAGGACACAGGAAGACCTGGTGAAGAGCAAGGACAGGCTAACGCTGTCCCCAAGGACGTGTGTTCTACTGCTTATCTGTCAGGTCAGGGGCCAGCAGATGTCTCCTGCAAAATGAGAGTTAGTTCACCTTCAGGCTCTTTGGGCCAGGTGGTCTGTGCTGAGACCATTTGAGCCCTGCTCAAAGACAGATGCAAGCCAGGTGCGGTGGCTCACGCCTGTCATCCCAGCCCTTAGGGAGGCTGAGACAGGAGAATCGTGAGTTCAAAGCCAGCCTCAGCAACAGCGAGGTGCTAAGCAACTCAGTGAGACCCTGTCTCTACATAAAACACAAAATAGGGCTGGGGGTGTGGCTCAGTGGTCGAGTGCCCCTGAGTTCAATCCCCAGTACCAAAAAAAAAGAAGAAGAAGATGCCGACAGGACATAGTGGACACGGCTGTGTTCCAATAAAACTTCATTTACAAAGGTGAGCAGAGGGCCAGATGTTGGATGGCCCCTGGGTTAGGTGTGTTCTGCAGCTTGAACAGACACCAGAGAAGAGCATCAGGAACAAAAAAAGTTTCTCTGAACCCAGGGCCTTGTGCATGCCAGGCAAGCGCTCTACCGCAGGCCACATACAGCCCGATCCAGCTTTCCTCCCTGTGTGGTCCAGGAAGGGGCTTCTGCCCTTGAGAGAACTGACCCAGTATCCCCATCAGCTCTGCTTGAAGCCCATGGTTGGAGCTCACCACATGGTCATCCCCAGCTGCAAGGGAGGCTGGGAGACATAGTCCTTGCTGGGCGCCAGGGACCCAGCTGGACGGTGGTGAAGGGGCAGGGAAGGAGGTGGACAGTATGTTAGCAAATGTTGTCACACAGCATCCTGGTTCTTGTCTTTGTTCTCCACTCCTCAGCGAGTTTCAAGCGCCCAGTGGTGATTCTGGGACCCGTGGCGGACATTGCCATGCAGAAGCTGACAGCAGATGTGCCTGACCAGTTTGAAATCGCAGGTAAGAAGCCAGGTCCTGAGGGAGGGGCTGCTGCTGTTGCTCTGGGGGGAAGAGTTAGAAGGACACTGGCACACACAGGACCTCGCACCTCAGTGCCCTCCCCAAGGCCACACCAGGTAGCCTCAATCAACCTTGGCACTGTTGGTCCAGGTAGACCCTCTGAATCCTTCTTAACACACAAACCCAGATAGCCTTGAGAATGAGCGAGGGCCCTGATCTGAGGCGAGGCTTTGTTAAGAGGTGCCTCCTGAGCTGAAGCCGCGGCAGTGAGCAGGCCAGCCGAGCGCTGACCACCAAGGCCCACCCCCATGCCGCCCAGGAGCTAGGAATACTCACACGCTGCGAGTGGTTGAGGTTGTGTTGGACCCTGTCACCAAGGCACAGTGTGTACATCTGCTGGGGGCCAGGGCCAGTGCCCCGCTCAGGAGGCAAGGGGAGGCCAGGAGGGGCCCCTGGTATAGTGCCAACTGTTCCTCAAGGGCACTTGGTGCCATGATGGCTTTTTGAGCAGGGGAGGGCCAGGTGGACGTGGATCTGAGGGGCCCAAGGGTCACCTCCTGAAGCTGCCAACCCTGTCCTCCCCCAGAGAGTGTGTCCAGGACTGACAGTCCCAGCAAGATCATCAAACTGGACACAGTGCGGGTGATCGCCGAGAAAGTAAGTACCGCCCCACTCTGAGCCTGTTTCCTGGATAGGGAGGCTGAGGACTGGGCTCACCCCACACCCCACACCTCCCACGGAGCCCCATCTTGGGGGTTCTGTGAGGTTGGCGGCCACGAGGAGACAGAGCCTGCCGGTCACACAGCAGTAAACCTGGGGAGAGGCGCAGAGGCCAGAGCCCCAGGATGCCAACTGAGCTGTTGCAAACCCTGCCCCTAGTTACGGACTGTCAGAAGTTGTGGTCCACTCTGACCTCAGGCTGCCTCTTTCCGTTTTTCTCCCGTCCCTGTTCTGTCCCTGGAGCATTTTTCTGTCTCTCTGAACACTGCCCCACCCTTTGTGAGTCCTGCCCAGGATAAGCACGCACTCCTGGATGTGACGCCCTCCGCCATCGAGCGCCTCAACTACGTGCAGTATTACCCCATTGTGATCTTCTGCACCCCCGAGAGCAAGGCGGCCCTGAAGGCCCTGCGCGAGTGGCTGGCGCCTGCCTCCCGCCGCAGCACCCGACGCCTCTATGCACAGGCTCAGAAACTGCAGAAGCACAGTGGCCACCTCTTCACAGGTGGGTGGGGAGCGGGGGCCCAGGAGGGCAAGCCTCCCAGCACACTGACGCCCTGTCCCCACAGCCACCATCGCCCTGCGCGGCACAAGTGACACCTGGTACCAGGAGCTCAAGGCCATCATCCAGGAGCAGCAGACGCGGCCCATCTGGACGGCTGAGGACCAGGTGCGAGCAGGGTCACAGAGGCGTCTCCTGTTAGGGGTCAGGGTCAGGGCCGTGGCGGGGTCAAGGGTCAACCTGAGACTGGGTCTTGGCTTAGTGCCTGGAGTGAGGTGAGGCGGGGGCTCCATTTTGAGAGCAGGGTCTCCTAGGGCTGGGCCTCGCACGGGTCTGGGCCCCGTGTGGGTCAAGGGCCTGTGACCAGCTGTCATGGGCCTCTGCCTGAGGTTTGAGGATCCAGATCTGTGGAGGTTGGGGGTCTCGGTGCAGCCGGGCCAGTGAGTGTGCCCACCCGCTCTGCAGCTGGACAGCCTCTCGGAGGATGACCTGGACCTGCCTCACCACGGCCTGGCCGACAGCTCTGCGGACCTCAGCTGTGACAGCCGGGCCAACAGCGACTGCGAGGAGACAGACGGAGAGGGCTACACGGACGGAGAGGGCGAGCCCCACACGGACATGGACGAGGGCCCCCAGGCGCTGGCCCTGGCCCGGTCCTCAGAGCCTGTGCAGGTGGACGAGCCCCAGAGCCCGAGGGACCATGGGGGTATCACAGCTCACCGGGGACCCCAGGTGAGTGAGCACAGTGTCTCCAGCCAGACCAGTTTTGGAGACTCCAATGTGGTGCACAGAAGCCACTTAGTGACCTTCTGAAGCAAGGACAGGAGGTGGCTGCAGGACTCCCAGGGACAGCAAGCCGCAGGTGCCCAAGACCCTTGTGGGTTTGGATACACACAGGCCTCACCTTCAGGGAGACCGGGGCCTCGCTGCTGGTCTGCAGCCCCCAGCCTCCAGCCATCCTCCTGCCTCAGATCCCCAAGTGGCAGGGTCTACAGATGCACCCCCGGCCACAGCTGATTAAAAATTTCATTTTGCAGTGCTGGGGCTGCACCCAAGGGTGCTGTAACACTGAACTACATCCCAGCCCTTTTTTTTAAAAAAATTTTTTTTTAGTTGATGAATCTTTATTTTATTCATTTATTATTTATATGCGGTGCTAAGGATCGAACCCAGTGCCTCACGCATGCTAGGCAAGCGCTCTGCCACTGAGCTACAGCCCCAGCCCCCATCCCAGCCCTTCTTTTTTTTTTTAAATATTTTTTTAGTTGTAGATGGACACAATGTCTTTATTTTTTTATTGCTTTCTATGTGGTGCTGAGGATCGAACCCAGGGCCCCACGCATGCGAGGCAAGCGCTCTACCGCTGAACTACAATCCCAGCCCATCCCAGCCCTTCTTATGCCAAGATAGGGTCTTGCTAAGTTGCCCAGGTTGGCCTTGGCCTTGAGCCTCCTGCCCCCATGTACCTGGGATGACAGGCGTGCACCTTGGCACACTGTCATTTATATATACATATATAATTTGGGGGTACTGGGGATTAAAGCCAGGGGCATTTTACCACTGACCCACATCCCCAGCCCTTTTTACTTCTACTTTTTTTTTTGGTACTGGAGATTTTAACTCAGGGGCACTTGACCACTGAGCCACCTCCCCAGCCCTATTTTGTGTTTTATGTAGAGACAGGGTCTCACTGAGTTGCTTAGCGCCTCCCCGTTGCTGAGGCTGGCTTTGAATTGCGATCCTCCTGCCTCAGCCTCCCAAAGTGCTGGGACAACAGGCGCTCCTGGCTGCCCTTTTTATTTTTTAAATTAAGACAGGGCCTGGCTAGGTTGCCTACAGCCTTGCTAAGTTGCTGAGGCTGGTTTAACCTGGATCCTGCCGTCTTAGCCTGGGGAGCTGCTGGGGCTGTGGGCGTGGCCTCATGGCCGGCACTGGCTACAGTGTAGCTGGGTGGAAAAGTGCCGGCCAGGCCCGTAGCTAGCAGCGGGGCCAGGAGGCGGAAGGAAGTGACTACTTGCGCCCTGGTGGAAGCTCTGGGTGCAGGGCCAGCCCCCGCCCTGTGCATGGCTTCCTCCCCTGTGATGCTGAGAAAAACGGTAATGGTCTTGATGGCACAAGGCAGGTGCGGAGTCCCTGTCCAAGCCTCTGCCATGGTTGCCCGATATCTGCCACCAGTGTCACTCTGCACGCCCTCTGCAGAGCCCTTCCTCCAGCCCTCAGGTCCATGTGGAAAGCTGCTGGATTATGCTGGTGCTCCCTGGGTCATGCAGTGCCCAACCTGTGAGCTATCAGTGGCAGCTGCTTAGGGACAGGCACTGTGGTCAGCACCTCACATGTGAATGCCCCTGAGCCCTGACCACAGTCCCTCCAGGAACTGTGCAGAGGAGTCCCGTTCCCTGGCCCTCAGGCCAGGACCGCACGGCTCAGGCCTTGACTCTCCCTGCACGTTTCCCACTTAGAGTTGGGGTGGAGTGTGCTGCCTGGGCACAGGTTGGGGTTCTTCACCCTGCTCTGAGGTTAGTGTGACCCCCCTTCCTCCCTCTCCCCCAAGGTGGACAGCTGCTCCCAGGGCCAATGGCGACAGGACAGCATGAGGTAAGAGCCCCCTTGCTGGAGACTGGGGGCCCTCGACCCTTTTCTTGCAACCCAGTGCCAGGCCCTGGCTTCTTGGTGCGCCCAGCCTCGGGGCTAGAAGGAGCCTGACAGCCACTCCAAGCCCTGTACGGTCAGGAACGAGGGCTGGAACCTCTTCCTGGAGGGGACACTGGGGCTGGGGCTTTGGGAGTGCATAGGAGTTTGTGGGCAGACTCTGCCCGTGAATGCCAGTTTGATGACCTCAGCCTCCATGCAGCCAGGCAGCATGGACACTAGTGTGTGCCCTCTGCACCAAGGTCACTACTCTTATCTCCTGATCCCCAGGACCTATGAACGGGAAGCCCTAAGGAAAAAGTTCACCAGAGCCCGAGAAGTGGAATCCTCTGATGACGATGGCTATGACTGGGGCCCGGCCACGGACCTGTGACCCTGGCCAGGTGCCAGCGGCTGCCCTCCCGACAGCTGGGAGTCAGTTCCCCTGTAGAACCTGGAACTCTTTCTCCCTCCCCCTGGGCATCAGTAAATGCGGTTTTCCCAGTTTCTAGTGACTTCTGAGAAGGACAAGGCAGCAGGTGGGCCCACCTTCCTCTCCGGGCCCCACGACCCTGATCCAAGATGGCTCATTCAATAAACTTTTAATTTTTGACATTAGAAAACAATGTAGCTACAAATCCTTTGGGGTCCCAGGCAGCTGCAGGCCACAAGGGCGAAGGCACTAGGTGGCGGCCGGCATGGTCACAGGTACACGGGCTGCTCCTGGCCTGTCAGCAGGCGGTAGGTGGCGGCCGGCATGGTCTTGATGTGCACCTGCGGGGACAGGACGCGGCTGAGGCCAAGCCCGTGCCGCACGGACCCGCCGCCGCCGCCACCACGCACCTCGCTGTGGGCCTCGGTGAGCAGCTCGATGATGCGCTCGTGCCGTGTGGCCACCACGCTCTGCCCGTTGATCTCGATGATGCGGTGCCCCACGCGCACGCCCCCGCGCTCCGCGATGCCGCCGCGGAGGAGACTGCAGATCTGGGGGCGGAGGGGTCAGAGGGGTCAGACGGGGTCAGAGTGGGTGGAGGCCGAGGCCACGCCCCCGGCCGCCCGCCCGCCCCGCTCACTATGCCGTCCTCCACGCAGAAGCCCAGCTGCTCGCGTGCGTGGGGTCTCCGGATGATGGCAGTGGTGACGGGCGGGCAGTGGACGATGCTGAGCGTCACTGAGGTCTGTGGCTTCACCTCCTGCAGGGCGGAGTGTTGGCCTCACCTGGGGCTGGGTCCCCGGGCAGGCGCAGGGGGCGGCCTCGGCGCACCCACCCGCGCACCCACTCGAGCAATGGAGGAGTCGGGAGGTCCTGAGAGGCCTCTGGGCAGTGCGGAGGCCGGCCGGGACGCGGGCAGGCGGCCGGCCATGCAGGGGCCCTGCCTCCCCTGGAACTCACACGCACGGCCGCCTGGCACGCGGCCAGGGGCAGCCCCACCAGACTGGTCCCGTTGATGGCAGTTAGCCGGTCGCCGATGCTGAGGGCGCCAGAGCGCTCGGCCGGGCCCCCGTGCAGCAGGTTGGCAATGACAGCCGTGGGCAGTAGGGAGCCCCAGCCGGACTCCACCAGGGCCACGCCCAGGCCCTCACCTCTGCGCTTCTCGATGCACACCTGGGTGGGGACAGGGCCACAAAGGCTGCTTGGCGTGGGGGTGGGAGTGGGGGACCAGGCGACAGCCAGAGGCCTCCCTGGCTCACCTCCCTGCAGTTGTCGCTGTTGGAGAAGTGGTCCAGGTCTCCGTTGTGCAGGTGGCCATGGCTGGCGGCCCCCTGGCTGAGCCGGGTGCCCACTTCACTGGGGTCGATGCCACTTTCCCGCAGGAACTGGCTGTAGGCCACGGTGAAGGCCTGGCCAATGGCACGTGCAATGAGCTGGGCCTGCAGGAGGTGCAGTGTCCCAGGGCGTCCCACTGTCCCCTTCAAGTCCCCAACATCCCCGACATCCTCAGAGCTGGGCTTTCCGGGCCCTATCTGGGACAAGATCCTGGGGAGATGGCCAACCACCTGGGACTTCAGGGAGTGGAGGACAGCTGCCACCCTGGGGAATCTGGGGAAGGAGGGAGGGAGGGGGCCAGCGCTCCTCAGGCTGTGGGAGGCGACAGGGACCTGCCCGGCCTCAGGTAGGGCTTGGTCAATTGTGTGGCCTCCAGAAGCCCCTCCAACCCGGCTCCTTCAAGAAGCCTTCCCAGTCCTCTGGGGAAGATGCCAGGCCCTTGTTCCTGCCTGCCTGGGGCTCAGTGCTGCACACCAGGCCCTGGGGCTGGGGTGGCGGCTCAGTGGCAAAGCGCCTGCCTAGCGTGTGAGGCACTGGGTTCGATCCTCAGCACCACACATAAATAAATGAGTGAATTAATAAAAGGTCCTTCAACACCTTAAAAAAATTCTGAAAAGAAGCCACGGCCTGGCCTCCGGGCCCTTCCTCATCCTTGAAGGAGCCCAGGAGCAGGAAGGCAGCTTCCAGGGAGGGTGGGGACCCTCTAGGGAAGCTGGGGGACGGCTATGCCAGGTGGGGCTCTGTGGGAGGCCCGTGTCCCTGCTGGGGGGGGGGCGATGTGGGCTCACATCCTCTGAGTGGAAGACATGGCACATCATCTTGCACCGGCGGCGGCCTTGGTCCTGGGGTGACCTCCGTGCCAGCCGCCGCCGCGCCATGAGCACCAGCACCTGGCCGATGTCAGCGATGTAGGAGATGGTCTGCAGGGCGTGGTCCATCATGGCCTCCTGGGGAGGGACAGGGTGGGGAGTGCCAGGCGGGCGGGCGCCTCTCGCCCTGAGCCCCTCCAGGGTCCACTCCAATCCTCGGGTACCTGGGAGTCCGCCGTGAGGACCTTGATCCTCTTGGTGGAGACGAAGAGGTCCACCTCTGTCATGGGCTGGGTCTCCCCATCGGGGGCCTGTGGGGAGTGCAGGAATGGAGGCCCCCAAAGACCCACCCGCAGGCCTGGGCCCCTGTGCACCCCGCCCTGGCCTCCCCTGGCCTCACCTTGACACGGTCCATCGCCTCCTGGGCCTGGGCCATGCGCGTGCTGGGGGGCGGGTTCCGCTCCGACACCAGCTGGGTGGAGCCCAAGTATTTGGCCCCAAATATGACACCATCCATGAGGTCCTCATGGTCACAGGGACCGGGTACTAGGGGCAACAGTGGGGAGAGGGTCGGCCCTCAAAAGTCCTGGGCCTGCCTGCCCCGGGGACACTGCGCAGGCGCGTTCCTGAGTGGTCAGCAAGCGGACTCTGCCCTGCCTTACCACGCGGGTCACGAGGCTCCGCCCACAGTCCCAAAACCCAGGGGAGGCTCAGCCCTCCCTGATCCAGTCTCCTTCCGTCTAGGGCAGGTCATCCACCCCCTCAGCACTGCCACAGTGCTACCCTGGTGAGAAGCCTCTGGGGTCCAGGCCCGCAGCCAAATCCAAACCCAGACAGCGCCCTCAGACACGTGTCCAGGACGTCGATGGGCCTGGACCTGGTGCCTTCCACCAGCACCAGCAACATTCTGGAACATCGACAGGGCTCCAGTCTGGAACTTTCCAACCAAAGCCAGGGCCAACTCTGCCTGCTGCTCCAGATTACCCCCCGGTCAGCCCAGGACAGGTGATAAACTCTACTCCTTGGTGTGGCAGAGAAGATGGTCCACATCTGAACTCACATACTGTCCCAGGTGGGGCAGAGGCCCTGACCCCAGTATGGGTTCTAGAAAGCAACAGCCTCCAGAATTGGATCATCCCACTCCAAGATCCTAGAAGTTCTTCTTTTGTGGCAATGGGGTTCACACCTGGGGCTTGTGCCTGCCAGGGGCTCTACTGACCCGAGCCCCGGCCCTGCTCCTGCAAGTCACCCCCGTGGCCATCAGGCAGCCCTTCCTAGGGTTCTGGAAGCCCCTCGGTGGTCTGCAAAGTCAGCACAACCGTTGTTCTCAGAGTTATAAGAATAGTCTACAAACAATCCTGCTCTAGGAACATTCCAGATGGTTCTAGAACCCCAACCTAGCCCAGAGCCAAGCAAAGCCTTGACCGCCAGGTCCTAAGACTTCCTGGAGCCACCCAGACCCAGACAGCTCTGCCACAGATTCTAGGAGGTTCTGGCAAGGAGCTTTTGCTCCTTGGAGCCACAAGCCTAGGCCCACTCTGGGCAGCCATCCATGGACTCAGACCACAAGCCCACATGCCCACTGTGCCCGCACTGAGCTCCGCTCTGGGACTCTGGAGCTGCACTGTGCAACACGCCTACGGCCACCGCCGGCCACCTGCTTGTCCCAAGTCTGGTCCTGTCTGAATGTGCCAAGTGTGAAATGCACTGCAATTCTGAGGACTTATTGCTCCAAAAAGTGACAGGCAAAGCCACCAAAAGACACTGATCACACGAGGCTGGGGCTGTGTCCGCGATGGGCTCGCCTAGCACATGCGAAGCCCCGGGTTCCGGGTTCCATCCTCAGCACTGCACTAAAAACAGAATAAAACCATATACAGGTACTGTGTCCATCTACAACTGAAAAATTTAATAAAAAATATTGACTATAAGTTGAAATGACAATACACTAAATGTTTTTGGTTATTTAAAATGTATTAAAGGGCTGGGATTATGGCACAGTGGTAGCGTGCTCGCCTAGCACGCATAAGGCACTGGGTTAGATCCTCAGCACCACATAAAAATAAAATAAAGATATTCTGTCACCTACAACTAAAAAATAAACATTTAAAAAAATAAAAATAAAAAATAAAATGTATTAAAAAGCTAATTTGGCTGGAGCTGTGGTTCAGTGGTGGACTGCTCCCCAGCACGTGAGGCACTGGGCTGCAGCCTCAGCGTGGCATAAAAATGATGTGGTCCACGGTCGTGCGCCCGAGTTCAATCCCTGGTACCAAAAAAAATTGTTTTCACTTGTCAATGGATGTTTTATTTATTTATCTATATGTGGTGCTGAGGATCGAACCCAGGGCTTCACACATGCCAGGCAAGCGCTCTACCACCGAGTCACAACCCCAGCCCCTCAACCTGTCTTTAAGATTGTTTGTAATGTGGCTAGCTAAAAAATGCAAATTCACAGGTGGTTTGCTCTCATTTCTACTGTCCAGCTCCATTCCAGAGCTTTCTGGGCAGCTCTGCCCCAGGTTCGTCTTTTTGCTCTAGGGTTCTGGACTTTCCCAGTCCAAGCAGCACCAGGCGGCTCTGCTCACCAACCCAGAACACCTGCACCAGCCCAGGCTCCTTGAATTCAGGACCAGAGGCAGAAGGCCAAGCCCTGGGGTCCCCTAGGCAAGTGGAGGCCCCACCCAAGAATCAAGAAGCTTCTCATAGCCACAGGCCTAAATCAGGTCCCCTCCCTGCCAAAGAACTTGCTATTTGATTTCTATCTTGAGGTGGTTTGAGGAAAATACTAGAACATTCTAGATGGCCAGGCTCTTCTCACACCTTTAGGACACAGACCGGCAAACTTCTTCTGTGAAGGGCCAAACAGTACTTCTATCTTGTGGGCCACAAGGTGCTGCCACTAGTCATATGCTGCTGAATGACAGGCTCCCGACAAACACTTGGGGGAGGTCAGGGACTCACATCTGGGTAGCTGTGCCCTCCCCAGGCAAAGCGATTCTTGGGACCACCACGTGGTCTGTCCAGAGACTGACCCATCCTTGCACAGCACATGACTGTCCTAGGCCCTGTTCTCATCCACCTCAGCCACAGACAACAAATGAGCAGGTGTGACCAGGTTTCGATAAAACTTTATTAACACTGAAACCTGCATCTCACGTCACTTTCCTGTGCTGAGAAATACTGCTTTCCTTTCAATTTTTTTTTTGGTACTGGGGATAGAACTCAGGGGCACTCCACCACTGAGCAACACCCCCAGCCCTATTTTGTGTTTTATGTAGAGACAGGGTCTCACTGAGTTGCTTAGCGCCTCGCCGTTGCTGAGGCTGGCTTTGAACTTGCAATCCTCCTGCCTCAGCCTCCCTAAGTGCTGGGATCACAGGCTTGAGCCACCGCGCCCGGCTCCTTTCAATTTTTTAACCATGTAAAAATGCGAAAGCTGTCCTTGGCTAAAGAGACCTGTGAGAACAGACCAGGCTAGATGGGCCTGCAGATGATCATTTGCCAACCTTCACTCTGGAACCAACTGCTACCAGGGCCAGGCCCGCCCTGCCACCCCCTACTCACTCCAGAACATTCTCTGGACTGTTCCATGACCATCTAGAATCTGATCCAAACTGCCAAGGGCTTCTGTAGAACCTCATCCTTATTGGTAAACCTTAGTGCTACCTCAGGAGCCAGATTCTGGCTGCCTAGAACCCTAATCCCTGAGCAGGGTGGGAAGGACACTCACCCTCCTGGAGGGCAGGGTATGAAGCCAGGGTCTTGGGGCTCTGGAAGGAGACAGAAGAAGGGCAGGGCTGAGTCGCCCTGCTTGGGTCCAGGCTGCAGGGGACACCTGGAGGGCGGAGCAGGCACTACCTGGGCACCAGCAGGTAGCTCTTCAGGTGTAACCAATGGCGAGGTCTCCAGCCAGGGCTCAGGGGAACTGCTGGAGCTCCTGCTACCACCCTGTCCGGCAGAGGCTCCCTCTGCCCATTCTGGGGCTCCGGACTCTCCGTCTGCATCCTCGGGAGGCTGCAGCAGGTGATGAGCAGGCTCTGGAGGCTCCTGGGCACCGGGCTCAGAAGGCGAGCGCCCCTCACCCTGCAGGAGGCTCAGGAGATCATCCCGACCAGCCTCAGCAGACAAGAGGCCGTGGGCGTCCGCCATCTCCTGGCGGGCCAGGCCCTGGCCAGTGGCAATATGCAGAGGGCAGGGCGCGCTGTCCGGGCTCGGGCCCATCAGATCTCCCGGCAGAGCCTCAAACTGCTGCACCAAGTCCCGAACGCTCGACCCCTCGAGTTCCATCCGACTCGGGTTGCCGGGGGCTTCCGGAAACGCGTCCCACCGACTCTCAGGGGCGAGGTCCTCCAAGGGCACCAGCGTGTCCCTGGGCTCCTCCAAGTCCATGGCTGGAGGCTGAGCGCGGCGCGGGGGCGTCAGGAACTCCCGGGCCGATCCAGGCTCAGGCCGGCGTCTCCGTGCGGGTCAGAGAGGGACCCGAAGCTGGGGCTTCCCGGGCGGCTGCTGCTGCTGCGCCTGCAAGGGCCGCGCCGCTGTCACCGACGAGCAAGCCGAGGCTCGGCGGCCGCGCCCACGCCACCCGGCGGCCCAGTGCTGCCCACAGCCCCGCAAGGCGGCGCCAGCCTCCCGGCCCGCGGGCTCAGACCCCGGCGCCCGCCCCGCTCACCTGACGAGCCGAGGCCGAGCCCGCCCGTGCGGCCCCAGGCCCCGCACCCCCGCGGCATGTCCCGACGGCTCTGCCCGCCGCCGAGCGCCGACTCAAAGCCCGGACGCCCGCACATCTGTCCGCGGGCGCCCCGCCCACTGGGCACGTGCGGCCTCGCGGGGCCTGCTGGGAAGTGTAGTCCTCCCAGCCCACCTCGCCACACGGGGGGGCTGGAGCTGTGAGGGGTGCAGAGTCACGGGTTCGTATCCCGGACCTCCACGCTCCCAGCTGGAGCTCAGGCTGGCCCCTTTTTCCACAAAATGGGATTACTCGTCACCGCGTGCCTCTTATGGCTGTGATGGCAAGTGGGAAAGAAATGAGGCTGGGAAATATTGAAGAGGAGTGGAAGGTGGTTTCTAGGGCTTTGGGAGCACCGGAAGAGTTGTGAAGACGCAGTTCCGGTTTGGCTCACAGTAGGGAGACAAAGAGTGGTACTCCCCGGCTTTGGGTCGGCCTAGGAACTTTACCTACCCGAGCAGGATGGTACCACCTACCTCCTAATTGTGAGTTAAGAATTTAGCAATAGATGTAGAATACAGTAAGAATATATTTAAAGAGTTGGCTTTCATTTCTTTTAGGCTATCAAATAATTACTCATTGAATCAAACTAGGGATATGTAAGGTGAGATATTTTATTTTATTTATTTTTTGGTACTGGGGATTGAACTCAGGGGCACTCGACCCCTGAGCCACATCCCAGCCCTATTTTGTGTTTTATGTAGAGACAGGGTCTCACTGAGTTGCTTAGCGCCTCGCCATTGCTGAGGCTGGCTTTGAACTCGCGATTCTCCTGTCTCAGCCTCCCTAAGTGCTGGGATTACAGGCTTGCGCCACCGCGCCCGGCTGAGATATTTTAAATAAATAGTATCTGAATAAGGGCAAGAAGTTAGTAAAATGTCTTCTAAGTATCATGTTATACTGGAACTGGGACCGTCTATGAAAGTTTAAAATCACAATAACTAGACTGGCTGAGGCTGGGAAGACTACACTTCCCAGGAGCCCCCGGGGCCTACGACTCCCAGGTACCCCCGGGCCGGCAGGTCGACGTCTCCCGGAAACAAGCGCGTGCGAACATTCGTCATACGTCATGGCGGCCAGACCCCTCTTCAGGGCTGTCCGGGCGTGGGCTGGCTGGGGGACTCGGGAGATCCTAGACGCCACCTCTCCTGGAAGACTCTTGGTTCGGGATTATGCCAAGAAGCCGAGTGAGCCGGGGAAACAGGGACCAAGATGGGGACGATGGACACACGGGGAATTAGTAGCGCGCAGGCGCTGGCTGGGGAGGCGGACCTGGAGTTCCTGCGTACGCGCAGACAGGTGCCAGGATGACTGCGCAGGCGCAGTTTGGGGTCGCTCGGCGTGCCGGCGCTAGTCTCGGAGACGCCTCAGGGCGCGACTGCACTCAGTGCGCAGCCGCTGGCTGAAGCCTCGCGGCCCGTGGCGAGGGTGTGCGTACGGGAACAGACGCGATTCAGTGCGCAGGCGCGGGTGGGCTGGTCGACCGAGTCCGGGAGCTAGGGTTTTCGTTCCATTGCTGCTTCCAAATCGCTGTGACCTGGGACGAGTCGTCCCGGGAATCGGAGAAAGCTATGCAGCCCATCGGAGTACTATATTTTATTATTTTAGTGATTAAGTTTTACCCGGATACAGCCTTGCCTGATCTCCTGTGTTGAAAGGAGGAAGTAGGCAAATGTTAGGTACTACAGACACATCTGGCCACTGGAGGGAGACCTTCTCCGTGAGATGAACAGGAATCAAAACAATTCGGGCAGTGATGTGGTCACACTTGGCTCAGCTAGCTGGGTGCCTGTGATGTAGAGCGTAGAAGAGAGTCCTGCCAGAGCGAGAAGCCCCTGAGGAGGGGACAGGAAGGGAAGGCGGGCCTTGGAGGAGGAGCTGGACTGACATGACTCTCCCTATTCCCCCAGTGACCAAGGGCGCTAAGGCCGGGAAAGGCAGTGTGGTCAGCGGGACCCTGAAGGACCCAGAAGTGTGCACCGACCCTGTCCGGCTCACCACACACACCATGGGCGTTAACATCTACAAGGAAGGCCAGGATGTGGCCCTGAAGCCGGACGCCGAGTACCCTGAGTGGTGAGTGGGCCCCGTGGAGGCCACGGAGGCTTGTGCAGGCGGGCCAGCCCCAGGACCTGATGGTCACACCCCAGACACAGCCACCCTGGGCCCAGACCTGAGTCCTGCCCGCCTGCCAGGCTGTTCCAGGTGAACGTGGGCCCCCCCAAGAAGCTGGAGGAGCTGGACCCCGAGACCCGGGAGTACTGGCGGCGGCTGCGGAAGCTCAACATCTGGCGCCACAACCGGCTGAGCAAGAGCAAGAGGTTGTAGCTGAGCGCGGAGGGCGCGAAGCCCCAGGGCAGTGGCTTCTCCAGGACACAGCCCCGGCCTGGCTTCCTGGTGGTTCCTGCAGCCAGGCTGGACCTGGCTCCAGGCCAATAAAGACCTCTTTTAGCAAAGTCACGCTCCTCAGTGCTCTCTGATGTTGAGACCGGCGGAGCTGAGCCCTCAGACCTGGCAGGTGCACCCTCTCTCTATCCCAGCAGTCGGCTGGGCTTCTGCTGCCCGCCCTCATCCAGGAGGCCTCAGCCCCAAACCTAGAAAGGAAGGCTGTCCTAAGCCTTTCCAAGGGTCTCACACCTGAGCTGAGCTGTTGGAAGCAGAAGAGAGTCTTTGTGAGCTTCAGGAACTGCAAAGTCCAAGTGTAGGTGTCTGGCTTCAGGCGTGGCTAGACTCAGGTGGCTCTGTCCTGGGATCTTTATCCCCCCCATGGGTGGCACTGTTGGCAGCCTAGCCTCAGGCCTCCTGGCCAACACCCCCCACACACAGCAAGTTGAGCCGGTGAAGAGCACTGCCGGGACCGGTCAGTGGTGCTCGGAGGCCTGGTCCCTGCTGCCCCGCTTGCCGGAACCCGGGCTCAGCCTCCCTCTTGGGCCTCCCCAGCTGTATGAGGAGCCTGATCAGAGCCCAGCTTCTGCATCCTACCTATCATCCAGCCCAGGTGTGGGAGGGGACCTAGGAGCAAGACCCAAGCCCACCACATTGGAGGAGGGCACGGAGGTGTCCAGTGAGGGACAGTGGGGCCCCACACAGACCCACGGATGGCCCGGACCCTGGGCCCAGCCTTAGGTGCTTGGTGTGTATGTGAGCAGGTGGGAGTACCTGCCCCCTGCAGGCCCCTCTGGCTGCAGACTGGACCCTACAAGAGACCCTCTGAAAAGTACTGTCCGTCCCAGGGAGCCAGCCCTCATGCTCTTGGCAGATCACTAGCTGGGCAGAGGGTGAAAGGGTCGTCCTTCCGGATTCTCAGGGCTGTGCCCACTCTGCTCCAAGCCTACAGTGGTTCCCCATGGTGCTCCAAGTAAAAGCCAAAGTCAGAGTGGCCACCAGGCCCTGCCCGCCCACCTCCCTCAACCCCTTCTTCCTCTGCTGCAGCCACAGGGTCCCCCCGCTGAGCCTCCAAGACACCAGGCTTGGTCCTGCCCCAGGGCCTTTGCGTGGGCTCTGCCCTCCGCCTACAGTGCTGTTCTCCCAGGCAGCTCCACGGCTGCTCCCTCCTCCTCCCCAGGTCACTCCATGCAGGTTGCCACACACTCCGGTCACCCTGGTTTTTCCTCCCTAGCACTTACCACCGTCTCATGTTCTATGTTTTACTTTATTTTTTAATATTCCGTGTCTGCCTCGCTGCTGCGTCTCCAGTACCTGGGACACGGCGGTGTGTTGGGGGGGTGCAGAGCCAGGGAGTGGATGGACAGGCCGGCTGGCGCCATGGCGTGCACAGGACCAGGTGCCTGGGCTCCCAGATGAGGGGCTGAGGATGGGGTGGGTGTGCTGGGTGCTCTGGGTGGAGGACAGGGAGCCAGGCCTGCGGGCCCTGTGGCCTCTGTGCCCCACTGCCCCCAGCCGCCCAGGGCTCACCTGCACGGCCCTGCAGTCCCACCCTGCTCTGGGAGGCGGGAGGCCGGCCCCGCGTGGCTGTGGGGATGCCTGCTACGCTCCCGCCTGGCGGAGCCGAAGCTGACAGCATCACCCAGCGCCAGCTGCCCTTGTTTGCACATACCCTGAGCCTCCCTCCAGCACCAGCTCCACCCCTGCTGCCTGTGCCGCCTCAGGAAAGGGCCTCCCATCCCAGCCTCCTCTGTTGAGGGGCTGAGGTGGAGCCTGCCTCCCAGGACTGGTGGCTGGAAGGGCGATTGCCGGCTTCGTGGTGAGGGGACAGGAGCCACGCAGGAGAGCTGCTGCAGTTATTTGTCACTTCTGGGGCTCTCCAGAGCGGGGCTGGGCAGCCAAGGGGTGCAGCATGGACACTCCAGGACCCCTGGCCCCAGGAACCTGGCTCTCAGCACCACACACACTGGATGCATGGACAAGGGCTGAGACGCCCGCCAGGCAGGCCAGGGCTCCTGCCCGGGCCTGCAGGTCCTCAGGCCACCCCCTGACACGGGGTGCCACCCTTGCTGGGAGGTGGGGAGAGGACAGGGAGGACAGGACGGGGGTCCCCAACAGCCCATTGTGGTCTTGCCAGTGATGGCTTGGCCTGAATGGCTGCTGTCACCAGGCCCATCTCAGGCTGGTGGCCAGGCTCTGTCCAGGGCCTGCGCGTGCTCCTTGGCCAGCAGCCGCAGGGACGCCTCCTCCAGGGCAAAGCCATCCGTGAAGGTGGGAACGAAGCTGTGGGGCCCCAGAGTGGCCTGCAGCCCCGAGGCTGAGCCCAGGACGCGGGGGAGGCCTGGCACAGCCGGGGGGCCGGGGCTCAGCCAGGGCTCCAGGGGCAGCGGCAAGGCCGGGGTGCAGGCGAGCGGCAGTGCAGGGGCCTCGGGGAGCCTCGGGGCTGCCACAGCTCCTGAGCCTGACTCCAGGCGCTCCTGGCGGCGCCACTTGGCCCTGCGGTTCTGGAACCACACCTGGAGGGTGGCGAGTGGGCTGCCGTGAGCTCAGCCCCTTCCTCTCGCCGGTGGACCCCTCTCTAGCCTCCCAGCCTCACCAGTCTGCCTGCACCTGACCCCATGACTCCCTGCTACAGCACCAGCGGCTTGCTGTGCGGCTGAGATTCTGGGCTGAGGATCCCTGTCCCAGGCCCCAGCAGGTCGGCCCCGGGGGGACCTGCACCCCATAGGTCCTCACGACAGTGCCACCCCCTGGGCCTCCAGCATGGAGTCCAGCCTCCTCACTTGGCATTGGAGGCTGCCCCTCGCCCCTCCTCCAGGAAGCCTCTCCCTCTGCAGCCTGGGGAGGGCCTCACCTGCACGCGCACCTCGGGCAGGTGCACCTTGGCCGCCAGCTCCTCACGGCTGTACACGTCCGGGTAGTGGGAGGCCTCGAACGCCCGCTCCAGCTGGTGCAGCTGGTACGTGGTGAAGGTCGTGCGGTTTCTCCGGTGCTTCTTCTTGGGGGCCTCCTCGCCCGGCCCCAAGCCCCCACCCTCAGTCCCCAGCCCTTCTCCCGGGCTCAGGAACATGGCTTCTCACCTGGCCAGGAGGACAGCAGGACAGAGCATGATGAGACAGTGGGAGGGACTTCCCCGGGAGAGGCAGGGGAGCCTCAAAAACACCTCGGCCTCTGTCCCCACCCCTTCTTGTCTGGGATCACCTCCCACCCGCCTGTCGCTGCGGCTTCTGTCCCACCCAGCAGTGTCTGGCTCCTGGCCTTCCTCCCTGGTCCCCTCTCCCTGTCCCTGGCTCTGAATGTGAGGACCCTCGAGGAAGAGGGGCTGGAATTAAGGCCACAGACCTCCACCTGTGTTGCCTGCCTGGTGCTGGCCGCCCTCCACCCGCCCAGCGGGCCCAGGCGTCTGCTGAGCCCCTGGGAAGGGAGGATTAGTTGGAGCCGATTAATTGGGGCGGCCCCACCTGCGGGTGCAGTTGCCCCAGCCTCCAGGGAGGCAGCGCAGGGGAGCAGGGGCTCCTAGGCCAGCTCCACCACCCTGCCCCGTGGGACGCCTGGGGGACCCCCTCCAGCCTCAGGCCCCCTGGCTGTCAAATGGGGACACGAGGCCCCTCAAGGGGTCTCAGAGAAAGTAGATGGTGTGCACAGCGGAGGTCAAGCCGAGCGCGCTCAGGGAGCGTCCACTGCTACCATTTTTATCAGGTGGGGCCACAAAGGGCAGTGTTCAGACTCACGGTGTCAGCTGACCCAGGGAGGCGAGGGCAGCTCGAGTGGCTCCTCGGGGCATTTGTCAGGGTCTCGAGGGACGCACAGGAGCTCACTGGCCATCCGCTCGTTTGCTCGTGCAGCGGGCATTTACTGAGGCTTCCCATGTCCCAGGTACAGCTCAGCAGTGAACAAACGAAAGCCATGCAGGTGGCATCCCAGTGGGTGACAGCCAGCCCGCAAAAACGCAGGTGTCCAGTGTCAACGCCTAGAGCAACTTCCATGGGGAAGGGGGCGCACTTTCAGGAAGGCGGCCAGAGAGGAGGTGAGGCGCAAGGCTGGGCACTCTGGGGACAGCCCTGCAGTGAGCAGCTTGCGGCGGGAGCTGGCGAGCAGGAAGCGGGGCAGATGCTCAGCCCAGGGGCAGGTGCCGAGCGGCCGGTGCTCGGGGCATGGTGGACACGCAGGAAGCTGATCCAGGGCAGTGAGGGGGACGGGTGCCCAGCAGCAGGGCCCAGAGATTCTTTTGGAAGGGAGGCTTCGAAGGGAGAGGGCCACACAGACACCCACAGCTGTGGCCAGGAACGCTGTCGCTCAGGCTCCCTGCGGAGGCAGAGGCTCCCACTGTCTGGGGGCAGGAGGAGCAGGAGGCCGAGGCCTGAGCCAAAGTGGCCCCATCAGTAAGCTGCAGCAGGCAGGAGAGGGGCCACCCGGGCAGCACCCTGGCACCCCAGGGACCCCGCCTGTCCTCTGGCCCCAGTGGACTCATTGCCCTGGGTGGCTCAGGAGGCCAGGGGCCTGGACGACTCAGCAGGTGGGGCTGGTGCTCCAGACGCTGTCAGCTTAGAGGGCGGATTAGGGGCGGGTAGCAAGGGACAGGTGGCCCCTCCAGCTGGCTGGGCGGCCCTCCCAGCTTCCTGCCCTTCATTTCCCCAGGAAGAACCGCTAAACCCCTCAGGTGCTGGTGGCTACAGAGTGGGCAGGCTGACCATGCAGGAGGTCAGCCTCGGGCCCCCACTGCCAGCTGGGGTCCTGGGGGCAGGCCTGTGTGGTGTATGTCCCCCAAAAATTCCTGTGCTGTGAACTCTCACCTGCCCTGGAGAGGTGAGGCACAGGCCCGTGGTCCCTTCCAGATAGCCCGAGGCCTTGCAGACCCGGCGTGTCCACTGGACTTCTTGGCCAGAGCCAAATCAACCTCTTTCCTTTACACCCGGCCTGGTATCAGGCATTCTATCACAGCAACTCAGCCGGACTAAGAGGGCCAGCCCAGCCTGGCCCTGCCTCCGTGGGCATCCTCGTCGCTGGCTGACTGGGAAAGTCCGCTGAGGGCCCTCGAGGCGCACCAGCTGCACGCCAGCCTGCAGCGTCCATTCCTTCACTGGTGGGAGCCTCCAGGGGCCTCGCACCCTTTGGGAAAGGGCCTGGCCATGGTAGAGGCTGCTGAGGCTCGTGAGGGACGGTGTGCCCAGGGGGCCCACTAGCCCGTTGCCCAGGGCTTCCCTGTGTGAGCGCTGCAGTCCCATAGCCTGGAGAAGCCTCTGTCCCAGTCACACAGCTGGGGGTGGCAGGAGGGGCGGCTTGGCCAGCCGTCCTCAGAGGTGTGTGCCCAGGCACTGGCTCGGGCACTGGGCCCTGGACATCTGGCCTGCTTTCGCCCAAGGGCCGTGTCGCAGCAGGGCTGCAGGGTGCCCTGTGCCTAAGAGGGTCCATCAGACGCTGGGGTGCTGGGGGTCTTCGAGGGACAGAGGTGGCAGTGGGGGTGGCAGGACGGTGTCTGGACAGCCTCCTCAGAATGTGGCCCTGGCGACGGGTCTGGCCGTCTTGGGGGCAGAAGTGGGAGAGGCAGGAAGGTGGCTCTGTGCCCCGGGGGCGGCCTGCGCGGTGGCCTCGGTGCCCTGGGCTGGTGGCTTCCTGGCACTCGGCTGCCGCAGCCTTGGAACACCCAACACAGGGGACACAGAGGACAGGGGCATCCCCAGAGGTCCCAGATGGGGGTGAGGCCACAACAGAGCCCTCTCTCTGGCTGGGATGGTCGGCGGGGGTGGGCAGTGGCAGGGACAGGAGACACGGACCCCGAGGGCTAGGACTCTCCCTCGCCACTGAGTGCTGCACCCCGTGGACACCACATTGGGACACCTGGCAGATGCCAAGTGGCCCAGCCTGTGAGCCCCTGGGTCACTGTCCCCATGGAGGTCCGCAGGTAGGTCCCAGCTGGGTGGGTCCTGGATGGGGGGTGACAGGGCCCCCGGGTGGACCCATTTGGGTGCTCCAGGCAACAATTGGTGGGTCCCAGATGGACCACCATCTGGGGAGCAGCAGGTTCAATGGGGCTAAAGGCAACCAGGGAGGTCCACGGGGGCCCCCAGCTGCAGACCTCCAGGAGGCTCCCGGGACACCCGCTTTGAGGGTGCCAGAGGGCAGTCGCCAAGGGGGGCTCTCAAGAGCTGGGGGCTGTGGCCACAGGATGGAGGGTGCCAGGGTCACAGACACACGGACACCGCAGGCCTTGGAGCTGGTCTTTATGGAGGCCAAGACTTCTGCTTCCCAGGCCCAAGCGTCCATGCCGCCCAGCCCACGCCGCCCTGCCCCAGAGCCTGGAGGGCCACTGGTGGCCTGGCCTTCCCTGAGCCTGGCTGGTCCCCCACGCTGTGCCCCCACTCCCCTGGTCCTTTGGGGTCCTTGGCCCTGGCGGGTGGGGTCAGGGCTCCTGGCTTCGGGGTGGAGTGGACACATCGGTGTCCTGCGCCCCCACGGTGGCCGGGGTGCCCACGCTGCGCAGCTCCCGAGCCAGTCTCTCCGCCACCTTGCGGAAGGGCGGCCTGCGGGTGGGCTCCGCCTCCCAGCAGCTGCCCATGAGGGCGCGCACGGGCCCGGGGCAGCCTTCAGGGGGCTCCATGCGGTAGCCCTTCTCCACAGCCTCCGACACCTCCTTCAGCGACTGGGGACAAAGGGCACGTCAGCGTGGGTGGGCAGGCCGTGCCCCAGCCTCAGGAGGCCTGCTCACCATCTTGGGGTACGGAGCCCGTCCGTATGAGAAGACCTCCCACAGCAGCACTCCGAAACTCCAGACGTCCGACTTGCTGGAGAACTTCTGTGGGGCCAAAAGCAGGAGTCCTGCCGCCTCCACTTCCCCCAGGAAGCCCTCCAGGGCTGGCCCTCCCTGTGGCTCCTCCCCACAGGCCCCTCCTGCAGGCCCTCCAGCTGAGCCCAAGCCCACTGCAGAGACCGGGAGGCTGAGCAGGCCAGGCTGAAGGAAGGCACATGGGCCTGGGCTTACTGGAGAGCCAGGCCGTTCCCTTGGAGGCCCAGAGGGCTGGTGCTGTGCCCAGGGTCACACAGCAGAGCCGGGACGCCACGCCTACCCTGTGGGACCCGAAGGCCCAGTGCTGGAGGGGCTCACCCCATGTTTGAGAGCCTCAGGCGCCGTCCACTTGACGGGCAGCCGACTCGAGTCCAGCCCCTTCCGCTCGGCTTTGGCCAGGCCGAAATCACTGACCTTGGCCACCAGGTCCTCAGAGACGAGGATGTTGCGGGCAGCCAGGTCTCGGTGCACTAGCTTCTTGCTGTCCAGGTACTCCATGCCCTCCGCCACGTGCCTGGGAGGGGCGCCGAGGGCTCAGAGTGCCAGGCCTCGCCCTCGCCTCGGCCTCCCCTTGGCTTCCCCTAGGTCTCCCCCCGGCCTCCCCCCGGCCTCCCCTTGCCCTCGCCTCCGCCTTGCCTGGGCCTCCCTCCGCCTCCCCTGGGCCTCCCCTGGGCCTCCCCTGGGCCCACGAGCCCACACCCCACCCGGAGCCCCACGCACAGAGAGAACTGCAGGAGCTGCGCAGCGTTCACCAGGGCCCGGCCGCGGGTGCGGAGGAAGTTGACCAGGTTGCCCTGCGGGGTGCAGAGAAGTCGGGCTCCAAGCTGGCCAGCCCCGCCCGCCCTGCGCCCGGGCCGCACCTTGCTCACGTGCTCCATGACGATGTAGAGCCCCTGGTGCAGGACCACGCCCAGGAGCCGCACCAGGTTCTTGTGCTGCAGCTTCCTGGGGGGGTGGGCGCGTGAGAGCCGGCCGGACCCCCCCAGCGCCCGCCCCGCCCGTGACTCACGTCATGACCGCGGTCTCGTCCAGGAAGGCCTGCGCTGTCACATCGCACTTAATGTTCTTCACGGCCACCTTCTGCCCCAGGTACTCACCCTGCAGGACAGCTGGGGTGTGGTGAGGACAGAGATCAGGAGGCCACCAGGGATGGGGACATCCCCAGGCACCCAACACAGGGGTGGGAACCAGCCCCGCGGCCCTGCAGTCTCCTCCCGGGGGTCTTGGACTCCACCGCCCAGGGTACCCTGGACTGCTGAGGCCCTGGGCTCAGGGAAGTGTCTGCAAAGTGATGGCGGCTCAGTGGCCGAGGGCACGCTTGGCATGGGCAAGACCCTGGTTCATCCCAGCAGCAAAGAAACCCAACCAACAAAACGCCTGCCTAGCGGCTCGCAATGCCACCCGCACTTGGATCTCTGCACCACAGCGCGGGCGCAGCCTCGCTAAGTGCTCAGAGAGCTCTCAGGGACCCAGGGCCGTGGGCTGGGTAGTGAGTTGGTGACCACCTGGCCACGAAGCCAGGAATACAGAGGAGGTGGGGACCCTGCTCTCTGCCGGGACTCCAGGCAACGACATCCCACCCAGAGACCAGGCTGGGAGCTGAGGGGCCACTGGAGTTAATTTCCTGCATGGCAGATGGAAACAGGCTTACGCACACACACCTGTCCTGGGAGGTGGTGGACGGGGACCCGAATCCAGCCCAGTGACTCCCGGGCCCCACCCCCACCTGCCTCCAGCTCCAGTCCCTCACCTCCAAACTCTCCCTCGCCGATCTGCGCCCCCAGCGTCAGGTGCTGCAGTTCCAGGAGCCAGCCAGCTGCACGGAAGGCCTGGTCAGGGGGTGCCGTGGCCCCTCCCAGGGGTCCACCTGGCACTCCGAGTGGATGCTCGCTCCTGCAGCCACTTTCCCCAGCAGCGCCCACAGGACGTGCCCAAGACTCCCCACGCTCAGGACGAGTGACGTGAGCTGGGTGGCTCAGACCGCACACCCAGCTTTGGCCACGGGGACTCCCTGTGGAGCCCAGAGGCAGTGCCAGGAACCCCTCAGGTCTCAGGGGCTGAGGCCACCCTTTCTGTCCCTCCAAATGCCCCATGGGCTTCCCTTCACCCTCCTTTATCTCTGACCACCAGGAACACACAGAGCAAAACACAACAAACAGGAAACCCATGAATGTTCTGGAATCATCTTCCAGGACTCTAGCCTCCCAAGCCCTCCTCTGCTCTGCGCCCTGCCCTGCAGCTGGGCCTGCAGCCTCCTCCTCTCCCTCCCAAGCCCTCCAGCTCCAAGTCAGTGATACTAGTCTCCACCGGGTGCCCTGCCCAGCCTGGGACAGTCCAGTGCTTCCAGGGGCAGACTGGATACTCAGGCTTCAGGCCAGGAGGGTGGCCAGGGCTGTGGAGGGACCTAGCCTCAGAGGGAAGGGGCAGCAGGCTACACCGAGCTCAGGCCCAGGTTTCCGGCTCAGGGGGCATGGTGGGTGACGGGGACCCGGCACGAGCAGCACGGGAATCTGTTCAATATGGGGCTAGTCTGTCTGTGGGACTCCCTGCCTGGCCCCAGGCAGCCCGGCCCCTTCTGTCCTAGAGCGCCTGGCATCATGCCGGGAGGTGTGTGCAGCCCTGGGCCTGCTGCCTGGGCTGCAGAAGGCCGGGAAGGCCCTGTGCCACCTACCCTTGGCCAGCTCCTCCTCCGCAGACCTGGTGCCCTGCTTCCTCTTGGGCCTCACCAGCTTCGTGCAGATGGCACCCTTCTCCTTGCTGTAGTGCTGCAGGAATGGCAGGGCATGAGCCTGGCCCTGCATCTGCCCCCTTCTGGGGTGGCCTCCGAGGGCCGAGGGGTTTGGGTCCCATGCCAAAGCTGGCCGGTTTGCATGAGAACCAGAAAAGATGCCAGGTGGGTTCTGAGGGATCCTCTGATTGGCATCGGTTTGGAGGTTCCTGGGGCTCCCCAGAGAAGCCACCCAGTCCTCAGAGGTACAAGCGTGTGACTCAGCCACCTATGGGGCCGGTGCTCCTTGGGGACCAGCCCTCCACCTTCCCAGTGAGGAGAATCCCACTCTGGAGCCCACTCCTGCCCAGCCCGGAGGGAGGGGTCAGGGCCTTGGAGCTTCCTTGGGGACTCGCCCCTGCATCTCTGCACTGGGGATGATGGCACCTGGGAGCCCAGCTGCCAAGACCTGGGAAGGGCCCTTGGTCCCTCTGCGCCCTCCGGGGGTAACACGGGTCTCTGGGGCCCCGTCCTGTCCCCCCAGGGCACCTCCACCATGTCCATGAGGTTGCAGAAGCAGACGGCCTCGTCGATGGTGAGGTGGCCGTCGCGGTGCAGCACGCGGTAGTGGATGACGTCGCGGCCGAAGCTCACGCACAGCACGTAGTCGCCGGGGTGCCGCGCCGACTCGCGCACCAGGAACAGCCCGTCCTCGGGCGGCTGCAGCTGCTGCACCGCCTCCTGGCCCGAGATCTTCCCGTGGAACCACCTGCGACGGCGGGCGCAGCAGGGCTGAGGCTGAGCCGGCCTGCGCCCCGCCGCCCGCCCGCCCGCCCGCGCGCGCGCCCACTCACGGCATGAGGCTGAGCTTGGGGTCCGCCGAGAGGGCCTCGCGCTCCCGCAGCGCGCCGGCCGCCAGCAGCCCCTCCTGCCCGCTGGCGTGGTGCTTGGCGCGGTACCAGCTCTTGTTCTGCGGGGGAGGGGCGAGGGTGGGCGCCGGATCCTGGGGTCCCCGGCCCCGCGCGCGCACGTCCCCGGCCCCGCTTACCTCGCAGGCCTCCAGGATGGTGACCACGTCGCCCTTGCGGAAGGCCAGCTCCCCCGCCTTGGGGCGCGTGTGCTCGCACTTGGTGATGCACTGAGTGCCCGGGGCCCAGCGCCTCTGGGGAGGGGGCGGGAGCGGGTGGGGAAGCCAGAGAGGGAGGAGGGAGGACAGGACGGGGAAGGAGGTGAAAATTGGGAGGCACAGGGACAGAGAGAAAGGAAAACAGTAGCAGGCGGCGGGGAAAGCGGCGGAGGAGAGGGCGGAGAGGGCTAAGAAATGCTGGAGTGAACGGAGGGGACCCTGGACAAGCTGGGAGGGCATGCTGGAGCCAGGCTCAGAGGCTGTGGTCTGTGTTGGCCTCCTGCAGGGGTGTGGACCGAGCTGAGGAAGGGCTGGGGACAGAGGCACCCATGCTGGGATACTCACGGTTGGCATCCTGACTGTGATGGGTGGGGGGTGCCAGGCTCCAAGAAGGCGAGGGCTCACCTGGGGAGGGGGCAGAGGTAAGCTCCAAGTCCCGGTTCCAGGTAGGCTGGGGCCCTCGGGTCCAGTCCCTGTCGCTTGCAGTCCAGGCCAGGTGGGACAACAGCCAGGAAGCAGAGAGCCCTTCAAGGCATCCCCGGGTCAGGCCCAGTCGCTGGCCCCCCAGTTCCCTTTGGGGAAGTGATCTTTACCCGGGGAGGTTCCTTAGTCGAGTCACAGCCATAAAATGTCAGCCTGGAAACCATGGAGCCTCGTCCTGCCATCTCCCCCAAAGGGAAACTGAGGCACGGGACAGGCAGACAGCCAGTGGTCACAGGCGGTGTGGGAGGAACTGCCTGGCTCGGCCAGCAGCCAGCGCAATGTGTAGGGAGCCTGGTGCCACCTGACCGCGCCTGGTTCTTCCTCTTTTCCGGCAGTGGGCAGGGACAGGGAGGGGGAACAGGGATGAGTCAAGGTCATTACCAAGAACCTTTGACCCTGAGGTGGAGCAGGGCCAGAGGCCGGGCTGCAGCCCTGCTGGAGCAGCCGGGTCCCTGCCCCAGCCTAAGAGAGGCACACCAAAGTCCCCCATTGCCGGTTGGCTGGAGGGCCCCCTGCCTCTCCCATGTCCCCTACTGCAGGTGGCCGAGCATTAGCGAGGCTGAAGGTGGGGGATGCCAGCTCCTCCGGCCCGCCCCGCAAGCCTGCTGCCCGGGGCCTCGCGAGCACAGAGCCCGGGCGGCCCGGGACCCGGCGCCCGTCCGCGTAGCCAGGTGCGCACCCGCACCCGCGCGTGTAGAGGCCGGCGGGCGCGACACCGGGACGGCACCTGTCCCCCGCCGCGACTCACACGCACTGCCAACACCTGGGCGCCGGACGCGGGCCCCCGGGCGCGCAGAGCCCCACGCAGGGCCGTGCACGCGCAGCCCGGCGCACGCGCGCAGCCCCGCGGGGACGCGCCGACACACACCCGCCCGCGGGCCGCCCGGCCGCGCGCCCACCCGTCGCGCCAGGGCCCCTGGGGTCCCTGCCCGGGCCCGCGGTGGCCGCCGCCTCGGGTCCCCGCCGCCCCCGCGGACGCGCTCACCTGCTCAGGGGGCGCCCGCCCCAGGAGGGCCCCGCGAGCGGCCGCGCACCCCGGGGCGGCTCGGGCACCGCGACTTGGAGCAAGTTACCGGGTCTCATTTTGGGGGGAGCGCGGCCGGGGGTGGCGGAGAAGCCGCGGCCCGGCCCCCGGGTCCTAGCGCCGGCGCACTGCGGGCTGCTCGCGCGCCGCCGCCGCCCCTCCCCGCCGCGCCCTCCGGGCCCCCGCGTCGCGCACGCGGGCAGGGCGGGGTCCGGGGCGCGCTCGGGGTCCAGGACGAGCCCCGACCTGGCGCCCCGGAGCCCGCGCCGCCGCCCACTCGGGAAGGGAGGTCGCGCCGCGGGGGCGGGGGCCGCGCGTGCACGCGCGCAGGGCTGGGGGCATCCTGAGCTGCCCATCTGGGGAGGAAAGCAAGCCGCGGGGACCTGGGCCCGGGGACCCGTCCCGCCCTGCAGTTCCAGGTCCCTCGGCCTCACTGCAGCACCCGCCGCGCAGGGCTGCTCCTGCCTGGCGCCGGCAAGCAAAGCGAAACAGCTGCGGTGGAAACTGCCACCTGCTCTGTAATGTCCTCATCGTGGACAACGTGAAGGGGACATTGAGACGACCAGAGAGCGCACCTGGAAGCCCCTTGGCGGAGGGCGCCCTTGGCCACAGGGCCTGCGAAGGTGCGAGGGGCGCCGCCCTCCCTCCAGGGGCTGAGCGGCCACCTCCCAGGACCCTCCGCTCTCCTTTGGTGGCCACGCTGGCTGGCCCCAGCCGACCACAGCTCAGGGTTTCTGAGCTCGCAGACCCCTGTGCAGGCCCCCAATGCCCGTGTCTGACTTCGTCACCGGAGAGGTTAGGGTCCAGGTTTAGGAACAGGCCCAGGTTTTGAGAACACAGAGCACCATACTGTGGGCCCACGGGCCTGCTTAGGAAGCCCTCCAGGCGGGAAGGCCCCGCACCCGGCCAGTCGCCTCTGTGGGTTCATTTCACAGAATCTGTCCATCCAAGGGTCCTTCTGGATGAGACCCCCCCCAGGCAACACAGAAGGCATGGTGGGCGGGCAGAGGGGCCAGGGGTGGCTCTCTGGTGGCCTGGAGCCATTAGCAGTAGTGTCTGCAGAGGGGCTCAACGAAGGGCTCCCAGTGTCCACTGGCTCAGCACCCACGGCTCCAGAAGCTGGCTGTGGACTGGCCCAGGGAAGGGCTGGGGACCCTGCAGCTGTCATTCTAGGGCCACGGGTGAGAGCGCTCTATATGACAACCCCGGTCACTTGCCTGAAATAGAACCGTCAATAACTACAGCGGAAACCCCGAGTCAGGAAATTCCCACCAGTCTGCTGCTGGCCACAGCCGTGTTCCAGCCGAGGCTGGCCTTCCGGTGGCCTCACGGGGCAGGTGATGCCCTAGGCCCCCGTGGTGACGGTCTCCTTGACACACTTGGGACACAGGAAGAAGGTGGAAAGGGACAGCCTCCTCAGCTGGGAATCAGCAACCTCTGTGTTGGGGAAGCACCGACAGTCCCCAGGACCCCAAGGTCCCGTCCCAGCCTGAAGGACAGGACCCCATGGCCCCTTCCCAGCCTGAAGGAGTGATCAGAAGAATCAGGGTGCTCAGCCCAGAGGAGGGTGGACCAAGGAGACACGCTCCCCAGTCTCCAGGGTGGCCTGGGTGCAAGGAGCTCCCAAGGGTGTGGGCACAGGGCCCCAGCTGCGCCTGACTCAGGACACAGTCGGGCTCCTGGTTCATCTGGGTCAGGGAACAGGTGGCTTCAGCAGGGAGGGAGCTGCCCATCCATCCCCTCTCCTCCCAGAGCCCAGGACACCGTTCTCCTGCCAAGGGACTCGGCCTTCCCCTCTACCAACGGGGTGGGGCCTGTCTGCTGTCCCTGCCCCCAGCTGCCCACCCTCCACGTCGCATCCTTGGTGACAGCCTGTTGGCTCGTGTCACACCCTCTGAGCCTTGGTGCAGGCCGCTGACCCTGCCGTCCATGCCTGGTGGCCAGCTACAGGCACCAGGAGAGGACAGCTGGGCTCCCACTGAGCACCAGGCTCCAGCCACTGGATGGGTGGAGGCTCCGCGCCTTTGCGCTGGCTGCTCCCTCTGCCCAGATGCCCTCCCTGCTTGCCAGTGGCTCTCCCAGCCCGTCCTCTGTGCCCAACTCGTGTGGCGCTGTTTCTGGGAAGCCTCCGCAGAGTGGCCTCCTCAGGAAGGACCCTGGCTGGAGGTGCCCGGCCTCCCTCCTGGTGGCATGGACGTGGACATGGCTGTGTCTCGCAGGTCTTGGGGACGGGGCTGTCAGTTGGCCTGGAGGAAGCAGGGCTCCTGGGCCTCCAGGCCCGCCCAGCTCAGGACGCCATGTTACACTGGATTCCTTCAGCAGTACGTTCCCACCACTTACAGCCAAAGGGTCCCTCGTACCGGCTACAGTACCGGAAGTGGGTGTCAAGATGAACGGCCTGCCGCGGGGTCAGTTGAGTGTCCAACCCAGGTAGAAGGAGGGGCGCCTTGGTGTTCCCTCCACAGGGCAGCAGATCTGCCCTTGCTGGCCGTCGGGGTCTGGGCTTCTGCTGCTTGCCAGGGAGAAGCCCACTGTGCACGCTGACCCTCCCCTCCTGCTCATGTCCAGGTCCAGTTTTGTGTCTAGCTGCTGTCCCATGGAGGCCCTCCTCCTGGCTCCTGGGGCTCACTGGGGCCAACCTCTCACCTTAGTATTGCGGGCCAGAGATGTGAGTCTACTTGCCCGTGGTCACACAGCTGGCCTGGGACAAAACGGTCCTGTGGACTCCTCTGGTGGAACTCCAGACCTCCCAGGGCCGCGCACAGGTTGTATGCTGATCTCCACTTGTGCTGCGAGAAGCCCCCGCGGCAGTGGACACAGGAACCACGGGCAGGCCCCTTACCTAAGGCATCAGTTCAGGTCAGGGGTGGCTGCTGAGATGGAAACCCAGTCTGCTGGATGACTGAATTAGAAATGAATCTCTACCAAGGAGGCACTTCTGGGCAGTGCCAGCGAATAGGACTACTGCTGTCTTGTCCCCATACATGTTTTTTGCACAGATTTCCTTTGTGTGTGTGTGTGTGTGTGTGTGTGTGTACTGGGGGTTGAACCCAGGAGTGGTCTACCGTCAAGCTACATCCAGCTCTTTCTATTTTTTATTTTGAGGCAGGATCTTGCTCAGCTGCCCAGGCTGGCTTCAAACTTGGAATCCTCCTGCCTCAGCTTCCAGAGTTGCTGGGATGACAGGCATGCACCACCATGCCAAATTCCCACCTCTTGACCTAATATAGCTGCTCAAGCTCCAGCCATTACAACTACATTCCAGTCAGTAGGAAGCAGGAAGGGGCAGAGAAGGGTGTACTTCCTCCTTTTTAAGGATGACTCCTGGAATATCCCCATTCTGTTGCTTTACCCCAGCTGGTGGAGAAGGGGAAGGTGGAAATGCACCAGAGGCTAAGGAGGAGGGAGGGAGGCGCTCTGGCCTCCTCCTTTGCCAAGCCGTGAGGCTGCCCAGTCCCACCTCAGGGCCAGACCCAAGCTTGGCAGCCCCATGGAACATCCCAACCTGCCGCCCCTCGCGTCCCGGCCTGAGGGCAGGGTAGTGGGCAGGGTGCCCACAGCTGTGAACTCAGGCCCAGCGGCTCATGGCAGGAGCTCCAGATGTCATTTTCTAAACCCATAAATGCTGGACGGGGTGCAAATGAGCAGCCCTGGCTCCAGGGAGGCAGGTGTCCTTGTGCCCATTTTGAAGATGGGAAACTGAGGCTTGGGGGATGTGCTGGCCCAGGACAGGGGAAGTGGTGTGAGACCCCACCCCAGCTGCTGGCCCGGCCCCGCAGAAGCCGCCAGCCCAGGCCACCTTCCGCGGAGCCGTGCGATCAGGCTGCCCCAATTAGCAGGCCTTTAAATTTAGCTCTCGTCCTCCGCCAGGGGACCAGCAGAGGGGTGCTGGCGCTTTCCAGGAAAAGCACACCACTGGGAGGCGGGGCCTCCTCCACACACTGACCAGGGCCTTTGGGGTGACTGTGTTGGTGGTCTTGGTGGGGAGGATGCTGTCCGCCCGTCCTCATGGTGCAGCCCCGCATGGGACCGGCCGCTGCTCACATGCACAGGAAACTGCTCCCCACCGCGGCCGGGGCCCCTGCTCTCGCCTCTCAGCATCTCCCACGCCCCAGCCCCAGAGCCCTTGCCCTGTGGTCCCGCCGCCTCCTGTCCCTGCAGGCTGTGCCCAAGGCCAGCTGCTTCTCCACAGGTCATCTTCTCCGAGAGGCCCGACCTGACCTTGGGCACCCTCTGCTGTCCAAGCCAGAATGGCCCTCCCGGAGGCCCCCCTGTGTGGGACGCATGTACCCTGGTGTGGGTGAGGGCCTCTGGCTGGAGCCCCCCGTGTCCAGGCCCTCAGGGACTGACACCCTGAAACCTAAGGACGAGGCTGGGGAAGAAGCACAGGAGGGCTGCGTCGGCCAGAAGGCCTGTCTAGGATGTCACCCCCACCCCGGCTGCCAGCCTCAGCCTCCAGCTGGGGGTCACACTCTGCAAAGCACCAGGTGGCCTCTGTTACAGGCCTTGTTTCTGCTGCAGGTGCTGCAGAAGCCACCAGAGACCAGCCCAGGAGGCTGCGTTCCAATACAACCTTGTTTGGGACACTGTCATTGAATTTTGGGAACTTTTCATGCGTCCTAAATGCCATGACTGTCTTCATGTTTCCCAGCCATGGAAACATGTGGCTGGTTGAGGTCAGGGGCAGAGCACTCGCCACCTGAGTGTCCCTGGAATTTCCCACATATTCCCAAAGAGTGTTTTTTACACATCTCTTGACTTATCAGCTGGGCATTGTCCACTGATGCCCCGTTCCTGAAGGTCAAGATGTAGCTCTCTGGGGCCTTCAGCTTCCCAGGAGTTACCTACCACACTCCATTAAACGAATTTTCTGCGCTTATTCTATCACGTATATACATCGTCCGCTGTGAAACAATGCACACTAGGAACACTTATTTTCTAGGGTGTGCTTTTCGATTTCCCTGGAGTTAGTTGTTGCCTTGGTTTTGTGTGTCTGACTTGCTTTGTCCTCTGGCCTCCGCAGCAGAATGACATTCTGCACTTGCAGCTGAAGTCCTGGCCCGTCTTTTGGGGGTCCTGGGAGTTCTGTGATGGGACTGATGTTTCCCAGGCCCCGCCTCCATATGGCTTGGTCGGCTCCTTTGGGCAATGTGCAACCTTCGGGTGCAGCTTTTCCAAAAGGCTGACAGTATGCAGGGGACAGGGCTCTGGCTGATGGGATGGGCAGTGTCATTCACCCTGTGTCCTCCCTCTGGAGGGCGCTAGCCTGGGCAAGTCACTGGTGGGCTGTGCCGCTGGAGGCTCCTCACTGCGCTCCCTGCACTGGGCGTCCTGTCCTCTTCCTGGAGCACTTCCTGGGCCAATGCCACATCTCTGGCCTCCATCCTCTCTTGCTGCCCCTTCTTTCCCTTGGTCTTTCATTCTACCGCTGGTGACAATTCCCTTTTCACCCAAGCCTTCTATTGACACCTGGACTATCACATTTATTAAATTTCCAAGACTTCTCTCAGGTTTTTTGATTATTTCTTTTTATGATTATTATTATTATTGGTACCAGGGATTGAACCCAGGGGTGCTTGCCCACTGAGCTGCATCCCCAGCCCCTTTTATTTTTTATTTTGAGACAGGGTCTCGCTGAGTTGCTTAGGGCCTCGCTAAGTAGCTGAGACCAGCCTCAAACTTGCCATCCTCCTACTTCAGCCTCCTGAGCCATGGAGATGATAGCCGGTGCTGCGGTACTGGCTCTGGACTCCAATCTGCCCCGTTTCCAGGCCCTCCTCCCTGCTCTCTGCCTGCCAGGCCCCTGTGCCTGACCTTTCTGCTCAGCACCTGGAAGCGCCTCATGCTGATGGGTTCTCAGCAGCCTGCAAGGCCATGCTGCCAGCCTTCCTCCTGTTATATAGGAGGGTGGGAGGGGGGAGCTGTCCATGCCTGCCACCTGCACGCTAAGGGCCAGCTTCCCCTGGAGGCGGGAGCTGTCCTCCCTGGGTGCAGAGACAACTTCTGGCTCATCTTTGGCACTCCCCAAGGAGGGCAGTGTTTGCGATGGCTGAGGGATGGGAGATGGCATGCGCTGGCCCAGGGCACGTGTGGAGGAAAGGGACGAGGGCAGGGACCATGGCTCAGAAGGACTCTCGTGTGCAGGTGTGGAAAAGGCTCTTTAAAATGGGAAGACACCACGCAGGAGGCAGCACCTGCCATCACAGCTACTCTGGAGGCTGAGGCAGGAGGATCGCTGGAGGCCTGGGAGTGTGGGGCCAGCCTGGGCGACTAAACAGGGAGGGAAAGCACAGGCTGACCAGGAGGGGGAAGGAGGCCCTGGCCGGCAAGGGAATGAGCTGGCAAGGTTCTTCTTGAACAGCGTGGGGCATGTTTCAAAGGACTCGTCATGTCCATGCCCATCCAGACATTTTGTTCTTGGGAATCTAGCAGGGAGGCCCCACCCTGACCGCTCAGGAACAGTCCATTCCAGCATAATTTATGCCTTGGAAACAAACCGGATGTCCCACAGTAGGGGACAGCTGGGCACGTCAGGGCACCTTCATCCACGCTGTGCCAAGCAGCCCGTCCCATCTCAGCAGCCAAAAGGCGGACTCAGCCCAGTGTCCATCAGTGGACCAGTGGGCACACAGCGTGGTCCATGCACACCCGGAGCATCCTTGTGCAGAGCAGGAGCAAGGGGACAGCTGCAGCGTGGATGGACCTGAGGACCTTGTGTTTAGTGAGAGCCTGACAGGCCACAGTGTGTGACCAGTGACAGGAGAGTCCATGTGGACCATGCATCCTGTCCATACCAGCATGGACCCCGGGGCTGTTTCCTCCTCTCGGCTGCTGGGAATCACGCCGCTGTGGCCATGGTGTGCAAGTGTCTCTCTCAACACGCCTGTTTTTTCTTTCTTTTTTTTTTTTTGGTACCGGGAATTGAACTCAGGCCCTCGACCACTGAGCCCCATCCCCAGCCCTATTTTGTGTTTTATGTAGAGACAGGTCTCACTGAGTTGCTTAGCGCCTCGCTGTTGCTGAGGCTGCTTTGAACTCGTGATCCTCCTGCCTCAGCCTCACTAAGTGCTGGGATTACACGCGTGGCCACCGCGCCCAGCACGCCTGTTTTCAACACGTGGGTGTCCCTGCTTCTCTTCCTAAGGGGCAGCCTGGGTCCTCTGCCCCTGGCCCAGCGGAAACTTCCCTGCTCTCCCCAAACAGCTGCTGGGCCCCAGGAATCAGCCGAGGAGGTGACCAAGGAGTAGGCGCCCCCGCACTGGCGACCACTGGGAGACGCACCTGCAGCCCCGGCTGGCGCTCGCCTCTGCTGGGCCATCGCCCCGCCCCGCCCCGCCCCCGATCGACCGCGGCCCCGCCCACTAGCCCCGCCCCGGCCGCGGCCCCGCCCACGCGCCGCGTCTCCCGCCCACTCACCCGCGTCTCCTAGCGACGCCCCCGGCCCGCGCCGCGATCGGCTGCTCTGGCTGCTCCCGCGCTGCGGTGCGGCCCGCCCCCGCCGGCCGCCTGGGTCCCCGTCCGGACGCACGAGGCTGGCGGAAGGTCGGCAGGAAGCCTCAGCCCCGAGCGCCCTGCCCGAGCGGTGCCTCCATCGGGCCCGCGGACCCACCGCTGTCGCCGCCCAGGCCCCGCCGAGTTGCTAGGAGCCCCGGCTCGCTCGTCAGCAGGACCGGTGCCCAACCACCTGGCTCCACGACGATGGTCTCCCGTCCTCGGGAGCCGGAGGCGCCCGTGCGGGCGGTGGGCGGAGGGCTGCCCGGCGCGGGGGCGCTTCCATTGCGCGGCGGCGGCGGCAAACCCGCCCCCCCAGAGGCCGGGCAGGCCCTTCACTCGCCCCTGTGGCCACTGCCTCCATCACCGTCATCCAGGACACCGTGTTGGCCTTGAACAGTTACTTATTCAGCTACTCCTGTGTGTACCTGGCCTGCTCTGCACGTGGGACCTTGAGGTCCCACCCAGGCCTCCTGCTTGCAGCCAAGTCATCTGGTGTAATGACAGTGAACAGGGTTAGAGGCGGGTCGAGGTGGTCAGGGAGGCTTCTCTGAGGAGGGGCCATTGGGGCAGAGGCCGGGAAGGGGAGGAGGAGGAACCAGGGGAGAGCTCGCGAGGCAGGGGCAGCATGTGCCGGGCGCTGGGCAGGTGTTCGGCTCCTCCAGGGATAGGCAGAGGGGGGTCTGTGCAGACCGACAGAGGGACAGTTGGCAGGTAGTTCTGGGGGCTTTATTTGGACCTGCAGTTCTATCGTGAGCACAGTGAGGGCCCCTCCAGGGCAAAGCAGTGACTGCTGCCGAGGCTGGAGAGAGTAGTGCATGATGGCATCCCTGGCGCGAGGGCCGTCAGGGTTGGGGCTCCAGGAGGCGGGGAGGCTCAGCCGGGAGAGCTGGGTGAAGGTCTGCAGACTCCCAAGATGGGCCGGGGTGGGAGTGGAGCCCCATGCAGGAGGCACCAGGCAGAGGGTGGGGGGAAAGCCCCACCAAGGGTCCCGAACCCACCCCCGGGACTGGGCCATCTGTTGGGGGGACTGCAGGAGGCAGGGCCCTGGGCAGAGCAGAGTGGCCTGGGCCACTTTCCCAGGAGGTCTGATCACTTTCCTGTGCCTGACAGATAACGTGGCCTGTGTCCTCAGCTCTGCTCCCCAGGGCCCCAGCTCCAGGTGGGCGCCCCTGCCCGCTCCTCTGTGCCTGCCACTCCCTGCCACAGGCCCACTGCCACCCCGCCCACACCTTCCTCCTCTGCCCTCTGCCTGCCCCTTAACCACTGCCTGGGAAGCCCCCAGGCTTGACGTTTCTGCTCAATTGTGACCAGGTCTCCTTATCTGAACCCCGTCCACCCCCTGAGGTCAGTGATGAAGATCTGGGGAAACCGCAGAGGAGGTTCTGCATGGGCAGAGCCATCTTGCCAAGCTCAGTATGCCCACCCTGCCCCAGGAAGCTTTGGGGCCTCCCCGCCCTTGGCTTGCACCAGGGGCCCGGCCAGGATCTCCAAGGCCTCAGGAGTCCTAGGGTGAGGAACACACGGAGCCAGGTGTTTCTTGGTGTCCAAAGGGGCCCCCTGCATGGGGCAGAGCCTCAGGGAGCGAGGTCGCGGGGCGGGTCCCCACGCGGCCCTGCAAGGGAGGAGAGGGCCCAGCGTTGAGGTCGCCGCACTGAGCAAAGGACAGCATGGGGCACACGCACACAAGCCGGTCTCCTTTATTCCCCCCAGTTTCCAGGTGGCTCCAGAGAGGCCCAGACACAGGGCCACACACAGGCTGTCCTTCAAATGCACAGAGATATAATCAAAGGAGTTGAATGACCACAGGTCATGTCTGAACAGGGGACTTTTCTCACTCGATGCCATCGGGAAAGAAAAGAGGGAGAGGTCTGAACGGGGCAGGGTGAGGAGCAGGCAGGTGCTGTTCCCAGGGCCCATGGGGACATTTTGCAGGCATGGGCCCTGGGCCCTGCTCCCCCAAAGGGGCACTGGGGACCACCTGCTTCAGGCCCTACTGGAACAACATCAGGGAAAACCGAAGGAGAAGCCCAGGCCTCGCAGGGGTGACAGCCCGTGACAGAGCGGCCCCCTGAGAGTGCGCTCAGGAAGGGGCAGTGCCGGGTGGGAGGCTGAGGGACACAGGCGTAGGGGCTGTAGCCCCACTGCGCTTTGGCAGCACCTGCCTGTCCTGTGGCCCTGCTGACCCCACGCTGCCAAGGGATGATCCCTGGGGCTGCCTGCACGTGGTGGGTACACCACAGCTGGCCTGCTCCCCAGGCCCAGCTCTGCCTGGTGGCCTCTGCCAGTCCCTTATTTCACGTGCACCACACCCTTTGTACAGGAAGAGCGTAAGCCAGAGAGAGGCGCCAGTGTTTGGGGTCACCGAGCCGCGCCTGGCCAGCGGTGGGGGACGGCCCCTGTGGTGGGGAATGGTGCTGTGGCTGAGGGCTGCTCCCAGGGCCACTGGCACAAGTTCCCAGGACAGTGGGACCCGAGTGTTGGCAGAGGCCACAGACCCTCACTGCAGAGGCGGCAGCCGGTCCACCGTGAGGGCGCGAGGGCAGGAGGGCACGCGTGTCCTGGTGAGCCAGAGGCCCTGGCGAGGCGGCTCAGGCCAGCCCCGCGCCCCCCTGGCGGCCCCGCTTCCTCTCGCCCGCGCCCTCCTCGGCCAGGCCAGCCTCGCGGGGCCTCTTCCGGAAGCGGGCCCCGGGCCTGCTCCTGGGCGGCAGCCGGTCCACGCCGAGGACCTTGTGGATCTGCCGGAAGGCCACCATGCGCAGGGCGTGCTGCAGGCGAGCGGCCGTCAGGACGCTGCCCCAGCCTGCTGCCCCTCGGCCAGGACACCACCCTTCCCCTGTGGCTTGTGATGTCGCCAGGCCGTGGGCTCTCCTGGAGCCCTGGGATGGCCAGGGGACCGCCACCTTGGAGCCCCGCCCGCTACAGGGAGGCCCCATGATTTGAGTTTTGCGGGGCACAAGGTCCTCACAGCCTGGTCTGCACGTGAGGAAGCCAATGGGAAGGGCCAGGCCAGGGGACTGTGGCTGGGTGTCTGTGGGTCACGTCCTGGGGGTGCCCAGGGCGGTCCTGGCCAGCAGAACCTGAGGCCCAGGCCTCACGCCCACGGCAGCCCTGCCACTCCCGGCCACCTCCTCTGCCCGGTGTCTCCGCAGGGGCAGGGAAGGGACCCGCGCCTCTTTGGGGGTGCTGTACAGTGGGCCCTGACTCGGGGCCTGGCCCTCCTACCTGGGCACTGGCTGTCACATCCTCCCGCTCCTGGAGGGTCATGGACCCGAGGACGTCCCTCTGCTCTTTCTCACAGGGATCCTGGAGCCCAGGCCCATCTGTGTGTGGGGAGGAGGGGGCAGCAAAGAGTGCGAGGACACCCTGGTGAGGGACTGTGGGTGACACGGGTCACTCTGCCACATGGTGGACCTCACGGCCACACTGGGCAGCCGGCTGGCCCGTGGCAGGTGTCACTTGGGGAAGGCAGCGTCCTCCAGGGCCCCCGGCAGGCTGGGCCCTCAGTGTGTGTGCACCGCATGTGGACAAACAGCTCCTGTCACCAGCAGGCTGTGCGCGCCCCTCTCGCCCACTCGGCAGCGTCCTGTGTCACTGGGAGCTGCGTCCTCCTGGCCCCTGCCCCGCGCCTGCCTCCTGGATGGCAGCGCTCTGCCGGGTGAGGTCACACCCAGCCCGCTATCTGATCCCTGCTGGTCTCCTTTGAATAACATATTTATTCAAATAAATTTGAATCGGGCAGGCGGCGGTCACCTGGCGAGAGCTGCCAGGTGCTCTGCGCTGCTGGCGGGAGTAGCCACCAGGGAACAGCTCTGGCGCCTGCTTCTAGCCCTCGCTCCAGGCAGACGCCCCTGCTCCAGACCGTCCGCTGCCCTCCGAGCCCTGCACTTTCCCGTCTGGGAGACCCTGGCCCTCAGCATGGGTGTGGATGGCCCTGTGTGCCCAGCCATGGCCTTGGCCTCTCTGCTGTGCTGCCCACATCCATGCTGTCTGTCCAGCGACTGACCTGTCAGGAGAGCACCAGCTGCCACACACTCCAGAACCCGCCGCACGGCGTCCCCAGGGCCCAGGGACCTGGACGCACTGCTCAGAGCCTTCTCCACCAGCAGCTCCAGGGCCTGGGGACAGGACGGGTGGCACATGCCCTGGGGGACCCAGACAGCCCTTTCCCACCAGAGCAGCTAACGGGGCTTGCCTGGGAGACTCTGGGGCCCTGGGACGTGAGGTCCCTCCGGCTGCCCTCCTTCCTGTCCCTGGGAAGCAGCTAGGGCCTCTGCTGCCTCTGGCCACAGCTGTGTGGCTGTGCCTCTTTTAGCTTGTTCCCCACCTCTGGCATCTGGGCCATAATGTTGCAGACGCACCTGAGGGGCGAGGCCCGCTCAGTGCCACCACACCTCAGCTAGGGCCCACCCACAGGGCTAGGAGCAGCCCCAGCTCCTGAGGGCAGGGTGGGGACACGTGCAAGGTGGTCTCAGGACACTGGGGCTTCTCCATTCGCAGGGTGGAGACGTGTGCAGGGAGCTCTGCAGGCTGGGGCAGGCCTGAGCTGGTCTCCAGTGTGACGTGGCCTGTAACTCCCCAGGCACTGGAGTGGACGTTCCCTTGGACACTGGGCAGACACCAGCCCTGGCTCTGGTTTGCGTTGAGGATGCAGGACAAGGGCCTGCTCGCCCAGAACCGGGCTCCAGAATAGGAGAAGAGCGCGTGAACCCCTCAGAGCCGGGGTGGGACTGAGCCACACCCGCCGCCTCCTGCAGCACTGTGGCTTGGAAAGGACACAAGCCACTCCTAGATGCTGACAGGGCGGGGACCAGGGAGGGGAGGGCAGCCATAGAGATTGGCACCTGCAGCTGAGGAGCCTGTGCTGGGCGGCGGCTCCTGGCCTCTGTGCGTGGGAGTCGCTGGGGATCTGAGGGTCTCACTGGAGGACACGGAGGCCTCCTCTCTCCTGACATGGGATGGGCTCAGGGGTCTACTGCCGGGTGGGCTAGAGCTGCAGGGCCCCCCTTCTGAGCAGGTGGCTCAGCACCCGTGAGGAGCCAGGACAAGCCCCCAGCTCCCTGCCCTGCCGCCACCACCCATCTCCCTGGCGTGCCCACAGCTGCATGTGGCCCAGGCCCTCTCATGCCATGGCCCCAGCTCCACTCCCGCAGCCTGTCTCTGTTCAGGCCGCCCTTGGCAAGGTGCAGGCAGGGAAGGGGCGCTTGCTTCTGGGAGAAGTGAATCCTGGCCTGTCAGGGTTGCAGGGCCCTTGGGGGGTCTCGGGGGCTCCAATGGCCTTACCCAGGCTGGCAGGGCCCCCCAGCTGGGCACACGCCGGCGGAGGTCCTGCAGGACCCTGATGACTATCACACACGGCTGCAGGCTGCTGGCTCGCGCCTGGGGAAGAAGCGTGAGCTGGTCAGCTCTTGGGGACGCGGCTGAACTGTCACAGGGTGAGGAGATGGCTGCCTTGAGGGGCAGGCAGCCTCCACAGAGGCAGCCAGGCTGTGCTGGGTGACCCGGCCCTCATCCTGCCCCAGGCCCCTGACCTGGAACCACTTGGCATGACGGAGGGCGGCTAGGGACTCCAGGCACCTCTCTGGGCTCAGGACATCTCCTGGGTCGGGCTGAGGCCTCTCTGTTCCTTCTGGAAGGAATGGGAGAGAGTGCCTGAGGGAGGGTGAGTGGGAAGGTCCCGTCCCCTCTGCTCCTGCCTCGGAAGGCAGCTTGGATCTGGACTGTCCATTCTCAGGAAGTACTTGGCTGCTCCCAGATTGTCCCGCAGGGACGGGGCAGGGACCTCAGAAACCACTGCTCCAGACCCCGTCTGCCCAGGAGGGGTGTGTGGGGCTGGGGTTCAGGGCAGGTGCTAAGTCCTCTCCACCAGCCAGTTAGGGTGCAGATGGGAAGCTGTAGGCTGGGCCTTTTTCCAGAAGCTTCCAAATGCACCACAGAAAGGAGGATGCCAGTGGGGTGGCCACAGGTCTGGTCACTGATGCCAAAGACCCAGGAAAGGGCGGCGCTGGCTGACTCGCACCTCAGGACGGGCACAGATCTGCCCCCCATGACTGTCCTCATGCACCTGTCTGTCCATCATGGCAGTGACTCCATCGGGCCCAGATGGGACCGGCGGTGTGTGGGAAAGGGCTTCAGGGGCTGGCCTCCCCGCACTGAGGAGGGCAGTGGCCTACAGAAGTGCCGTTTCCTGCTGAGCTTGCCCCAGGGCCACCTGTCAGAGAATTCAGGTCTCCAAGGGGGTCTAGTCCAGCCAGGCGGGGCCTCGAGTGGGGCCGAATCTCGAGTGCTCATGAAGGTCCCCGCTGCTGTTAGGGCCTCACCTTTACTTGGGGTGGCCTGCGTCCCCACCCTGCCCATTGCACTGCCCACAGCTCTCCCCCAGGGTCCAGAGGCTGTCATGAGCCTTCCAGTTGTAAAGAGAACTCATTTAAACAGTGACTCACGGCCTCAGCCACAACAAGGAAAACCAGGAAGGGGCTCAGGACGACGGCCTGGGAACAGCTCCAGAGACTGTTCTAGAAGATTCCATGACAGGCCCCAGCGGGCACAGGTTTGTGGGCATGCCTGTTGCTGACCTCTACTCTGGCCTGGGACTGAGGCCCTTCCTGCCCCTGCCCTTGCCCAGCACCCTCCCCCACTCTCCCAGGTGGGGCAAATCTGGCTTCAAGGAGCCAGGCAAGTGGCCCTGGGACAGGCAGGTCTGTAGTGGCCCTGGTGACATGGACACGCTGCTCAGCCACCTCCCTCCACACTTCACCTGCCCGTGGCAGCTACAGAATGTGACCTGGCCCTGCCTGTTTGGGCACTGTCCCAGACTCCTGTCCTCTGCTGTCCCGAGACCCAGCTCTGGGCTGAGTGGCAGCACCCGGGGTGACGGGGTGCTGGAGGGCTGCTGCAGGAGCCCCAGGACTGGGCATGTGCAACACCCCAGAAGTGCAGGTGGGGGAAGGGGCTGGACAAAGGGCCTAGCCGCACCTCGGTCCACAGAGGGGTCCTCTCGCATCAGGGGAGAAGTGAGGGACACAGTGACCTGCATCCTGGGCTCCTCACAGGAGGAGATGATGATGTTGGCCTCAGGGTCAGAGGAGACCTCGTACTTGTCATCCGTCAGTGTCTGGGGGTTGGAACACACACAAGCCACGTCACCGCTGCTGAGGCCACATGTGAACAAGCAGGGACGCAGTGGGCGGTGCACCCGGCCCGATGCAGAGCCTTCCCAGGTGGAGGACACCAGCCTCAGCAAGAGCCCGACAGAGCCAGCTGTAACCCGGGGGAGCCGCCGCCGCAAATCAGCAGGACAGGAGACGCGGGACCCTTCCTACACGAGGCCACAAATCACCACTGTGGGCAGAGAGCAGACTAGCACCAGGAGACGCCACTGTCCCCTGTGGGAAGGACCCTCTCCAGAGGTCTGCACGGCAGCCCAGACTCCCTGTGCATCCGCACCACATCCAGGCACCCGTGTCCACCTGAGCTGCCCCGAAACACACCTTTCCTGCAGACCTGGATCTCCTCCTCACGCAGGGCTGCCCACAGTCGGGGCCCCACCTGCAGCTCAGGAGGACCAGGACGTCTGGGGTGGGGTTGTTTGGACCTCAAACGATCATCTTCGTCAGCACAGCCCCCCTTTCTCCCACTGTTCCCAGGGGAGAAGGACAGGTGCTGCTCCCCAGCGGGGAGAGTGCAGGCCCGGCCGCCCCGAACACCCGCCCCACCTGCCAGCCTCAGCCTGACCTCGGACATCCTCCTCATTCACACTCTTGATGCTGGGCAGAGGTGACACAGGGGCCATCCCAGGGGTGGGACACTGGATGGCTTCTGTGTTGTAGCCTGAACTCCTCCACAGGGGCCTGGACGCTGCAGCACCCTCTTTCCCACAGCTTGTGAAAACAAGCCGGCTGGTCTTGGGTGGCGATGCCTCCACTTCCCTAAAGTCCTGGAGGGCAGTGACCCCTGCCAGTCGCCGTGGGGCCCTGGGGCGTGGGCCAGGTGAGCTCCCCAGCGCCCAGGCTCACCAGGAGCTGCTGGGGCAGCTGCTCGGTGACCCTCCGCAGCAGGGCATGCGTGGGCTTCTCCGCGCAGAGCAGGGTCAGCTGAACGTTCCTGTCCCCTCGCAGGACGAGGCCTTTGGCCAGGATGCCCACCCGCATGACGCCTTTCAGTATCCGAGGTGAGGGCGCGGCACTGCTGTCAAGACAGAGTCACAGAAGTGCCATCAGAGGTGCCCGCGACCCCACTGCTGCCCAGTGCCCGCCTGCCACGCTTCTCTCAACTGTAAAACAGGGGCGGCCAGGATGGAATGAGCATGAGACACAGCCCTAGAGGCTCTGGCCAGGATGGAATGAGCATGAGACACAGCTGTCCCTGGACGGGGACACTGACACATATGCCTGGGCATGCGCCTTCCATGTGGGTCAAATGCTCTGCAAGAGAAGCCACGCGCACTCAGCAGGGTCAGCAGGTCATGTGTGTGAAAGGTCCGGGACAGGCCAGCACATAGGCAGGAAGCGCACCTGGGGCCTTGAACAGACGGGGTCAGTGCTCCCAGGGACACTGGCTGGGGAGACGCGGGAGTCGGGGGGTGACTGGGACTGCCCGTGCGCTGGGCTGTGCCCTGGACGCGCTCCGAGTGCTCGGCTCTGCGTCCTGTGCACTTCACCCACCACAGGAAAGCAGACAACAGGACGCGGCCTGGACAGGAAGGCCCCGGAAGAGCCCTGGGCACGTCCGCCAGCTGTGTGCCTCAGCAAGCCACAGGGGGCTGCCCTGCCAAGGGCGTGGACTGAGACCCCCGACCTCCAACCGCCTAAGCGCACGAGCGGAGTTGCGGGCAGTCATACTCGGCTTCCTTTTGCTCGTGAGGAAGCCAAGGGAAGGCTCGTCCTGTGAGCGGCACAGCAGCACTCTGTCTGCTGTCACCCAGCACAGTGAGTGGCAGGCGCAGCGCTGTGCATCTCTCTGAGCTGCCCTAGGACGACGCTCACCTGCCAGAAGCGACCTCCCTGCAGCCAGGGCTCACGCTGCGAGACGGGGACTCTCCACTCAGGGCTACAAAACCTCACGGGCCTTGGAGGCCAATCGGAAGTGGAGCAAGTGCCTGGGCTCCTCGGGCCTGGGCCCCTGGCCCCTGTGGTCCCTGCAGCCACCCATGAGGGCGGGGCCTTCTCTGTCACCTGTGCTGGCTGCCCTCCTCCTCCAGGCGTCCCCAGTCCTCCTCGGCCAGCACATCGGACACCAGCTTGAGGGCCCGCTCTGCGTGTGACACGACCTTCTGGATGGCCAGCAGCTCCTCCTCGGTGGGGTAGATGGTGGCATGCCTGCACATGACGTGACGATCATCGCTGGACTCTGGCCGCCGCCTGGGCTGTGGGGAGAGGCCACTTTGTCAGGGCTGAGCAGAGCAGTCTGTGGGACCGAGTGGACAGGGGACAAGACAGCTGGCCGTGTTGTGGCAGCACATAGCATGCACAGGGTACTGAAGGCCCCAGGACTCAGGAGGAGCCTGGAGCCAGGCTGGCTTCAGAGAGCCAGGCACAGGTGGGCAGGTGATGGCGGCCAGCCAGGCTCAGAACAGGGCTCCGCCAGGAGGACGTCCAGTCCACAGGGGGCTGCGGGAGCCATGGGGTGGCACCAGGGGGTGCTCGGGCCCCTGTGGCTGCAGGAAGCTTGGGTCTGAGCTCATGGCCTGCAGCTGGTTCCACGCCTGGTCAGATCCCGGCCAGAGGCTTGTGAGTCAGCCGGGCTCTTCTCCTCGGTGAGGGGCAAACCTCAGCTTCCCATCAGTGCTTAGCCTGGGAGGACACAGGTCCACGGCCAGAAGGGGCACAGATTGAGGCTCCCCCAGGACGTGACCACCCTGGGGCTGCAGGAAGTTGAAGGGACTCCTGGGGCCAGGCAGTGGGGTGGGGAGGGGGCTCCGGCCTGTGGAGCAGGGCTGGGGTGCAGGAGCTCGGCAGCCGGGTGGTGGCAGAGAACTCTCCTGGGGAGGCCACGCTGCCCTGGACACCTACCTGGAGCGGGGCTGCGGGCACACCCAGCCTGCCTAGGACTGGCGAAGGGGCCCAGTCGTGCAAGGCCGGTGGCTGCTCCTTGTTCTGGGGCCGCGACTCCTCCTCTGGCTGCCTGCAGCGCGCTTCCTGGTGCCTGTGGCCGGGGAGCCGAGGGCCGTGAGGGGTCAAGGCCACAGGGAGCCCAGCCTCTCACAGCAGCTTACTCAGGCCGTGTGCTCCGCCTGTGGGCATGGCCGGCTCCCCTCGCCTGCCCAAGCCCACATGGAGGCTCCCACTTGGCTCCTGAGAGCTGAGGATGCAGGCCCGGCATAGCGCCTGCTGTATGCACGGTGAGACTGAGGCCGGGGGAGGCCAGGACTGGCTGCAGCTGTGCGCGGGGAAAGGGGCCCCAGGCTGGCCTCACCACCCTTGCCTTGTCTGTCTCCTTCCCACGCAGGCCTGCTGCTTACAGAGAGCCCACGGGCCAGGCACTACAGAGGACAGCTTTGGGACTGCTCTAAAGGGTGAAGAAGGGCGATGACAAAGTGTGCCCACGGTTGGGGACACAGGGGACGACAGAGGCCAGGGGATGTGTGGAATACAGAGGACACCAGGTGCCTCTGGTGCAGCAGTGACTGGACCCTCCGTGGTGGCGCTGAGCTGAGGCTCCCACCAGCAGGCCTGTGTGGGAGCGCGGTTGGTCCCGCAGGCCCGTGGTGAGACGGTGCCGGGGGCTTGGGGGAGGGCGGGCTGGGCCTGTCCCTGTCCTGCAGGCACCTCAGCTCCGAGCACCAGTTCCGCATCTCCTCCAGCCGCCGCTGGGCCCGCTGCCTCTCCTTTCTCATCTGCTCCTCCAGCAGCTTCCGCACCCTGCTGCTGGGCTTGGCGGCAATGGGAAGGTCGGGGTCCACTTTCTTCTGGGAAGGCAAGGCAAGCCGTGAGAACAGGGCCCTCCAGCGAAGACTCCACTGCAGCCTCAGGGACAGAGTGCTCCCAGGCTGCCACCTTCCTATGCATTTACAGGGCGGTTCACATCCCGAAACTGCTCAGCCCGAACGCAACAGTGGGAAGGGGGCCACTGAGGGAGCACAAGGACGAGCCACGGGCAGCGACCCAGAAGGGGCCTTGACCCCTGGCTTGTGCTCCTGATGAGAAGGAGCTGGGCGAGTGTGTCCTGCTCGCTGAAGGACAGGGCACTTCCCAAGCAAGGCCTCCAGAGTGGCTCACGCAGCTCAAGACAGCTGTGACATCACCAGCAAGGCCATCTGAGGGCCACTGTGCTTGCTCGCTGTTCTGTCTGCTGCAGGTGGAAGCCTCATGGCACTGGTGAGTAACGGGTGGCCACGGGACTGCTGGGAACACCCTGGCTGACCCACAACTCTCATCCCATCAAAGCCGTCCAGCCAGAGGGAGACAACCACCAAACATGAGCCAATGGTTGTTCCTGTGGGCTTACCCTCGTGTTTACAAACCTGCCTGCAAATTTGCATGACCAAAATAATATAAAACTGTCATTGATTTCCCCCATCTATACACTTATCCACCCACCCACCCACCCACACATCCATCCATCCATCCATCCATCCACCCACCCATCCACCCATCCACCCATCCATCCATCCACTCATCCATGCATCCATCCACCCATCCACCCACCCATCCATCCACCCATCCACCCATCCACCCATCCATCCATCCACCCATCCATCCATCCACTCATCCACCCACCCATCCATCCATCCACCCATCCACCCACCCACCCATCCATCCATCCATCCACCCATCCATCCATCCATCCATCCACCCATCCATCCATCCACTCATCCACCCACCCAT
>CM053413.1:2260551-2306881 GCA_028644305.1 Xerus rutilus
CCATCCATCCACCCACTCATCCACCCACCCACCCGTCCACCCATCCATCCACCCACTCATCCACCCACCCACCCGTCCACCTGCCACTCGTCCACCCATCCTCGGCCCCATTGCTAAGTGTTCTTGCAGGCAGTAGAGCAAGCGCTGGCCCAGAACAGACTGTGAGCTGAGGTAAGAGGGACATGATCCTGTCTCTAAGGACATGCAGGAGCCTGAAAGGGAGCATCCACAGCCAAGGGGCCTAAGTGCAGAGAGCCAACCCCAGCCATGGCTGAGGCTGCCCGCCTGGCGGGCGGCACCGCAGAGAGGGGCCGGGGGAAGGCGAGCGGGCAGTGAGCATGGGGAGGGCGGAGGGCGTGGTGGATCGTGGAGGAGCGCCTGAGAGGTGGCTGCCCAGCCCTCGCAGGGCCCAGAAGCCCAAGGGGACTGGAGGTGCCGTGTAAGGTCCAGTTTCATGGAGGCCACAGCTATGATTCATGACGTGGACCTGGACACAGGAAACGGAAACCCACCCCTCCCCACCCCGGGGCCTCAGGACAGCCAGAAGGCCCCTCAGCACCTCCCTTGGGTGGGCACGGCGCCCCCGCGGGACGCACCCTGTACTGCAGCCGGTGCCGCCGCCCCCTCACGTGCATGTCCCTGGCGTTGGGGTCGTTGAAGCTGCACTCGCACAGCCGGCAGTGGAAGCGGATCACTTTGCCCTCATCGTTGCACACCTGGGGGGACACTGCACGGTCCAGGTGGAGCCCAGAGCACGAGGGCGCACCCACCTGCAGGCGCTGGTCACTTCTGCGCCTGCCCAGGGTGTCGTCCAGAGCCCTGGCTGGCCGCCCTTCCTGCTGCAGGCAGCACCCCGGCCCCACTCCTGCCAGCCGCCTGCTGTGGTCGCCGCCCGCCCTGGCCCTCCCCAGTCCCCGTGGCCTTGTGTGTGGCAGCTCCTGGACAGGGTGGCTGGGTGTCCAGCAGCACGGTCCTGGCTGTGTGGTCATTCTGCCCTGGGCAAAATGCAGGACGCTGGACCGACCAGATCAGAGCGTGAGCTTCGGGACAGAAGGCACACGGGCCTGACACTGTGACAGCCACGCTCTGTGCGTGGCCGGAGCGCTGAGGGCAGCTCTGGGGTGCAGACAGGCTTTGTGGGGCCACCTGCTTCTCCCTGGGCGTCTGTGGGGGCCACACAGGCGCATGGTGGCTCCCAGTGACACCTGGGGGCCGGAATTCATTATCCGAGCCATGGTGAGCTGAGGGAAACCGGCCCTGCGTCTCCGGGAGAGGCTGGCAGGGCGCGGGTGGGCCCGACCTGGCCTGGTGTCCTGGACCCTCTGGCCGAGCTCTCTAGCACCTGATTTTTCCAGCCTCCTTCCTCAGGGAACAGTGGACAGTCCTGCAAAGGCGACTGCATGCCCTGCACCTCGCTCCGCTGGCCCCAGGGTCTGGGGTCTGCGCAAGGTCTGCTGAGGCAGCCACAGAAGGCGCGGGTTCATTTCTGTCCCTGTGGAGAAGCTGCTCTGGTCCTTGTGCACCAGGACCAGCACCACGACGGCCACCACTCACCTCCTCCACGTAGTCAGGGCCCACTGGCTCTGTGTCGCAGCTGCCCCCAGGAGCTTCCTGAGGACCCCCCCGGGAGGGCGGCTCTCCTGGTCCCTCAGACTTGTGCCGAGCTGGTTTCCCCTCCTGGGGTCTGCTGCGCGTTGCCTGTGTCTTTGGAGGCCCTGAGGGGGACAACCATGTCACTCCAGCCAGGACCCAGAGCTGGCTGCACAGCCTCCAGGTCATGCAGGTATGAGGCGCACAGCCCAAGCCTCTCCTTGGCCCCTTCCAGCTAGTGACAGCGATTAGAGCCGCCTGGACTGTGGGCTGGGCCCTGGTGAAAGTGGTCAGATCATGCCGGGCCCGGTGGCCATGCCTGTAATCCCAGCACTTAGGGAGGCTGAGGCAGGAGGATTGCAAGTTCAAAGCCAGCTCAGCAATGGTGAGGCGCTAAGCAACTCAGTGAGACCCTGTCTCTACATAAAACACAAAATAGGGCTGGGGATGTGGCTCAGTGGTCGAGTGCCCCTGAGTTCAATTCCCGGGACCAAAAAAAAAATCTTGCTATTCAAGAAGCCATGATGCTCAGGCCAAAAATACCCTCCCCCCCACAGCAGTGCAGGATGCAGAGGCCTGGGCAGGGACTGCTGGACACAGCTGGGTGAGAACTGAGCCACTGCCACTTCCTGAGTGGCCCAGGCCAGCCACCTCAGGTTACCTCGCCTTGGTCTTTCCATCTGCACATTGGGACAAGTGACAATGTCTTGGGGAGAGTGCACGAGGCGAGCGCAGGGCTCAGAGCAGCAGCTGCCACCAGCTCGGGTCGCTGCGGGACTGGACTTGCAGGGCAGCGTGCGGCTGGCCAGCACCCACATGACTCCTCAGGGCCCAGTGTGCCCTGGGCACCAGGGTGGGAGGGATTCTCCAGGCCAGGGCTTCGGAGGCCTGCCGGCTCCCAGCACCCTTTCCACTTCCTGGAAAGGTCTCGAGTCCAGGTTCGGAGGGCATGGCCTCCCTCACGCACACAGACACACGGCAGCGCAGCCTCTTCTCCCTCTGTGTGAGGAGGGCAACGAGGCCGCCCAGGCACACTCAGGTGGGGAAGGCAGGGACACCTACCCTCCCGTGGGGCGCTGGAGGCCACAGGTCTCTTGGCCAGGGCTGGCCTGCCTGGGGTGTGCAGGCTGGGCGTGGCAGGGGCCGAGGACCTGGTGGAGGCCTCGGGGGTGCCATCCGCGGTGTGGGGGCCAGGTCTGCTGCTGCGGGCGGGGTTCCGGGGCGTGGGCTCGATGGTGGGGATGGGCTTCCCCAGTTTGGTGTGCAACTTGAAGACCTGGAAAGGACCCGACCCTCCGTCAGGATGACCTGAGAGGCAGGCCGAGCACTCAGGCACCCCACTCTTCCCTGGCTCCCCAAAACGCCACTGGAACCTCACTGCAGCCAGGCCTCCTGCCCGGCTTGTCGCAAGGCACCTCCAGCTCTCAAGAGTGGCCTGGCTCCCTCGGGCCTCCTCCGGCTCTCCCTCAGGAAGGGCCTGTGTCCCTGACCCCAGGGCCCCTGCCCAGGGTCCTGGACAGGGGCGGCTCAGGGTGACACATGCTGCTGGACTCAGCCACGCTCTGCCTAAGACGCACAGGTGCTGTGCTCTCAGCACTTGTGCGTCAAGGTAATTGCTGAAGGTCCCAGTTGGCAAGGCCCGTTGGGTGGCCACCAGCATCTGCACCTGTGACCGCCCGAGACACCTGTCGGTGCTGGCTGCTGTTCACCCTCAGGACTGTGCACCCCAGCTGGCTGCGGAGCCTCTTTGACCCCAGACAGCGTCCCAGCCCCGAAGGGGACACCTGCACCTTGACCTGCCTGGTCTCCATCTCCTGCCAGGTGCCAGGCCACGACACTCCTTCTGTCCAGCCTCCGTGCCTCACCAGCTCACAGCTGGGAGGGTTCCCATGGGCATTTGGGAGCCTGCCCTTGGCAGGGCTGGGCAGCGCAGCAGCCCTCAGAGAGCTTGGGGTGAGAGAGGGAGAGACAGGTCCTGGGCCAGGCGGTCTCAGGGTGAGCTGGAAGGATTGGCTCTGTGCCAAGGCCCCGGGGCAGGAGGGCATGTGGCAGTGGGTCAGGGTACTCCCAGCCATCCTGCTCAGTGACCACCCGTGTCAAGGTGAGCATCCTCTGGATTCCTCAGCTCTTCCACACCCTCTGCTGGAGGCGAGCATCCTGCAGCCATTCTCAGCACCCGGGGAGGCTGCTGACTTGGGAAGGCCTGGCAGGCCTGGGGCAGGCCAGGTGCCTTCCTGCCTTCCCTCCGGGGGACTCTACAGGCTCCCCCGCAAGCCTCTTTCAGGCCACAGGAAGGCTTTGGGGTCAAGACAGGAAGGGCAGAAAATAGCACCCAGGGAGCAGCATCCGCCCCACCCCAGCAGACCACATTGTCCCTAAGTGCTGAGTGTGGTTTTTTCTTTGTGGCCTAGGTGCAAAAGCCCCAGGTCCCTGTGTCTGTGCAGGCAGTCGGGGGCACATTTATGGCTGAGAGAAGGTGCATGGCTCCTGGGGCATGGGGACCATGGCCCTCACGTGCTCTGAAAGCCACCCAGACCCCCCACTGGCCTGTGCAGCTGCCCCGGCAGGTGGCCCTGCTGGGCCCCAGGTGCTGAGGGGCCAGGCTTGGAGTGGTGGTGTGTGGGCCCCTACCTTCTGGTGCTTGGCTCCCCGGATGTGGGCGGCGTAGGCCTCGGTCCCCGTGCAGGACACTGCACACAGGCCACAGTGCAACTGCGCCTGCGCCCCACACGGGCTGCCGCTGGGCTGCACGCCTGTCCTCTGAGCCGCCTCCTTCTTCCTGTGTTTCTGTCCTTCCAGATGATCCCGGTAGGTCTGCCACAAAGAGGAAGAGGTGGCCTGAGCTGGCAGCCCCCAGGGCACAGCCTTCCCCCAGCAGACTGTGGGCACAGCTGGCAGGACCCCAGCAGGCGCCAGAGGCCACTGTCCCCATCCTCCCACCCTCTGGTGCCCGAGAGGTGCAAGTGTCCCTTTATTAAGCCCAGTTAGCAAATCAGGAGCTGGTTTCTTCTCGTTCCTAAACAAGCCCTTTCTTAAGAGAGCGTCCTCTAAGAATCACACGTCTGCTGGGGTGGGAGCTGCCTAAAAACAGCAGGGGCTTTTCCAAATTGGGAACCTGCCCAGATGACATTGTGCACACTTGCTGTTTAGAAAACTGCTGATGTGCGGGGTGGGGGGCTGCACGCGAGGGAAACTGCTGGTTCTCAGGCCCACGCGCTGGGGACTGCCATGCCATCACCCAGGAGCAAAGTCGCCCAGTGCTCATGGGAAGCCCGGCGGGGTTGCTGCAGCCCGAGGGTCAAGTGGCATGCGGCCCACTCGGGTCACGTGCTCACTCACCCCGTACGCTGCAACCACGCCAAGGCCAGCCCCTGCAGGACAGACTGTCCCAGGAAGAAACGGTACCACTGTGGCTCCAGGGAGAAATTTATAGGAGGGGAGGCAGAGGCGGGGCACCAGGTGTGCGGGGGACACTGCGGCATGCGCTTTGGAACTTCAGAATCTCGCAACTTGCGAGGATGTCACCTAAGTGACAAGACATAACCAGGGCAGGGCTGTGCAGAGCCTGAAGGGTACACATCCAACCCGCCAGGGCGCCGGCTCCTGCGGGGACTGTCAGAGGGACTGGTCCTGCTCCTTCTTCTTCCTTGGATTTCTGGGTGTGCTGGGGAGGAACCCGGGGCGCTCCAGCGGGAGCTACCCCAGCCCTCCCCTGGTCTCCGCACGTGCTGGGTAACCACGTGGCTCAGCGGAGTTCGGGATTCTTGTCTCTGTGGCTCATTCTGGTTCCAAGCTCCAGGTAGGATCGCCTTCCCTCAGCCTCTAACTCCCCTCTGCCACTCAGAGATGGCGTCAGGCTAAATGCTTCACGTCACATGCTCACAGCTCACAAACAAGCAGAGGGAGACAGTGTCCCCCAGATGGCCAGCTCTTGCATGAACATGTCACATTACAAGGACGGTGGGGGGCAGAAGCATTATGAGTAAGTTGTGTGGCAAGCTGGGCGCGGTGGCGCAAGCCTCTCATTCCAGCACTTAGGGAGGCTGAGGCAGGAGGATCGCGAGTTCAAAGAAGCTTCAGCAAGGGCGAGGCGCTAAGCACCTCAGTGAGACCCTGTCTCTACATAAAACACAAAATAGGGCTGGGGATGTGGCTCAGTGGTTGAGTGCCCTGGGTTCAATCCCCGGTACCAAAAAAAGAAAAGAAAGAAAGACATGTGGCTAGCCAGGTGGGGGTCATGCCTGTCATCCCAGCTGCTCAGAAGACTGAGGCAGGAGGGTCCCAAGTTGGAGGCCAGCCTGAATGAGTCAGAGAGAATGTCTCAAAGTAAGATGAACAGGGCTGAGGGGTGGATCAGTGGTAGAGACCTCTAGGTCCATCCCCAGGACCAAAAGAAAAAGAAGGAAGAGAGACAGAGAGAGAGAGAAGGTAAGAGGGAGGCACTGCCAAGGGGCTCTGGCTGAAGCCCACGCCCTGCTCCCCGTCCACTGGCTGGCCAGGGAGGCGCAGCCCCCTACAAGGAGACGACGACAGAAACTGCCACTTCTCTGACCTAGAAGACCCCACTTAGACACCTAAGGGGATGCAGAAGTGCCGTCGTTTGGGACCCTGGTGCCCATGGTGGACGGCCAGCAGGGGCGGTGTGACACTGAACTGCACGGGCCTGGCGCAGCGTGGGGAGGGACTGGGTAGGAGGCAGCGGCGCGAGGCACGGTGGCGCTGGCAGGCTGCAGCACCGTGCCGGGGGTGACATGCGCACAGCAGCACACGTGGGGGACAGCGGAGGCGGGACTCCCAAGTGGGGCGCCACACGGATGCCAGGGCCCAGGTTGGGGCACCACTGCTGGCCTTGCGGGACGCGTCAGCATCACGGGGCAAGGTGCCACCGCCCTGTGGGGCCTGCCCAGTGCTGGCAAAGCCCCAGGACTAACAGCTGGGCCCTTCCGCGCCCCGGGGAGGCCGCTCCTGCGCACTGAGGCTCACGAGGCCCCTGGGCAGCCACCGCCGACCAGCCCGCGGCTCCTCCATCACTCGGCTCTGCTGGCATCGGAACCCGGGCCGCGTGTGCTGGCAGGCCTTGCCAGGAGCTGTGGGCGAGGGAGGTGGGGGTGCAGGCACCCGGGGCAGAGCCGCTGGGAGAGGAAGTGGCGGGGCTGTGCTGCCCTCAGCACGTGCTGCATCCCTGGGGCCTGAAGAGTGTTCTGGGGGCTCCTCTCCCGGCTCCAGGTCCAGTGTGGACCGACTCCTGCCCGGAGCTTCCCTTCAGAGTATGAAACACGCAACTCAGTCAGGCTGCGCGTTTGGCCAGGATGGAGCCTGACGCCTGAGTCTTTCCAGGGAAGGAGGCCACAGTCTCGCTGGGTGACATCCGAGCATCGTGACCTCACGCTGGCGCTGGCGTGTGATGGGGAAACCCTCCCCTCCTCTCCCGCACGCTTGCACCTGAGCACATGGACACTCGCGGCTGCACGCCACACAAGAGCACACAGCCACGTGAGCACACCCGTGCACGCCCAGGCTCGGCACGGCGTCCCAGGCCCATTCCGCGTGTGGCTCCACGAGGTCCCAGCAAAGGGCGCCACCACTGGCCACGCTGGAAGTACCTACACCGCTGCACCTCCCCCTGGGCAGCAGAGACGCGGGGTCAGGACTAGGCATCCGCGGCCACGGGCAGCGCCGTGCGCGGCTCCTGTTCCTCCCACCAGATGCCAGCAGGCCCCGTCCAGGTGACGCCAATGCACGCATTATGGTGCAAGGTTCCCACAGGCCCTTGTCAGTGGCCAGCGGCCTGCCCCGGTGCCCACACTTGGTGGGACAGAGGCTGACCTGGGGCCCTGCACAGCTGATCTTGCAGGTGTCACAGTAGTGAAGCTGGGGTTGTCGGGGGCCCGCCCTGGGCTTCGGAGGCCTGCTAGGGGACTTCTCGGGGAAGCTGCCAGCGGAGTTGTCCCTAGGGCTGCTTCCTGGGTCACTCCACGGGGCTGAGCCCACTGGTGCTGGAGGCGGCGGGGAAGGCTGCAGCTGCTGAGAAGGCCCTGGGGGAGGCGAGGGCTGCGTCTGGGGGTGCGACAGAGGGTAATAGGCGCTGGCTGCCGAGTACACAGAGGCGCCGTAGCTCGGGTGGCTCGGTCCTGAGAGGGAGAGAAAGATGAGGGGGCAGATTCAACATAGTGGATAGTAGGGGCAGAGAAACAGGTGGCTGGCATCAATCTGTGTCCTTGGGAAACTGGGGACAGGGGATGGGAGCTCATGCTGGAGATGAAGGCCTGGGCGAGAGACTCACAGCCACAGGGCAGGTGTGGCTGGCGGCTCTGCTGCCACTGTGGCTGCCATTGGCGAGGGCTGAGGTTGGCTTTGACTGCCCCTGGGTTCCTGTGCCTCCGTGGGCCCCTAGAGGACAGGCCCAGGCTCGCCACCACCGTCTCCCAGAGGCACTGGGCCTGGGACCTGCTGGATTCAGCTGGCTGGAGCTCGCTGGCAGTCGAAGCCTGAGCCGGGTCCTGGTGATGGCCTGCCTGTGGCCCTGTGCCCACCGCTGCCTTCCGCTCTGGCTTCTTCCTCTGGCACTGGGCACACAGGCCATATGTGCCCCACCCTAGCCCCTGTGGCTCCCCGACGGGCTTGCCCCCTCCATCCAGCCAAGCACCCCTGAAAGAGACCTCAGCTGTTTCTGCCGCCCCCATTCGCAGGCCTAGCCACCCGCGAAGACTGGGGCGTATTTGAGAAGCAGCCCCGACGGTGGGACACCCTCTGGTCTCCTAGAAGGTTGCTGATGGGAATTCATGAAGTCCCCCAGGTACCAGTACCCCCTTATTCCGCCGTGGGGCCTGCACACACCCACCTGGCTGGCACAGCGAGTCCGAGGCCTCAGGCCCGGGCTGATGGGCAGAAGGCTCGTAGCGCTGTCTGTCCTCGTAGCTCCTGGTGGCCGTTGACTGTCCACAGCTGTAAGTGTCCTGTGTGAGAGTTTCCGAAGGAGAGAGAGGGAAGGGAAGCAGCTGAGGCCCTGGGCCAGGAAGAGTTCCCACCAGGCCCCAGGCTGTCACACTCCCCGTGCCCCCTGCCCCCGCCCCCGTGAGAGGCCCTCATGGGGGAATTGGGGACACAGTGAAGACAGAGGTGGACGCAGTGGCCCTAGTGGAGGTGACTAATTCCCCAGAGCCTGACTGTGATTGTCAGGAGGCTGTGGGGAGGAGGGCAGGCTGGAGGGAGATGTCCCCGGGCCTTGGTGAGGAGAGAGGAACAAGTGGGGGTCTGACGGGCGCCGTCATGTGTCTCTGGGTGCCCGTGACACCGTTCCCTGATGTGAGCTTGGGATGGGGGCGGCCAGGAGCTGGAGCAGGACTGATCACAGCCATTGTGGGAAACATGGGTAACACCTAGTGGAAATGGTGGCTGGGTCTGCAGGTCCCAAGCTACAGATCCAGGAGGGGCTGTGAGAGGGGGAAGCACCCGGAGAGGCCCGCCGCCGGGCAGCCGCACGAGCTCCGGCTCTGCAGCCCCCGTCCCCGGGAGCTCCTCAGGCGCAGCTTGCACCACAGAGGGGACTGCCCCTTAGGAGGGAACTGTACTTCACCTGACTTCCCACACCTCACACACAATGCTAGAAAGACAGGTGACAGCATCGAGGCCCCCAGGACAGGTCCCGAGCGAAGCAAAGCACTCATCCCTGCCACAGCAGCTCTGTCTCCTGCCATGTCAGCGGTGGGGTACCTGATAGGTGGGTGCAGAGGTGGGCCCGGGGACAGGCTCCTGGGGCCGGCTGCCGTAACCAAAGTCCTGGCCAGAGCGGGGCTGGTAGCAGCCATACCCTGCGGGGGCTCCGGGGCTGGGCGGCTGGGCGGCCGGGGCGAAAGCCAGGTTCGCAGAGGGCTCCATCCCAGAAGCAGGCTGCATGGAGTAGCTGGCCCCCGAGGCCGGGAGAGGAAAGGCGGGGGGCGGCTGGGTGCTGGAACCACAAAAGCCCGAGCTGATGAGATGCAGTTCTTGGCGCACCTGAGCCGGGCGCATGAATTCCAGGAACCCCACGTGCTGCGGCCAACCAACCCGAGCAGGGGCGCTCCTGGGGCAGCCGCTGCTCCTGACCTGCCTGGGGCCCAGGCAGTTTCAAGTTCTCAACCACCTCAACAACCCTGAGGTGTGGGGACCACTGAGTCAACTTATAGACGGGGAAACGGGGACAGGACGCAGCCATTGGGACCAAACCCACTCTGCCCCTTCTCAGATAAGCTCCTGGTGCGGACGTCTCTGATCGCAACGGCAGGATTCTCCCAGGAAGCTGACTTTCACAGGACAGATGCTGCTCGGTGCACAAGTGGCTGTGGCCAATAAAACCAAGTGAAGATAACTGTGACCCGGAATTGCATCTAGCACAGCTGCCGCCTGGACGCCTGGCCCACAGGCCTACCCCAGCCGCCGAGTGCCAGCCTGCAAGGGCGAGATGGCCCTGCACGGGAGTTACGTGGAGCATTGCGTCCTGCGTGCTCCTGGGCACTGCACGCACAGAGACACGGACAGCTGTGCCGCGCGCCTTCCCCGGCCCGAGGCAGACCCAACTGGAATCACCCTACATTGGGGGCCATCTGGCTTAATGGCACAGGTCACCACGTGGTTGTTAAGACACAGAAGGTCCCTTAGCACCAAGGACTGTTCCTGTGTGAGAACTGGCTTCTGGTGAGCCCCCTGTCCATGCCACCTGGCTCACCCACAGAGAGGGCCAGCACCATGTGCCCTGCTGTCACCAGGAGCCCTTCTGAGGAGGAAGATGGGGGCTCCCACCTTACAGAGGAGCCAACCCAGGCGCTGTTTCTAAGCCCAGTGCCCTCTGCTCTCTGTCACCCTCTGGGGGAGGCATGGAAGTGGAGGGCCCTTCACCAGGACAGGAATGAGGAGGGATTTTAGCCCAGGCCACACAGATCACAGGTAACGGCGCGCTAAGCCCTGTAGGTAGGCGGCGGGACAAGAGGAATTTGGGGGCAAATAGAGGGTCTCACCATCCCTTGGTGTCCACGAGGAATGGGTTCCAAGACCTGGCAGACACCAAACCTTGGGTGCTGTGGGGCACGCCATCTGCATAGGACCTGCCGCAGGGTCCCATGGACCTTAGACTATCCCCAGGTGACTCCTAACACCTGCCACTAAAGCTGTGATGCTCTATTATTCGGGAATCACAAGGTCTCTGCGCTCAGTGACGCAGTTGTGTCAAATCAGAGTTCAGCCTGTGGCTGACTCAACCAGGGGCAGGAGGCCACGGAGGCAGAGTGCATGGAGGCCTCCACCCAGGAGCAGAGCCGAGCAGAGCCGCCCGCGAACCTGCCATTCTCTCAGGCTCAGGTGCGTGGCCCTGCCAGGCCAGCGGCCTCCCTGCCTCCCTCCTCGACGGTATCTCCCCTCGGGCAGCCAGGGGGTCCGCTCCAAGCCCAACCTTTCTGTGCCAGCCCTTGCTCGAGGCCCTGCACCCCTTCCAGCTTTCCTCCTGCCTGCGGCCGCTGCTCAAACATCACCGCTAGACCGGGTCTCCCCAGGCCTTCCCTAACGAGCAGGCAGATCCCCATCCCCGTGATTCCGTCCCTATGGCGCCTGCCCCATGGCACGCAGCAGGTGCCAAACTGCTGGGCATTCAGGTTGCAGGAGGCAGGCAGGCCAGGGTGGCCCTGGCTGACCCCTGGGAGGCCGCTTCTCTGGAGCCCACTGAAGCACTCTCTGGACCCAGGTGTTCCCACTGACCCAGCCCAAGAGCAGAGTGGAGTGTGTCAGAGGCCACACACTCCCCAGCCAGTACCACTGAGGAGGGTCATCCCTGCGAGGAGTGCCCGGCAGCTACGCAGGAGGAGATCCTCAGGGGAGCCCAGGGAGCTTTGTTTCCCTGCTTATCTTAGAGGACAAAAGGAAGATGGGGACAGTTGCTGGGGCTGCGTGCAGCTCAGCGGTGGGGCGCCTGCCAGCATGCGTGAGGCCTGGGTTCCAGCCCAGCACCACGCACGCGCATGGTGCCCACACTTCAGCCGATACAGCTGAGGTGACTCAAAGCCTTGTTTCACTCTATTCGATACAAATTTTGACCCCATGTGCCTAGTGGTGGCCGTGGTGGCCACTACAGAAACTCCCACCAAGGAGCGCCTGATGTGCGGCTCCTCTGGCTCAGGCCAGGGAGACCGTGCCCACCTGGAGCTCTGGGAGGCCTTCGGGGCTGGAGCCCTGCTGCCCACGCCTGGGGCAGCTCTCCCAAGGCCTACAAAGACAGGAGTGCTGCGCTGCTGACTCGCGGTGCTGGGCCTGTCCCGCCTGAGTTCCCAGGCAGTGTGCGGGTTAGTGTGGCGTTCACGGCACTGCTGGGGGCCCTGCAGTGCTCACAGCTCATGACGCGCCCACACTGCAGTCTGTTGTGCCCAGTGAGGCAGAAGGCGCCTCCCGAGGCAGCCACAGGGCCCTGGGCCCTGGGATCGCAGACTCACCTCTGAGAAGCACGAAGAATATGTAACTCAGTGTTTCAGAACCAGAAAGGAACTTTAATAATTTTGATTTAAAAATTTGATCTTCATTAAATTATAATTTCTGTGCTGCCTAAAAATGACAGCTACCGGGCGCAGTGGCACATGTGCCTATAATCCTAGTGGCTTAGGAGGCTGAGGCAGGATGATTAAGAGTTCAAAGCCAAGCACTTAGGGAGGCTGAGACAGGAGGATGGCGAGTTCAAAGCCAGCCTCAGCAATGGTGAGGCGCTAAGCAACTCAGTGAGACCCTGTCTCTACATAAAACACAAAACAGGGCTGGGGATGTGGCTCAGGGGTCGAGTGCCCCTGAGTTCAATCCCTGGTACCAGAAAAACACAGAGTTCAAAGCCAGCCTCAGCAATGGTGAGGCACCAAGCAACTCAGTGAGACCCTGTCTCTAAATAAAACACGAAACAGTTCAATCCCCGGTAGACACTCCCTCAAAAAAAAAAAAAAAAGCTTTATTGAGATCTAATTCACCCTGAGCCAATTCAGCCATTTAGAGTGTACGGTGGGGCAGCTTCAGTACATCCGGGGAGTTGTGCAACCTGCACCACATTAGTGTCAGAACATTTTCATCGCCCCAAGCAGCAGCTCATGGGAACGGGCAGCGCCAGCGCTATGGGAAGCGCCCAGCAGCCGGCTCTGAGAGCCAGACAGACTGCCCAGTGAGTCCGTGGCTCCCGCCTGGTGTCTGCTCAAAGCAAGTGGAAACGGGGACATGGATGTGCAGCCACGTGGACATCAGTGTGATTGACGGCAGCCGAAACAGAAGCAGCCCCACGGCTGCCAGCGGCTCAGAGAAGCCACCTGCTCAGGGTTCTTGGACTAACCAGGAAGGAAAGGGAGCCACGGGGGTCGGCGACAAGATCTGAGCTGATTCAGGATGCCACGCTGTGCTGCGACGGGCCTGCGTCCCTCCAGTCACACGCAAGACCCCTGGGCCCAGGCGCCAGGATTTGGAGACGTCGTCTTTAAAAAGCTGACAAAGCGGGCTGGGGTTATGGCGCAGTGGTGGCGTGCTCGCCTGGCACGCGTGAGGCACTGGGTTCGATCCTCAGCACCACATAAAAATAAAAATAAAGATATTCTGTCCACCTACAACTAAAAAAAATAAATATAAAAAACAGTTGTTAAAAAAAGCTGACAAAGCGTGCGTGAGGCCACAGGCGGGGGTCTGGCCCCACCGGACATGAGTCCTCAGCAGGGACGCGGGAGCAAGCGGAGCTGCGGAGGTGCAGCTGGCTCTGGGGAGGTGGGGCTTTTGAGGGGCGAGCCTAGCGGGAGGCCTGGGGACAGGGACTGCCCTGAAGGGGTTGCTGGGACACCTGGCACTTCTAGTTTTTTTTTTTTTTGTCATGCTGGGGACCCAACCCAGCACCTCACCCACGCCAGGCCAACGCTCCACCACAGCTAGACCTCCAGGCCCGCTTTGCTCCCTGGCTCATGAGCTAAGTGGTCTGCGTTTCGTGTCTCCACCAGGATGTGCCACTTGCCACACACCTAAAAGCCATGGGTCCCCATCATAACTGAAACCTCTGCAACCACAGCCAAAGTAAACCTTCGTGCTTCGTGAGTTAACTATCTCAGGTACTTTGTTACAGTGGTGGAGAGCAAGTAGCCACCATCTGCCAGCCAAGCCCTGCCCACACCTTGATCTTGGACTCTAGCCTCCAGGACTGCGAGGAATAAATGTCTACTGTTGAAGCCACCCAGTCTGCGGGATTTTGTCACAGTGGCCCCAGCTGACTAAGGCTGCTGAAGTGAGAAGTGGAAGGCCAGGACTGCAGGACGCCTCGGAGAGACACCGGGGGCCAAACTGGAGACAGCAAGAGACACAGGAACAGGACTCAAAGGTCACCTGCAGAGTTGTGCTCAAAGCCCGCCCTGGGCAGCACAGGGCTTTGCAGACACTCGCCACAGGGCCAGGACAGACAAGTGTCAGGAATGCTGGTGGCGAAGATGCAGTGACAGTGACCCAAGAGGGACTCTAGGCCCACCTCACATCAAGTACGTGAATCCTCTGTCCTTGCCTTGGTCCAGCCGAGCAAGCCTGGAGAGCATGTGCCATGCGAGGGGTCACGTCCTCCTGGAGAGCGGGGGACAGGGAGCCCAGGCCGGGGGGATGGAAGGGCGAGAGGTGCCCACCTCCTGCTGCTGCCTGGGCGCTGGGGATTGAAGCCACGGTCTCGTATGTGCTGGGGATTGAGGCCAGGGCCTTGTACGTGCTGGGGATTGAAGCCAGGGCCTCGTACGTGCTGGGGATTGAAGCCACGGCCTCGTACGTGCTGGGGATTGAAGCCACGGCCTCGTACGTGCTGGGGATTGAAGCCAGGGCCTCGTATGTGCGAGGCAAGCGCTCTGCCAGCCGAGCTGTATCCCCAGCCCAGCTGGGTTTTTTGTTGTTTTTTTTTAAACAGATTTTTTTTAGTTGTTGATGGATCTTTATTTTATTCATTAATTATTTGTATGTGGTGCTAAGGGTCGAACCCCGGGCCTCATGCGTGCTGGACAAGCCATCCACGAGCCCCAGCCCAGCCCCAGTTCTGTTTTTTAATAAAACTGCAGCCTGTTTTCACACAGCCCCAAGAACAGGTTTTTGAAAAAACGGAAAAACGGTCAGAAAGGGTTAAAAGGTGTGGTTTCACCACACACGAGAGTGACCCGAGAAGGCCATCTTAGCATCTAAAACCAAAGCTAGCTGAGCTTGGCAGCCTGCTCACTGTGCTGCGAGCTGGCCACGGGGCGAGGGTCGGAGGCTGCACAGTCACAGCCATTGGCCATGAGGCCCTTGGGAGCAAGGCCTGCGGGTGCCTGCTGCTCCTGACTGCAGGCCGGCCTGGCTGGCTACCTCCTGCGTCTCCGGCCCTCCTCCCCACGGGCAGGTTGGGCTGGTCACCTGCAGAGTCCTCCAAGAAGGGGGCGCAGGGCAGGCCCTGCAGGCCTGGGCTCAGGAAAGGCAGCCCCTTCTGCTGAGTGCGCTGGCCCAGGCATGAGCACAGCCGGATGCACGGCTGCAGGGTCAGAGGGGTCCAGGGGGCACTGGGGGCCTGGGCAACTGACTCCCACGCCACACTCCAGCTGGGCAGGAAATCAGGGTTGAGGGAGGCTCTGCACAGCACCACCTGAGGCTGCCAGGCCCGGGGACCCTACAGCAGGGGTCTCACAGGGAAATTCTGCCCCAGAGGACCCTGGGCCACGTCTGGGGACACAAGTGGCTGTCATACCTGGGGAGCTCCTGGGCTGGAGAGGCAGAGGCAGGGACACAGCTCAGCACTCTGCAGGCCCAGGACCCTCCCAGAGGCTGCCCTGGCCCTGGTTGCACAGCGGCTGTGGAGAAGCTGAGCAGGGGAGGGCAGGGCTCGGGAGCGCGCGTGCGGACAGGCTGAGAGCCTAGGGCTGGGGAGGGACAGGCAGTGCCAGGCCCCAGGGAGGCCTCTACCTCCTGTCTCCCACAGCAGGGTCACCTTGACCTTCACTCCTTTTTGCTGTTTCTCAGCCTTTTCTTGGGTCCCCTTAGGAGCTGGATGAAGGCTGTGCGCCCCAGCACGGCCCGACTCCTCGCGAAAGGTACCAGCCTCATGGATTTGCCTGGGGTCACCTTGGCTTGAGCCTGAGCAGAGGACCTGCTACTAGGGCAGCTCCAACAGCACCTGCCAAGCTAAGCGGCAAACTTTAGTCAACAAATTTTACCCACGAGAGGAGGAAATGAGGAGGAGGAGATGTCACCACGCAGATGGGGGGCCTGTAGCCCACCGCCCTGCAGATGAACCAGGCACAGTGGCCTCCATGGACAGGAAGCGTCGGTGAGTCAGTGTCTGCGACGCTGGGGAGGGACGGGGGACCGCTTTTGGCACGAGGTTTTCTTTTAGGATGACAGAATGTTCTGGAATTAGAGGTGATGGGTGATAAGCCCATGAATGTCTGAAAGCCACTGTGCCTGCACTTTATTTTTATTTATTTATTTTTTTAAATATTTATTTTTTAGTTGTAGGTGGACAGAATGTCTTTATTTTATTTTTATGTGGTGCTGAGGATCGAACCCAGTGTCTCACGCATGCTAGGCGAGCACGCTACCACTGCGCCATAACCCCAGCCCTGTGCCTGCACTTTAAAAGGGTGAACCATGGAGTGAGTTACGTCTCAAGAAAGATATTTTTGAAAGCATGTTTTTGAGGCGAAGAGGAAGCACTGGGGACAAGACTGTTGCCTTGTGTGTAAACAAGCTCACCACCGTGTGCGGCGGGGGCACACTAACACCAAACGTGGGGAAAACACTCGTGAAAAGATAGTTGTTGCCGGGCGCGGTGGCTCAAGCCTGTCATCCCAGCAGCTCAGGAGGCTGAGGCAGGAGAATCGCGAGTTCAAAGCCAGCCTCAGCAACGGCGAGGTGCTAAGCAACTCAGTGAGACCCTGTCTCTACATAAAACACAAAATAGGGCTGGGGATGTGGCTCAGTGGTCAAGTGCCCCTGGGTTCAATCCCCGGTACCAAAACAAAAAGGATAGTCATCTGTATTTGTTTCTTTTTAAAAAGGCACTTCGTATAAAGTACTTGGTTCTACGTGACCATTATGTTTTGAAAGTTTTAAAACATTACAGGACGGGACTGGAGTTGTGGCTCAGTGGTGGAGCACTTGCCTAGCACACGTGAGGCACTGGGTTTGATACTCAACACCACATGAAAACAAATAAAGGTATTGTGTCCATCTACAATTAAAAAATATTTTAAAAAACTAAAAAAGTGGGGCTGGGATTGTAGCTCGGGGTAGAGCGCTTGCCTCGCATGCGTGAAGCCCTGGGTTCGATCCTTAGCACCACATACAAAGCAATAAAATAAAGACATTCTGTCCATCTACAACTAAAAAAAAATTAAAAAAAAAAAAAAGAAGAAGAAAGTAAAAACATCAAAGGAATTAGAAGTGAGTGGGAGAAGCAGGTGTCCAGGCATCAGGAGCTCAGCATCTGCCCAGCTCAGGCCAAGGCCGTTTGCCTGATGAGGATGCACTACTGGGTTTCTATCAGCATGAAGGGAAGATCTGACACGGCAGCCGGGCCTAGACTGTCCTCAGAGGCCCACATGTTGCAGGCCTGGCCCCAGGGAGGTGGAGGAGACTCTGAGAGCCCGGCCTGGTGAGAGGCTTCTGTCCCTGAGGGTGTGCCCTTGCAAAGGATCATGGGACACTGTGTGTTCCCTGGCCACTAAGCGGGTGGTCTGAGGGCTCCCCCATTGCTGTGCACCTCTCCACAGGCCCAGAGCAACTGGCCTGGCCCACCTCGGCCTGAACTGAGCAAAGCCACCCCATCTCTTTAAGCTGGCCATCTCAGGTACTTGCTGGTGACAGGAAGCTGACACATCAGGCGAGGCTCTCAGAGAAGGTGACAGAAAGCCAGTGAACAGAAAGCAAGCACAGGGCTGAGGCTGTAGCTCAGTGGGACAGCACCTGCCCAGCACTGGATTCTATCCTTAGCACCACACAAAAACTAACAAATAAAGGCGTTCTGTCCATCCACAGTTACCAAGAAAAAAAGGCAAGCATGAAATTCAGCGGAACAGGAAGAAGCCCCTGTGCGTCCTGCCAGCCCAGAAAGGGCTCCTGGCCTCGCCCTGCTCGGTGGCGGCCTGCAGCGCGACCGTTCCGCTCCAAATCTCGGCTGAGCATGAACAAGCGTTTGCATGTGAAGAAAAAGGAGAGGAGGGAGCTGCCTCTAGGCCAGCTGGCGAGACACCATCCAAGCCGCAGGACCTCGGGAATGTTAAGATGACTGTTTTCACTGGTGGCACTTGAGAGCTGTCTGTGTGGGATCTGACGGGAAAGGAGAAGCCCTGGCAGAGTGGTGGCCATGCCCAGTCCAGGGATACAAGCTGGCAGCTGCCTAGCCAGGTGCAAAGGTGCCGTGGTGCCACTGTGTGGGCAGAAGCACACTGAGGGCAGCCAGCCCGCTGCAGAAGGAATAGGGAGCCAGAGAGCCGGGGTGAGGGGCCAGAGGAAACGGGTGGCTTCAGAGGTAGCTGCTCTGGGCCATCGCAGAGCAGGGCGAGAAGGGACTGAGATGGGGCAGGTGCAGAAGTATGGCCCCAGGGGGCCGGGGCAGCCTGGCACAGGAGGTGTGCAAGGCAGAGGAGCCAGGGCCAGGTGGCACCCAGACTTGCGGTCCCACCGCCATGCATGGAGAGATGGGGCCATAGGCTAAGGGATGCCCAGCTCTGGCAGGGGAAGAGGCAGAAGACCTGTCCACACCCTGGCATTACCCCAGCAAGATCCACTTTGGATTTCTGACCTCCAGAATCATAAAGTAATAAACATGTGGTTTCTGAGCCCCTGAGTGTGTGTGTTACAGCAGCCACAGAACACTCATACGGAGGCAGGAGGCCTAGTAGGGACAGGACGTCCCTGGAGGCCAAAGGACTAGGGCAAGGGTGCCCAAAAGGCCAGCACTGCACTGGTGGCCCAGGTGGCTTATGGAGGAAGAGCACCTGGGGTCTGAGGCAGGGCCAGCCGCTCCCCTGTGCAGGGCCATATTCCTAGAGATGCAGGCCACACGCGCAGGCCACGTGCCCGCTCTCACCTTCACAACCGCATGGAGCCGAAGCCCGGCTGGCCACAGGAGTGACGGCAAGACCAAGGGCACCAGCTGTGAACACAGGGCCACTGAGGGTGGCTGCAGGAATGCTCCTGGGGAGACGCCTAGGGGACAATCTCCAAGGTCTGAGGGGAGGATGGCGACAGAGTCAGACCCAGAGAGCCAAGCTGGGGGCTCAGGGAGGTGCAGGCCATCAGGGAGTCACAAGGAAGAGCAGGGAGACCCCTGTGTCCCCTGCCTCCCTGTGGGGAGGGTGAGGGCATCCAGGGAGGCGGTGCCCAGGCACAGCCCCTCCCCCTTTGGTAACCACGTGCTTGGCTCAGGGAGAGGCCCCTCAGGGGCTGGTGGCTTTCTAGAGAAAGCTTCCATTGCAAACCAGTCCCTCCATCTGGACTCTCTGCTCTCCCTCGGGCACACCAAGCCCACCCCGAGTCACCGGGCCCAATGCCTCAGTCCCTGTGCACGCCTCCAACAGACCACAGCCTGGGCGTCTGTAAAGCACAAAGGTTTATTGCTCACAATTCTGGGGGCCACAGCCCAGGGCCAAGGAAGGAGCTGGCTGGGGCTGCTGAGGGCCTTTGTGCAGTGTCCTCACAAGGGGGGGACGCAGAGCGCTCCCGGGCCAGCTGCTGCCTGAGGCCTAGGGCCCACAGACCGGGAGCCTCCTGGCCTCTGCACCTCTTCAAATGATCACACTGCCAACACCTGAGCTCTGGAGGGCGCAGGGTCAGGCCACAGCAGCCAGATTCCAGGCAGTGAGGACCACCCTCCAGCCTGGGGGCCCTGCACTGTGCAGGCTGGCCAGGGCATGCTGCTTGCTCTTCGTTTCCTGGGGACTGCACAGAGGATGCAGTAGGCTTGCCCGCCTGCCCGCCGCTGCTCCTGATCACCCTGACGCATCCCTGGGGGCTTGCAGGGTGTGGCATGGCCCCTCCTCAAGAACTGTAAGAAACTCCTTCTGTGGCACTGGCTTCTCTGCCTAACCACACAGTCCATACAGCTATCCTGGAGGTGCAAGTGTCCTCCAGAGCAAAAGGGACAGGAGGGTTGAGGACACCCTGGTTCTGGCACAGGGTGTGGGAGCTGGAGTGGGCTGCAGGGCCTTGGGCTGGCCACACACTCTTTTCTGGCCTCGGTTTACTCACCTGGGAAACAGGAACAGCTAATCTGGCGTTGGGACAGTGAGATACTGAAGAACTCCGTGCTACGGGGCCATCTCGGGGCTGGTGCTCACCGTGTGTCCAGGGTGGCTAGAGCTGCCTGGGTGAAGCAATGCTGGGACTCGGCCTTTAAGTAGCGGCCACCCGCTCCCAGAGCTGCTGGGAGAGCAAACGTAGCCTGTGCGGCGGGGAACAGGGTAAGATGGCACAGGTTCAGTGCACCAGCCGGCCTCCTGCTGCTGCTGCTGTCGAGTCACCTGCTGCTCAGAGACCAGGCCCCTGCTACAATGCTGCAGGCTCACCGTCTCCATGACAACAGTGCCTGGGCTGGGGACCAACCCTGGGGTGGGGAGCTCAGGCAGGAAGCTGGACATGCTCGGGCCACTGCTGGCATTTTAGCCCAACTCCGTGGACGCCCGCTCTCACGGCCGGCCTGGAGTTCTGTCCTTGGGCCCTGGGTTGTTGTCTCTAGGTGGCTCTTTGCTCTGAATATTTGTTGGGGGCAGAGGGAGGGCACATGTTCTAGATTAGGGCAGAACACAAAGGTGGCAAGGCCCGCTGACAGTTTTGCTCACAAGGTCACTGAACTCCTGGGGACACAGGTCCCGAGGGAAGGGGCTCATCCACAGAAGTCCAGGTCCCCCGCCCAGGGCTCTCTCCTTCGGGACACAGACTTGCTTTTTCTTAAGGGACCAAGACCCTGAGGGCAGACCAGGTTTCCAAATGCAGTGTGGATCCTAGAGGTTGGGGCCGGTGGTGGGAAGTTCAGGGACCATCAGGAAGGAGGACATGTCCTTCCAGTGGCATGCCATGACTCTGCTGGACGTGGCTTCCAAAGAACACCTCAGCGGGAGCGCACAGACACGGAAGACAGGACCCAAGACATGAAAACCCAACGCAAGAGCTTCTCCCAGAATCCCAGGGCCGAGCAGCCTCAGTGGCCGTTCCTGTGAGGCTCCTCTTATGTGGGGACTTCTGCTGGCCTCTCCAGCACCCTCCTCCAGCCAGACCTGGGCGTCAAGTGCACCCATCTTTCAGCACCTCTGGGAGAAACCCTGGCTCCCACATGCCGAGCTTGGAAGGCGGGGAGCTCGGGGAGCACAGGGTGCACTGCGCAAGGCTGGAGGCCAAGGTCAAGTGCGGCACGAGTGAGGCCCCACAGTCGCTGCCCTGGGAGCACCAGGTCCACTTTATTGCTAGTGAGGTCGTGTTGCACACACCCCAGCCACCATTTCGCCTGGCACTCGCGTTCTCAAGGGTCTATGTTTGGGACATTCTACACACTGCTGTTGCTTCTGGTGCTGGAGGGGACCCCAGGCCTCAGCGCCCGAGCCGCACCCAGCCTGCCTGTGGATGGTGTGCTCCTGAGGCAGAACCGATGTCTTCTTTCTTTTTACTGTGAAAGCCTTACGTGTGTCTCCAGGTGGAATCCCCATTACAAACCCAGATATCCCCGGAAAACATGCCGACGCGCTGCAGAGATCTGGAGCTGTTCCACAGTGACAGAGGCTTTACCGCCCACCCCATCCGCAACCTTCTTGAGACGTAGTCAGAGGCCAGCTCCACACCAGCGCCAGCCTGGCCTCTCGGGACAGAGACCCTGGCCACATTCTAGAGCTGTGCCCGGGCCTCCCAGGGGGCCAGGCTGCGTCTGGCAGCAGCCCCTGGGCTTCTCTTCCATCCTGCTGAAGGAATGTGCCCCACAGAGGGCGGCCCTGTGGTGGCCCGTCGGTCATGTGCTACGGAACAAAGACTCGCTGATACTGCTGGCTGGGCAGGAGGGAGGGCGGTGGGCGCATGCCCCCAGGAGCAGGCAGGCGACGGGCTTCCAGACAGGCCATTCAACATGGTGACGTCTTTTAACTGCTGCGGACATCTGGGGAGTGGTGGGGAGGGTCCTGGGCGGCTCCTTCTCTCTCCTGCCTGTGGGGTGGGACACCTCCCGGGGCCCAGCAGCAGCTCTGCAGCCTGACCACAGCCTCTGCTGGGGGAAGGAAGCAGCGAGACAAGGCAGCCATCCGGGCACCTGTGAGCAAGCTCCACAGGACAGTGGCCCTGGATGCAACCACTGCATTCAAAATCAAAGCTAGCCACTGGCCTTCCAGAACATTAGTCCAGGCCCTGGAGGCTGGCATCGGCTCTGCTCTGGGAGCAACTATCCAAGGAGCCAGCACGTGCAACAGAACTGACTTTCCAAGCTATGAAATGCTGCAGAATTGGAGGAAGTGGTCTCCAGTCCCAATCAACAGGGACAAATGGCTGACCTGGTACATGGTCACTAGAACAGCAGAGGAAGCAGGTGCCTCCAACGCAACTTACCTTAGCAGGACGCTGCCAGCACAAAGCACCCGCCCAACCAAATGTGATGAGGATGCTTCCAGCCAGGAGAGAGCAGCGCACAAGCCCCGGGGCAAACGGCGGGCGGAGGTGTGGCGTGCGACTGGTCAGCCTGCAGCCCCAGTGTCCAGGGCCACCGACAGCCCTGGTGGGCTGACAGTGTGGGAGCACAGTGCCTCGGCTGCCTCGCACCGGCCTCAGGGAAGTAAGCGAGGTGCTGTGGTCACGCCTGTCGCCCCAACCACTGGGGCGGCTGAGGCAGGGGGACTGTGAGTTCAAGGCCAGCCCAGCAACTTGGCAAGACCCTGATTTAGAGCACTGAAGACCAAAACTGGCCCAAACCTCATAACACAAACTAAAAGTTCTCAGAGCCCCTCAAGCCACCAGAGTGGCAGGAACAGGGCTCCTTCTCCGGCTGTGCCACTTATGGTGACTGGGAGCCACCCTGGCCTCTGCAGGCAGATGCCGTGAGTGCTACGCAGCTGTTTGGTGATTGTCTTTCAGGGCTGCAGGATGCCACCCAGAAACCAAAGTCTCCCACCCCACGTATGGCTAACAGGTTGAGGTGACCTCTGGCTCTGTCAGGCTGCATGCAACCCCAGGTCAGTTTACTAACATGAGCTGCAGACAGCAAATAGGGCACCCGGCTTCCCCTTCTCCACACCCCTTGACTTCCAGGTTTATCCAGCTGTTTATCCAGGTTGAGGGCCTCTCTCCCCTCACCTCTGTAGCCACCTGAGAGAAAACCAAGTGCACTGCTGGCAAAGACTGTTTCCAAGAATTCTGTGAAAATGCTTTTATGGCTGGATGTGGTGGACACACCTGTCATCCCAGTGACCAAAGAGGCTGAGACAGGAGGATTGCAAATTCAAGGCTAGCCTCAGCAACTTAGTGAGGCCCTGTCTCAAAATAAATTTTTTTAAAAAAAGAATTAGGGTGCAGCTCAGCAGTATAGTGCCTGCACAACACATCAAGGCCCTGGGTTCCATCCCCAGCACCATTAAAAAAAAAAAAGATGATAAATATCAACAATTGCAAACTACCCTTCTCCCTCTCTGGATGGGTGTACAGTGCCAACAGACCAACCATTAAAGAACAGCTCAGACCCCAACCCTACTTGAGGATGACCCTGCAAGGAGCATCCCCACCCGGGGCGGTGGTCATCAGCTTTACAAGCCAAGAAAGCCCACCGAGAGCTAAACCGCAGGAGCACTGCGGTCTCTGCCTGGGCGACTCACGAAACAGGCAGTGCAAACGCTATCATCCAACGGAAGTGGGACTCACAGGACCCGCTGTCCGGTCAGCTTCCTATGGCATGCCACATAAGAAACATCTTAAAAGCAGCTCAAGTTTTCAAGAAAAAGTGGCTTCCCCCAAAAAAGGAGGGCTGGCATACCTTAAAATTATTCAAATAATGCACATTATCTGGTTTCCAAGTTTTGTTCTAAAATTTATTTTGCTATGACTCCCATATATTAATATTAATATTTATCCGTTTCTTGAAGAATAACACTCTTGCAGAGACCATTCTAACAACATTGGATATTCGGTTGATGACAGTGTCACATTCTTGGCTATGTGTACGTCACATTGCCCGAGCCACCACTGGACAGAAAAGAGCAGCACTAAAATGCGTGAGTCCATTTATGCAAATCCAAACAAAAACACCTACTGACTTCAGCAATGACCTGTTTTGACAGCACAAATACTCGGCTTCTCTCCTGGAAGGCAATACCAATAGCCCAACAGTCAAAAGACTGTGCACGTGGGAATGAGGGAGGCCCTGGAGAGAGAGGGAAAAGGAAGAGCTGGCGGGCAGGCGGGCAGGCGGGCAGCGCTGCCAGGAGCACACAGCCTCAGCCAGGAGGCCGGCTGGGCCCTGGCCCTGGCCTCAGACTGCCACTGAGCACGAGAGAAACAGAAAAGAGTGAAATGCCCCGTCCCAGGAAAACAGCAGCCACACCCCTGGCTGGCTTCTTGTAATTCCATAGAGGGAGCCCCACGGTAGCACACGTTGGCCCAGGACTAACGTTCCACTGTGTGGGACTAAAACACGGGCTGGGGAGCTACATCAGCTTGGGATACTAATGAACATGCGGCAGAGGCCCCAGGCTCAGTGACAATTGTCTATGAGGGGCCCAAGGGGCAGTTCACGTGGGTGGTGGGCTCCCACAGGGGCTGCGAAATTGGCCCAAGAAGTTCTACCAGGCATCCAGTTGGAAACAGGGTGGTGGACGAAAATGACAGGATCAGGGTCCTTTCCTCAGTGCTACAAGCCCTGGCTGTCTGACTTGGGTGACAGGCGGGGGGCAGCAGAGGTGCTGCAGTGAGTAGGCCCTGGGGAACAGGCAGTGGGTGTGTTTGTAACCTGGATGGCCCCCAGCAGAACCTTCCTGCCCCTGCCATCTCTCCTCTGGGCTGTATCCCCCCTCCGCTCTCAAACTCCTGAGTCCCCTCCTCCAAGGACTCTTACATATCTGAACACCTCCATGGGCCCCCTTCCCTGGAAAGCCCAGGTGTCCCACTCTCACTGGGCCTCAGGACCTCCACCCAAGTCAAGTTTGCCCTGCCCAGTCTTTGCTCCTCCCTTCAATCAGGTCTCAGCAACCAACCAACTCCAGCACTGTCCTTCCTTCTGGTACTCTTCCAGGTCTGATTTCCAAAACCACTCACCAACTCCAGTTCCTGCCTAGCCAGGTACCCTCCCTGTTCTGTCCTCTGTCCCCCTGATTGGGGATGGCTCCCCTCGACTTCCCCAGGCACCCTGGGAGGTCTCCATCTTCTACCTTCTCCATAAGGAGTCAGGGTCCTCTGCCCCATCTCCCAGCTAGATTCCCCCTCCCAGATCCCATTTACCTCCTCTTCCTCAGGGGTCAGCCCCACTCTCCTCCAGCACACCTGGCCAGGCACCCTCCCAGGTTTCCATCTCTTCTTCCCCCATCAAGGGTGGGTGCCCACTGCTCCCCTAGGCACCTGAAAGGCCTATCTCTCCCCATCAGGAGTGGGCGCCTTTGGCTTTCTCCCAGGCACCGGGAAGGCCTGTCTCCTCCCAACAGGGGCAGGCGCCCTCCACTCCCCCAGGCACCTGGAAGGCCCATCCTTCCCGGGTCGGTGTCCACTGCTCCCCTGGGCACCGGGAAGGCCTGTCTCCTCCCATCACGGGCCGGCGTCCTCACTCCCCCGGGCACCTGGAAGGCCCATCCTTCCCGGGTCGGTGTCCACTGCTCCCCTGGGCACCGGGAAGGCCTGTCTCCTCCCATCAGGGGTCGGCGTCCTCAAGTCCCCCCGGCACTGGGAAGGCCCGTCCATGAGGGTCGGCGCCCGCCCAGGTACCTCCCGGGCTCCCTCGGCCGTCGCCGGCGCCCTCGACGGTGCTCCATCCCCACAGGCCCGGGACCCTCCCTCCCACGTCGGGAGCCCCCTCCTCGCTCCGGACAGTCGGCTCGGTGGCCATCTCTGCCGCAGCCAGCCTGGAAGCCCGCCGGTTCCGACCACGCCGCCGCCGCCTGGCCGCGCGGTTCTCCTGGGGCAGGGCCGGCGCGCCGCGGAGGAGGGCGGGCCGTTTACCTGGACTGCGGGCCGGCGCCCTGCGCGAAGCCGGAAGAGCTGCTCGCCGCCATCTTGGCGTCTTCCCGGGGCCGGCGGGCGCTGACGTCACCAGCCCGCCCCTCCCTCGGGGCCCCGCCTCCCTCTTCACCGCGCAAGTGAGGGTCTCTGCTCAAGCCCGCCCAAGCCCCGCCCCACCCGCAAGTCCCACCCCTTACTCGGAGCCCCGCCTTCCCTTCAACCACTCAGAAAAACAGATCTCTGCTGAAGCTCCGCCCCACCACAAGCCCCGCCCCTGACTTGGAGCCCGCATTCCCTTTAACCACTCAGATGTGAGGGTCTCTGCTCAAGCCCCGCCCCTTACCCTGAACCCCGCTCGAATCACCTGGCTTTTTTTTTTTTTTTTTTTTTTTAAATATTTTTTTAGTTGTTGATAGATTTTTATTTTATTCATTTATTATCTATATGTGGTGCTGAGGATCGAACCCAGGGCCTCACGCATGCAAGGCAAGCGCTCTACCACTGAGCCACAATCCCAGCCCCTCACCTGGCTTTTTGACTATGCGATATTACAAGAGGCTTGGAGTAAAAGGTACTTTTCCAAGGATGGCAGGGGTGTGTTCTTCTGCCCCCTGTATTAAGTAGACACAAGGCTAGTTAATTCTTGGACAGGCACCAAGGAAACCCTGGGTGCCAAAGGAGCCCCACTGGTAACTTAAATGAACGGCATTCTTCCGTGTCTTCGTGACGGTGTGTGGCCACCAGCAATGGTCTGGCTGGGCTGGCAGGTGTAGGTCTCTCACCAGGCCCTGGCCAAAGCCCAGCGTGGTAATTACACATGGCCCCCCTCCAAGGCCCTGCAGTTCTAATTAGATAATGAAGGCTGCGCTCGCTTTAGAAAGGCAGGTCTGTTTCAGTGTTTTCTCTGGGTTGCATAATACCTTTTCCCCTATTGTGATTTCAAGAATTCTCCTGAATGGCTTCTATGCCCAATCCTGGCTGATCCTCACAGCCCTCAGAAGTAGGTACAGTTGGTTCTCATCACTTTTCTTGTCTAAAGTTGCCATGAACCCTGAAGTAGTGAATACTGACCTTTGCTCAAGGGAAACACAGTTATGCTCCTGGCGGCCTTTGTTCACAACAGTTTTGACCATCCATGACCTTGTTCTCTGTGTGTTTCTTTAGTATACGTTTTTATTTATTAGATTGAGCTCTCAGCCAGCAGCATAACTCATGCCTGAACAAAACAAAACTTCTCTGACCATATACTTTCCATGGAAGGCACATCACAGGATTATTGGGCTTAGAAGCACTTCAACACTGGCTGGGGCCCACAAAAAGGACAGGAAGCTGGTGAGCCCCGCCATGTGGTGGTAGCTTCAGCACCGCGGACAGCTCCAGGACACTGCCCTCACAAGAGCTGCCGCTCCGCAAGTGGTGGACGGTCCAGGCAGGCTGCTCTGCCCCCAAATGCTTGTCTCTGTCATTGTCCTTAAATTCCTACTTGCTCCTCAGAGCCCAGCTCACCCCACCCCGTCCTACGCCAGGAAATCCTCCCAAGGGCCCTATCTCTAAATCAATGCAGATTCCTGTGACCACCTGCCTGTCTCACCTGAGGGGAGTTCTGAGAATAAAGCCTTGTGTTTCACGCCCAGTGCTCAGCTCCAGGGATGGCCTGGGTCTCCCTGGCCATCAACACAGTGTCCTTTCTGACAGCCACACTTCCTCCACCCAGGACCTGGTAAGTCCAAGCCTTGTGCTGAAGGCTCTGGGCTCCTTTCTCCCACTCCCAGGCTTTCTGCCCCTGCTGGGGGCAAGGTGCCTTACTGCCTCAGTTTGGAAGGCTGCAGGGCTGAGCGGTGTCACCTGATGTCCACGCTCAGGCATTCTGCCCGCATGCTGTGGTTGGAACATGGCTTGTGTCCCCCGAGGCTCCATGGTGGATTAAAGGCTGGGTCCCCAGCGTGGTGCTATTGGGAGGTGTAGCCTAGTGGGAGGTCCTTAGGTCATTGGGGGCTGCCCTGGAAGTAATTCTCTCCAGAGGGCTTCTATAAGAGCCTGGGCTTGGCTCCACCCAGGTCTTTCTGGCTTCCTGCCTGAGATGAGACTGCTTACTTTACTCCCACCCGCCATTGCCATCCACTGAGGATGAGAAATGAGCTGATGCAGGCTCCACACCCTGGGACCTCCAAAACTGTGAGCTAAATCACTCCACCCTGTGTGTGTGTGTGTGTGTGTGTGTGTGTGTGTGCGCACTGGGGGTGGAGCCCAGGGCCTCATGCATGTTCAGTGCTGTACCACTGAGCTACACCCCCAACCCTCAAACCTTTTCTCTTCATAAAGTAGCTGCCCCAGGCATTTTGTTATAGTAATACAAAGCCGACTAATACACAGTGGCTCTTGAACACCTCAGTGTCAGGTGCTGCCACCCTGTGTGGACAATGTATCAGTGGATGAGACCAAAAGTCTTTGCTCCCTGGAGATTCATATTCTAATAAAAGTGGAACAAAGAACCACGACAGAAACAAAGAAATAACTTCTGAATGGCAACTGCCACGAAAAAAATTGGTTCTTCAATAAGTGAAATATAGAATCAAATTTTGACCCAGAAATTCCACTCCTCCCCATACCTGTGAGGGCATTGGAAACAGGGACTGGAGTGAGTACTTGGGCTCATGTTGTCACAGGAGCCCAAAGGTGGAACCATCCCAAGTGTCTGTCAGCAGATGAATGGATACATAAAACGGGGTCCACCCATACCCAGAGGTCCCTCAGCCATCAGCAGGTGCAAGGTGACACAGCTGCAGCGTGGAGGTACCTGAGGACCTTGTGCTCAGTGAGAACCAGATACACAGGGGTATCTGCAGGGGTTTCTCCTCCTGGAGTCTCTGGAAGGAATCTGTTACCCACCATTCTCCCTCCTTCTGGTGGCTCCCAACAATCCTGGGGTTCCTTGGCTTGGAATGCTTGCCCTGGTCTCTGCCTCCATCATCTTTCACACTGCCTGCCCCCCACCCCGCTACACCTCTCCCTTCTCTTCTAAAGATGCCTGTCATTGGATTTAGGGGCCCCCTAATCCAGGATGATCTCCACTCAGCATCCTTAACCTAATTCCATCTGCAAAGACCCTTTTTCCAAATAAGTTCCCAGGACTGGGACATGGCTGTGTCTCCTGGGAGCCTCTATTCAGCCCGTTACAGGGCAGGGGGGAAGTAATCGGAAGAAACATGGACAGAGGCTTCGCCGGCTGAGCCTGATCTACACGTCTTCTCCTGAGACCCTCAAAGGCCACAGCTGTAACGTCTCCATTTCCCAGGCCAGGAACTGAGAGATGGGCCTCCCACAGTCCGGCTGTGCGGCCAGGCGGGTCTGGACGCAGAAGCAGGCTCAGCCCCACAGCGGAATCCCTCCAGGCTGGGCCTACCCCGGCTCACAACTGCAGGGGGCGCCGTGCCCAGGGCAGCCCAGAGCCCAGGTGTCCGAGAGGCTGCGGTTTCCCCCGCGCCCAGGCCCCCCGCGGCGAGGACGTCTCTGCTCCGGTGAAACGGGGTCCTGGCTGCGGGCAAGGTGTTTGAGGGGCTCCTCACCCCGGCTCTCTCGGAAAGGAGAGGCTCGAGGAGCCCGCTCCCCACAGCCCCACGCGCGCCGAGGAGCGCGGCCATCGCTGCCTGGGTCCGGGTCTGCCGCTCGCTTTGCTTTTGCAGCTGGGATGCGCCACCGAGTCCTCCCTGCACCTGCCGTGGCGCGGCGAAGGCGGGGCTTTCCCGTCAGCCAATGGGGAGGCGCGGACGCGGCCCCGCCCCTCTGGCCCCGCCCTCCGCGCGCCTCCCGCCCCCTCCCACACCGGCAGCCTCCCCAGCGTCTCCCGGAGCCGCGCTCGGCCCGCGGCGCTCGGACCGAGGAACACTCGCAGGCGGGCCACCGGCAGCGATGACAGGGCCCACGGCCACGGCAGGGCCAGCAGGAGCCCGCCGCGGACACTGACCCTTCTCCCCCCGCGGACAGAAGAGCCCGGGGCTGGCCGCGTCGCCCTGGGTGACCTTTCCGGGATGCGGAGGACCCGCTGGCATCTTCCCGCGATGCGCTGAAGGCCGGGTGCCCGGGAGCGCGGCGGCACCGGCAGCGCTCGCCTTTGTTCGCAGAGGAGAGGCCCGGCGCCGAGGTGAGTGCGCCTCTCCCCTCGCTGCGGCCCCGGAGGGGGTCGGAGTGGCCGCCGCCCAGCCCCAGGTGGGGTAGCTGGGAAGGGAGGATGCCGTCTCGCGACAGGATGCGCTCCCGTCCACTTCGCCCCTGCGCGGCACACCATCCCGGAACCAGGGCCTGCTTACCGCCGCGGGCACCTGCGGAGCGCAGCTTGCACCATTGTCCGGACAGCTCAGGGCTTAGGCAGATAAAAGGCTGTCCCCTCTTCCCGAGCTCCCCGGGCCTGAGAGGGACCCGCCCGCCTCTGCTCTTTTCCTATTTATAATCCCCCAGGGGCTCCACCAGCTGCGGATTTGGAAAAAAGAAAAAAATTCTAAGTGTGTCGCGGAGGGCTTGCTGGCGGGGTGGGGAGAAAGGAGCCGGCTACAGACAGACGCCTCCTCTTCTTGTGAACTTGTATGTGATGGGTTAATAACCGGGCACCGAGGATCAACGCCCCTTCCCGGGTGCCCCTCGCCTGCCCCCTTTGCTCTCCTAGAACAGGAAGCCAGGATCTGAGCAGGAGCATGTGAACCCCTGGGACCACCACACCCCATATCTGGCGGATGTGGCCATCCCTCAGGGGTGGGTCCCCCAGGGAGCTAAGGTCATTGCCAGCTCAGGGTCAGGAAAACAGCTGCAAAGACCCCGCCAGGGATGAGATGAATCTTTGCTGGCAAGAACTCGCGGTCGGGTGGCTGCTTTGCCAGTAGCTTCCGGAAGGGATTTTTTATCCTCCCCTACTGCGTCTTACTGTCCCTCCTCCATGAATGAATGACGACATTCAAGACTGCCAAGAGAGAATGGAGCAACGCTCTCTGGAAACCAGGGAGGGTCTAGTTCCAGCTGCCCCTTCTTCCCGTGGGTGACCACCGGCCTCAGCCTCCCTCTGAGGCCTCCCTCACCCAGCCACACACAGACTGGCCATCTATACCATCCACCAGACTTTGAGGGACACACCCAAACCTTCAGGCACCACCAGCTCTGCAGAGGGGCAGCTGGCACAGGGCTAGGGGACAGGGTCCTTCCATGCTGAAGAGTGTGGGTGACATGAACTCTTCAGGGGAGGGGAGGTCACGGGCAGGCCCAGTAGCCGTGCTTCATGGTGACTGCTGAGCTTGGGCCTGAAATCCTTCCACAAAAGGCAAATATGGAAAGAAATGGCTGTTTCCTTTAAAACAGGCCTTCTCAGCCCTGGCCCTGTGGGCCTTTGGCTTTAAGGTCATCCTTGGCCCCTGGGGGCCAGCCTGGGCACTGTGGATGCTGAGCAGGATCCCTGGCCTCCACCCTGGCACATCCTCCCAGGCATGCCAACCACAATGCCTGCAGAAATTGCCAAGTGTCCCCTGAGGGGCCAAGGGGTTGTCCCCACTTGTAAACCACTGCTTTAAAAGCACAAAACAAGGAGGCTGGTTGAGTCAGGAGATCCTGGAGGGCGGGTCCACAGGCCCCAGAACTCACTTCTGATCTAGACCTTTCATTTGCAGACAGGCAGCTGAGGCCAGAGAGGTGAAGGGCCTGGGAGTCTGCCGGGCCAGGGCACCCCCATTTCAGCCTCCCTCCTCAACCCTCATCCTGTCCCAAACAGCCAGCCCGGAGCCACTGTCCAGAGTCCCACCTCCAGAACAACAAGAACAAAACTTACTTTCTGTGGTTGATGATTTTGACTCCAGCCCTGGCTGTCTCCACACTGCCTTCTTAGTTCTGGGGTCAGCAGGCTATCAGGACATGCTTCTTTGTGGGAAGACAGAGAGGCAAGGGAGTAGACTGGAGCAGATAGAGGAGGTCAGCATGGGCCTGGTCCTCTTTGAAATTGTCAGTCCCAGCAGGGAAAATGAAACACATCAGTCATTCACACTTTAGTCCGAATGATCTTTGAAGGAGTTTATTGCTTCCCAGTTGAGATCCAAGGTAACGGAGGAAGGATGAGCCTGTCTGGGTCATGGCTCGCGCTGGGGAGGGTGGAGGCTCCACCCCTCACCTGGGTCAAACTCCATACCTGCGTGTCCCTGGTTCTCTGTGCCTCTGTGAACTGCACAAGCCTCACATGCTGTGCACTGATTCAGTAGAACAGGCACAGAGCTGTTCGCAGACCCACCCTGGAGCTGCAGGTGGGAGGGCTGCTGTTGGGATCCCTGTCCAGCCAACCCGCTCCTCCGCCTCAGCTCCCCAGGTCCTCCTGCGCCCAGCTGCCCCTCCTCCCGGTGCCCATGGGGACCGCGGAAGCCACCCTGCGGATGGAGCACGCAGATGTGAAGGAGGAATGGCAGGACGAGGGTCTCCCCAGGTAGGGTTCCGGGCCCCTGCGGTGCTCTGGGGTGCGGGTGGCGGGTGTGGCCAATTGGCACCAGCAGCCTCGGGCACCTGCCCGGTCAGCAGCTCCCAGTGGGCACTTGCAGACACTGAGCGGCTCTGACTGGTCCATCCTGGTCTCCCCACCCTGGGGGCGCGGACCTGAGTCCTCCCTGTGACCTCACCCCAGCCGGTGAAGAGCAGGCGCCTGGCACATTGGCTAAATTACCTGGGGCGACGTCCTCCCCATGCTCCCGAAGAGCCCCACCCCTCACCGGTTTAGGAATTCCAGCTGGGTGCGATGGCACAGGCCTTGCCATCCCAGTAACTCGGGAGGTTGGGGCAGGACGGCAAGTTCAAGACCAACCTGGGCGATGTAGCAAGACCTGTCTGAAACTGGAAAGAGCTGGGGTGCAGCTTAGTGAAGGAGCGCCCCTGGGTCCAGTCCCCAGTGCCAACACACACACACACACACACACACACAATCTAGAAACACCCCATTGACACTGCAGTATTCCTAACCCGATGCTGAATGATCCCAAGCCATGGTGTAGTTTCACCCGTAACTGCCAGAGGCACGGTGGCCCACCCCTGCCTAAACCCACTTGGGCAAATGCCCTTCCCTCTGAAAATCTGGGGTCCTCCTCCCCACGTCCTTGGCCTGGCGTCCCCCTCCCCAGCCTCTTTACCCCCTCAGCACAGTAGCTGCCTCCCCTCCTGCTCCCCGGCCAGCATACTCTTACCTTCAGACCTTTCACCTGCTGTTCCTCAGCCGGGGATGCTGTTCCTGGAGACTCTACCTCTGCACCTCAGGCCTCAGACTACGTCCTCAGAGACGACCTCCCTGGCTGTCCCTTATCCCTCCCCTCTTCCTGGTTTCCTTCCTGCATGAAGGCTGGAAAAGCTCCCCAAGGGACATCTGTGTCCCAGTCCTTGGAACCCCAGTGTTCCCTTCCATGGCCAGATTGCAATGGGCTTCAGTAAGGACAGGGGAGGGGCTGTGGTCCTGGGCTCTCCCCCCACGAACCCTGAAGATCACCCATGTGTCCCTCTGAGAGGGAGGCAGACGGAGACTTCACCACAGGACAGGAGACATCAGCATGGAGGGGACAGACTGGAGGGCTGAGTGAAAGGGGCCACAAGCCGAGGGCTGTGGGCCTCTAGGAGCTGGAGGAGGCAAAAGACGGACTCTCCCTGGAGCCTCAGGAGAGGTCAGCCCTGCTACAACTGGGTTTTGCCCAGTGAAAATGACCTTGGACTTGCTCATGTCCTCTAGAATGGTAAAGGGATAACTTGATGTGTTCAGGCACCAAGTTCAAGGTGCTGCTCCAGCATGTCACGTGGTCAAAGCCTCCCATATGCTGCCTTAGTCCATTTTGCATTGCTACAACAAAGTACCCGAGACTGGGTGCTTTATAACGAAAAGAGGTTTGTTTGGCTCACAGTTTTGGAGGCCTGATATCCAAACAGCACAGTGCAAGCTCTGGCCAAAGCCCTCCTTGGCTGTGTCACCTCGTGGCGGACAAGCAAGGGAGGGAGCATCTGTGAAAGACAGAGGTTGCATCAGCTCAGAGCAGGAAACCAGGGTGCTGGTGGGCCAGGCTCAGCAGCAGGGCTTATGATAACCATCTCCTGTGAGCTGAAGGATCCAAGGAAGGACCTGAATCCCTGCCAAGAGCAAACCCCTGACCTGAGGACCTCCCCCAGGTCCCACCCCTCCGGGATCGAGCTTCCAACACGCAGACCCTCGGGGAGCACTCAGACTACAGTGTAGGCCAGACGCCACGTGCTCATGCTGTGTGCACCCGTCTCCCGCCACAAGGAACCCCACCAAAGCAGGAATCTTTTGTTTTGATCACTGCTGTACCCCAGTCCAAGGATAGTGCCGGGCATACAGTCGGCACTCAATAGATATTGAGTGAATGGGTGATGCTCACAGGTAGGAATAAAAAATCCTGTCAGAGGAAACTGCAGGTTCCACAAGGCCCAGGAGCTCATTCTGAACCCCAGTGGGAGAGACCACCCCCAGGATTGCTGTGGTCAGCCTGGCAGGGAATTTGAAAAGGATCTCCAGTTCCAGAAAGATCTCTGTCTGCGAGGGTCCCAGGGCAGAACCAGGTGGAGGGGACAAACCAGAGGAGAGGGCTGTGGTCAGGCAGGAGACTGCAGCCACCTTCCTGCACCGCGCGAAACCCGCCAGAGGCAGATCTGGAGCTGTCTGTCCGTCACATCCAAGCAGAAGCGGAGCCTTTGGAGGAGGCACCCCACATCTGAGGACATCTCCTGAATCTACTAGCAGCGAGACCCCAAGTCCCACATGGGGGTAGCAAGAGCCGCCCCTGCTCCGAGGGGCGGAGAGGCCCGTGTCTGCAGGTCCGTCCTGGAGCTCGCATGGGGCTGCCTGCCGGGCTGCACAGCCTGATCTGCAACCACATGGCTGCTGGACGAGGGGACCGCCAGGCGCAATGCCTCTGTCGCTTCATGCTGCTCCGAGCCACCAAACTCAAGTTTTGGAACTTTCTGGGAAAAAAAAGATTTTTTTTCACACGGCAAGAATCTTCAATTTAAAAAAGTTTTAAAGTATTACATAAAAACAGGAACATTACGCATGTTTCTGGGGCAGCTGGGGATGTTGCAGTGTATGTACACAGTGCAGAGCATTCAAATCAGGCCAGACATCTTTCTTGCCAAACATTTCTTGTTTCTTTGGGGTAAAAACATTCAAAACCTCGAGTCAGGGGTGTGGCTCAGTGGCAGAGCGCCTGCCCAGCGTGTGCGAGGCCCTGGTTCCACCCCAGTACCATGCACGCGCGCGCGCACACACTCAGAACCCCTCCTGTAGCTCCTGGCTTTTCAAAGCACATAGGACGTTGTTCCCAGTGGCAGGCTCGGCATCTGCTCTGGCCTCTCACTCCCGTCCAGCTGCCCAGCCTCCCCCGTGGGCAGATGGATTGTTCTTACTGTTTTCGGTGCAGGGCTGGAGGGCCGAGGCATGGAGGGCTGGCTGTGTGTGAGGTCTGCCTTTGGGCAGAGAGGCGATGCTGGGCTGCCTCCCTCCCTCCCTGTTCCCACCCTCACCCGAGGCCCAGCCCCTCAGGGCGTGCAGCTTCCACACCTGGCACCCAGGAAGGGGACTCTATGGCCCAGACTCGGCAGTCAGGGCAGATGAGGGATCACTAGCAAGCAGGTCAGGGTGTCTTTAGAAATGTTCTGGAATGGGCCAGAGGCTCCGTTTGCTTGGCAAAGTCAGGTACGGTGACCAGTGGTTTTCATCCAGCACCAGGTGCCAGTGGTCCGGGGGGCCTCTAGACACTCCTGAGCCTTGCGTCCCCTCTGGCCCCCATGGACTGGTGGTCCCTGCTCAGAACAAAGCATTGTCTCCTCGTCTGGGGCTGGAGCTCTGGCAACCTCCTTCCACCCAGGTCTCCTGGGAGTCCTCGCAGGGCTCAGCAGAGCCCAGGCCACTCCCTGCATCCTGGGCGCCCGGGGATCAGCTCCAGGACCCGCAGATACCAAAACCCACAGGCGCTCAGCCCTAGATTAGGCTGTGGGTTCTGTGCTCACCCTGGCACAGAACCTGGACTTCAAGTCATGTCTAGGTGACTTGTGACACCCCAACGCTGCCATCGTGCTGCATTGCTCAATGACAAGCAGAACGTCCCACACATTCGCAGACACGTTTCTAAGAGCCGTTTTCCATCCGAGGCTGTTTGAGTCTGCAGATGTGGAAGCCGTGTGTTCTGGGGCTCCTGCTGGCTCCTGCGGCATCAGGGAGCCCATGGAGCACAGCCTCTGACTGCGACGCCATTGCTGTTCCTGCCGCAGGCCTGCTCCCTACGTGTTTGTGTCTCTAGTTTCCTCTCATCAGAAGCTGCACTGAGGCCCCTGCTCCCCTGTGGGAAGCAACCCCCTTCTCAGCCTCCTGGAAACATAGTCTGGACGCAGCTGCAAACGGAACAGGGCCAGCTCTGAAAGGGGTGGCCAACGGGGCAAGAGACCAGTGTCTTTCCAAAGAATTCTCCAGCTGCCAAGGCTGCCCTTGGGGTCAGCGGCCCAGCGTTTACAGGACAGTGGCCTTGCTGTGCACTCAGCCCGGGGCCAAGGCCGTCTTGCCAACTCAACAGCTCACCACGGCTCTGTCTTGAATTGCGTCCAGCTGCAGCCCACAGAGGCGGCTGTGCGCCCCACCCCCACCAGGCGCTCACTATGCTCTCCTCCCAGCCCAGCCACCCCCCAGGGAACGTCATGGCCTGTGCCCACTGCCCTCTGCAAGCCCCTGTGGAGCCAGAGCCAAGAGCAGCCTGGAGTTATCCAGCTCACTCCACAAATTCCCCGTGCGCTCCTCTTAGGAAGACACCAGTTGCTGGATCAGAGTTTACTGTAACCCAGCACAACCTCATCCTGACTCCGTCACATCAGTAAAGACCCTGTAGAAGTTCTCTGTTATTTTGGGGGAAGACTCTTGACAGATGCCCAAAAGTGTGGATGTTACCCAGCCCTATGTATGCAGAAATACGTTCTCCTGTACCTGCATACCCATGGCAAATGCACCTTCTCACTTAAAGTGAGCACATCTCTACTGCTTCTCTTTGACATATCCAAATGGCCAAATAATGACATTGTAGGGCCATGATGAAGTAAAACAAGGGTTCCTTGCACACAAGCACCATGATACCACAACAGTCAATCTGATAATGGAGACAATTATTACTAAGTCACTAACAGGAGAGTAGCATATATGGTATGGATACACTGAACAGAAGGATGATTCATATGCTAGAGCCACATAGTGCAAGATTTCATCATTCTCCTCAGAAAAAAAGTGCAATTTAAAACTTGTGAATTTTGTTCTGTTTGTTATTATATTTGTTTCTGGAATTTTCTATTTAGTATTTTCAGACCACAGTGGATTGCAAGTAACTGAAAATGTAGAAAGCAAAACCACGATAAGGGAGAGTGACTGTGTTCCAAATAAGGTCACATCCCCAGGTACCAGGCATTAGACTTGAATGAGTATTTCAGGGACACAACTCTGTCCAGTACAGAAGGATGAAGGATGCTGTACAGCTTGCATATAGAGGACACTCTTTTTTTTTTTTGTATCACAGGGATGGAACCCAGGACCTCACACAGGCCAGGCAAGCACTTGCACACACCAAGCTACATCTCCGGTGCTTTTTATTTTATTTTGAGACAGGATCTTCCCAGGTTGCTGAGACTGGCCTCAAACTTATACTCCTCCTGCCTTAGTCTTCTGAGTAGCTGGGATGATTGGCATTTGTCACCGCGCCCGGCTCAGATCCCTGCCTTTGACCTAGGCGCTTCATCATGGACTCTGACAGCAAATTCCACAGGGGACATCTGGATGTTCCTGGGGCTGTGGGCAGAGTCTTCAGGTCTAGAGAGCCTGAGGCTGTTCCAGGGCTTGGGGAGCAGCAAGGTCTCACCTGCCTTGGAAATGCCAGCCCTGTGGGCAGGCAGGGTGGGCACCTGCTCCATTGGGCCTCCTCCCCCTGCGTCTGGGGGCTTCCCTGGGGGCCACAGGCTCCTGATCTCATCCAACCCGAGTCCTGCTTGCCCTGACCTGCTCCTTCCCCTCTGCCCACCTGCCACACAGCGCCCTGGCGCTCCGCACCAGGCTCCTGCTCCCCCCATGGCGCTCCGCCATGCCCCAGGCTGCTGCTCTGCTTTCTCCTCTGTTCTCTGAGCTCACTGGGCTGCTCCTGCCCCGGGCTTTGCCCTGCTTGTCTTGCCTGGAAGGCGCTTTCCTGCCCCTCCAGGTTCCAACCAATGGCTTTCAAGTTTCTACTTAGAAGTCCCCTCCTCCAGAGCCGAGGGAGCAGCTCAGCTGGAGCAGCTGGCCTGGCAGCGGGGAGCCCTGGGACCTTCCACCTGGAGGGCCTCCCCTGCCCGCCCAGCAGCCTCCTCACCTTGGTTTGTTCTCTCTGTGGCCTCTGCCCTGATCGTGCACTGGCCTTCTCGGATGCGGGCCTCCTTACCCACACGACCTCGGCCAAAGAACTGGCTCCCAGGTGGTGGGATGGCACCTCTGCCACCTGTTGAGTGCCAGCAGCCAGCATGTGGCTGGAGGGCGTGACGGCAGTTCAGAACCAGATCTCTTCTTCCAGAAAGCCTCACTCTTGCCTCGAAGGTCTCTTCTTGGAGGAGTGGGTGAGGCTCTGGACCCCTGTGTCCACCAACGCCTCCCTCAGTCAATGCCACAATGGCAGATGCTCTTGGCATCCAGAGACCCCTGGCAGCACCCGGTCCAACCTGGGCCGAATGCTGGGATTGTCCCTCAGCCAAGCTGACCACACACCAAACCCTCCAAAGGGAACCACCCCAGTGGGGACCCACGTCTACCCTACCCGCCCTGCGTCCCAGACCCCAATGTGGAAGGCAGGCCCTGCGCTGCCCCACCTCACTAAACAGGACGAAGGGGATGGCCGGGGAGATGCAGGGACCCCGCAAACTCTAGGCCTGGAGAGCAGGGAGCAGCCTCAGTTTCTCCATCTTGCCCTGCAGCAGGGCACCTTCTGGCCAAAGTGGGATCCCTGGGGACGTCCAGGGCTGGGAACTGCATTGCATCCTGATGAGAATCCCAGACCACGCTGGCCTCCTCCTATGGATGGACAGCACGGGGCCCTGTTGGGCAGGCCAGGGCACTCAGGCCCGCGGCCCCTCGGCCTGCCTCAGTCTTGCCTTCTGTGAAGCAGGTTCCACCTGCCTCAAGGGGTCACTGAGAGAAGCGGGTAGGGTCCCGCTGCCAACAGCCCAGCGGGGTGCCCGGCAGGGGCATAATGGGGAAGGAGCCCAAGGAGAACTCCAACACCCGAGTGGGTGGACGCCGGTCCCTCCTGGTGGCCGCTGCCTATTGGAAGGAAGGTTCTCCTGGTTCCAGACGAGAGGGAATCCAGACTCCTGGGGCCGCAGCTCGGATCTGACAGCAAAGCTACACTGATTGGAACCCCAGGGCAGGACAAACAGGGCCGAGCATCCACCATCGCTGCCATCCTTGGGGGCTTCCGAGCACCATGTCCTTGCACTCGGGCCCTGGGTGCGAGTCGACTCCTTAGCCCCCTTGGCCTCTCTAAAACCTCGCAACTTTGCCCAAAGCTGGCTTTTCTTAGGAGAGGAACTAAGGTGAGCTTCTCGTGACGTAAATTGGCCACTTTAAAGTGCACAATTCAGGGCGGCAGCACCTGCCCAGCATTACACGCCAGCTCCGTCTAGTTCCAGAACATTCCATCACCCTGAAGGAAACCCAGGCGCAGCCCTCATCCCTCCCCACAATCCACATCCTGTCTCTGGACTCCTGTCCTGGACTCCTCTCTCACTGGGTCACACGCTGTGGCCTTGTGTGTCTGGCTCTCGCTGAGCACCAAGTCCCCGGGTCCCTCCACTGCAGCTGTCACCTCACTCCTGCTGGCGGCTGAGGGACGCTCCGAGTGGGTGGACAGCTCATCCCTGAGTGGACACCTGGGCGGTCCCCACCTCCTGCTGTGGACCTGAGCACGGACTTCCTGTGGACAGAGGTGTTCTTTTCCTCTTCTTTTCTTCTGGGCATCCACTCTGCTCTGAGCCTCCCCACCCATGAGATCAGGCCACCCTCAGCATCATCCTGGACCTAAGGACCCGGACAACCCTGGGACAGAGCGATTACTCAAAGGACACCAGAGGAGGGGGGCGAGGGAGTGGACGGAGGAGCAGAGACCGACTCCACCCTGACAGGCCCACTCACCTGAGTGGACCAGGTGCAGGGTGCGTGGTCTTCCTGCCTCCTCCCCCCAGCCGCTCTGACCTGCAGATGTGAGTCTCCCAGCTGCCGCTCCACAGGGTCAGCGCACCCTCCAGGGAGGACCTAGAACAGGAGGGAAGGAGTCTGGGCCCTGGACGGCTCCTTGGAGGGCAGGCAGGGTGCCCGAGAACCAGGTCCTAGCTTGCAAACCTGAGCTCAGCTCCCTAGCCCTGGAGGAGTCCAGCGCTGCCCTAGAGGGACACGCAGGCCTGGCTGCTTCTCTTCAAATGGATTTACAAAAATGTTGCAAAGAGCATACAAAGAGCTCCTGGAGCCCGAGCGCCCGGTTTCCCGCGGCCGACGTCCTGCAGTAGCCGGGCACCGGGCCAGTGGATGCCTTATCAGCTGCTCAAGTCAATGCTTGATTCAGATTTTCTTGGCTTTGTCCCTAACGTCCCTTTCCTGGGTGAGACCCCATTCCCGAGCTGCGGGGCAGCTGGTCATCTGGTCTTAGGCTCCTCAGAGCAGTGACGGTGTCTCAGCGGCTCCTTGGGGTCCCACAGAGCTGCCATCAGCCAAGACTGGCTGGCGTCTCAGGGGACCCGTGGGCTCGGGAAGAAGAGCAGAGGGACTCTCGAGGGCTGCTGTGGGCTGGGCCACCGGCTGACACGTACGCGTCTCCTGGAGGCCACGTCTGCAGACATGACCTGCAGTCCCCTCCACCAGGACCCAACCCTTCTCCCCTTCCACAGAGGCCATTGGCTCACGTCAGCGTGGACACGTGGGCATTTCTACCTGGGGTCGGAATCCAGTGATACCCTGTTATTGACAGGGCTTTCAGCTCTTCCGGAGTTGGCTGTGGGGCCCTCGGGTTGACTCCATGTCCCATGCCCCTCTTGCGGTCATGTTTGCTGCATCAGACAGTCGCAGGGTCGCCCTGGGGAGCCCTTGGCTTCTATCCCACAGTAGAAACCTGTCCTGCCCTCGGGGCTCGGCCTGGCCCGGCCTCCCCGTTGCCGGGTCAGGAGGAGCCCCTGCCCAGAGGTCTGGAGAGCCTGCAGCCCCGCTCACTGTGTCTCGTGTATCTTGTCTTGTCTGCACACGCCCCGCTGGCCGCCTGGGTCACCACGCTGCTCTGGTGGACTTCCGTGCCCATTCCTGGCTGGGTCCTCAGGCCGCTCCCAGAGGAGACGGGTATGGAGTTGCTTGGCAGCCCCGTGGAAGACGCATCCGGTAAGTCTGAACATGGGTGAAGTGGGGACGGGGTGTCTGCTTTGGCTGTGCCCTGGGCTGTCCCTGTAAGAATGTCAGAGGCCACACACCCTGAGGGCAGAGTCAGGGAAGGGGCGGCCATGCTGGGGACAGTTCTGTCACCACGTCAGCAAACGCCTCGCTGTGTGTCCTAGAGCTGCTCACTCAGCCTCTCTGTGCCTCCTATTTGCTGTCTACTAAATACAGGCAGTGAGCTTCTTGCAGAAGGAGCGTGTCAGGATGAAACGAGGGGACACATGAAAGTTGCCAGGGGATGCCAGGGTTGGCGTCAGAGGGGCTGAGGGTAGCCTGGAAGGTTCTGCCACCCAGACTGCTCAATGGGTTCATGGGCTCCAGGGATCCAAAGCCCCAGACACTGGGAACAGGAGGTCCTGGGAGGCGGGAGTAGCTCCCAGCCCTGCGCTCTCCTCCCTGGCGTCTCTGTGCTGAGCTCTGCCTGCCTCTCGCCCATGTGTCCCACCACGGTGCCCATTCCATACGACACTAATCAGAGAGGACGTGCCCGCCCCTGAGGCCACACAGCAGCCAGAGCCCGTCTGCCCAATCCTCTGCCTCCCACTGCACCACACTGCACCAAAGAGCCAGGAAGGGGACCGCTTGCTTCAGTTCTCAAGGGACGTTTGGGGAGGGTGGTCACCTGGGAGCCAGGCCAGCCAGCAGGGGCCTTTGCACCAGGCTGTGTGGGTGCTGTCAACCCCAGCAGGGCCCCTCAGGCCACACCTCACTGTCCAATCAGTTGAGGGCTTTAGAGGAAAAAGAGGGACATTCCCAGGAGGAGAGAACTCTGCCGGCAGACAAACTGGGACGAGCCGGACACGAAGTCCTCCTGCCAGGCCACCTCAGCCTCCACAGCCACGCGGATCACACCTGGAAACTTCCCTCCCTGTGCACACGCACGCACACCCTCCCGATCCTGCTTCTCTGGAGAACTCGAACGCAATCCACGAGGTCATCTGGGACCCGGATCACGCCCACCACCCCGTGACTCAGGAGGCTGAGGCAGGAGGGTGGCCAGTGCGGCCTGAGCGACTTAGTGAGGCCCTGTCTCTCCATAAAACAGAGGGGCTGGGTGTGGCTCAGCGGCGGAGCACTCCAGAGAGTGTGGGGCCCTGGGCTCCATCTCAGGAAAGGAAGGGAAGGAGGAGGGGCTGGGCGTGGCTCAGGGGCACAGCACCTGCCTCGCTTGCGCCTGGGTTCCATCCTTAGCACCACAAAAAAATGAAGGCATTCTTTCCATCTCCAACTACACACACACAAAAGGACTCCTCTCGGCCAGGGCCCTGTGAAGCCAGCGAAGTCATCTGCTTCCAGAAGGCAGCGGGAGCAGGCCTAGGGCGGCTTCTCCTTCCAGAAGGCAGAGGCAGCGGGAAGAAGATCCAGGGTCCCAAGCTAGCCTGAGGCCTGAGACCTGGCAGGGCAGATGCCCTTTGAATGCCCCCTACGCCCGCCCTTAGGGCAAATCCCCAATTCCATTTTTTTAGAGCAAATTCCATTTGATTTTAAAGCTTGAAAATAATCCTCTTTGGCTGAAATCTCTGCCCTCTGGGCCCATGCGGTGGTGTCCCTGCCTCCCTGCTGCTCACAAGTGCCCCGTCCTCACCCAGAGTCCTGCTGTCACCGTGCCCAGACCTCTAGTTTCACCCAATCAGCCAGAGAAAGCACAGTCTTTACCAGACTCTCTGGATGGGGCCTCAGCGTTTTTGTCTGGGAAACAGGCAGCATTTCCGGCCACGGGATGGCGTGGTGGGACCTAGAAGAGCCGCTCCCCGCGCGCGTGGGGAAGAGGGGCTCGGTCTTGGTTGCTTCCTGCCAGAGCAGTGAGTGCCATCCAAGGAGCAGGAAGCCAGAGGCCAGCTCTGTGCAGCTCCCACAGATGGCTCAGTCCCTGGGGGGCAGGCTGAGGTCTTCAGGAGAAAGCCGCTCAGCTCACCCTGCGTGGACAGTGGCCAAGCAGCTTGTCAGAGCAGTAAAGAGCACGCGGGGGCCGGGTGGGCTTCCAGGGGTGGGGACCCACATCATCCAGAAACCCTGCTGGACACGCCTCCCGCCAGGCCTGTCCTACAGGTGGCTATAGTACCAGGGCCTCAGGATGAGCAAGCCAGGCTCTGATCCGCAGGCTGCTGAGCGCAGCCCTTGGTCTTCAGCGGGGCAGGCGGGAGCCGGCGCTGGGCCCTGTGATGTCCTGAGCCTCTGCCTGATCAGGAGGCGCAGGAGGAGAGAGAGAGGGCAGCCGCGGGTCCGTGTCTCCCCGCAGCCCCTCCCAACACTTTGAACTTCGGTGGAGCTCACCGCAAGAGGAAGACACTGGTGGCCCCAGAGATCAACATTTCCCTGGATCAAAGCGAAGGCTCCCTGCTGTCCGACGACTTCTTGGACACACCTGATGACCTGGACATCAACGTAGATGACATCGAGACCCCAGATGAGACAGACTCGCTGGAGTTCCTGGGGAATGGCAACGAGCTCGAGTGGGAAGGTGAGGACCGAGGGTCTCTGGGGTCCAGCCATGGCCGCCCAGGTCCCCACCCTGTCCCCAAATCAGGCTCACCAGCTTGCTGATGGTTCTGGGGCCATCCCTGCACCCCTGTCAGCTCAGGGAGGTGCACAGGGCGCTGACCTGGGGCCACGGAAGCCTCTGGGAGGGTCTGTCCACCATGCAGCCTGGGCAGGAGCTACTGCAGACACATGGATTTTTCCAGGGCACGTGGCTTTCAGCAGTGCTCAAGGGCAACGCGCTCCATGCTTGCCCCAGACGCAGACTCATGGGGGCAGGCCCTGACCCAGGCACTGGAGGTCCAGGGGAGGGCAATGGAAACCAATGGTCAGGGAGCAGAGGCTGGGCACTGAGCAAGGAGATAAGCGTGCCCCAGGGCACTGGCCGGTGCTCACAGGGAGATCAGGAAGCAAAGCTGGGCCGAGGGGCTTCTCCCCAGGGGCACATCCGCTGCACTGCGGGATGCTCGGCCTTGTCTGGGGACACTTATGGTCTGCTGGAGGAGAGGGAGCTCGTGGCCTGGAGCTGAGCACCCCGCCATGCCCAGGATGCCACCCAGAGAACAACCCAGCCGTGTCCAAAGTGCCCTAGGGAAGACCTGGGGCTAGGACAACAGGGTGGGGGCCCTTTCACAGGGGGTCAGCACAGGCCTTACTGGGTGGATGTTTGAGGCTTGTTCTCCAGCAGGAGCAAGTGCTGAGGGCCAGCTGTGCAACTGGTGTGGGGAGGGGCTGAGAAGAGCCCGAGGGGAGAGTGGGCAGCAGTGGCCGATGGCGTGGCCTCAGGTGGCTTGGCGAGGAGCCTGGCTTTGACTCCGTGGGGTGGAGAAACTCGGGAGCCTAGAGCCACCTGCCACGCGTATGCGCAAAGCCTTCCTGGAGCCAGAGCAGTGGGTGGCTGGGGGCACAGAGGAAGGGTAGGCGTTAGCCGGGGCAGTGGCGGCGGCCATGCTGCTGGAGAGAAGGGGGCACATGTGGGTCCCCCTTTGGAAGTGGAGCCCACGGTGGGTGGCCGGGTGGGTGTGGGTATGAACTGGAGAAGGGACTGAGGTGACAGCAGGTTTGTGGCCTGAGTGTTGGGAACATGGTCGCTCTGTGTCTTCAGGCAGGAAGAGCAGATGTCACAGAGGCGGCCATTTTAAGAGCAGTTGGGAAGCCTGGGGTGGTGGGGGGTCCCGAGTGCAGGGTCACCCAGCAAGTCCTGCGGAACCGGGCTCCATCCAGCTCCCCTGACCGCCACCAAGCACTTGCTACGTTCCATGGTGTAAAAACAACCAGTGTCAGTTGGCAGTTGGGAGTGACTTTTTGATTCCCAGTCCCCCTATTTCTCCCCCAAATCCCAGCCTAACAGGGCCAGTCAGCAACATGTAGCATGTGCGTGTTTTCCTGTGCGAGCGAGATGCCCAGAGGGCAGCTGGACACCCATACAGGGGACCCAGGTGCTCGCATGTGGCCTTTGGTTCCCAGTTGCTCGCGTCTATTGGGAAATCGTGCAGAAAGTGACACTTAGGGGCAGAATGGCCGGGGCGGGCTGGCGGAGGGTGTGGGAGGCCCAGGGTGCCTGCCAACTGGGGTGCCATCGTAGGAGGCTTCCTGGAGGAGGGGGTGATGTTTGTGCCCAGCCTGGGGGAGGAGAGGAGGGGCAGCCGCCGGTGGGGGAAGCAAAGGCGCCATGGCCCCCGGGCAGCAGCAGGAGCCGAGGGGCGGCCGGAGGGAGGTGGGCCACAGCGTCCGCCACCATCGTCCCCTCTGCTGTGCCTGCCTCCAGATGACACCCCTGTGGCCACCGCCAAGAACATGCCGGGCGACAGTGCTGACCTGTTTGGGGATGGTGCAGCGGAGGGTGGCAGTGCCGCCAACGGGCGCCTGTGGCGGACGGTGATCATCGGGGAGCAGGAGCACCGCATCGACCTGCACATGATCCGGCCTTACATGAAGGTGGTCACCCACGGAGGTGAGCGGCGCCTGGCACCCCACTGACCCAGGAGTGCTGGGCAACGGGAGGCCCATCGGGGACCCTCTAGACCCTGGGCTCTTCCTCTGCTCCCAGGAATGCTCGGCCCTCCCGTCACTGGGGGAGGGAGGTGGGCCGTGACGTGGTGTGGCGATTCACATGTGGTGACCAGGAGGGTGGCTGCTGTCCTCCAAGGCACAGACTGCTCGCAGGTGGCGGCTCCCTGCCAGGCTGCTGCAGCTCAGAGCAGTGCCCTCCTGAGCATGCGGGTGGGGGGTGACTGATGGCGTGGTGGGCCTGAGATGGCCCAGAGCTAGGAGAGGACACCCAGGTACGCCTACCGAGCCACCTGACCACCTCTCCTCAGGGTACTACGGTGAAGGTCTCAACGCCATCATCGTCTTTGCGGCCTGCTTCCTCCCAGACAGCAGCTCCCCCGACTACCACTACATCATGGAGAACCTCTTCCTGTAAGTCCCACCTGCCCCAGCAGCCTCAGCCAGCAGGGGTCTGAGACGCCCAGGTCTGTGGGGCTCCGGCCAGGGAGCCATGCTGGAGGCTCTGGGAGGCACTGCCTGGCACCAGGGAAGGGCGTGGCTGCCGGCAGACCTCCATCTGAGCCCCTACTGGCTGCCGCTGATCTGTGGCCTTCTTCCAGAGTCTCCCTGTCCTCACTATCATCACCACCA
>CM053413.1:2307381-2342233 GCA_028644305.1 Xerus rutilus
CACACGCCTTCATTTATCAGTCATTTGTGAGAGCATTTCTGCCACAATGGCCGAGTTGAGCAGTTGAAACAGACTATCTGGGGCTTGAAGCTGAGACTATGTATTCGTGGCCCTTTACAGAGGAAGACTGCAGAGCTGGATCTAGGGACCGCCCACTAAGCCACGTGCTGGGGACCTGTGGTGTCAGGGTGCTGTCCAACCCCTGGTGCTGATGTGGAACAAAAGCTAGCCACGCACCTGTCCATGCAGATGCTTGGACTCGCCAGCAGAACAGACCCTCCCTGCTCTGGGGGTCTTGCAGACTAGACACAGGGCAAGGTGCCCACCCAGCTGTTGGCCCGGGTGGCTCCCTATTGCTCTGCAGCTCCATGTGGGCAGACACAACCACAGGACAGTTTCTCTGCTCAAAAGCAGAAGGGAGCCGGGCGCGGTGGCGCAAGCCTGTAATCCCAGCACTTAGGAGGCTGCGGCAGGAGGATCGTGGGTTCAAAGCCAGCCTCAGCAACGGCGAGGTGCTAAGCAACTCAGTGAGACCCTGTCTCTACATAAAACACAAAATAGGGCTGGGGATGTGGCTCAGTGGTCGAGGGCCCCTGAGTTCAATCCCCAGCACCAAAAAGAAAAAAAGCAGAAGGGGCTGGGGTGTGGCTCGGGGTGGAGCATGTGTGGCATGTGCAAAGGCCCAGGCTCCACCCCAGCACAGAAAACAAGAGGAGGGAAGCTCCTCAGCGAGTACCTGCAGGAAAGCAGGGTGGCGCTCAATCTGTTTCTTTCTTTCAGGTACGAAGAGGAGAGACTCAGAGCGCGGAGAGAGAGGTGTGTGCAGAGGGCCCTGGGGCTGGGGCTGGGGCTGCGCGGGGCTGTCCTTGGAGAGATGTCCCATTGACTCTGGCTCAGTGGGACCAAGAAAGGTCCTGCACTGGCTTAGGAGAGACCCTCCCTCCTGGAGAGGGCTTCACAGTGGACTGGGTGGAATCCCGCTCCCCCACGTAGCCGCAGGGTGATGTTCAGGAAGTGTTCACAGGCACCTCGGAGGGCATTCTGGGAAAGCAGGAACAGCATAAAACCCCTGGGCAGGGGCTGGGCTGGGGCTCAGTGGTGGAGCACTTGCTTCGCATACGTGAGGCACTGGGTTTGAATCTCAGCACCACATATAAATAAATGAATAAAATAAAGGTCCATTGACAATTAAAATATAAAAAAATAAATAAAAGATATTTGTGTCAATCTACAACTAAAAAAAATTTTTTTAAATTAAAAAAAAACCCTGAGCAGTAACAGTGACCAGAGCCTACGCTCAACACAGTACACAGGCCACCCTGGAGCTCGGGGGAGCCTGCCCCTCACCCACACATGCACAGCCGTCCCCAGTGCACACAGAATGTCAGTAGTGTGCCGACCCTTCCCACTTATGCAGCTCTTATACCATCTTCTGGATGCTTTCACACTCCCCTGAGAGTTGCATAGGGGAGCATTCCCTCCAGCTTCTTACTGAGGATCAGCTCAGAGAGGGTAAGGCACCTGCCCGAGGCCACACAGCAAGTCCATGATAAAAGCATTTATCATGCCAGACCCAGTGATAGGCTTAGGGAAAGCAGAAGTAAATAAGACAGGTCCTGGTCCAGAAGTTTCCTCAAATAGCAGAGGAAGGTGACACCTCACTAGGTGAGGATAAAGGGTCCCAGGCAAGAGGCGCCCTGGGCATGCAAGGGTCCTGGGGGCAGGTGGAGGGCGCACAGCAGCAGGGCAGATGGCTAGGCTTCCTCCCTCCCTCCCTGCCCTCTTTCCTTCCCCCTGCTTGTCTTTGTAGGAAGCACATAGAAGGTTAAACTGACCCCACCCCGTCCAGGCGCCCAGCTGAGGGGCGCGGGGCAGTCACAGGGCTGTGCAGTCTCACTGCCCTCTCCGGGCTCCCACCCCAGGCTGAAGCTCTGTCCCCTCAACACCAGCCTGGCCCTGCCCGCCTGGCGCCCGCCACACCACCTCCCATCTCCATGGCCCCGGGCTCCGGGACCTCCCGGGAGTGGAACCTTTGCGTCTGGTTCTCACTGGGCAGCGCAGCCCAGGTCCAGTTGCATGGGTGGCAGTAGCAGGCACCGCCCTTTCCTCATGCCCCTCACGTGGGCGTGAGGACTCTCCACATCCCTGCTGTCCACCCGTCTGAGCATGTCCTCACAGTGGGACTGCAGGTCACAGGGTCACAGGGCCCCGCGGTGTGGCCCCTGAGGCCCGTCCCACCACCTCCCTGTGCTACAGCCACCAGCCGTGCGCGGCCGCTCCTGCCCCTGCCCACAGGTGCTGGCCTGGTGTGTGCGGTCACCAGCCTGTCCTCAGCTGGGAGGTGGATGGGCAGACAGACTCCACGCCCAACACGACCTCAAAGGTGCCACCACCTCTGTGGAACAGGCACCACAGGCAGCCAGCACCCAGCCCAGGGCACGGCCCAGGTCCTCCCGGGGCCCCTCAGGCCCACTTCTCATGGCTGCCAGATGACCACGACGTTCCCACCTGGACAGCAGTGCGGCCATCTCCACTCACTGGTCCCAGGGGCAGCACAGCCATCTCTGCACTGTCCCCAGGCCACGGTCAGCCCAGGCCAGAGAGCCCAGCTGGCCAGCCCTCGTCACCTGGCTCTCTCTGTCCACAGCACAAAGCCCCAGCCAGAGTTCCTCCTGCCCAGGTCTGAGGAGAGGGCGGGGTCAGCACCACAGGAGGACAGGTAAGTGTGCGGTGACCACAGGGCAGGAGGTGACACCCACGGGCTGCTGCGTCCCCAGCGCCTGGTCCAGCCTACGAACGGGCAGGACATACAGTATGGTTTACATGACGTCTGAGGTCAGTAGTGCTGGGTCTGCAGTGCCCACAGGAGCCAGACCCAGTGACAGGCACAGTGGTTCTGGGGGACAGTAAGTGAGGGTATCTCCCCCGTCACTTGTAGTGTGTCTTCTGCCCTCAGAGCTCCCTGAGGTCAGGGCCTCTACCTAGAGACTGTCCCCTCCTTCTTGCTGCATCAGCACATGCCAGGGGACTGAGTTCTACTTTCAGAGAAGGTTCTAGAAGGTGACCTTGTCAAAATCCTGGTGCATAGATTCCACCTCCCCAGGGCTTGTGAGCCCTGAGTAGCTTTAATGGACTCATTTTGCAGCATGAAGGGCCTCAGCCTGTCTCCCCCCAGCCAGCCATTCTGGCTCATTTGTTACGCAGCAGGTATGCGCTGCCCTCTCTGTACCAGACCAAGACAGCAGAGTCAGCCCCCGCAGGTCAAGTCCAGGCCCCATGCAGGTAAATGACAGAGTCTCCTTCTTTCTTCCACAGGTCTGATCTGGTCACAGAAGATCAGGAAACAAGGTGGGTGTGACACTGGGTGGTTTGGGAAACTTTTCCAAATGTTCTAAGTGGAGCCAAACCCTGGGACAGCTGTGCCACAATTTATTGGGGGCCAGGGTTACTGCCCCAGGGAGTGGGGCAGGCAGTGGTTACCCAAGCCAGTCAGCTGTCCTTGTACGACTCCAGGGGTGCCAACGACCAGTCGGCATCCACCAGCCTACCACTCTTACAAGTCTTTCTTTTGCCTTTTTACACTTTTAAATGTGTTTATTTTATCCTCTTCACCTAAAAATCTCCAGAAGAGTGTCTAATCCTGCTGTGTGCTGGTAGATGGATGGATGATGTTGAAGGGTGGACAGACGGATGGATGGATGGGTGGCCAGGGGGTTGGTGGGTGGGTGGACGCCTCCCTCCTCACCGGGGGAAGAGCATTTTCCACTTTAGAGAAAGGAAAAAAAAACAAACGACATAACTGTCCCACCTGGCCTGTGTGTGTGTCCCCAGCATGTCCTGAAGTGGGTGAGCATGGAGAAGACACAGAAGAAGATTCCAGATGCTGAGAAACCCATCAGACGCCCTCCAGCCCCGGACCTCACCTGCTCATCCTGAGTCCAGTCCTCGGCGGGCGCCCGTCTCCATCCACCACCCAGCGTCTTCCCAGCGGCTTCAAAACATTTTATTTTATTTTTTTAAAAACCATGCAATATTAGCGTGTCCTGGAGAAGGACCCGGCTCTCGGCCCTTCCTGCTTGCACTGAGGGCCCTCAGCCCCTGCTCCAGCTCCCGAGGCTGCAGGACACCTCTGTCCCTGACACTGTCCAGGTTGGAGCCACAGACTTCTAGCTGTCTGGGTTTGTTCCCGTGCCTTTCCTTCCGGAACTCAGCCCCTGCCGCCCTGGCCTCAGGCCTGAGCTCAGTGCCCTGCAGGGCCAGGCCCCGGGCATCTCCCGACCTCGGACCTCACTTCCCAAATTCACACCCCTGCTTTGTCATTTACCTCACCTTGTCACCTCCAAGGACACCCTACTTCCTTGGGAGACTTTGAGCTCTTTGCATGAGTGAGGCGGCTACTGATGAGCTTGTCTGATGGCAAAACCCACCTTCCTCAATCTAGAACGTTCTGGAGCCCCTTTAACTCGAGTGCCACACCACAGGGCAATCCAACCAGGACGAGCTGTGCCTCCTCCCTGGCCCCGGCCCCAGCACCACGGGCTCCCTGCTGAGGATGGAGGCTGAGAAGCTGGCCCTGAGCTAAGCGGTTCCGAGGCACGGACCTGGGAGGAGGCTGCAGGGTAGCGGGCTGAAGCTTCTGAACATCGTCAGCAAATCAGTCCCAGTGTGCTGAGTGCTGTGGCCACCTGCGCTCCCGGCTTGGACCTGCGTCCTCCTCCAGGGAGTCAAGGTCTGGCGGATGAAAGATGGATAGTCCTGCCGGGGCCCAGGGCTCAGGAGGCGTCCGCAGCCCCAGCACCCCATGTCTGCGGAACATGACCTCCGCTGGCCTCCAGGGCTGTGTCTCTGTCCTGATGGACCCAAGCAAAAGTCCAGCAGGCATCTTCTTGGGGCCCGCCTCCTGCCTCTGCAGTGGGTCCGTTAGCAAGTGCCATCGAGGTCTGGGTGACCTGGCCAGGTGAAGCGTCCAGCGTGTGTGGACCTGGCCCAGAAGGGGCGTGTCCAGGTCATTCCCACGGTGTCCCAGACTGCCGTGGTGGACAGGGCTGCTCAGCAGGGCTGCGGAACAAGTTGCCACGTGGGACAGTGACCACGGTCTGCTATGCCACATGCCAGCAGCTCCCACCTGAGAAAGATGGATCTTTGGAGGGGCGGTGGGCCTGTGAGGCTCATCATGAGCTGCTGTGCTCTGTTGGGGACATTCCTGGGTCCCAGCTCTGTCCTGGGGAGGCTAAAACATAAGGCGGTGGAGTTTTTTAAATTTGCGTTTCCTAGATGTCAAATAAAGGACAAGGACAGTGATGGTGTTCCAAAGTCAGATGTGTCACCTGGGACCTGAGGCGGCAGCTGCCACTGGATGGGGCACTGTTGGCTGCCCCCTGGCCCTGCCGGCCGGGACGTCCCTCACTGCCCACGCAGGGCAGTCCTTCTTCCTGCAGGTGGCGCTGGCGCCTGGCCACAGGGGCTCTGTGGATGGTCCCTGCTAAGCAAGGGCCACAGGAGGCCCGGAGGCCCTGCGCCCCCTCCAGTGCAGGGCGTGTCCCCACAGCCTCACAGGACAGAGCACAGGCCCTTCCGAGGAAGCCTCAGCAGATGCCACGCAGCCACCACAGCCCGTTCCCTGGTGACCAGAGACAAGCTGTCTGCCGTGACCTTCCCTGCCAACAGGGACTGCCACCCACAAGCCTCAGTCTTCACTGGAGACCAGGTTCTGCCCAGCGGGACGAAGGAGTCAGGGATGGGACGGGCTCACTCTACCCACTGACAATCGAGTGCCTACAGCGGTGGCCGCGTGCAGCCCACCCGCCCTTGAGGGGCCCCAGCTCTGCCGGGTGCACCCACCGCCCCTCGGATCACCAGCAGCCACAGGCGGCTGGAGCAGGATGGAGGACCCCCTCCGGGCCACAGCAGACCCTCCTGAGGGAAGCAGGCCCTGGGCGAGGGGGAGGCTGCGCCCCCGCAGGCCACCTTCCCAGGTGTGGTTAGACAGCTCTGTCCACACAGCCTGCCCGGGGCACACCGCCCAAGCCTGGGCTTTGCAGTCGATCTGCATCTGGGGAGCAGCATAGCCGAGAGGCAATGGACCCAGGCCTCCTTGTCAGGGGACACTGGCGTTCTGTCTTGTGACCTGAGATGGCAGTTCACACAGGCACCCTTCGAAGGCAAGTGTACGATCACGATCTCTGTTGTGATGTTAGACGCCATCTCCGTGAGCTCTGGGGGGTTTTATGTGACATAAATAAACTATAACTGAGAAGGGAGGTCTGACCCCTTTGTGCGTCTCAAGGGAAAGCGGGTCACTGGCGGGTGCCGTGCGGAGGGAGGAGTCCTGCAAGGCCCGGCTCCCGCTGGCTTCTGCTTTCTTGCCCATCTGCAGAGTGGCCCCTGAGGTGCTGCCCAGGGCCGCTGGCTCCACCTCTCCAGGATTCCAGTTGCTTTCTGGCCCCAAACCTCTCTGGAATGAAACCAATTCAGGGGGAAATAAAACAATAACAGGTTTGGTATGGTGGCCACACCTGTCATCCCAGCCGTTCAGGAGGCTGAGGCAGGGGGATGAAACTGGAGGCCAACCTCAGCAACTTAGTGAGACCCTGTCTCAAAAGGCACAATTCCAATTCCTGGGCGGGGTTGTGCTCCCTCCCAAGGCTCCAGGGGAGGGTCCTTCCTGCCACTCCCAGCCACTGGGGACTTCTGGTATCCATGGCTTAGGGGCACATCACTCTGGTCTTGTCCTATGTTGTCACCTGTACCCCCCAGGTCAGACCCCCCTCTTACAAGGCACCTTGAGATGACATTGAAGACTCACCTGGGAGTGGTCAGGCCTGTCATCCCAGTGACTCAGGAGGTTGGCGCAGGAGGGTCGTAAGGTCAAGGCCAGCCTGAGCAGCTTAGCAAGATCTTGTATCACAATAAAAAAAGGGGGAGCTGGGGGCGTGGGTCGGTGGCGAGCACTTGCCCAGCATGTGCGAGGCCTGGTCCATCCCAGCACCAGAACAAAACATGTGGAAGCCAGCACAGGCTTCCCACCGGGGCGTGCCCGGGGCGGCGTGGTCCGAGAAGCCCTGCGGCTACCTGGGCACTCCGCTCTTCTTTTTTTTTTTTAGTTGTAGGTGAACAGAATATTTTTATGTGGTGCTGAGGATCGAACCCAGTGTCCCACGCGTGCTAGGCGAGCACGCCACCACTGCACCACAACCCCAGCCCCCACTCCACTCTTCTTATGGCTATGCCTGGGCGTCGTGTGACCGTCCGCTATCGTGTCTGGGAGAGCTGGCCTTACCCGGCAGATCTGAGCCTCCCACACAGGAAGAGCATGGGCGGCACCTTGGGTCGCATGGGCCCCTCCTACAGGGAAGGAGGGAGGCTGGTTCTTTTCCCCTTGGTGAGAGTCCCTCCCACACCAGCCTCCCTGGGCTAGATCCAGGGGCAGCAGGGCAGGTGCCTCCTGAGGCTCCAGGGAGGTCCACTCGGCCTCACCCCGATTCTAGAGTCCCCTTCCTCACCTTCAGAGCCAGAAACAGTCTTTTTTATTTTTTTAAATTTTTTGCCACACTTTTAAAAATTGGGGCATTATAGTTGTACCTAATGGTGGGGTTTGTTGCTACATATCAGCACATGACCCTCCTGCCATCTCCACCTCTCCCCTGCTCCTGACTGGGGCTGGGAAAGTTTCTGTGCCTTTAAAATTTTAATGGCCCCAAAATTCACATAAAGCACACTTACCTGTAGCGGCCCCTCCTCCACAGAAGACCTCGGCCAAGCTGCCCCGGAAACCTGCACCCTCACTGACCTCAGGACCGCGGGCCGGAGGGTCTCGAGGCGAGAGTTCAGTGGGCTCGACTCCCTCTTTCCTGTTGCTCCGTCTGCTTGGCCACCGGCCTGCACGAGGTCAGCGCTGCAGGTGCTGGACGCCCGTCACTGGGTTTTCACAAACACTTATGGACCGTCTAGTGCAGCGACAATAAAATAGGTTAGGAAGTGTTTGCAAACGCCAAGTGTGGTTGGGCAGGCAGGCCCTTCACAAGGCCTCGGGCCTTGGGCCTGGGCTTCACAGACACCTTCCCATTTCAGAGAGAAGACGGTCCTGCTTGGGCTCCCGGGCAGCAGCCGGCAGGGGAGGAAAGAGGGGAGACGCCTGCCCTTCCACGCGGGGTATAAAGTTCTGAAACTGCCTGAACTCGGGGTTCAGGGGGCTCATTGATTACAGTGACAGCCTTGCCCTCTGCACCGACTGCAGCCAAATAAGCCTGCTTCCTGCTTCCTACCCGGCGTCCTGCCTCATCTGTCCCTATACAGGACCATTTAAAAGGGAACAGATCGGGGATGCTCAGAGCCATCACAGGGCCACAGGGACACCTGGTAATCCACCCCGTGGCTGCAGCCTGCTCCACCGCCCCAGGAGCACCCCACACCCTATGGGTCAGAACTCCTCATCCCCTCCCCCAGCGCCTGGCCACCACGAATCTTCTTCTGTGTGTGGATTTCTCTGCTCTGGTTATTCATTTTAAAAGGATCCAGCCAGGGGCCTGGGATTGTAGCTCAGCGGTAGAGCGCTTGCCTCGCATGCGTGAGGCCCTGGGTTCGATCCTCGCCACCACATACAAAGCAATAAAATAAAGACATTGTGTCCATCAACAACTAAAAAAAAATATTTAAAAAAAAAAAAGGATCCAGCCAGGCATTGTGGCACATGGTACACACGTCATCCCGGCCATACAAGAGCCTGAGGCACGAGGATCCCATCAAGGCCAGCCTCAGCCAGTCAGCGAGACCTTGTCTCAAAATGAAAAAATAAGGGCAGGGGTTCTGGCTCAGTGGTAGAGCGCTGGCCCAGCACACGTGAGCGTTACATAAAAAACTAAATAAACAAAGGCATGGTGTCCATCTACAACGAAAAACACTAGAAAATTAATAAATAAATAAAAGGGCCGGGCCGTGACTCAGTCGCAGAGCACCCCTGTGCTCAACCCACCCCCAGGACAAAATAATGATAATGATTATCCTTCCATATAAACATGTATGTGCGTGTCTATATCTATAAAATAGTTTCATGAAAAATGAGGATTTTCATTTAAAAGATCGCATGTAGGTTAACATGTAGTGGTTGATTGTTGTCAGTTTAAAATATTAAAGAATGTTTTAAATTTTTCTCCGTTTCCACTGGGACTGCGGTCAGTGTCGCCAGGGCCTGACTCCACAGCGTCCCTTGGCTGGCTGAGTCTGGTCTTGCTTTTGTTTGTCGTTGCTGTTCTGTTGTTTGCTTTCCTGGGGATGGACACCAGGGCCTCACGTCGCGAGGCCAGCGCTTTGCCACTGACCCACATCCCCGCCCACTGAGTCTTGAGGGGTCAGAAGGGACACAGACGAGATGCGTGTGGTTGGGTTCCCAGGTCCTGTGACCAATCGCTGAAGGGCTCTGCCTGTGGCTCAGGGCTTCTGTGGCAGCCATCCATGCGGGCTGGTCCCTTTGCTCTGGGCCTGTGGCAGGGCAGCGTACCCCAGGGGAGGCTCACGCTGGGGCACACAGCTCACACCAGGCCCAGGGAGCAGAGAGAGGAAGCAGGGAGCCAGAGGCCCTCCACCCCGCGCGGCTCACCCCCCGTGGCCTGAGACCTCCACCAGCCCCCAGGAAAGGCTGCACACCGCCCATTAGCCAAGCCGAGGACCAGGCCTCTCACACAGGGCTTTGGGGACACTCCAGATCTTTGTGGTCTGGGCCAGGGCGGCACTCTCTGACCCTGTGGGTCCTCCAGGGCTACATGGAAGGTGGCAGGCTGTGCCCTCCACCAGATCTCTGCGGGGCTCCTGTGCCTCACCTGTCCTTGTGCTTGGGCTCTGTGCCAGCAAGAACCTGCCCGACAGGCCCAGCCAGGATCCCACCTGGGCATCTGATGCCCCCTCCCCCAGCTGGGCCCTCATCTCCCTGGCAGGCCTTGGCAAGAGCCCACTGGGCAGCAGCTGGAACTTCTCTGCCCTCCTCATCACCTCCTGCTCCCAAACCCCTCCTGGGCTCTAACCCCACCTTTCCCTCTGCTGGACTTAGGGGGTCTCCTCTTCCCTCCCCTCCTCTCTTGCAAAAGCCCCTGAACAGAACTGGCCTTGTCGGTCTGTGTGGGGGGCGTGGGGTGCTTAACCACTGAGCTAGCCCCCCCTCCGTCCGCAGGTTTTATTTTTTATTTTGAGGCGGGGTCTGGGAAGGGCTGAGGCTGGCCCCGTCATTAGGATGGCGCTCGTGGCCCCTGCGCCCAGCCTTGCCTGCTGAATAGTCAGACCAGTTTCCTTCCCTTACCGGTGGCAGAAGGGTGCCTGTGTGCCCTGTGGGCACGTGAGGAATGGCCCCCGGTGTCACGCTGGCCTGGCCGAGTGTTCCAACGAAGCTGTCTTGTGATTCGCCAGCGCGATTCTGATCCCCTGGAAAAGGAAGCTCCCCCGTGGGGCCGGGCTGGGGACAGAGGCGGAGGCGGGCTGTTCCCCTTCCGTGGCACCACAGAAGCCGGCTTAATGTCAGGGTCAGGCCAGGGGACACACAGAGGCACGATATTTTTAGTGAGGGAAAGTGTGGCTGGTGACAGTGCCCCAGCCAGGAGCGGGGAGGGAGGCGGCGGGGGCAGAGGGGGAGCCCAGAGCTATTTCCATCCGCGCAGGGACAGGTGCAGCCGCCGTCCTGGCCGCCTCCCCCGGGGCGGCCTCCAGGCTGCGGGGACTATAAAGGCTGCAGGTTTTCTCAATGAAGCCGGGATGCGCCGGAGCGTTTGGGTCTTGCCCAGTGGCACTGCCTGGGACCCGGTACAGCACTGTCCCCGCCGCCCTCCGACATGAAGCTCATCGTGGGCATTGGAGGGTGAGCGCACTGGCCCTGCAGGGGCCAAGGCGGGGAGGCTGGGAGGCCGCCAATGAACAGACTCCAGGTCAGCCCGCCCTGGGCCTGGGCCTGAGGTCTCTGCTTGGAGGGGTGAGCGCCCCAGCAGGTGGGCCAGGGGCTGGTGCAGGACCCAGGGCTTCGTTTTCTAAATATTTTCAGGGTAAAAAGCAAAAGTCAGTAAGAAAAATATGTAAAGGCCCAGCAGGGTGGCCAAGCTGACTGACGTAATCCTTGTAGGCCGAGGGGCACCAGCTCCATGGCCACCCAAGGGCCTGGCCCTGGTTTGTGGGCTTTCTGTCACCCTCTTGACACTACTGGGGTCTTTTGAACAAGGAGCCCTCAGGGCACAAGGCAGGCCTCTCCTGGCACCCAAGCTGACTGGCATGGGCAGCGTTTGGTTGGTTGCTTCCTCTCCCGGGAGCCCTCCTCAAGGGCTGCCTCTGCCCCCGACATCCAGGCTTCCCCCGACTCCCCAGAACAGGGACAGAGAAGCTCCAAGAGTGACCCACAGGGCCTTAGTCAGCCCAGGAGTCGAGATGGCCTGTTCTCTCTGCCACAGGGTGACCCACTGCCCAGTTTGCCTGGGACTGTCCTGGGGTGTTTAGTGCTGAAACCAGAAAATCCTGGGCACACCAGGACAAGCAGGTCACTCTGTCATGCCAATCCCTGCTCCCTGCCCCACCCCCAGCACCGGGGACGGAGCCCAGGGCCTGGCACATCCCGGGCAAGCGCCGTACCCCTGAGCTACACCAGCCCTGCCACTCTTTTCTTTTGAGACAGGGTCTCGCTAAGTTGCCTTGGCTGACCTGCAACTTGGGATCCTCCTGCCTCAGCCTCCCGGGGAGCTGGCTGGCAAGTGTGCCCGCCAGGTCCATCTTTTCATTTCCCTCTCTCTGCCTTTTGGCCACAAAGGAGCCGGTGCAGGGATGCTCACCAGCCCACTGCCGCCAGGGTGTGGAGTGGACGCTAGTTTTCCTGTGGCGAGTATCTGTTCTTTGCCGGCACATGTGCCTGTGCCCGGGGTGCTCCCGGCCACGCTGGCTTCTTGGGGACAAGACTGCAGCCTCGGCTGTGCTCTCTCCACAGCGTGACCAATGGCGGCAAGACCACTCTGGCCAATGGCCTCCGCAACTTACTGCCCAACTGCTGTGTGATCCACCAGGATGACTTCTTCAAGGTAGCTGTCCTTGCCCAGGTGGACAGGGCTGGAGGGGACACCAGGCAGGTAGCCAGGTCCCGCAGCCCCACGCTCTGCTGCCCAGGACCCATGCAGGCCACACACAGGTCCACGTCCTGCCCGGCCTCTGGGTCACCCAGGAGCTGATAGTGAGGGAGGGGCACTGAGCCCCTGTGTGCCCAGGACCTGCCCCTTCGGTGCAGAGCCCCAGCCGGGCAAAGGAGGGCGGCTAGCCAGGTCCAGCCGGCACCACTGTGGCTCCTGCAATGTACCCTTGACCCCTCCATACCTCCACGTTCCCATCTGCAAAATGGCCTTACAGAGGGTGAGGTGCAGGATGGGTGCAGGGCCCCCAGGGCGGAGGCGCAGCAGGCAGAGCGCACACTGAGCCTGCGCCCGGGCTCCTGTTTCAGCCCCAAGACCAAATAGCGGTTGGGGAGGACGGCTTCAAACAGTGGGACGGTAAGAACACGGCTGCCCTCTGTCCCCACGCTCTCGGGTCCCTGGGGCCCTGGTCTCCCCTGACCCTACGCTCTGGTCCCCAGTGCTGGAGTCCCTGGACATGCAGGCCATGCTGAGCACTGTGCAAGCCTGGCTGAGCAACCCTCAGAAGTTCGCCCGTGCGCACGGGGTCAGCGTCCAGCCAGGTGCTCCGGACACCCACATCCTCCTCCTGGAAGGCTTCCTGCTGTACAACTTCAAGTACGCGCCCACCCGGTTCCCCCAGGGCTGGTCCCATCCGAATTCTATTTTGACAGAAGACCAAGGTGGGGGGTGGGGGAGACCTAGAGAATCATCTAGAAGCTCAGCCTTCTCAGGCAGAGCAGCAACCAGGGCTGGACCCCCAGCCTTGCTTTGTCACACTGAGCACTGTAGTGTGGCCCTCTGTGTCCCTCTGAACTGAAGGATGGGATGATTCTTTCATGGGGGCTCCTTCAGGGGTGCTGGCCAGTCTTGGGTCCCTCTCTGACCCCTAAGTGAACGGGCTCAGACCAACCCCAGCCCTCGCCACCAGGAAAGCCCCTGGAAGCCACACCCATGGGAAAGCTCCCGGGGGCTGAGCAGGTCCCACCCCTGGCAGGCCGCTGGTGGACTTGTACAGCCGCAGATACTTCCTGACCGTCCCGTACAAGGAGTGCAAGCACAGGAGGAGGTGAGCTGCGGGCCCTGTCCCGAGTCCCCAAGTGGGAGGGTCCCCAGGCAGGAAACGCCTGCCGGACACGAGGCCTCCCGGGCTGCTGGGTCGAGGGCAGTGGGTGGTGCACTGACCAGCACTCTGTCCCAGGGGCCTGAGCCCAGGCCCGGATGGTGCAGCCTACCCGGCAGCCCCACGTCCTCAGGGTGAAAACGCTAGCAGCTGGGCTCTGCCCTGGGTGCCCTCAGCAGGGACTCGCTGACCGGCCTGACTCAGGGCCCAGGTCTACTTGGCGTGCCCTTTGTGATGAGCTGTCGCCCTCTCTTGCTGGCCTCACTGTGCAGCACCCGCAACTACACCGTCCCCGATCCTCCCGGCCTCTTCGATGGCCACGTGTGGCCCATGTACCAGAAGTATAAACGAGAGATGGAGGCCAGCGGTGTGCATGTGGGTAAGCCCCTGAGCCGGACAAGGCCTTGCCCCGAGGGGCTCAGAGCCCAGCCTCTCCTCATCCTTCGGCCCTTTATCCTCCACACTCCCATCTGGGAAACCTGGAAGTCCCTCCTGGAGTCCCACCTCAGTCCCTCTTGCCATTGATGCCCAGTCTGTTCTACTCCAGCAGCCTGACTCCGCAGGTCAGCTGCTTCCTGAGGCTGCAGTTGCCCATCCCCCGCGCCGTCACCTCCCTCCAGGCAGCTCTGATGGTGGCACTTCCCACTTTAGTGTACCTGGACGGCATGAAGCCCCGCGAGGAGCTACTCCACGAAGCCCTGGAGGACATTCAGAACTCGCTCTTGAACCACTAGGTGCTGCACAGCCCCGCTGGCCGCACGCAATTCCAGCCACAGAATGGCCAGCCTGCGGCGTCCTGGCCGGGCCCTGTTGGCCCATCCCTTTGGGTGTCAATACCTGGGAGAGTGACGCCCACTTAGAGGTGGCACCTGGGTTCTGGGGTCCAGCCCCCCGACACCTTTGCACCCTTGCCTCAGCCTGAGGATTAAACTCGGTCCTGTTTTTATAATCCTGAGGTCCAGTGTGTTCTGTTCAAGGAGCCGGGAGGACCCTCAGGGATGGTGCTGGGAGCTCTGGCTGCTTACAGTCTCTGCCTGTGTGGAGCCCTGCCCATGCGCCCTGGTGGGCGGCATGGGGGCCCCAGGGCCTCAGTTCCCCAAATGTAAAATTTCCTGTGACTCCTCAACCAACAGCTGGGCTCACAGTGCAGCCAGGGTTTCCCTCCCCTGGGTGGAGCCTGCTCCTGCCAGCCATTGTCCTCCCTCAAGACTCAGCTGATACTCACTGACTTCCAAGGATTAGCCAGAACCGTCCTCCCCCAAAGCACCCGGTAAAGCACACGCTTCCCGGCCGTGGGCTGGGCGCCTCCACTGCGGAGCTCACCTGCCTGAGCCCTCCTGGCAAGCGTCCTGCAGCATTTGACCACCTAGACCCGTCCACCCGCAGCCAGGGCACAGGCACTCCACGGAGCGGCCTTCCACCTGGCCCTCTCCAGGCGCCCTTAGCTTTGCCCTAGGGGTCTGCAAACCGGTGGAGACTCCAGGGTTGGGATGGCAGGGGTGAGGCCCCCTTGACCTGAGGGTGACACCCTGTGGCCACCTACGGAAATGCAGCAACAGGCCCCCCTCAGGCCCGTCAGCACCAAAACCCCTGCAGTCCAGACGCGTTTGAACAAAGTCAGAGAACGCTTTGTTCAACGCTTTGAAATGATGGGGAAAGAACAGAAAGAACCAGTCACCACAGGGCCAGCGATGTCACTCCTGGACACACTCAAAAGGATTGAAGGGCTGGGCACTGGCTTGGTAGCTGAGAGCCCACCCAGCATGCATGGGGCCCTGGGTCTGTCCCCAGCCGCACAAAAAGAAGAAAACATTGGAAACTGGTGTTTCCACCAAAACCACAAAAGAGATTCAAGGCAGTCCTGAGGGGGAAACAACCCGAGTGTCCTGCACAGGCAAATGGACACACACAGCGTGGCCACACACACCTGGAGCATCCTCGGCCACGAGCAGGAGCAAGGTGACAGCTGCAGTGTGGAGGGACCTGAGGACCTGGTGCTCAGTGAGAGCAGGCACACAGGCCACAGTGTGTGACCAGTGACAGGGGAATCCAGGACAGGGGAGTCCAGGGACAGGACATGCACTCGTGGGTGCAGGGCTGGGGAGGGACAGGGTACCGCTGATGGGGGCAGGGTCTCTTTTTGAGGTGATAGAAGATTCTGGAATTATGTGGCAGTGACTGTGGCACAACCACGTGAAGGTACTGAAAAAAAATTGACTCTACACACTGACTGGACAGATTGCCCGGGTCTATTACCTGTCCTCACACAACTCTTTAAGAACTCCTTCAGGACTTGATAAACAAAAAGCCATTCAATCAGTGTGACTTGCGTTTACTCAACGGTATTTTCAACATTCATGACGAATCTAATAACAGCACATTACAGCCATACTAATAAATGGGGCTCACGGTTTTGTTTGGTGGGGCGGAGTCCAGGCCACACACATGCCGGGCCGGAGGTCAGCACTGAGCCACACCCCAGCCCTTTTTATTTCTTATTTTGAGACAGGGTCTTGCTAATTTCCTGAGGCTGGCCTTGAACTTGTGATCCTCCTGCCTCAGCCTCCCATGCAACTGGGATGACAGGCACAGCCACCCCACTCAGAAGTGGTTTTGTTATTTATTTTTTATTTACTTATTTTTTTATTTTTAGTTGTAGATGGACACAATAACTTTATTTAGTTTTTTATGTGTTGCTGGGGATCAAACTCAGTGTCCCATGCATGCTAGGCAAGCGCTGTACCACTGAGCCACAACCCCAGCCCTTATTATATTTGGTGTGTGGTGCTGGGACTCAAACCCAGGGCTTCACATGTGCTTGACAATTTTTTTACTACCAAGCTACTGGCTTTACATTTTTATTTTATTTTATTTTATTTTTTGGTACCGGGGATTGCATTCAAGGACACTCAACCACTGAGCCACCTCCCCAGCCCTATTTTGTATTTTATTTAGAGATAGGGTCTCACTGAGTTGCTGCTGGCTTTGAACTCGCGATTCTCCTGTCTCAGGCTCTCACTGCAGTGCTGGGATTACAGGCATGCGCCACCACACCTGGCTTGGTTTTACGTTATCAAATGATCAGGAGGAAAAAATTTTAAAAGAATTAAATTTTCGGGGCTGGGGTTGTGGCTCAGTGGCAGAGCACTTGCCTTGCATGTGCGAGGCCCTGGGTTCGATCCTCAGCACCACATACACATAAATAAATAAAATAAAGGTCTATCAACAACTAAAAAATATTTAAAAAAAAAAAAAAAGAATTAAATTTTCCAATGCATGCAAATTAGATGGAATTCAAATTTCAGAGTCTATAAATAAAGTTTTATTGGCACACAGCCACGCCCACTGGAGCCTAAGCTGGCGGCTGCTCCAGCAGATTCAGTTACTGTGACGACACAGCCTTCTCTACAGGGTCAAAAACACTGCCCATCTGCCCTTCTGCAGAAAAGGTGCTGAGGGCCATGCGTGCAGGCCCAGCGCCCGGGCCACGGGACGGCAGCCTTGGGGGAAGGCAGGCCGGAGCTGCCGGGAGGAGGGGACCTGGAAGGCTTGCCAAGGGTTGCCCTTTGCCACAGACACGCAGTGTGGTGAGGGTGAGCTGCTGGTCACAAAGCCCAAAATAGTTCAGGTGGGACAGGGACATAGAAGGGGTGGCTCTGGGGCAGCCAGAGCCCTGCCTGGTCACTATCGTTAAAAGAATAATGAGAACAGCAGCCAGAGGAGGACAGGCTCAGAGACATGGGTGACCCAGAGACCTGCACCACGGGGAGTCCCCATGTGACCTCGTAGCCCTGATTTGGGGCCTTGCCCAACACTGCAAAGCAGAATCTTCAAAGGGATATTTGGGGTTTTTTTGGTTTTTTGGTTTTTGGCACCGGGGATTGAACTCAGGGGCACTCGACCACTGAGCCACATCCCCAGCCCTATTTTGTGTTTTATGTAGAGACAGGGTCTCACTGAGTTGCTTAGCGCCTCCACTGCTGAGGCTGGCTTTGAACTCTGGATCCTCCTGCCTCAGCCTCCAAAAGTGCTGGGATGACAGGCGTGCACCACTGCTCCCAGCTTCAACTTGGAAGCCTATGTTCACACATGATTCATAGCAGCCCAACCCAGTGCCCATCACCAGGGAGGGAGGTGCCCGTGGCCTGTCCACACCCTGGAGCATCAGCGTCAGTGGCCAGCGCCTGCTTCCCTGGACGCAGAGGGAATGCTACGTCCTGGAGCCAGGCAAGGGGCGGGAGCTGGTGTCGGGAGGACAGAGCTTCAGCCTGGGGAGAAGGGGAAGCTCTGGATGTGGGCAGTGGGCAGCTGCGCTGCCCCATGGCTGTGCTCCATGCTGGGAACTGGGCACTTGGACCTGGCTAAGATGGCTGATGTCACCTTACAGCTCTTTCATCAGATTTTTTTTTTTTTTTGGTACTGAGGATTGAAATCAGGGGCCCTCGACCACTGAGCCACATCCCCAGCCCTGTTTTGTGTTTTATGTAGACACAGGGTCTCACTGAGTTGTTTGGAGCCTCACCGTTGCTGAGGCTGGCTTTGAACTCGCAATCCTCCTGCCTCAGCCTCCCAAAGTGCTGGGATTACAGGCGTGCACCACTGTGCCCGGCTCTTTCATCAGATTTTTAAAACAGAATTAGAGCAGCAGCTTGGGACCCCTACTCTGTCCTCATGAGGCTTCAGTTCTAACCATAAGCCCTGTGTCCCCCAGGCCGTTCCTCTACACAGGGCCCGCTGTGTGGTGAGGACAGGTTATTCCTTGACCTGAGCATGCAGAGTGCAGAGGGAAACTGACTTGCTCAGAGTCTCTGAGCAGAGTGAAGATCTTGAACTTCTGTCTGCTGAACACCAGCCCCATGGCGCCAGGCAGCTTGGCCACCCCATCTGGCCTCCCCATCTGGCCTCCCCGTCTTCCTGCACATCTGCAGGAACGGTCCCTATCAGCGCCCAGAGACCTGCCAGAGGCTCCCTCCATTGCCACAGGCACCCCTGGGGCGTAGCCGTCAGGGACAAGGACACCGTGGGGGCTTGGAGTGGAGCTGCCCTTCAAGAGGAGCCAGGCCCGGCCCACCTGATGGCCCAGGGCACAGGCAGGTGTCTCCACCTGCCTGGTGCATGGCAGGGGTCGGAACTGCGGGGAGCTGGGCTCCCTTGGAAGCCAGCCCTCGGTTCCTTCCCGTAGACAAGGAAATCGAGCTGGGAGGTACGGGGTCTCTTTTCCAAGGCCACTTATAAAAGGTGGAATCAGGATTCAAGTCCAGGTTGTTGCGACTGGGCCTTGGGCCTGTCCTCTGTCCTGTGCGGGGACAGTGAGGGACACAGTCACCTCTTCCTCCTCTTTCATCCAGAGAAGACCCTGAGCAGAAGCAGCAGTCCCAGCCTTCCCTACCCTCAGCTTCTCGATGCCTGGGTCACCTGCCCAGGCAGAGCTGGGGCCCAGTCCCCCCAGTGTGCATGGACCGGCTCTCCTTCCGGGTCCACTGACTTGATTGATCAGAGCTAAATTCACTTGCAGAGGAAACTTCAGGACATTAATGGTGGAAACTTGAATTTTCTGATACTAGTTAAAATATTCCAAAGCACTACTGTAACCGAGCCATCTGCTCACATGATGCCCAATCCTCCCAGCCACTCCCAGCTCAGAGCATCTCCCCTGCCGAAATTTTCAAGATCAAGAACAATCACAGGTGGGTGCCTCAACTAGGGGCGATGTTTCCTCCAGGAGACACAAGGCAGTGTCTGGGGACATGTGAGGTCGTCCAACTCGGGTGTTCTGGCCTGGAGCCAGTGGAGGCAGGGACGCTGCCCAGTACCCTGCTGTGCCCAGGTTGCCACCCAGAAAGTTCCAGCCTGAGCTCCCACAGTACTGAGAGGCAGAGGCTGACTGTAGGGGCTGCAAATGGGCTCACACCCTGTCCCCACTCCCTTGAGGTGCCCAGTGTGGGACACCTTGTTCCACAAGGCCCGGGAAGAGCTGAGGGCACAGGACAGACACTAACGCCGACCTCACACGCTCTCGAGCTGCTGTCCCGTGGCTGACACCTCTCTGGGCCAAGTCATCACCTGGCCTGGAGACCTGGCAGACCTTGACCAGTCTCTGTGCGGATCCCCTGCCTGGGCCTTTCCTGATCCCTGCAGTGCCCTGGGTGCCAGGGAGCCCAGCCTACAGAGGACAAAGGGACTCAGGCCACCAGCCTGGCGAGGACGGGAGACTGGGGGCGCACACCGGAGCGGAGACTTGGGCGGGGGCTCCTGGCCCCTTCTCCCTGGGAGACGTTTGGGAAGGTTGTCTCGGGATCCCTGGGGGCTGAGGCAGGCCTGGCTGGACTTCCCGGTGAGGGAGCCATGAGCAGCCCCCACTCCCAGCAGATCCGACCCGATCCAACCTGCCCGCCCCAGGGGCAGATTCTCCCCTTCAGCACCCTGTCCTCACTGCCCTCCACGGGGTTCCCCAGCCCCAAGAAGGTCACCCCAGCAGATCTCTGCCCTTTCCTAAAATCCCAGCAGCCACTGGAGAAGAGAGAGAACTCCCCCTGGGCCTTGAGGCCGAGGCTGGAGAGGGGGGTGGAGGCTGCGGCGGCCTCCCCTGCCCTCCTCACTCTATTTCAGGACTCCCCGACCCCAAGCATCTGTCACCCACATCCAGTAGCACTCAGCTGGCCTCTTAATCAGCAGTCACGCTGCTGGCACCCCCTCCTCGACCCCAGGGCCCCAGCAGGGCCAAGGCAGTCACCTCCAAAGGCCACCCAGCCTGAGCACCCCCATCCTTCCAGCCACCAGGCCCCCAAGGAGGGGGGTCCCTAGGGCCCACTGAGGGACTGGCCAGGGCCAGGGGGAGGAGCAGGCTGAGGCTGACAGCACTAATGGCCTCAGGTGCCCCCAGGTCTTCGGCCGTGGCGCCGGAGGCCCCCAGATCCAGCCAGCATGCTCGGTACTCAGGACTCCCAAGGAACGGCCCCCTCTCCTCCCTGTTCCCGGTGGCTTCACCAGGGCCTGGGAAAGCTGGGTGTCAGGAAGGACAAGCACCATCCCCTGCGAGGGAAAGGGACGGGGTGGTAGGGCTATGGTGGCTCCTGGAGGGGACGCCTCAGGATTCATCAATGCCAACAGGGGCTACCGCGAAGACACCTTCAAGATACAAAACCCCCGAGCCAGGAGACCCCTAGTTCTCCGGAGGTCCAACCTCGGTCCCTGCCAATCACCCACAGCAAGACACACATGCACTTCCAGGGCCCCTGGCCTGGGTGGGGTCCTGCTGCAGCTCCTGCAGGACAGGGTGGCAGGAGGGAAGGCCCGGCCCCAGCCATCCAGCACCTGGCCTCCTCCCCCTCCCCTCCCATCTCCCCTGCTTGTCCTTAGGCTGGGACGGGCCTGGGTTGTCCTAGAGGCCACCAAGCCGCCTGGGACAGTTAAGTACCACCTCGGGTCTGTGTTTCACTCGTCCTTGGCATGGGGACTCTCGTTTCCACACTGTTCCATGTCTGACTGTTCAGGCCGCCAGTGGGGCCCGTGTTCTGCACGGGGCTGGGCGTGGGGACCGGGCAGATGGTTTTGGTACTTACTTTTCTTTTTGTCTCACAACAGGGGGGCTAAAGGTCTCAGGGGCTGGAGGAGCCGCTCCGGGCTGGCAGGCCTGGCTTTATAGCAGCCACCCGCCTGAGCCCCGGGCCGACGTGCCGGGTTATTAATAGCAGCTGAGCATCTTGCTCTATATGGTCAAGAGCAGGGCCCTGCGAACTTGGCCTTCTCAGACTTCCCCGCACCTGTTCCTGGCCCTGGCCTGGCTGACGGCGCACAGCTGACCCCTGACCTAGGCAAGCCTGCGTGGTGCCGCCCCTGGCTGCCCAGCCCCCATGTCCAACAAGACTGGTGGAAAGGGGCGCCTGTGTGAGCTGGGCCAACGCACCCTCCTTCCACCCAGACAGAATCGCTGTCCCTGTGTGTGATGGGTGGGACACAAAAGTGGCACGGAGAGGCAGCTGCAGGCCAGCGCGGCTTTTGTGGACCCCGCGGGTCCCATTTAGAAGGTGCACAGCCAGCTCCAAGCCCTGGCACGAGGCCCTCACTTACGCTTATTGCCCTGCGCCCCTCTGATGTCTGGTGACACCCAGAGCATCCCACAGGCCCCTCACTGAACAGCCCTCTACGAGGGGGCCGGTGGGCACCCTGCCCATTCCCGAGTAGAGGTTGCTGTTCTGCAAACCCCAGAACCAGTCAGCCCAGCACTCACCCCTCGGCCGGGACCAGCGGCCCTGCCCGTCCGGTTACTACAAAGCTGCCTCCCTTACCCTGGTGGCCCTCTATGCCCAGCAGCCCCGTGCAGCCGGCTGGCATGGTGAGGGCGTGCAAGACCTCATCCCCTGGACCATGAGAAAAGCAAGTTCTCGTCACTCTCATGCATCTAGTACCAGGTGTCACAGACTCAGCCATCGCCTGACCCTACAGTGGGGTCCCCTTCACTAGCAGGCAATCAAGACACAAGCCCCAGGCTGGGATCTCCCCCCAGGACCACAACACACACACACACTGACCTAAAGGCCCACAAGTCCATAACCCAGGCTTGGCTAGCATTTCTGTCCCAACCTAGGCTGGAGCTCTCAGTTCTAGAACATTCCATGCCTTCCAGGAGCTCAGCCCAGATGCCACGCGCAGCCTGCAGCTTCCTGCTCAGCCGGCCAGACCCACTTCCCTGCTTCAGCATCTCATGGCATGTACCGAAGGGCACCTGGCTGGAGAGGCAGAGGGACTTCCTGGGTGCGCCAGGGCTGATGGGGGGTGTTGGCCTGGCTCCCGAGGGTGTTCTGCCTCTGCAATGCCCACACAGCAGGGCACTCTGTGGATGTCCTTGACACCATGGCCCCACCAGATGGCCTGCTGTGGCTTGGATACAGTTTGTCCCAGAGGTGCACGTGTGGAAGTCTGATCCCCTTCAAGGGGAGTTAAGAGGTGGAAACTTAATCCGCCCTGGTGCTTAGAAGGGGGCCTCTGGGAGGTGATTAGGATTAGGAAGGTCACAGAGTAGGGCACCAGGATTGGATCCTGGTGGCTTTATAAGGAGAGACAGCGCAGGGCACGGTGGCACACCTGTGATCCAGCTATTCAGGCGGCAAAGCCAGCTGAGCAACTTAGTGAGAACCTGTCTCCTGATAAAAACTTCTAGAAGGGTGGAGGATAGCTCAGATGTGGAGCAGTTGCCTGGCACCGGGAAAAAGAAAGGGGTGGGTGGGAGGGAGGGAGGGAGGGAAGGAGAGGGAGAGAGACCAGAAGAGACGCCACCCTCCTCTCTGGCCATGTGACGATGGCCTGCACTGCCTCCGGGCTCTGCCAGCAGGAAGGCCACCCCCAGATGGACCAGTCCTGTGCCAGAGTAGACCTCTTTCCTTTATGAAGTTTCCCAGCCCTGGGTATTTCACTACATGGACACAAAATGCAGATAGTTCCCCGCCTCCCTACGCCCTCCCTGCCCCCCAGCCCCACCTCTCTGGCCCCTCTTTTCTGCTGGCCGCTGCATGGCCAAGAGGCCTCTGCGCATGTGCAGAACTTCCCAGCAGGCAGGGCCACCTGCTGCTGTAACTCATCCTGCCAGTGGAGCACCACCGGCCAGACTCTGCCAAGGCGGTCAGACGGGACCAACCGTGGGCATTTTCCTGGCCTAGGAATCCAACCAGTGACCACCCCAGGCTGAGGGAGCCGAGGGCCAGGAACCACCAGTGCCGACCAGCATTCTTCACAATCACAGGGCTCGTCATGAGACGCTGGCTCCGTGCCAGGCACCACGCCCAGCCGTGGACACCCTGGTGGCTGAGTCCCAGCCCAGAGCCCCTGTACTCATCTCCCGGAGCAGCTGTGACAAAGGGCAGCGGGAGAGCTGGCACTCACTCTCACAGTCCTTGAGGCCACAAGTCCAAAGCTAAGATGCGAGCAGCTCCCTCTCAACCCCAGGGAGGGCCCTTCCTGCTTCCTGTAGGATCCGTGGCTCTGGGTACCCCGGGCTCGTCCGCCCTCTAATCTCTGCCTCTGTTGTCCTGGGGGTTCCTATGAGGACACCTGGCATTTACATAAGGCCCCACCCTAATGTAGTATAACCTCATCTTAAATAATGACATCTACAGGGACCCTATTCCCAAATAAGGTCCCACTCATAGGCCCTGGGGATATAAGACTGCCACATTTACTTTCGGAGGGAACACAATTGGGCCCTCAACAGCCATCTTGACTGTTCAAGTGACCCCTGATCTCAGCTCACACAGGTGCTAGGTTGGAGTCAGATGGACCTTGGGGTCCTCAAAGCTGATGGATGTCACTGCCACCCAGTGTGGCCCCTGCTTGGTGTGTCCTCAACAAGAATGGGCACCCAGGAGCCTCAGTCCCTTCTCAGAGAAGCCCAGGCGGCCAGAAAGGGCATGAAGGGCTCAAGGCCACACAGCCATCCAGGCAAGAACTGAATCTGGGAGTGTGTCCTGCCAAATTGGGGCCCCCGTGCCCTGACCTCTGATGGAATGTCTTGGCCCCGAGTAGGTTTATTTCCTGCTGGTTCCAGGGAATGTGCTGGGAGGAGCATGTGTTTGGGCCCGTCCTGCCCTTCCATGGGCCTCGACTGCCACATCTGCCAAGATGAGTGCCCCAAGGGGCTGCCCGCTCTGCCCAGGGGTGGAGTGACGGTCCTTGTCCCCAGAAAAATCCCAGAGACCTCAGAAAGGCTGAGGTTTGAAACTTGTGGTACAGGGGGCTAGAGGGTGGTCAGGGCTCTAACTATTACTGATTTGTCAACCTGATGGGAGGTTCTGGTTTCTGTTGTCTTTGTTTTCCTGGTGCTGGAGATGAAACCCAGGGCCTCGCTGCTGGCAAGCGCATTACCCTGAGCCACACCCCAGCCCTTTTCTTTTTGGTACTGGGGATTGAACTCAGGGGTACTCAACCACTGAGCCACATCCCCAGCCCTATTTTGTGTTTTATGTAGAGACAGGGTCTCACTGAGTTGCTTAGCACCTTGCCATTGCTGAGGCTGGCTTTGAACTCGTGATCCTCCTGCCTCAGCCCCTGAAAGTGCTGGGATGACAAGCTTGGGCCACTGCACCCAGCCCTTTTCATTTTGAGACAGGGTCTCGCTAAGTTGCCCAGGCTGGCATGGAACTTGCTGTCCTCCTGCTTTGGCTTCAGCATAGCTGGAATGACAGACATGGTCCTGCTCCTGGCTTCCTCTTGTAAGGCACCACCCCCCTGATGGGGCCACCCCCAACCTCATCTGAATCTAGTTACCTTCAAAGGCCATCACAGGGGGTTAGGACTGCCACCTAAGTACTGGGTAAGGACACATGTACCTAGTCCAAGGCAATCAGCCAACTCCAAGACTCCGTGTCTCCCCAGTGAAATCTCCCAAACCCTTAAACACTAACTCCCAGCCCTGTGCCCACCACGCTGCTTCCTGGGTCAGTGGGTCTGATGACCCCAGGGACCTCCAGTGAGTGGACCCGGCAGCATATCCTTTTGATTCTGGCTCATGTCACAGAGCACCATGTCCTCAGGTCCATCCATGTTGTAGCAGGTGGCTGAATCATTCTGCATTTCATTTATCCAGCCATCTGCACATGGATGTGAGCTGTTCCCACCTTTGGGCAGTGGGCGATCATGCCGCCATGAACATGGGTGTACATGTGCGTTCCAGGCAGAGGTACTTATTCTGACAGCTGGTAGGTCCACACTGGGCCACTGAGCTGTCACCAGGGACAGGTCAGGCCTCTTGCTGCCCCCTGGTGGTTGTGTGCTCATATGGTTCCTTTTGGGAACCCGAGTCTCCAGCCCAGAAGTCTGCAAACCCCAGCCCTTGGGCCAAATGCAACCAGGGCCTGCTTTTAAATAGTTTTATTAGGACTCCTCCAGGAACATTCATTTATACTCCCTGTGCAGCTTTCTCACTATGATGACTGAGTAGCCCCAGGAGAACCTGTCTGGCCACCAGTCTCCCAGACTGGAGCCAGGACGAGCCCCCTACTGCTCCTGACTCCACTTTAAGGCCTGTTTCATTCATCACCAGAGCAGCTGAGGATGAGGAGGCACACTTGGTAGGCGCCAGGGCCAGCCATGGCTTCTTTGCTTTGTTGTATTTGATGGGGTCTCGCTATGCTGCCCAGGCTGGCCTCAAACTCCTGGCTTCATGATCCTCCTGCCTCAGCTTCCCAAGTTGTTGGGACAACCACCAACTGGCTTGATGTTTTATTTTTAAAATTTTGTTGCAGCTGTACACGGACAGCATGCTTTTGTTTTATGTAAGGATCAAACCCAGCGCCTCACCTAGGCAAGCGCTCCACCACCGAGCCACAGCCCCGGTTTGATGGTTTTATGTGGTAAAACATACGTAACACAAATTCTACCATCTGTGACACTTCAGCACACTGACACTGTCACCCCCATGCCAAAAGCAAGCACCAGGGGCTGGGGCTGTAGCCGAGTGGTAGAGCGCTTGCCTAGCATGTGTGAGGCACTGGGTTCGATCCTCAGCACCACATATAAATAATAAATGAGTAAAATAAAGATCCATCAACAACTAAAAAATTAAAATTAAAAAAAAAAAAAAAAAAAAAAAAAAGCAAGCACCAGCCCTGCGTCTACCAATCCGTGTGCCGTCTCTGGACTCCTGTCCTGGACTCCCCCTCACTGGGTCACACACTGGCCTGTGTCTGGCTGAGGATGAGGTGCTCTAGTCTGTCACTGGCTCCTGCTGGTGACCGAAGGATGCTCCAGGTGGGATGGATCACTCCATGTCCACCCCCCCGTGGGCACTTCCTTCCAGCTGTTGCCGACCACGCTGTGGTCAATGTCCCCGCACAAGTCTGTGGGGCTGCTCCCTCCCATGTTATGTGCCACCACCGAACAGCACTGCCGATGGGCGCAATGGGTTCCAACCCCCCCAGAGAGCATCTTTAAAGGAGAGCTTGCCCTCCTGCGTGGAGGGCCTGACAAGGACTGGCAGAGGCCCAGGTGGCCAGAGGGCCCCTCTCGCAGGCACCCGGTCGAGCCACATACCCCTCAACGTGGCTGCAGGCGGGGTCGACATGGGCAGATCACACCTGCCGTGTGCCCCTCCCTGACAGGCAGAGGCCACAGCGTGCACGTCCCCTGCTGCTGGTGCTGATCTGCAGTCCAGCCCAGGTCTGAGGTGAGGCTGCAGCTCCCGGCTGCCACAGGCACCTCTGCAAAGGTCCTGCCCAGGCAGGCCCTCTGCGAAAGCGTCAGCGTTCCCAGGTGCCACACTGGGCCACAAATCCCTGGGTGGCTCCCAACCAGGGAGGCCCGGGCACAGCCTTGGCCTGGACACTGCGGGCTCCCCATCCACGACCTCCTGTTGGACTGAGGCGGCACCTAGTGGCACCCCGGGGTACTGCCCACCCAGCCCTTCAGTCCAGGCCCACACCCACCACAGCGGGCTCCTGGACACCAGCAGGGTACAGCGGAAGGCTCGTCTCAGGGACCTGTGGTTCTTTGCAGCTGCACCCCAAGACTTGCACTCTTCCAGGCCAACGTGGCTCGCAGCCTGTTGCAGGCAGTCCTGGGTGGCTCGTCCACACAGCAACTTGGGAGGGAGAACACCCCGAGGGCCAACGGCCACTGCAGCCACAGCCAGCCGGGCGCTAGTGTTCAGAGCAGGTGCCCCTGCCATCACCAGGGACAGGAGAATGGTGCACAGCACAGGGCCCCTCTTGGGGACCAAGAGTGCTGTGTCCCTCAGTGCCCCTCACCCAGCACCCGGAGGCTCTCTGGGCCCCAAGCCCAGCATCAACCAACACTCCACTTATGGCCATGGTCCCCAGGCGAGCTTTGTCTCCAGTACTGAGGACTGAAGCCAGGGGCACTAAACCACTGAGCCACATCCCCAGCCCTTTTTATTTAGGGACAGCGCTTCACTAAGTTGCTGAGGCTGGCTTTGAACTTGCATCCTCCTGCTTCAGCCTCCCAAGCTGCTGGGATCATGGGCATGTGCCACTGTGCCCAGCCAGACCAGCCCCAAGGGCATTAACCACCAGTTTAGTTTGATCACTGGGACCCAGGACAGGGTGAGGGTGTCACACAGTTGGGCAAGCATGCGTGGACCAAGCTGGTTGGGGCTGAAGGGCCACCTGCTGGACAGACAGGGTAGGGCCCACTGCCAAGCATGGACCGTGAGCCCCCACCTCCCAGACGGGCAAACTCTGCTGCTGGCTTTCAGTTCCCGCCTGCCGGCCTGGGGCCTGGCTGCCACCCCCACCACCAGGCCACGACACTCGCCATTGCCAGTTCAGCCTGGACGGTGGCCCCTTCACGAGGCTGCTGCAGAAGCGAAGGCCTGGACACAGGGGAGGTGGTACCACTGAGGAGAGGGAGGCCTGAGGGCGAGGGCAGCCTCAGAGCTGCATGCTGGCCCACCCCAGCACGGCTCTGGAAGCCAGGCCAGTGTGACCTCGGGACCTCGGGGCTGGACAGGGCTGCCACACCCACTAGCGCAGGCTGCACTCCCCGCCCTGCAGCTTCTCCTGCTCCAGGGCGCGCACCAGGTCCTGCACGAAGCGCATCTCAGAGGCCACCTGCTTGGCCAGCGCCTCGTAGCGGTTCTCCAGGCGGCTGAAGCGGCGCTTGAGCCCGCTGGCCCCCAGCAGAGCGCCCTTGGCCTCCTCCTGCGCCTGCCGCTGCAGGGCCTCCGTCTTGTGCAGCTCCTGGCGTAGCCGCCGCAGGTCCTGGCCGAGGCTGTCACTCTCCTCCTTGTACCAGGCCTCCTTCTCCTCGTAGATGGCCGTCAGCGCCTCCACGTCCTCCCGGCACAGCTGCCGGCCACGCTCCAGCTCGCGCAGCCCCTCCTCGGCCGCAGCCACCTCCTCCAGCACCTTGGAGAAGCGCTCGAAGTTGGCATAGGTGTTATTGGGTGGCATGCTCGAGTGCGACTTGATGGTGTACTCCTTGAGCCGCGTGGTCTTCAGGCGTCGCCGCTCGGGTTTCTTGCCGCTGTCCTCGTTGCGGACGTTGCGCCGCCGGATGGCCTGCAGGGACAGGGAGGAAGGTGCTCGGACCCAAGCGAGCTGTGGCCTCTGGGACTGTGGTCCACCGGCTCCTGCGTCCACCGCGGAGCATGTTCAGGCAGTCTTCCCACCACCACACAGGGCCAGGACTCTGCCAGGGCCTTGGGGACCAGAGCTCTGCACCCCCTCAAGGTGCAAGGACCTTGGCCACCCAGGCTCCGGCCTCTGGGGACCATCCCCAGATGCTGAGGGCCTGCCCCGCCCACAACCCTCCAGTGAGAGGAGACCCCTCAGTCCTCACCTTGATCCAGGAATGCTCCAGGCTCTGGGCGATGGTCATTCTCCTCCTGGAAGACCACCCCCCAAGTCACACATGTGTCCTCCACACCATCTACCCACAGTAGAGGGGGCCAGGCTGTCCCCCAGCAGCACCGGCCCTTGGCACCCCACCTCCAACTGCTCCCTATACATACCACCCAGGGCCCTAGCCCCCTGACGTCCCTCTGAGTCTCTGCTCAGCCAACCACGAGGCCTGGGGCATGTCCCCAGGGGCTTTTAACACAACTGTAACCTCATGCTGCAGTTATCAACTGAGGGCCGGGTCACAGGGGAGGACTGTGGCAGACTGGGTGCCTGTCTACAAGGGTGGGGTGGCCAGGATTCTGTTTTCCTAGAACCTGGAATTCACAAAACCTACCTTCAATGCTGGTAAGGAATTTAAGGTTTTTAAAAACATGGTGTGGCCGGGCATGGTGGTGCACATCTGTAATCCCAGCACCTCCAGAGGCTGAGGCACGAGGATCCCAAGTTCAAGGACAGCCTTAGCAACCCAGCAAGGCCCTAAGCAACTTAGCAAGACCCTGTGCAGAACCCCAGGCGTTCACAGAGCACATAAAGTCAAAATTGAAAAAGGTCTGAGGATGTGGCTCAGTGGTTAAGCACCCCTGGGTTCAATCCCCAGTGCCAAAAACAAAAAATAAAAAACAAACCAAAGGGGCTGGGGTGATGGCTCAGTGGTGGCGTGCTCGCCTAGCACGCGTGAAGTCACTGGGTTCGATCCTCAGACCCACATAAAAATAAGATATTCTGTCCACCTACAACTAAAAAATAAATATTTTTTTAAAAAATTAAGAAAACAAACAAACAACAACAAAAAAACAAACATGGTGTGGCCTGACCAGTTCTTAGTCCCCTCTGCCTGGCTAAGGAGCCAGCCCTCAAGGCCATGGAGGCCCCAAATAGACTGCAGCACAGTGGGAGTGGGTGGGCGTGGGGCATGGGTGGCTGGAGGGCTGGGACGTGGGCAGAAGTGGGCGAGGCCGTCTGGCTCCTACTTGGGGTCTTTGACAAGCAGCCGGCGGATGAAGTCCTTGGCCAGCTCGCTGGTGCTGCTGAAGTACTCCTCGTCGAAGTCGTAGTTCACAGCCGAGATGTTGGTCAGGGTCTCCTGCTTGGTCTCACCCAGGAACGGGGACGCACCACTGAGGCTGCAGGACGGAGGCGGGCACAGGCTGGTGGGGTGCCCCGCGCCTGCACATCCTGTGGCCTCGCCGCCTTCTGGTCACGCCTGACTCCAGTGGGGGGCCAAACAGGACGGGCTGAGGGGCCGCCTGAGCGCCGCATGCACCTGCCCCTTACAGACGCCTCCTGCACAGGGGCTGCCCACTGAGCCACTTCACCTCCCAGTCACCGAGGGGCGTGTCCCTGGAAACTGAGTGGACACAGTCTCAACGCTTCTCCTCCCAAAGCGTTCAGCAACCAGAGGACGCAGTGGCCCCACTTTCCAGGGGGATCCCTGCCCAGGGCTCCTCGGACAGGTGGAGACACAGAGGCCTAAGCTCCTGGTCCAATTCCCCTGAGGACTGGGCAGGGGTGTGGAACCCCAGCTGTGCACAGAGCACACCAAGCCCCAAGTGGACACACTCTGCAGAGCGCCCGACAGTGCCCCTGCGAGCATCCAGCCACACAGGGTGAGAATACACTGAATAACTGCCTGGCTAGGAGAGGCAAGGAGATGTCCCTGGGGATTCCTGGGGTCCTGGCCAAAAGAGGATGCTAGTGGGGAATCGGGGTGTCTGGCCAAGGCCGGCATTCGACCTCCTGGGACACCAAGGTGAACAGCAGCACTCTTGTGTCTGCAGAAGGAAGGTTTCCACAACCCTGAGGTCACCTGGACACAAGCAACACAGACACAGGGTGGCCACCTCCCCAAGGAACCACGGCTGAGTCTGGCTGCTGTGCCCACCCCAAGCCAGGGGCTGCTGCCACACAGGCCTGGCCTGGCACAGCTGTCCCAGGCAGCGGCACGGAAAGGCCAGAATGCAGCCTGTTCCGTCTCTGGCCACCGGCTGGGCTGTCCACTGCAGAGAGCTGACACCCACTCCTAGCATGGCCTGCCCTGGCCACTCAGAGAACAGGGCCTGGCCTCAGCAGTTTCCGGGAGCCCATGACAGCACCCACAGGGAACTCTGCTGCTCCGGTTGCCCTTTCCCTCATCCAGGGCATACTGTGCACCACACAGTGCAAAGCTGGTGGGGGACGAACACAGCCCTGGCTCTAGCACCGGCCAGCCAGCCAACTGCTGAGTGGCATGACCAGGCCAGCAGGAGGTCAGCACCACGAGCAGCACTCACAGGATGTAGGTGATGACGCCAATGCTCCTGGAAGACAGACAGAAGGGACAAGGGTCAGCAGGGACTCTGGGGCACGCCCCCGGAGGGCAGAGGTCCACAGCTAAGTCAGGTGAACCACTGGGAAAGCCAGAAGCCCTGAGCCGGGGCAATAGCCCAACCCTGGTCCCGAACCTCTCCTCTGGGCCCCACCCAGCCTCCAGCCAGTCCTTGGGTCCCTGTCTGTCACGCTGAAAGAACTTGGCATTTCCCACCTGGGAACCTCTTGCCATCCTGCCTACTAATGTCACAGTTCAAACTGGCCAGGGTGAGGATGGGCCTGAGCACAGTGGCCCCATACAGCCCCACGTTAATAGTGGGGACCCTCGTGGGACCTGGTAGTCTGGGATGGGGATGGCAAACGTTTTACAAAGGGTCAAATACTAAACATCTCAGACCATGTGCCACAGTCTCCGTCCAATATTTCAAGTACCTGTCATCTTGGTTTCTAACCACCCTTAAGAGACAATGTGAAGCCACTCTGAGCAGGTGGCCTGGCCCGGCCCGGCCTGGCCCTTGGGCTGCAGTCCACCAACCCCTGTCCTAAGGCAGCAGTCTGTCCATGCCCCCACGGCACCCAGACACCACCAGGAGGGGCTCCATCCCCATCTCCTGAGGGTCAAGGAGCACACGGGCCGAGGCCCAGCCTGACCAGCCACTGTGACACTCACCACATGTCTGCCTCCAGGCCCAGGGGCTCGTAGTTGACAATCTCAGGAGCTGCAGGAACAGAAAAGAGCGTGCAGGCCCAGGCACTGAGGACGCACCAGCCGACAGGAGCAGCACCCTGCCCTTGCAGTTCACGACTATTTTTTTGTGTGCATTACCGAAGACTGAACCCAGGGGTGCTACCACGGATTCACACCCCAGCTCTCATTTACTTTATGTTGAGATAGGGTCTCGCTAAGTTGAATGCCTCAGCCACCCGAGTAGTGGGGATGACAGGTGTGTGCCACGGCCTGCGGCTAGGACATAGACCTTGGTGGAGGTGCTCACAAACCCCACTGTTCTGTGTGAGTGAACAGAGGCAGCAGGGCTGACTCGGCCCAGGGCCCTGGGAAGGAGGGCTGGGCAGTGACAGCCCCAAGTGAACCCGAGTCCCATGATACCAGGGTGGGAGGGGTGGCTGGAAGCCTGTGCCAGTTAAATCCAGTGGGATACCCAGTGGGAATCCTCAGGTGCCCGTCTTGCCAAGTCCTGGGCAGACACCATGTGGACTCACCCACAAACTCTGGGGTGCCGAAGATGTTCTTGAACTCGTTCCCTGCCTCGATCTTGTGGGCTATACCGAAGTCGATGAGCTTGATCCGCGGGTCAGGCACGTTCTTGTCCAGGAGCATGATATTCTCTGGCTGCAGTGGGAGACCTCTGCTACCTGTGTCCCACCCAACTGTCCGGAGAGAGCACCCTCCCTCTGCGTATGGCCAGACTGACCTGCCCACGGGTCCCTAGCCTAAGCTGTCCCGTCCCCTCAGACCTTGGTTAGCAACAGGCTGGAGGACTTGTGCTCTGCTGGAGTTAGGGTCTCCCTCAGCCTCCAACCTGCCCACATGGGCCAAGCCCAGGCGCCACATGGCTAGCTCCATCCCAAGGGCCCTGCAGGGCTCACCTTGAGGTCAAAATGGGCAATGCGCTTGGAGTGAAGGTAGTGGACGCCATCCAGGATCTGCTTGAGGAACTGGGTGGCTTCATCCTCGGTCAACGACTCCTTCTCTGCCAGGAAGTCAAAGAGCTCCCCACCAGAGACCAGCTCCAGGATGAGCACCACGTCCGTCTTGTTCTCGAAGACGTCATGCAGAGTGATGATGTTGGGGTGCCGGATCTCACGTAGGATGCTCACCTCCCGCTCAATCTCCTCCCGGCTGACACCACGCCGGCTGGACGCCAGGCGGCGCTTCTTGATGAATTTGGCTGCATACTCCTTCCCGGTGCCCTTCTGCCGGCACTTCCGCACAATTGCGAACTGGCCACTGAGGGAGCAGAAGAGGTGAGCAAGGGTGGCTGCCCAGCGCCCCCTTCCTGCTCTCCAGGGTACAGCCCTGCACCAAGCACCTCATGGGACAGGAGCACTTGAGACAAGAGCCCACTGCAAGGACAGGCAGCAACTCCACAGCCCTCTCAGCATGCAGCCCCAACCCTCTAGGACTGTCCCCGGGGCATGGGCACAGGGTTACAGAATGCCTGGGCAGGTGCCACCAGGTGCTTCAGCAACAGCAAGAGAGGAGAAGGCGCCAGGTGCAGGGGCAGCACTGGGGCAGACCCTGGGAGCAGCCCCGAAGGGCCTGCCACAGGCCAGCAGCTGCAGAGCACTCTGCTGTTGCCTGGATGCTGAACGTCCCCAGAGGCCCATGTGTTGAAGGCTGCTCCCAAGTGGTGCTCCTGGCAGGTGAGGGGACCTTTAGTAGGTGGGCCTGGCAGGAGTCTCTGCCCTGGAAGTGGAGCCCTCCAAAAGTCTGGGGACCCCCAGAATCAGGCTCCCCTGCCTCCTAGCTCCAGATGCAAGCAGTCCTTCCAACACATGTTGCCCCAGCCTCGTCAGAGGTCCAAAGCCATGGGCAACCTGATCTTGGACTTGAACCTCCAAAACTGAGCTAAATAAACCTTTTCTCTAATAATTACCTCAGGTATTTCACTGTAGTATTGTGAAGCTAACACACACATGATGTGATTTTGTTTAAAAAAGGTCCATGCTAGTCAGGCGCAGTGGCACACGCCTGTCATCTCAGCACTTTGGGAGGCTGAGGCGGGAGGATCACAAATTCAAAGCCAGCCTCAGCAAAGGCAAGGCGCTAAGCAACTCAGTGAGACCCTGTCTCTACATAAAACACAAAATAGGGCTGGGGGTGTGGCTCAGTGGTGCAGTGCCCCGAGTTCAGTCCCTGGTACCAAAAAAAAAAAAAGTGGGGCTGGGTGGTGGCTCAGTGGTAGGGTGCTTGCCCAGAATGTGTGAGGCACTGGGTTTGATTCTCAGCACTGCATAAATAAATAAAGGTCCATTGACAACTCAAAAAAAAAAAAAAAGAAAGAAAAAGGTTACCAGGCACAGTGAGTGGCACACATCTGTGATCTCAGCAACTCAGGGGTAAACTGCCCCTGGGCTCAAACCCCAGTATGAAAAAAATAAAAGAAAAAACCTTCAGGCTAAGTAGCACTCCTGACTTCAAAGCCTGAGACTCAGTCCAGAATGGATGCCTGCTGGGCACCTGCTCGCCACATCTGCTCATGGACCCACATGTCTCTTGCTGGCCGCACCTACTCCCTTTCAGCCACGGGACCCTGATGAAATGCCATATCTGCCCCAGGAATGGGATGGGAGAGGACACAACCATGACCTAGACACGTAGAAAACCAAACCCTCTAGCCCAAAGCAACCAGAACAGCCCAGTCCTCAGAAGCTCTGGACTCCTGCTGCGAGAGCATGTCCACCTGTCTTTCTGTTGGACTTGGCCTAGGTTGATGGGTGGAGACCAGCAGGTGCGAGTCCATCTGAGACAAGCCACAGCCTGAACAGAGCTAAGGAGGCCAGAGGGGATGCTGGGCAGTTGCTCCTGAGCCCCAGACTCTTGTACTCGGCACTCGCTTCCTCCAGCTCCCCCAGAGCCAGCCTATACCCCAGAACACAGGGCACCAGGAGCCCTACACCCAGCTGTGGACTCCTCTTCTAGACCAACCCCATCCTCCTCATGTCTGTGGGATGTTGGTTTGTCACTGAAGAGTCCTGATGCCAACTTCCCCCAACACACTGAACCTCCACGCTGCCACGCAGGTCTGCCTTTCCTTTCTCGTGGTTGACAGGGTGTGTGATCTCCCCACATCCGACTGCCACAGTGGAAGAGACCTCCTTGAGAGGCCAGCCCACATGCTCCTCCTGCCCTATAATCCCCACAGGAGGCCCGAGACCAGGGCTTCAGGCCTCCATCCAACAGAAGCTACGTAAGGACCTGTCACAAA
>CM053413.1:2342333-2367225 GCA_028644305.1 Xerus rutilus
GATCTGCAAAGGTGAGTCGGAGCTGCGTCAGCAGAGTGAGCAGGAGGGACTGAGCACAGAAAGGCCAGGCTCAACAGCAGAGGAGCTGCAGTGGCCCTTCTTTAAAGGGCCAGGAGATAAGCATTTGCAGCTTTTCAGGCCAGTTAGTGTCCACATGGAGTGCTGTGGAACTCGGTGGCACAGCAGCAGCACGGCTGTGCCCAGCCTCCTCTTCATGCACTCCATTATTCACTGTGTCAGTGCTGGGGATGGAAGCCAGGGCCTGGTGCAGGCTGGCCCAGCCCTCCCACCAAGCCCCGCCCCAGGCCCCTAATGATTCTTTTTTGTGGTACCGAGGTTTGAACTCAGGGGCACTCGACCACTGAGCCACATCCCAGGCCTATTTTGTGTTTTATGGAGAGACAGGGTCTCACTGAGTTGCTTAGCACCTCACCGTTGCTAAGGCTGGCTTTTTTTCGCAATTCTCCTGTCTAGGCCTCCCAAAGTGCTGGGATTACAGGCTTGAGCCACCGCGCCAGGCGCAATTAAGTTTTATTGGGAACGTAGAAAGGGGAATTGTTACAGGTCATGAAATCCAACTCCTTTCCCCCTCAACTATTTGAAAATACACACAGCATTCCAAGTTCACAGCCTGTGCAAAAGCTGACAGGAAGAAGAAAAAAAGCACACAACCCTACCAGATTTGGCCCACAGGTAGGCAGAACGTGACTCCTGAGTCAATGGATTGATAGTGCTGAAGTGAGGGACCAGGGTCAACAGACATGCAGTTAAAAAATCAAACATCACAGCCGGGCGCGGTGGCTCAAGCCTGTAATCCCAGCACTTAGGGAGGCTGAGACAGGAGAATCGCGAGTTCAAAGCCAGCCTCAGCAACGGGCAACGGCGAGGCGCTAAGCAACTCAGTGAGACCCTGTCTCTACATAAAACACAAAACAGGGCTGGGGATGTGGCTCAGTGGTCGAGGGCCCCTGCGTTCAATCCCCAGTACCACAAAAAAAAAAAAAAAAAAATCAAACATCACAAAGAACATGCAGGGCAGTTCAGCGCAGAGAGTGTGCTTAGCACGGATGCGGCCCTGCATTCACCCCAGCACCAAATAAAGATAACATACATGGAAGGACACGCACAAGGGACACACAAGTGCTGTATCATTTTATACCAAACACCCAGGGATTCTCAGAGGTCTGGAACCCATTCCCCACCAACACAGAGGGACAGCCCAATATGGATTGAATTTTACTGACTTTGGCCAGAATGAATCCCAACAGGAGATGCTAATGCATTTCCTAAAGTATAGATTTCTCAGGGGTCAGGGGTTGCATTCTCCACCATTTTTTTTTGGTACCAGGGATTGAACTCAGATACTCAACCACTGATCCACACTCCCAGCCCTACTTTGTTTTATGTAGAGACAGGGTCTGAGTTGCTTAGTTACTCGCAGTTGCTGAGGCTGGCTTTGAACTTGCGATTCTCCTGCCTCAGCCTCCAAAAGTGCTGGGATGACAGGCGTGAGCCATCAGGCCCAGCTTCTACCACTCTTGTGGAGGAAATTCCCGAAGGAGGGATTTCAGGATCCCAAATGAGCTCAAACACTCAGCCTGACACACTGCTCAATTATTTACATTCCCTTCTGGTGACATCATGGGGCAGGCCTGAGTGAATCCTGGAAGGCTGGTCAGCAGCAAACTCACCAAATAAGGTTTAAGGCTCCACAAAAAAAAAGGGATGGGCTTAGTGGGGCCTGGCTGGTCTGGGGGTGGGGCCTGGGGCTGCCCTCCAAGGCCCACACAGGCAGGAAATCAGCTGCCTCCCTCAGCTTCTCCCCATAAGTGCTAAACAAGGGCTCAAGCAGGACAGTACACTACAGTGCCCCCCAAAAGAGGATTAAAGAGAAAGACTCTCCAAGAACACACAGAGCTGTGTCTTCTGCTTTCATGCCTGTGCTACGCTACGTTGTGTCCAGCACTCAATGCTTCTCCCCACATCAAACACACAGGGTACCTCAGAGAAAAAATTCCAAGGCCAAGGCTGTCTGGCTCCTGAGCCCAAACTCTTTTTTATTTTGGTACCGGGGATTGAACTCAGGGGCACTAAACCACTGAGCCACATCTCCAGTCCTATTTTGTGTTTTATTTAGAGACAGGGCCTCACTGAGTTCCTTAGTGCCTTGCGTTGCTGAGGCTGGCTTTGAACTCGCAATCCTCCTGTCTCAGCCTCCCAAAGTGCTGGGATTACAGGCGTGCGCCACTGCACCCAGCCAAAGCCCAAACTCTTTCCACCAGCAAATGACTGACTCATTCCTTTGTGGGACAAAGGTCAAGAAGGGACAGTTTCTGTTCAGAAACCTCAATGCTCCATCAAACAGGGCTGCTCACCTGCCCAGCTCCTCCCCCATCTCATAGTGGTCCTCCACGTCTTCCTGCCTGAACGAGGACATGGTGGTTGGCCTGCCTTAGAGCCACTTCTGTTCCACTTGAAAGCACTGAGGCCCAGGGACCTAACTGTGACCCTGGAGGAGACAGGCAAGGAGGGAAAGCAAATGAGATGGCAATCATCTCTCCCTGGTAATAAGAGACACCTGTTCACCAAATATAGTGCTCACATCACTCCACCCTAAGGTCCCAAACTCCCCGAGTGGCCCTGCCTTGCATTTAGTGGCTGAGTCTCTCCAATGCTCCCTCATTTAATGCCCGTAATAGGTGTGGCGATCAGCTCCATTGGGCCACCTTTGCCCCCAAACTCTCCCTGGCGCCCCACAGGCTTCCCCCGTCTCCGCTCATGTGAACTCCCCCACTCTCCGCGCCCTGGGGCTCCTTTCCTCCCAGGCCAACTTCCTAGCCTCGTTCTCGTCCCCAACGCCCTCCTGCGTCCTCGCCCACTCCCCACCCCCACTCGACGGGCTCAGGCCCCTCCTGACAGAGAAGCCCCACAGCCGCCTCGCTCCCCAGTCCTGACCGCCCGGCCCCGGACGACGGCGCCCGAGCTCCCGCGGGGCCCCTCGCGCGCCACCGCCCGCCGCCGCCGCCTTCACCCCAACCTCCGCCCCGGCCAAGGCAGACGCAGCGACTGGCTTCGCAGACCGGCCCGCGACCCGCACGTTCCTGGCCCAGCAGCCCGAGGCCGCCACGCCCCTGCAGGCCCGGCCGGCCAAGGGGACCCCCGGCCTCGCCCCTCCTCGCGACCTCCAGGGACCCCAAAGCGCCGCCCCGGCTCCCACAGCCCGCCAGCCTCGGCCCAGGAGCATCCGCACCCTCCGCGGCCGCGAGTCCCCGGCCAGCCCCGCCGCCTAGCTGGCCGCTGCCGTCCACTCCGGCCCCGGCCCCGAAGCCTCGGAGGCCGCGTCGCGCCTGCGCTGACGTCACCACGTCCGCAAGTACCCACCCGGAGGCGGACCTACTTCCCATTGGTCAGTGAGCCCGCCGCTCATGCCGCACCTCGACGCCCCGCCCCCCGCCTTCTCGCCGGGACCCACCCGGATACGGCCTCGCCATTGGCTAATCGACTCACCTTTCCTAATCTGATTGGCTGACGTGGACGCGGATGAGCAGCTAGAACGCTAACTTCCGGCTGCTGAGTCTCCCCGCCCGCCTCTACTCTGACCTGGACTGAGCTTGGAGGGATGGAGTCCTGCCTCCTGTTTCAGGCGGTTCCTGAGCACCAATGAAAGGTTCCATTGGAACCGGGCGTAGTGATCCCGCCTGTAATCCTGCCTACCTGGAGGCTAAGGCATAAGATTCGCAATTTCAGCCGGGCGTGGTGGCTCACGCTTGTAATCCCAGCACTTAGGGAGGCTGAGACAGGAGAATCGCGAGTTCAAAGCCAGCCTCAGCAATGGCGAAGCACTAAGCAACTCAGTGAGACCCAAAACACAAAAAATAGGGCTGGGGATGTGGCTCAGTGGTCGAGTGCCCCTGAGTTCAATCCCTAGTACCCCAAAAAAAAAAAAAAAGATTCGCAATTTCGAGGCCAGACAGCCTCAGTAACTCAGAGGGCCGAGGTGTAACTCAGTGGTAAGACGTCCCTGTTCTCTCCCTGCTGCGGGGGTATGCAGTTCCTGGGGTGGACAGAGGGGCAGTTAGCCTGTGTGGCAGTCTCCTCTGTAAAATGTTACATTTAAAAAATGTAAATAAAATGCAAATGAGGGACTGTTAAGTACTGCCATTGACAGGATCCAGGTGACAACTTGGGAGACATACATTTCCCCATTCTATAGATGAAAAATTGGCAACCGGTGGTTAACCCACCCAAGGTCAGTCAGGGCAGAGCTGATTTTTGCCCAAAGATCTGAAACCAAATCCAATGCAAAACCACCCCTGGTGTTGGACACAAGACCCAGTCTTTTGACTTTTTTAAAAAAATATTTTTAGTTGTAGATGGGACACAATACCTTGGATTTATTTTTATGTGGTGCTGAGGATCAAACCCAGTGCCTCAAGGTGCTGGGCAAGTGATCTACCGCTGAGCCACTTCTGACTTCTGGTAGCGGCCTCAGGCTCATCCACCAGTGTCTCCCTCACTCCCTGCTCTCCAACCCCAAGGCTGCTGTACAGCTGGTGCCTTCTGCCTCCAGCGGCCTCCTGCACTATCCCCCAGGCCTACTTGAGCTCCGCCATAGCAACACCTTCTCCCAGAAGCCCTCGACATTGTATGGAAATAGCAGCGTAGATTTCCTGACTTGTCAGTGCAGCAGATGGTCTAAGTGATCTCCACCCACGAGCCAGCACCTCTGTCCTAAAAGGAAGCTCCAAAGCAACCTGGGTGGTTGGCATATCAATCTTTAGTCTGTTACCATAATCACACTGAGTTTAATTCAGTGAAACTAAATCAAGAGTTCTGGGGGCTGGGATTATGGAGCAGTGGTAGCGTGCTCACCTAGCATGCGGGAGGCACTGGGTTCGATCCTCAGCACCACATAAAAATAAAATAAAGATATTGTGTCCACCTACAACTAAAAAATAAATATTTAAAAAAAAAAAAAAAAAGAGTTCTGAAGTCAGCTTCTTTTTTTGGTACTTAGGATTGAATTCCTGTGCGGTGTTCCATAGCCACCAAGCCACATCCCCAGCCCTATTTTTATGTAGACAGGGTCTCACTGAGTTGCTTAGGCTGAGGCTGTGAACTTGCCATTCTCCTATCTCAGCCTCCCTGAGGGCTAGGACTACAGGCCTGCGCCACCCCCTTCAGTGCTGCAGATCTGAGCATGGAGAAACCATGGGTGGAAAAACGTACTACGCAGCTCTGGGATCACTCCATTACGTTCCTGCTCTCCTTCCAAATTCAAACAGGACATCAGAGACAGAAACATGAACCCAGAAGCTAGGTGTCATTCACTTACCTTACAAAAAATGATCATAGCTCAATCAAGGGGAATGGGCTTCTTTAAAAACTAATGCCAGCCACTAGAGGGTAAGGCAGGATTCCAAATTCATGACCAGCCTTAGCAACTCTGCCAGGCCATCCCAAAAGCTATGGATGTGGCTTGATGGTTAGGCACCCCTTTATTTTAGGATTGGAAGACCCTGGGAAAGCAGATGGGATGGAATTCAGTCAGGCAGAGCTGCACTGGCCAGTAAGGAAGGGAGCCCTAGCTTTGCAGGACTCCTGGAGCAGGGTTAAAATGAGATTTGGAAATTCAGCCCTCTCTCAAGTTCTTGGTAGCCCCACATGGAGCCAGGGCTCCAGAGTTAGTTAATTCATACCACCAAAGTGCCATCAGGCAGCTCTACAAGAGCCCAAGACTGGCATCTAAGCTCCACTGGAACCAACCACCAGCCTGTGTAGTTGCCACAGTAAGGCTGCAGAACCAAGGGACACGGGATGCACACTTCACCACCATTATCAAATTTATTATTCCAATGGCACTAATACAGCTGAAGGTGCTCATGGTCACACCACACAGGACTTCCTGCCTTCTAGGAATTATCTACCCACCATTCCTTTCCCCTTTCTGAGGGAAAAGCCACTTCGGGCCATATACCCAAATAAACCTCTTAATGCATTTATCTTAAACTTTTGGACATCTGAATTCAGTTTCCCTCTGATGATCTGGAATAAAAGCAGTGAGTGTCCCGCCCCACCTCCCACCCCACCTGCCAAACAGTCCCTTCAGAAAGGGCATTTCCCCTGCCTCTGGACTCCTGAAATAAATAGAGAGAAACGGCATCAAGTGTTATCGTTGAGCGATGGCACGGAGTGGGCCCCAGAAACCCCTCAGGCAGAGCATCACTGTGGGGACAGTCTCAAGGTGTCACTTGAGAATGCGAGGACATGTTGCTGCGGTCGACCTGGGTGTGGGTGCTGTGCCAAGTCCCGCTGGGGTGGCAAACTGCCGCCAGGAAGAGCGGCCTACAGTTTGTCCAGGAAGTTGTCCAGGGCCGGGATGCCCTCCTTCAGGCCTTTGCGCTTGCGGGTCTCCGCCACCACTTGGCTGGGGCGGGCAGTGCTGTCAAAGGGGTCTCCGGGCAGGATCTGCCAGTGGTCGAACACGCACTGGGGGAAAGCCTGACCACCCGTGTTGGACCTCAGGTCAGCGGTGAAGCCTGTGGGAAAGAGACGGAAAGGGCTCGGGAGGCAGGCCGCGGGAACTCAGGCTCTCCCTAGTGCGAATCGCACACCAGGCGGCAGAAGAGCTCAGAGAAGCCTGGTCGCGCACACACTAAACCCCAGCCCTGACGAAAGGGATTCCAAGGTCACTACTATGTGACAGGGACAGCCCTTCCCGGGTGCCCAGTGCCGCTGCCCGCCTGGCCCATCTCCAGGATCCCTGCGCAACATGCCGCAACCTTCCCGCCCTCGTCAAAGAACTCTCGACCAAGAGACTCGGGGATCCACACAGGGTGGAGGCAGGCCACTTCCCAACAGAAAGCAGGTCACACGCTACCATCAGGCCCCCTCCCCACATCCACGTGTTGGTGCCGAAAGCCAGGCTTCCACCTGCCCAGACAGGCCTGTGAGAGGCACTTACCGAAGGACTCGTTGACAGGCAGGTAGGCCTTGACAACGAACATAGGAGTGCCAGCCACCTGGGATTCCTCAAAGACATGGCCCCGCTTCCTGTTCAGGACACCGTAGATGCCACCAACCACCTGCTCTGGACACTGTGCCAGGAAAAGACAGGTTTTCAGCACTGTGGGGCAGTAAAGTGGGAGGGAAGCCCGCAGGACAGTGCCCTCACCTGGATCTCCACAAGGTAGATGGGCTCCATGAGGCGGGGCTGGGCAGTCAGCACACTGGCGTAGAGGCAACGGCGGGCGGTGGGGATGATCTGGCCACCCCCACGATGGATGGCATCTGCGTGCAGCGTCACGTCATGCACGTCGAAGCGCACACCCCGCATGTTCTCCTCGCACAGTGCACCCTGGGGAAGGAGGCCTCAGAGACCAGGCGTGCCCAGGCCCCAGCGGCGCACACCCCTCACCCACAGGGCCACAGCTCTGCCTTGCTGACTCAACCTGCAAGGGACCCCTGTCCCCAAGATCCATATCCCAGAAAAATCTAGCCCCACTCCAGACCCAGGAAGCACACTTCCAGCTCACCTCCTTGGTGGCCCACTGGAAACCGGCCACCACACTGTCCTTGATCTCATTGAGGTACTGCACACCCTTGGTGATGTCCGTGAGGATGTTGGGGCCAGTGCCATCAGGCCCGAAGCACCAGATCTTGCGGGCCTCGGCCACATCCCACTCGTACTTCTCAGCCAGGTAGCGGGCTCGCTGCTTGAGCTCCTGGCGGGCGGACACCTCACCCTTGTCGATGTCCTCGGCCAGGCCATCGGGGAAGGGCCGCGCCTTCATATACAGCCGGTTGTGCTTGTTGGGGGACTTGGAGAGGCAGAGAACGTTCGACTCCTCGCTGACTGTCTCCCGGTACGAGACTACTGGGTCCGATTTCTGCAAGAAGAGCCTGGAGGTCGCACTGCTGCCCGGGAGGTGGCCTTCCAGGGAGAGGTATCCTGACTGCTGTGCCCAGGGAGGCTGAGCACAGGAGCACAGCCATGCCACTGCTCCCGCTGCAGGTAGCCAAGGGAGGGAGGAAGGCGCAGCTCCAGGCAGTGACTCTGGGAGGGAAACCCCACAGACCTGGCCTGGCCCTTCTGAGGTATGTGCGGCTGAACTAAGCCAGGCGCGGTGGCCACGCCTGTAATCCCAGCACTTAGGGAGGCTGAGACAGGAGAATCGCGGGTTCAAAGCAGCCTCAATAACAGCGAGGTGCTAAGCAACTCAGTGAGACCCTGTCTCTACGTAAAACACAAAATAGGGATGGGGATGTGGCTCAGTGGTCGAGGGCCTGAGTTCAATCCCCGGTACCAAAGAAAGAAAGAAAAGGTATTAGTGTGTTCATCTACAACTAAAAAAATATTAAAAAGAAGTCTCAGAGCCAGGCGCGGTGGCATAATCCTGTAATCTCAGCACTTTGGGAGGCTGAGACAGGAGAATCGCGAGTTCAAAGCCAGCCTCAGCAATGACGAGGCACTAAGAACTCAGTGAAACCCTGTCTCTACATAAAACACAAAATAGGGCTGGGGTTGTGGCTCAGTGGTAGAGCGCTTGCCTTGCATGCATGAGGCACTGGGTTCGGTCCTCAGCACCACATAAAAATACATAAAATAAAGATATTGTGCCCATCTACAACCGAAAAAAAAAAAAAAAAAAAGTCCCACTCAGAGCAGCCTGCTTATGTCTGAGGGAAACGTCTGGAGCAAGAGGTTTAAGAAGACTTAAACCCAACCCGAAACAGAAGACACAAGAAGTCGCCAAGAGCACACATGGCACCAGAGTGCCGGACAGTGAGGGCGGAGGCCCACTGCTACACTCAGCCTGCAGGCAGCACTTCTCCTGGGGTACAGGGGACACAGGCTGCTGCTGGCTCACCTTGATGGGAATGCAGGCGTGGTCCTCCTCCAGGTCCTTGAGGCAGATCTCCAAGTGCAGCTCCCCGGCCCCCGCAATGATGTGCTCCCCAGACTCCTCAATGATGCACTGTGGGAGGCGCAGGATCAACCCCCTGCTGCCCGCCACCCATGGGCAAGCAAGACCACCCAGGCAGTGAGCAGTCCCCTGGGTGCCAGTTGGAGGCACCAGCCTGCAAAGTTTAAGACCCACCACCCGCAGCTGGGAGGCATCTTCCCATGGCTTAGGAGGGAGCCACCTGGTGGGGCCGCTTACTCGCAAGGAGCAGCAGCTTCACCCAGGAAGACGTGGCAGTCTCTTTCATGAAGTCACCCAAGTTCTCAACTGGCGAGCAAGTTTCCCACACCTGGGCCCCAACCACCTCCTCCCTTATGCAGGGGTACCTGCTCCCAGGTGACTGGAAAGGGATGTCGCCCACCTGCACCATGGGGTCAGACTTGGCCAGCCGCTTCAGCCCCTCCACCAGCTTGGGCAGGTCAGCTGGGTTCTTGGCCTCGACGGCCACCCTGACGACAGGACTGACGCTGAACTTCATCACCCTCATGTTGTGGGCATGCTCGAAAGTGGTGATGGTGCCAGTCTTCACCAGGAACTGGTCCACACCCACCAGGCCCACAATGTTCCCGCAAGGCACATCCTCAATGGGCTCCACGTAGCGGCCCATCATCAGGATTGTTCTGGGGAGAGGCGGAGGTGTTAGAGATGGCCGCCAGGCTCTCCTGCCTGGAACAGTGGCCATGTCCCCTGCTGGGCCTCCCCTCAAGCCCTGGCTTCATTTCCTACATCACTCAGCCTAGATGACCCAGAGGATCCAAAGAATCACTAGCAATTCCACATCCCCTGTGGGCGCCACACCCATGTCGCACCAGATGTAAGCACAACCAAGAGCAAAGGTGCTGGGAATGTTGGCCAGGCTCCGGCACAAGACGAGCCTGAGCAGCTAATGGAAAAGGTCTGGTTGTGTCTCCAACTCTCAGCTGCTGGTGGGGACTGGCGAGTAGTGTCAGTTGCTGGTGAAGCCATCTGTGACATCTCCACCTGCTCTCTGGGGATTACAAGACTGTCCACTAGTCTCTATGCTGGGTACATCCCATCCTACTCTTGAATTAGGGTTCGGGAAAACAGGTACCTTGCTGGTGGCTTTCTGAACACCCTGGAATCCCTAGTCTGTTGACCTCTGTGGGGTCCTAGTGACAAAAGGTGGCGCCAGAATGGAACTGATCTCACATGAATAAACTCACTCCTTGTGCTGCTGCAAGCAAGCCTAAGCCACAAGCTATGGGCAGGGAAGGGACAAGCCACAGAGCCTGAGCTGCAGCCGAGCCACCGAGGCCCGCCACTCTCCACTCACCTCTGGATGGGCTTCAAGTAGAGGTCTTCCTTCTTTCCGGGAGTGTAGTTGGGCCCCATGATCCTGACCTTTAGGCCGGTGGACACCAGCCCCGAGAAGACACGTCCGAAGGCGTAGAACCGACCTTTGTCGGAAGTTGGCACCATTTTTGAAATGTACATCATAAGAGGGCCTTTGGGGTCACAGCTTTTAATGCCTGAGAAGAGAAACCCCCACAGGATGCTATTCCCTTGCAGCTCGGCCCTCCAAAACCCCGGACCTGAGGCACAGCAGCCAGCAGTCAAGAGTCCCATCCTGGCCGGGCGAGGCGTGCCTACCCATGGCAGCCTCATCATCCGGGGGACCCTCATAGAGCAGCTCGCAGCGATACTTCTGGGCTGTCACAGGGGAGGGCAGGTGGATGGTGATCATCTGCAGCAAAGCGTCCCCAGCCGGCAGCCAGCGGCGCATCACAGCCTGCAGGATGGCAAGGAAGGCAGGGAAGGCGGCTCAGCAGCAGCCCAGGAACCACTAGGACCATCACCTTTCCTTTCCTCGGGCACCCAAGGAAACCGACAGGCAAGGGCCAGGTCTTCCTGAAACGTGGCCACCTCTAGGAAAGTGTGCTGGCGGTGCCTTGGGGCAGTGCAAACTCCTGCCCACACCTTGTGGCCAGCCTGCTGGTGATGGGGCAAAGGTCACCAAGCAGAAGTGACAGACCCACTGGAGACACCAGCCCACCAGGACCAGGGCTGCCTGACAGCCCACAGAAATGACAAGCTAAACTACAGCCAGTGCAGGGACGAGGCCGGCTGCCACCGCACCTTCAGCAGTGGCTTGCCCTCTTTGTCCTTGTCTTCACTGTCCAGCTTGATGTCCAGCTTCTCAATCAGCTTGGCCGTCTCCTCCTTCTTGAAGTTCATGATCGCATCGAATACCTACAGCCCAGGCGCACAGTGAGCCCGTTTGGAGAGAACGTACGGGCTGCTTGCTGCAAGGCCACCAAGGCCCAGTGCTGCCAAGAGCTGGACCCCCGAGCAGAGCACTCATGGGGAAAAGCCTGCACCCAGCCTGCTGGGCAGGGCAGATGCCCACACTGCCTCCTAGGGTGCAAGCCAGGCCTGGGCACAGCCGGGTCTGCTTGACCTCCCATGATCTCCTCACCCCTCCTGCAGCTGGGAGCTGGCCCAGGCCTGAGCTGGAGGAGGGCAAGGACAGGCTACTGCCTCTCTACTGCCCAGGGAAGCCACAGGTCAACCAACTGGCCTTCCAGGTGTCCCCAGGGCCCAGGGGCGATGCTCACCCCACTAACGCTGCAGGGCCGCACACCTAGCATCTGCCACAAGGGCTCCACCGAGTTGCCTCTCACCTTAAAGATGGGGTCCAGGATGAGCTGGCAAAACGTCCTAGGCAGCTTCTTCCCATCAGGGCTGGTGGCAGACTTGCTAAACTTGCCATTGGCTGGGTCGAAGTACCTGGTGGAGGAAGAGGGCCCAGCCCTTTTAGACTAGGGATCTTGGAGTGACCAGGGCAGGCCACGGAAGAACGCACTTGGGAGGGTTCCATAAGGCACTTAGTCACAAACAGCTCTCCCCCATCGCCACCTGCCTGCCCCACCAGAGTGACCCCGACCCCCCGCCTGAGCTGCCTCAAGGGCTCACCGGTCTCCCCACAGCTTCTTCATCATGTCCTCCACTTTCTTGGCCCGCTCAGCAGGCCCCAGCTGGCCCTCACCCTTGGCAGCAAACTTGGCCACATACATCTCTGCAAATTGTTTCAACGTGAAGGCCCAGCCATGTAGGCCAGACCCAAAGCCCACGGTGCCGAGCACTGGGTCAATCTGGGGGAGCGAGGAGGGAAGAGGCATGAGGGAGGGCAGACTGGGCAGAACCCACAGCCAAGCCCCTGGGCACCCAGTCTCAGATGCTAGGTTTCTTCAACAGACATCAGGTCAAAGTGAAGAAATTTCAGTCATCACGTGTAGGGTGCCCAGTCCAGCCTGCTAGCACTGCCACTGAGACTGGGGTCACCAAATGCAGTCATTGAAAGGACAGGAGCTGGGTCGGGTTAGTCCATTAACATCCCACCACCCGGCAAAAAGCACACTTCCCATCACAAAGCCTCAAGCCCAAGTCCCAGAAAGGTCTCCCTGAGGGAAGGGGGCGCACCATGATGTTGCCCATGGGGCCGCTCTCGCCCTCGCCATAGGTGGAGATGATGACGTTGACATTCTCCACGATGCGCTGGAAGGTCTGGTAGAGCTCCTCCGGCTCCAGCTGCAGCTCAAGCAGGGCCCGGTCCATCTTGTTCATCATCAGCACGGGCTTGATGCGCTCGGCAATGGCCTGTCGGAGCACCGTCTCTGTCTGTACACAAACACCTGGGGACAGATGGCAATCTGTCACCCACAGGCAGCAATGGCTACAGGTTGGGGGAGCCTCCACGTGGCAGCACACAGCTTACCCGACACACAGTCCACAACCACTAAAGCACCATCAGTGACACGGAGGGCAGCCGTCACCTCCGAGGAGAAGTCCACGTGCCCAGGGGAGTCAATGAGGTTGATAAGGAAGCCGGAACCATCCTTGCTCTGCTTGATAAAGTTCAAGTCATTCTCCGAGAGCTCATAAAAGAGGGAGATGGCACTGCGAATGAAAGAAGGGGTCAGAAGCGTAAAGGCCACCCGACTCCCAAGTGTCCTGATCATGCCTGAACCCTTCCCTGGTGGCTGGAGCACCTGCTCACGAAGACCGTAAGTCAAAGATCAGGCAGTGAAGAGCTGGCGCCACCACTCAGCACTCCACCCTGTCCCCTCCCCTCTTTGCATTACTCATCCCTGAAGACAGGCTGCAGTCGGCCTGCTCAGGGGACCAGCCCACCCTTTGTCTCTCCTGTGCCTCTGCCAGGATACATGTCCCTAGGAATGGGCACCTCCTGGTACTAGCTCCCTAGTCTCCTGACTGGTCCCTTCACACCATCATGCCTGAATCACAAGCAGCAACTGTAGGACCAGGCCAGAGTGGAGCCATCCTTCCCTCACATCCCGCCCCTCCAGCAGAAGCCAAAAAGGATCGGAACACATCAACTGTAAACCCTCACAAGCCATCTTCTGAAAAACAGCCATGTCACTGCTTTGTGTTTATGTTGTTGTCATTGATTGGGTCCAAGTCCCTGTCCCCCTCCTCACAAGAGTGACAATCAAAATGTCTGGAGACAATGCCAATATTCCCTTGAAGCAAAGCAAAGAGGGATAACACTAGGTATAAAGGCCAAGCAGCTCAGCCGGGCGCAGTAGCGCAAGCCTGTAATCTCAGCACTTAGGGAGACAGACAGGAGAATTGGGAGTTCAAAGCCAGCCTCAGCAACCTCGAGGCACTAAGCTCCCGCCCGGCACGGCCCAGAGCTCCAGGCACTCACGTCGACTTGATGGTGATGCAGCGCTCCTGCTCGTCCTTCCGAGTGTCTGTGAAGCGGGTCTCCCCAGCCCGGGCAGATGCGATGATGCCAGCCTTACACACCAGGGAGTCCGTCAAGGTGGACTTTCCATGGTCCACGTGGGCAATGACGGACATGTTGCGGATGTTGGCCTTTTTGTCCATGATGGCCCGAATCTGATCTACCGTGAAGTTCACCTGGGTGGAGGGGGGTGGGGCTCAGACTGGACAGGGATTCCAGGAACCCAGCTTGGCAGGGAACACCAGGTCGATAAGCCTGCTAGGCCCATGGCCAGGAGGGGGCTGTCCGGGGGAGAGCGTCCCAGCATCTCAACACTGCTCACACTCTTTGAGCTGTCAAGCTCCAAAGAACCTCATTCCAGCTGTCACTCAGAATTACACAAGGAAGCTAGAGAACAGAACTCCACAGCTGACAGAGTTCCCTAGAACCAAATACAGCAGGCAAGATAGCACCCTCTCCTACTGAGAGGAAGGAGCCTTCTCCAAGACTGGCGTTACCCCGGGACTGTCTTCCCCCACCAAAAAGCCTCTTTAAAATCCAAGGTCACTCCTGCCTGGAAGATAGAAAGCCATGCACCGGTAAGGTTCCTAAGTGGGCCATTTTCGGAGTAAGGGGGAACTGGGGCAGCCCTAACCCAAGCCAGATCGCGAGCCTCAGGAAGCACATTTTCGCAGTTCAGGGAACATCAGGAACAAGGACTTCGGCCAAGGTGGTACAGAGAGGGTGGCGTTTGGGGCGAGAGCCCGTTCAGATCTTGTTTTTCCCACCCAGCCATTTGCCTGCCGTTCCCAGCCCCCAACCAAAAACCGATCTCAAACTCGCGCACCGCGAATTACATAAGGCGCCTCCCCGTCTACACCCCGCTCCCACCGCCGTGCTCGCCATTACAGCGGCTGCCACATCATCACACCGCCCTCTTGCCCTCCTCTCCCCCAGCTCTAGCCGGACCCCGGGTCCCGCAAGGCGGCAGCGGCCCCGGAAGAGGGGAAGGGGCCGGGTGAACAGGGCGGCACGCAGACATGGCGGCGGCCGCTTCCCCAACTCTGGGCCCGCCAGCCCCACCGCCGCCATGTCTCCTCCCTGTCCGGGCGGCCCCGGGACCTCAGGCTGGGCAGCCTCAAACCCGCAGAGGGCCCACCGCACTGCCGAGGCACCAGCCTCACAAAATTGCTCACCATGGTGGCGGATGGCGGTGGATTCTCCCAGGCAGATCCGAGCGAGGCGAGTCGCGCCAAGGATGGCGGCGACGACGGCGGAAGAGAAAGCTGACGTCAACACCCAACCTTTTATAGGCCCACGCCGGTTGGGAGGGTCATGTGACCTCGCTGCGGGGGCGGAGCTAAATGACGCAGCGCGCGGGCGCACACATACGCACTTCTGTCGTTAACCCCTTAGGCGCCGGCGCCACTGCTCTGTGGCCGATGCTCCTCGTCCCGGGGGGCGGTGGTCCGCCTCATGCGTTCAGTGGTCAGGTGCACAAAGCGAAGAGCGTCGTTTCAGCCGAGATGAATAATCATACTGTTGGAATTCTATCCGCTTGCACAATTCCAAGCACTTCTATTAATGGCAGCTTCCAAGGTGAATAGGTCCGTGCATTGTACCAATGTGAACTTCATTTGTTACATAAGATGACGCCACGGGGAGAAGCTGTGGGAAAGGATACCCCGGACTGCTCTATGCTACTTTTGCTACTCCAGTTATTTCAAATTAAAAATGTATTTTAAAAGAGGCATTAGTCACTCACTTATCACACCAATGCGTATTGAGCATCTACTACTTACGACGCCTTGCGAAAGATTTTGTTGATACAGCAGAGAACAAAACACCTTACCGGCTTCACCGTACTACATGTAAGCACTTGGAGTTCCTTGGATTTCTCCGTGCCTCCATCTCCTTGCGTCTTAAAGTGCGGGGTAATCTGTACGCCCCGAGTGTTTTGGGAGAGAGAATGAATTAAATACACGTAAAGGGATCAGCACCGTGCCTGACGCCTAGCGCTCAATACACGTTAGCTACTTTAATTAACTGTCACTGCTGTTAATGAAAACAGTTACTTATTTCAGGGAATGGTTTGACGCGTCTCAAGCTGGGGCTAAACGCTTTCCGTGAGCAATTTTGTTTTCTATTTCATTTCCTGTCCAGGGGGAGGCGCAGGAAGATTATTCAGCATTAGTGTCCTAATCTGACCCTAGGAAACAGTTTTATTTCGGGTCTTTGGCTCCAGGGAATGAACTGACATTCAATTGTGTGTCTTTGTTCTTTATAAGGTCCTCAGTTCGGTGCACATAGTAGGCTTTCGGTATTTCTTGCAACGATGAATGATGTTCTCATCCGTGCAAAATAACCCCCCTTGGGTAAATTCTCCCCTGAACACACTTGGTAAAAGGAGAAGGACTGCAGTGTTTTTCCTGGGCTGGGAGACGGGGAGGTGTTGCGTCTGCAGAAAGCAATGCAGTTTCCACACTGGACTCTAAAATAGACCTGCGCACCCCTCCCCCGCCAGTGCTTTGCCCTCTTTTGTAAAGCGCTGTCACGGCCCCGCATTCGTGTGATCAGGGATTCCTCTTGCTATCACTATGAAACCCAGGGGGAAACTGAGGCAGAGAGGAGATGCTCAATAAATAACTATGGACGACCGAGGCTCAAAACTGCACGAGTGGCAGGCAGGCAGCACATGTCAGCTCCTGGGGGCCCAAAAAATACCTACGCCTTTGTACGTGACAAGATTTGTTAATTTTACAAGGCAAGCGCATGCGCCATTTGGGGGTCGCGTTTTCTGCAAACGGGCATTCAGTTTCGCGTTCTGAATAATTCTTGTTTAGGGCTGGGGATGTGACTCAGTGGGTTCAGTGCCCCTGAGTTCAATCCCCGCTGCCAAAAAAAAAAAAAAATTCTTTAATCTTTAAATGCACTAAGCTCCTACTGTGTGCTGGATTCTGAATGAGGCACTTCGCAGTACTTTCCTCCTTGCAAGATCAGATCATTTCCAGAGAGGTAATGCAAAGGTTTTCGTTAGCAGACGGAGTTGAATGTGCTCTCAAGTGAATGGACTGCTTATTGGAAAAAAAAAAAAAAGAAGGGTACCAAGGATTGATGCCAGGGGCGCTCTGCACGGAGCTACACCCCCAGCCCTTCTTTTTTATTTTGAAACAGTTCTCTCTAAATTGCCTGTGCTGGTCTTGAACTTGCCATCCCCCTGCCTCAGCCTCATGACAGGCGTGCGCCACCACGCTCGGCGCTTATTGAAAAACCCTAATGGAAGCTGAAGACTGTGGGGAGAGCTTAAGGGAATCGGGAGATTTGAAGTCCTTTCTTCCACCGTTAACTTTTTCCTGGGAAGGTGTTCCACCCCACAGGCGGGGGGATAGGGCCAGATGTTGCCAGGAAAGGCTCTCTCCCAAACTTCATCCCATACACGGAACTAGCAGAAGCCTGGAGCAAAACGAGTCACAATAAACTTCAGTGTCTGCAGTGATAAATTCGAGTTGGGGGTAAAGGGCGTGGAATCAGCGGGGCGGGGGAACGCACCTCTGCAGGGAGGCGCCGCTGCGCATGTGCTCACTGCGGCGCCTCCCGGCCTTCAAAACCTCAGCAGCGGCCCCTGCCGACCAGCGGTCGCCACTGCACGCCGCTCGAATTTGCCCGGACACATCCCTTTTATTTATGTTATTTAACACCTTTATTTTATTATTTTATTTACTTAAGGTGGTGCTGAGGATCGAACCCAGTGCCCCAAGCATGCAAGGCAAGTACGCTACCATTGAGCCACAACCCCAGCACCCCCAACACCTCCCTTTTAAATCAGTTAATTCACTTAGTCCTCCCCATACTCGGAGTTTGGGGTAGGCTAGTTTTATGCCCGAGGTAGTGAGGTTCAGAGAAGTTAAGTCATTTGCCCAAGGCTGCCCAGCCAAGAAGGGTGGAGTCACCTTCCACACACACACACAAAAGGCAGTTTAACCTGGGCGCGGTGGCGCACGCCTGTAATCCCAGTTCTTAGGGAGGCTGATACAGGAGGATCCTGAGTTCAAAGCCAGCCTCAGCAAGGGCGAGGCACTCAGCAACTCAGTGAGACCCTGTCTCTACATAAAACACAAAATAGGGGGTTGGGGTTGTGGCTCAGTGGCAGAGCACTTGCCTTGCATGTGTGAGGCCCTGAGTTCGATTCTCAGCACCACATATAAATAAATGAATAAAATAAAAAGTCCATCAACAACTAAAAAAAAATTAAAAAAAAAACACAAAATACGGCTGGGGATGTGGCTCAGTGGTCAAGTGCCCCTGAGTTCAATCCTCAGTACTCCCACTCCTCAAAATTAAGACTGGGCTGGGGGTGTGGCTCAGAGTGTGGCACTTGCCTGGCGTGCCCCAGGCCCTTCTCTCCACCTCCAATCAAAGCCCCACGCACTGCACCTGGTACACAGTAACCACTGACCTTTGCTCACCTTAGAACGTAATCAGGTCCCCCTAAAATTCTCATGCTGAAATCCTCACCTTCTGAATCTCAGATTTTTATTTTTCCCTTTTGGGTGGTCAGGAGCGAACCCAGGACCCTAAGCAGCACTCTGCCACTGAGTCAAGGATCTCCAGCCAAAGGCAGGATTTTTAAACAGGTAATTAAGTTAAAATGAAGGCTGGGAAGTGGCTCAGTGGCCGCGTTTGCCTGATATACGTGACATCCTGGGTTCGGTCCCCAGCACCACAAAAAAAGTGACAGTGAGGTGTCACTAGGATGGCCCCATCCACCATGCTAAGGGGACAGAGAAACCAACCCTGCTGCCTTGACCGGACACTTCCAGCCCCCAGAACTGTGGCCGCGCTCTGACAGCACCACCAGGCTCCTCAGGAACTCTCATCTGGGACTGGATGTTACATATTGCAATCACTGGTCACATAAGCATCGGGTAGCACTTACTGTGTGCTGGCCAGGGCTGGGACTTGGGGACAGCCAGTGATGAACTTACTATGGACACAAAATCTAAGGAAACACATAAAAGCTCATTCACCATGATAGTGGGGGTGGGGCACACCCTCACACTCTGGGAAAGGAACCCAGGCCTTGGGCACGCGAAGCACGGCCTCTCCACCACTGAGCCGCCATCCCAGCCCTGACATTTCACCTTTTTTTTTTTTTGGTCATTAAAATATATTTGTTTTTGAAAGAAAAGCAATACATAGCATTTCATTAAGTACTTTTATTCACAAAATACATTCCAAAGTCTTACTCTTTTTTTTGGTACTGGGGATTGAACTCAGGGGCCCTCAACCACTGAGCCACACCCTCAGCCCTATTTTGTGTTTTATGTAGAGACAGGGTCTCACTGAGTTACTTAGTGCCTCGCTGTTGCTGAGGCTGGCTTTGAACTCACGATTCTCCTGTCTCAGCCTCCCTAAGTGCTGGGATTACAGGCTTGCACCACCGCACCCGGCTCGATAAAGCATTTTTTAAACTGTATATGTGTGTATACAGATAATATATACATACCATATGTGTGTATGTTTAAATATACATATATAAATACATACACATCTTACACTTTTTAAATATGAACGATACATTTCACTTTTGAAAAAAACTATTAAAATATTATTATCCGAGCCGGGCATGGTGGTGCACAACTGTAATCCCAGCAGCTCAGGAGGCTAAGGCAGGAGGATTGAAGTTCAAGGCCAGCCTCAGCAACAGCAATGTGCTAAGCAACTCAGTGAGACCCTGTCTCTACATAAAACACAAAATAGTGCTGGGGATGTGGCTCAGTGGTCGAGTGCCTGAGTTCAATCCTCAGTATCGAAAAAATAAAAATAATAAAATGAGAAAAAAAAAGTCCATGACATGCCTGTAATCTCAGCAATTTGGGCGACTGAGGCTGGAGGATTACAAATTCTAGGCCAGTTTGGGCGATTTAGTGAGACCCTGTCTCAAACTAAACTTGAAAGGGGACTGAGGCGTGGCTCTGGGTGGAGCTCTTGCCTGTATGAGCAAGGCCCAGGGGTGTGCCCCCAGCAAAAGCGGGGGGGAGTGGGAGAGTGAGCAAGGGAGCCTGGGGTGTGGCGGGGGTCGTGTCCTCTCTTGGGTGACTGAACAAAGCGGTTCAGTGAGCTCTGCCAAGGCTACATGGCAAGAACAGGAGCTCGGGCCTGGCTTGGTGGCACAGGCCTGTCACCCCAGTTACTCTGCTGGGTGAGTGACACAGGAGGATCAAAAGTCCAAGTCCAGGCTGGGCCACTTAGCAAGATCCTGTCTGGCGAGAAAGAACAAAACACTCAATTGCAAAGTAGGAGCTCCAAGAAAAAACTGCTGGCTGCAAAGGGAGCTCAGGGCGGAGGCTTTAGAGATTACAGACCTGCCCCTGCCGTGGTGGAATCTGGCCCGGGGTGACCTGCAGCCCAGTTTACAGACCCTTCCCAGGAGTCTCAGCAGCTCAGGGGCGCCTTCTGCTCTAGGCTTAGGCCATGACCTTAGGGACCTCAGTCAGCACCTGCAGCAAGCTCTTTTGCATTTCTTTGTGTTGAAGCCACCCTGGGGACCTCCTGGCTAAGGGACTTCCTGGCAGGCACGCCCCACCCCCCCAACCCATCCCTGGGCCTCTGGCCTCCGCACAGCAGCTACCCCAGTTCCCACCAGCCCTCCGACCTCAGTGGCCACAGTGGGGAAGAAAACAAACCCAAATCCCAGCCTCAGAGTGAGCTGTGTGGTAAACAGTCAATGGAATATCTGCACAAATCAAACCTCAGCCACCTGCTGGGAGGGTGAGGTGGAATGAATGAGGGAGGGGCTGGCCTAGGGCACTTGCCAGGCCTGTGTGAGATTCCATCCTCCAGATCACAGAGAAAAAAAAACCATGGAGAGGGAGGGAATAATGGGAGGGTTGTGATACAGCCCCAGGAAATCCAGGAGGGCTTCCTGGAAGTGACTGCTGCTACCTAAAAGATGAGTTAACTGAGCTGCTGTGGAGAGGGCGATCCAGGGACTGGAAGGAGAGCACAGGCCCTGGGGAAGGCATGCTGAAACTCCCAAGGCCCCCTGCACTGCTGCCACCCACGTGGGTAACACAGCCAGGATGCCCCAGAGCAGCAGCCACTTCCTCTTTGTCACTTGCGGGGGGCAGGGCAGTGCTGGGGACGAGTCCAGGGCCTCCCACGAGCTAGGCAAGCGCTCTACCACTGAGCTGCACCCCTAGCCATTTCTATTTCTTATGTTGAGACAGAGTCTTGCTGAGCTGCTGAGGCTGGCCTTGAACTTGTGATCCTCCTACCTTTGCCTCCCAAGTCGTTAGGATTACAGGTGTGTGCCACTGCACCCAGATGAGTTGGCAAGATTCTTTTTTTTTTTTTTTTAATGAATCAGCTTAGCACAGTTTTTATTCAGGAACAGAGTGATGCTTCTGATGGACTCACTTTCTTGGTGGAAAACGAGCCACTGGCCAAAGGGGGATTTAGACTAATATAATATTTAGAATCAGCAAGATTCTTGTTCAAACTAGACTCTAAAAGGAAGGGAACCCTGAAGCTGGCTATTCAGACACAGGACTCAGAGGAGTCTGGGTCACACTTTAGCCAAAGGAGTCTTCCTCAGGGTATCAGGGGATGGGCGCACCTAGGGCAGATGGTTTCATACATCTAAAGATATCTGAGCAGGAGCCCGGCGCGGTGGCCACGCCTGTAATCCCAGCACTTAGGGAGGCTGAGACAGGAGAATCGCTAGTTCAAAGCCAGCCTCAGCAACAGCGAGGCCCTAAGCAACTCAGTGAGACCCTGTCTCTACATAAAACACAGAATAGGGCTGGGGATGTGGCTCAGTGGTCGAGTGCCCCTGAGTTCAATCCCCGGTACCAAAAAATATATACATATCTGAGCAGAGACCTAGAGAGGTGATGCAGGGAGGCACGTGAGTGTCTGGAAACAGCACTCCAGGCAGAGGGTGCAGCCCGTGCAAGGGCTCTGGGGCAGGACAAAGCCTCGAAGTGCATGGGGCACAGCAAGCAGCCTGTGTGGCTGGAGCAGAAGGTACCGGGGCAGAAAGGCAGGACAGGAGGCAGCAAGGAGATGGAACAGGTCTTGCAAGGCCCTGTGAGCTGCAGAGAGGGACACCCAGGGAGGTGGGAGCCAGGGAAGGCGGTGGGCGGAGGAGGGACTGATTCAAGTGCTCACAGGCACCCTCTGGTGGCTACTGCAGGACAGACTGGGGGATGAGAGCAGTAACCAGGAACCAGCTTTAAAAGGTGGCCCATCTCCCGGCTCAGCGTTGCCGGGGAGCAATAGGAACCCAGCGCATGAGTGCCACCCACCTGGTCTCTTTGCATTGCCTCAGGAGACCCGGGGGACCTGGAAAAGAGACTCGATGCTTGTTCCTTGGCTTGCTGTGGCTGGCTTTGGAAAGCCATTTGTCTCTGAGCACCCTCCAGGAGATTGCCACTGCAGGCTAACTCCTCAGCCTGCCAAGGTGAAACCTCAGATCCTGACACTGTCACGTTCCCCATTTTCCAGATGAACAGACTGAGATAAAGAGAGGCCAGGTGCACTGCTGGAGGCTCCTGCAGCTGCCGGGACAAGGTCCACAACTGTGAGGCTGGGAATAGCACCATAGTCCCCAAGATCAGAAGGCTGACCTGTCCCACTGGGCTGGAGTCAGGGCGCCGGCAGGGCGGCCTCCCGGGAACTCCGATGGAGGGCTGTCCTCAGGTCCAGAGCTGGCTGCAGTGTCTTTCTCTGGTCTTCCTGCCTCCCTCTTCCATCTTTTAAGTGCCTTTGTAAGGATACTGGGCCCATGCGGAAGGTTTAGGTTGATTGCTCATCTCTAGATCCTGAGCATAAGCCGATCTGCAAAGCTCCTTCAGCCTTTTTTTAAAAATATTTTTTACTTGTCAATGGATATGTATGTATGTATGTATTTATTTATTTATATGCAGTGCTGAGAATCGAACCCAGGGCCTCATACATGCTAGGCAAGCGCTCTGCCACTGAGCCCCAGCCCCAGCCACCCACTTTGGCCTTTTATGGTAAGGAGGTCCCCACAGGCTCAGAGGGTCAGGATGTGGACATCACCAGGGCCATTGTTCTACCTATCATGACAGTGCTATGGCACACACTTGTAATCCCAGGTTCTCTGGAGGCTGAGGCAGGAGGATCACGAGTTTGAGGCCAGCCTCAGCCAACTTAGCAAGGCCCTGAGCAATTTAGTGATACCCTGTCTCAAAATTTAAAAAGGAGCTGGAGCTGGGCGCGGTGGCACAAGCCTGTAATCACAGTACTTAGGGAGGCTGAGACAGGAGAATCGCGAGTTCAAAGCCAGCCTCAGCAATGGCAAGGTGTTAAGCAACTCAGTGAGACCCTGTCTCTACATAAAACACAAAACAGGGCTGGAGATGTGGTTCAGTGGCTGAGTGCCCCTGAGTTCAATCTCCAGTACCAAAAATAAAAATTTAAAAATAATAAAAAGAAATTTAAAAAGGCTAGAGTGTAACTGTGTGATGAAGTGCCCCTGGATTCAATTCCCAGTATGGGGGTGAGGTGGGGAGATGGGGACAGACAAGACACAAACAGACAGAGAGTACAGCCTGAGCAAAGGTCCTGAGGTCAGCAGGGTTTGAATCCACTGGAGAAATTAAATAAACCAAGATGAGGCTGGGGGTGCAGCTCAGAGGTAGAGTGCTTGTCTAGCATGTGTGCGTTCCATCACCAGCATTGCAAAAATTAAAATTAAAATCAGAGAGAGCAACAGAGACAGCTTGGGATATACAGTAGTGGAGGAAGCAGCCAGGAGTGGCCGTACGGGAATTTGTGATGAATAACTAGGCATCAGTTAGGAACATCTGTTCAAAAGAATACTGGAAGCCAGGCGTGGTGGCACAAGCCTGTAGTCCCAGCACTTAGGGAGGCTGAGACAGGAGAATCGTGAGTTCAAAGCCAGCCTCAGCAACGGCGAGGCGCTAAGCAACGGCGAGGCGCTAAGCAACTCAGGGAGACCCTGTCTCTACATAAAACACAAAATAGGGCTGGGGATGTGGCTCAGTGGCTGAGTGCCCCTGAGTTCAATCTCCAGTACCAAAAAAAAGAGCCAGGTGTGACAGCCATGCCTGTCATCCCAGTGACTAAGGAAGTGGAGGCAGGAGGATGGCCAGTTCCAGGCCAGTCTGGGCGACTTAGCGAGACCCTGTCTTAAAACCAAATAAAAAGGGCTGGGGATGTGGCTTAGTGGTAGAGCATTTGCCTACATGTGTGAGGCCTCGGGTTCCATTCCCAGTGCTGAGAAAAGGAAAAATATTTTTTTTCTTTTTCTTTCAAATGGTGTGTTCATTTTCTAGGGCTGTTGTGTTCTCTGTCATGTGAAATGGCAGCAGCCTACTCCCACCATGCTATGGCCTGGATGCAGTGCTGGGGATGGAACCAGGGCCTTGTGCATGCTCACCCCTTGATGTACCACTGAGCTGCACCCCAGCCCCAGATAGGCTAGTTTCCTCGTTTACTAGCTGTGATTAACCGCATGAAAACTCCGTTATCCACTCTGGCTGCTGGAGCCTACTATAATGCAGTGTGGGGGCAAATGCCAAACAAGGGCTTAATCCCTTCCCTTGGAAAGCCTGCTTTGAGAGGTCAGAGCAGGCACCCTAGGTACCTGCCTAGGGTGTCTGGAGTCATTGATTGTTATACTTTTCTCCTCCTGCTTCTGTAATCATCATTACAAACTTGTGGATTTTCATCTGTGTGATGTGTGTGAGCGGTTGCAGTCATTTAATTATTCTTTGAACGCTACTTTTTTTTTTTTTTTTTAAATCTGGGACTGGGATTGTGCAGTTCAGTGGTAGACCAACTACTGTGCAGGACTCTAGGTTCGACTTCCAGCACCAAAAGCAAATAAATAAACAAACTGAATCCATGCTAAACATGTATAGACTTTTTTCTTGTCATTATTCCCTACACAATGCAGCAGCAGAACTACTTACATAGCATTACAGTGTATTAGGGCGGGGTGCGGTGGCACAAGCCTATAATCCCGCCAGCTCCAAAGGAAGATCTTAGGTTCAAAGCCAGCCTCAGCAATTTAGCAGGCGCTAAGCAATGTAGAGGAACTCCGTCTCTAAATGAAAAAATAAAAATGGGCTGAGGATGTGGTTCAGTGGTTAAGTGCCCCTGGGTTCAATCCCCCATACCAAAAACTAAGAAACAAAAGATTGTATTAGGTATTATAAGTCATCTT
>CM053413.1:2367725-2419154 GCA_028644305.1 Xerus rutilus
TTATAAGTCATCTTGAGATAATTTAAAGTACCCAGGAGGGCTGGTGGTGAAGTTCAGTGGTAAAGAACTTGCCTAGCATGCAAGAAGCCCTGGGCTCCATCCCCAGCACCATGAAATAAGCAAATAAATAAGATACTATATGTGGTAAAATTCCATAGAACTTTCCCTCTTGAGGGAGATGTGCTGGCACAAGCCTGCCATCCCAGCTAGTGGGAGGTGGAGGCAGGAGGATGGCAAGTTTGAGGCCAGCCTCAGCAATTCACATGAGACTGTTTCCAAAAAAAAAGTAATAAAAAATAGGACTGGGAGCTAGGCGTGGTGGTGAACGCCTGTCATCCCAGCACTTTGGGAGACTCAGGAGTTCAAAGTCAGCCTCAGCAACCGCCAGGTGCTGAGTAACTCAGTGAGACCCCGTCTTTACATAAAACACAAAACAGGGCTGGGGATGTGGCTCAGTGGTCGAGTGCCCCTGCGTTCAATCCCCGGTACCAAAAAAATATATATATATATTTATGTATGTATGTGCCTATAAATATGTGTGTATATATATGAATACATATATATGACTGAGGATGTAGCTCAGCGGTAAAGTGCCCTTGGGTTCAATACCGGAAACCGAAAAAGAAAAAGGAAAGAACTTACCCCTTGAGATTACACATGAAAATTGGTGAAACAGTGTCTACTTGAGTCGGCCACATTCTGCTAACATCTACTTCCGGCAGCACACTTGTTACGAAGGCTGTTGCCCGGAGAAGATTCACCAGAAGTTTTTAGAACTTCTGGTGAATCTTAAAAGTTCACCAATTATATAAAATCAAATCAAGAACACGGTGTCGGCAGTTGCTGGGCACCTGGTGGGGGTCCTGCTGCATCGCGTGGCTAGACAGAGTGACCTGCTAGGTCGCTTCCTTTTGGGGGGCACAAGGGCTTGAACCCACTTTACCACTGAGTCACATCTCAGCCGTTTTTATTTCGAGATGGGGCCTCGCTGAGTCGCTCGCGTTGCTGGATTCAGGTTCTCCCGCCTCGCCCTCCCAAGAACCTGGGAAGCGCCAACTTCCTGCTTTTGACACAACAAAGTTTGTGCGGCGCTTCTCGCGGGTACTGGGGCGCCAAGGCGAGTCTGGGGGCGGGGGTCCAGGTTGGTGCGACCCCAAGAGGGCGTGGGCGCAGGACCAGCGGCCTGCGAAGGAGTGACGTTCAGCTCGGGCCGGGGGCGGTCCTGCCTTGCTCCGCCGCGGGCCAGCCAGGGGGTGCGGAACCGCGCCCCACGTGCGCTCCAGGACCCGGATGTGTGCCGCGTGGGGCCCGCGGGGCTGGCGCGGCGCTGCGCGGCTCCCCACTGCACGCACCGGCGACCCTGCGGTTGAGCAACCGTCCCCTCCTCCAACGGCGCCGCCCGCAGACCTGGCGTGCACCTGGCGGCCGCCGCGCGCACGGAATCCTGATACCTGGCGGTATTGTTGTCGCCACCACCGCCCCCTCGCTCTGTACCTTCTTTGACGCGACCCCGCCCCCACCTGCGTGGGGCTCGTGCTCCTTTAAGAAGCCAGACACCGCCGGGAGTGGGCGTGGTCGCCGCGAGCAAAACGAGGAAGGCGGAGTGAGGTTCGACGCCTGGCGGATCTGATTGGCTCGAGACTCGGGCGGCGGCCGCGCGCGCGTGCGTAGTACACTGCGGCGCGCGCCGTGGGGAGGAGCGCGCGCCGGTGCTAATTGGCCCGGGAGGCGGCCCCGCCCGCGAGTGGCGGGCGGTCACGTGACGCGACGGCTGGGGGCTCCCGGCGCGGGGGACGCTGGTGGCCAAGATGGCGGCAGAGCTGGTGGAGGCCAAAGTGAGTGAGTGGCGGCGGCGCCGGCCGGGCCAGGCGGGCGACGAGAGGGGGCCGGGCGGCGGGCCGAGGTCCGCGCCTTCTGCCCGGGGCTGCGCGGCGCGGCCCGCCCAAGGCTGCCCTTCCGGGCCCCGCCGGCCCAGGGCGCAGGGTGCGGGCGGGGGGCGGGGAGGCCGGGGGCGGGGCCCCCTGCCCTGGCCGAGGGTTCCCGCCGGGTCGGTCCGCTGCCTGAAGCCGGGTCGCTCGGCCGACCCCAGCGGCGAGGGTCCTGGCGTCCCTTCGCGCCGGGAAGGCCGCGCCTCCCGCTGCAGGTTCAGTCCGCGCGGACAGCGGGGCGGGTGGGCACCCCGCACCCCGAGCAGGGCTTCGGGCTCTTCGGCTGTGGGTAGTGTCTGTCTCCCCGCCCGGCTCGCACCGAGGGCTGCTAAATGGGTCTCATCTCCCCGCCGTGCAGACCAGCCTGGGGTCTGTGACTTCCTGCTCGGAAGGTCCCCGGAACCTGGGGTGGTGTTCCGTCACCCCTGTCAGCGCCCGGGTGGCCGAGCCAGGGTCCTAAACCAGCCCACCCCGTGTATGTCCTCGTGGGGTCTGCGCCCCGACTTCGCTTTGGAACCGCTCAGCCTTGGTGTGAGCCCCAGAGCCCCGCCCCCTCCTGACACCTGGGGGACACTGCGCCCACCCTTTGCCTTCCCCAGAGGGTGGAGCTCTGACGCGGCTCTCGCTCAGAGGGCTTCCTAAGTCCTCTTCAGCCTTGTATTTGATTTCTTACTTACTCTTGGGAGCGCACCTCTGCTTCAAGGAGCGCTCATTTCCGCACTCCAGGACCAGGTCCTGTCCTGTGTGGTAACTTCAAACTCCACTCTCCGAAAAGTCCGCTTGTTAGATCGGACTCCCTCTTTCCTTGCACAGGCTGAGAAGCCTTGTGTCCTTGCTCTGGCTTCCTTTTTTGCTTGTTATCTTACATTGATTTTGGAGGGTCCTCACTGGTTCCAGGATAGATCTCTTCAGGCTCCCACCGCTGATGCCCCATTCTCTGGATCCAGGTTCAATGTTCCGTAGATGCTTTTCTCTCTCCTAGCTTGAGACCTCATTTAACTCTCATGGGACTGAACCTAGAGAATTTCCATCCCTGGGACCCAAGTGTGGGACCAGAATCCTTGCTGCTAATCCTTCTTGCTTCAGGATTGTGCTCACGACCACTGCTCCTTGGGAGCTAAGGGATACCAGTCTCCTCTGGCCTTCCCTCCCTGCAGTCTTGACCCGTCCGTGCATTTTCCTCTCCACTCCTCCCTCTCCTTACTTCCATCCTTCTCTGCCCCCTGGGATCCAAAAGGCAGGCCTCAAAATTCTGTGATAATAGGGTACACCCACCTTCCCCAGAGCACTCCTCCAGACCCACAGGGTACACACTTCTCTTCCTTTCTGGGGTTTTGGGAAGTAGAGACCTCCCCTGAAGATGTGGAGATCTGAACTTTGGACCCCACCCCACTTTGGCCGAGGGTAGGGGCTGGGGTTGCTCTGTCTTATACCATCCAGGGCCTTGAAATACAATCTGATGAACTCTGCATGACCCTCTGGTGGCTGTCCCCCCAATCCCAATTAAGCCAAGTTGACCCTTCTTTTAAGTTCTCTAAGCCCTGAGCCTCCGTTCAGGGGAGCTTGGGGCTGCAGCATGACTTCCCAGGCCCTGGGCACCTCTGTCTCCTAGGGTCTTTTGCTGCTACCTTGAAGTACCTTAAATGTCATTGAAAAGCATCCTTTTTTCAGGAGCTTTCCCTAGCCTGTCATGTGAATTGCTGGAAATTTTGTTATTTGGTGTGCATAAGGGCTGCTCCAAGGGGAGGATGTGGGGACTTATTGGTAAATAAGTCTGAGGCTTCGCTTGAGGCCCAAAAGAGGGTTTAGGGGTGTGGTCTGCAGGGTTGGCACAAATGTGCATTTCCTTCGAAGGGGCCTTACTGTCCCCTCCCACCCCCAGGGCTCGAGGAGCCCATGCTGCAGAGGCCAGGGGCAGCTACTCTGTGCTGATGTGTCCCCATGTGGTTCCTAAACAAGTCCAGGGTTGAAATGGCCTGCCATCAGGGCCTGGTGCTGTTTATAAACACAGTTCTGACAGGCAGGCGGATCCGGATGAAGCTGGGCAGGAAGTGATCTTAGAGCGTTACAGGCTTCTTCCTGAGTATTTGTCTCCTCTGCCCCCCCCCAGCCCCCCTCCTCAGTGTCAAGGGCAGGCTCCTTGGTGGCAGCAGCTGTAGAGAAATCCGAGTCGAGAGCATATGGCAGGAGAGAGTGCTGAGTGCTCACTGTGCTTAGGATGTCCAGCCTGGCTGGAGGGGCTGGGCCTTGGCGGACGGGGGCTCCAGTGGATGATGTCAGCAGGGCTCTGGGCCCTGGCGGATCATCATGGTCAGCGCTCACCTGACAGCACTGCCCCTCCCTTCTAAGGGCTTGGGTCTCTTCCAGGAGAAACATTTTGTCTGCAAGCCTGTTTCTTTTTGCACAAGGTAGGAAGCCAGTCCAAAGGAAGCGAAGCCTCTGGGGGCCAGCAGTAGCCAGGGCTGCGTCGACCTCCTGCCTCATCCTTAAGTGGCCAGAGGCTGGGAACAGAGGCCGGTGGCACCCAGGCCACTGTGTAAACACCTGGTGGGGCTCCAGACGCTCTGACTCCTGCTGTCCCGGGCAGGTGCCAGTGGCTCCTTGGCTCCTTTGGGTGCGTGGCCATGTGCACCAGCCTCTCTGACCAGTCTTGTCACCCGAGCTGTTCCCATTCCCCCTGGAAGTTTCTTTCTTCCACCACATTTTATCTATCCCAGGCTGGATTCAGGGCTCAGCAGGGGTGACTCCTGGCCCATGCCACGAGGACACTTGGCTTCCACCTCTGTCCGAGGGTCCTCACTGCCTTTTGGTAGCTGGCTCTTGAGAGAGAGGACTCCAAGAGCCAAGGATTCTCAAGTCACACACTAGAACCCTCTGAGCTGTGACTGTTTGATTTAGCCAGAGACACCTGGCCAGGAAGTCAGTGCCAGATCCTGCTGATCCCCATTCCTGACTGTGACACCAGTCATGAGCCTTTGTGGCTACTGGGCCCCTCAGCAGCTTTTAGCCAGGGCCTGTGACTGTGGATGTGTGTGGCTGTTATGACTGGAAGCTCCTGACCTGGAGCAGGTGCAGGCCAGGATGCTGCTCAGCGCCCTGTAGGGTCCAGAATGCTACCCCCTGGGACAACCTGGCCCAATGTCCACAGCACCCAGGGGAGTCCCTGCCTGCATGCTGTGGGAGGTCTCGCCAGTGCCCAGCTGTGTCAGTGCCCAGTGGGGAGGAAGCATTAGAGAGGAGCCATCCCTAGCCTCCATTAGGCCTTGATCCCCCTGCCACCCCAAGGGTGCTTCTGCCTCCCTGGCAGGGCTGTTCTAAGGGTCGGAGTGAAGGGTGAAGGGTGTGTAGGGTGAGTGGCTTTCCTGGCGGGTGACAGCAATAAGTAGTTGTGGCTGTGCTCTTCCACCCAGGGCAGCACATCTGCGGCAGCCGGGTACTTTATGTGGGTTCCCTCACCTGGTGCCTCCCAGCATCCCCTGGAGGCACAGACTGTCATCTGTGCCCATGAAGACCGAGAGTCGGAGAGGTAGTCGGCGTTTGCTGGCTGGGCACTGGCAGTGCTGTTGACTGCCGCAGGATGAGATTCCCATTCCTGCCCGGGGATGCTTTCAGGCTTGAAGAGGGAGCCTGAGCGAGGCTGTGGGGTGGGAGCCTGGCGCTGTGCTGCGGTGGCGCGGCCTAGGAGTTTGGGAGGGGAGGCGGGCTGCGGCCCAGCTCACACCAGGGCAGGGTGAGCGGGCAGCCCACAGAAGCTGCCACGTCCCGGTGGGCTGTAGTTCTGCGGCACTCCCGGTTTCCAGCCCTCGCCTTGGGCGCCCCCTGATGTCGCGGCTCCGCCTCTGAGAGCATGTGTGTGGTTGCTCTTCCTCAGAACATGGTGATGAGTTTCCGAGTCTCCGACCTCCAGATGCTGCTGGGATTCGTGGGCCGCAGCAAGAGCGGGCTGAAGCACGAGCTGGTCACCAGGGCCCTGCAGCTGGTGCAGTTCGACTGCAGCCCCGAGCTGTTCAAGAAGATCAAGGAGCTCTACGAGACCCGCTACGCCAAGAGGAGCGCGGAGCCGGGCCCGCAGCCCCAGCGGCCCCTGGACCCCCTGGCCATGCACTCGGCCTGTGACCGAGCCGGCACGGTGCCCAGGACTCCCCTGTCGGGCCCCAGCATCGACTACCCTGTTCTCTACGGGAAGTACTTAAATGGACTCGGACGTTTGCCCTCCAAGACCCTCAAGCCGGAAGTCCGCCTGGTGAAGCTGCCCTTCTTCAACATGCTGGACGAGCTGCTGAAGCCCACCGAGTTGGGTGAGTGTCGCCTCCCGCACAGCGCTCCGCTGCCCGCCTCGCACATGCCCTGTGGCATGGCAGGTGGGAGGGGTCTGAGCTTCCTTCCCAGGCAGCCAGGGGACCACTGCTGACTGTCGCCATGTACCAGATTGCCCCCAGATCTGGCAGCTCAAGTGACAGATGTCCATTGGCTGTCAGGCCCTGAGGGGCTGGAAGCGCAGACTGAGCCTGCTGCTTGGGCTGCCTGTGCAAAGGCTTGGCCAGGGCCTGGGTAGCCGCTTCCTCAGGTGGCCGCTCACAGGCCTGGATTCCTTGCCGTGATGCCTTGTGGCCCTGTGCATGGGCTGCCTGAGTGCCTGCTGGGCATGGTAGCTGGCTTGTTCTGGAGCTTGAGTTCTCAGGGAGGGAAGGGAGATGGAGGAGAGCTGGGGCACTCGTCTGTAAAGGCCAGGCTGAGTTAGAAACCATGGTCGCGCGTCTGTGTGTGTGTGAGAGAGAGAGAAAGAGAGCGACACGCACTTGTGGTGTTGCCCAGGCTAGCCCTGAACTTGTGAGCTCAAGTGATCATCCCACCTAAGCCTCCTAATAAGCAGCTGGGCCTACAGGTGCACATCTGCACGGTTGGCTGCCATAGTGTGTTTAATCCCTGATCTTGGACGGGCCGTACCTTCACTCTGGCTGTGTTCTGTTGCTCACATGGATGCTTCTGGTATAGTGTGGGAGGGCGCTGTGCCAGGCCATGGCTGGCTTCCGTGTGTTTAGTCCTTGTGGAAAAGGGACCAAAACACTGTCTGACCTTCTGTGCTTCCCAAAGGCTTTGTCTCTGGCCCTAGTCCCAGGACTGGCCTTTGACAGCAGGCTTAGGCCAAGGTGAGGCCAAGCTTCCACATGCCCTCTGAGGCTGGGCATGCAGGTGGGGGAGACCAGCAGGGCTCCAGGGTCCTCTTGTTTATTTCATCGTCCCCACCTTGACATCAGGGTCTTGCTGCACTCGCCTGTGGACAGGCCCAGAGCCTCCCTGTTTATGATGGAGTCGGCAGGCTTGGGTCCTCCCCGAAGCCTCGTTCACGCAGGCTGCTCATGGGTGTTGACCCTGGGCTCAGCCGGAAGCCTGGCCAGCCCCAGGCTCGTGGGTAGGCAGCGTGTCCAGCCTCCAGGGTCCTCAGATGGGAGGCAGAAAGGACAGTGTCTTTGCTGGGCCCATGTCCAGGCGCTCAGATTTTACTGGGTTCCTGGGCTTGCTGAGACCCCACCCTTTGTCTCTCCCACTTGCTTATATTTCCCTTTCCAATTTGTTTATTCACACAAGTAATTGAGAGCCTGCTCGGTGGGTGCCCAGTGCAGTGCCCGGCGCTGGACCTGCACGGGGACTGACAGGCGTTCTTTTCTTCTTAATTTTTTTTCTTAGTTGTAGATGGACACAATGTCTTTATTTTATTGCTTTGTATGTGGTGCTGAGGATCGAGAGGATTGAACCCAGGGCCTCACGCATGCGAGGCAAGCGCTCTACCGCTGAGCCACAATCCCAGCCCCTGACAGGCGTTCTTTTTAGCACCCACTCTGGGCGCAGGGTCCCTGTCCTGTAGCCTCTGTGCTTGGCAGTCAGCCCCTACGTCCTCACAGAGTCCTTACCTGCCAGTTACAGGTGGGCCAGCAGAAGCCATGCTCCCTGGCTTACTGGGCCTGGCAGCTCAGGACCTGTCTGCGTGCACTGTGCTGAGCCAGCGTCCTGCCTGTCCGCCAGCAGACCAGGAGCCTGTCCAGGGCATGCGCACTTCAGCTCTGTCAGGCTTTCCTCTGCCCTGGAGCTCAGAGCCAGGAGGGGTGCAGGCTGGCTCTCCTGTCCCACCGACCCACCTTGCACCTCCTGTCCTGGGAAACTGGGTGGGAGGGACTCTGGCTCCTGACGGGGCTGCAGAAAGTGAAGGGAGGGAGGCTGCCTTCCCTGGGCAGACCCGGGTGCTGCCCTCGGGCAGAGCCTCTGGGGAAGCAGGTCCGCCCAGCAGCCTCTGTCCAGAGTCAAGGGTACCTTGGGGACCAGGCTCCTCCGAGTTCGTGCTGGCTGGCTCCTGGCCAGGCCCGCTCCGGATGCTGGCAGCCGTTCTGCCCTGGGCTTCTCTGGGCTTCCGGAAGAGCTGCATTGTTCCAAAGGGTGAAGTGGCATTTTGAACTCCAGAGGTCTTGAGAGCGACTTGAGCACCGGGAGCCCAGGTCCGACCCAGGGTGCGGGGTGGGCGGGTGACTGAGCCTGGCGTGGCAGCCTCGCCTGCCCGGCGTGGGAGTGCTTCCTGCGGGCGCCCCACGAGGCATCACTGTGCCCGGCCACGGGGTCTCTGGGAGCACCCGCTCCCCGTCTACACCAGGAGCGTTCTGCTCTTGCTCAGAACAAAGAAGCCGATCCCGCCTGCCTTCCTCCCCAGACTCCTCCGTCCACCCCAGTCTGAGAGGGCTTCTCCCACCAGGGCGCACGGCCTGCCCTGGACCCCCATGCCCTGTGCACATTCCTAAGGAAAGGTTCTGGGGGCAGAGTCTGGATCCGAGGCAGTGGTCCCCAGAGTTCCAGGACCCATGACTCTGTCCCAGCCCCCGCCCTCCTTATGACTTGCGGGCTTCAGCTGGCCCAGCCCTGCCAGCTTCCCATTCCTCCTTGCCCCTGGCCACAACCCACTAACCAAAACAAGACCCACACACGCGCTAGTCGCGCCGCCTGGCTCTGGGCTGGACTGCGCCAGGCGGCCGGGAGCCATAAATCACCTGAGTGGAATGCCGGGTGGGGGCGGGGAGGGCGCTGGGCACAGACCAGGGGCTAGAAGGGCTTGAAGGCAGATGGGCCACTCCAGGGGGTGTGGGACCAGTGCCCTGAAAGGTCAGGAGACTTGCCCAAGGTCACACAGCAGCCCAGCTCCATCCTCCCTGTCCTGACCTCATTCCCAGCAGACTGGACTTGGCACTGCCTCCGGGGAGGTCAGGTGTGGAACCCAGCCCCCTCAGCACGGGAGCCTGCAGGCAGGTGAGCCTCGGGTACAAGGCCGTCAGTGACCTCAGCTGAGAGGGGCCCGGGGAGTACCAGGGGCCAGATGCTCCTGTCAGCATGAGAAGAGGCACCCTCAGGAGCCGAGCAGAGGGGAGGAAGCTCACTGTCCCCAGAGCCGCCCATGGCTCCTGCGCCCTGCATCGACACTGTGACCAGCAGACCCCTGCAGGCAGTGTGAGGGGCTCCAGGGCCACCCCAGAGGTGTGCAGTGTTGGTGATGGCCAGGGCTCTGGTTTGGTGCTGCTGTGTCGTGTGCAGGGCACACGTGTGTCCCTTTCTGGGCTCCTGAGCCCTTTGGCCAGTGCTGCCCCAGTGCCAGCCAAGGTATTGGCATCTCCCTGCCCGGTGTCACCCAGCAGGCATTCGAGGGTGCTGGGGGATGACTATCTTCGTGGGGGCATGGGCTGGGGCACAGTCAGGAGCCCTGTGTGGCATGTCTGAGGAACAGGAGGAAGGCCTCCTGGACGAGGTGGTATTCCAGGAGCACAGAGGGGGCAGGGAGTGTGTTCCAGGCAGAGGAACTGAGGAGAGCAGAGGCCTGCTGTTGAGAGAGGGCTCATTCACAGGACTGAATGGAGGCCATTGTGGCCTGAGCGTGGGGTGCCCCTGGAGGAGGGACACCCGCCTGAAACCCCAGGGATGGTGGGCCATGGGGAGGAGTGGAGACTGTCTGGCCTGAGGGCTGCAGATTTGCTGGGATCCAGTGCACTCTTCTGGTTTTGTTGTTTGGATTATTTATTTTTAGTTTTACTTTTTCGCTGTTGTTCTGGAGACTGAATACAGGGACACTCTTCCACTGAGCCACATCCTCGGTCTTTTAATTTTGAGACAGAATAGGGTTTCGGTGAGTTGCTGAGTCTTCCTAACCTGCAAAGGTTGTCCTCAAGCCTGCAGTCCTCCTGCCTCAACCTTCTGAGTTGCTGGCATTACAGGTGTGTGCCACCACACCTGGTTGGTCTCTTTTTTAGCGGGGCACAGGGGATTGAACTCAGGGGCACTCGACCACTGAGCCACACCCCCAGCCCTATTTTGTGTTTTATGTAGAGACAGGGTCTCACTGAGTTTGCTCAGCGCCTCGCCACTGCTGAGGCTGGCTTTGAACTCACGGTCCTCCTGCCTCAGCCTCCCAAAGTGCTGAGACTACAGGCATGGCCACTGTGCCCGGCTGACATCATTTTTGATGTTGATATTATCCCCTTTATGGTCGGTACAGAAATGAAGGGGATGCAGAGAGGCAGAGGCCTGCCTGTTGTCACACAGCTAACAGCTTGGCCTGTGATCCCTTGGTGGCATCTACCTCCATCCTGTGCCCTGGAGCTTGAGCAGTCATGTGGAATCCCGTCACTGTCCCTAGCTCCAGGAGCTGGAACTGTGGGGCCCTCTGGGCTAGCTGGCAGAAGGTGGCTTCCACCAGCTGTGTAGCAGGCCCTGGCCTTCATGGGACCCACATGGTTGGGGAAGAGGGACTGGCCCCTGGCCCTGCCGACTCGCCTCTGCCTTCACCTCCTGCCCAGCTGCCCTGGCCCCTCCATGGTCCCTTCTCACAGGTGTGGTCCCCTGGCAGCCGAGGACCTCGTGAAGGAGAATCTTGCTTGCTTCTCTGCTGGAGACACGCCCTCGTCTTCTGCCCTGTGACAGCTCTGTTCCCTCCCTCTTCCTCAGCCACACGGGCCCTCCCTGTGCCTCCACACGTGAGGCTCGGCCCTGGACAGCCCACCTTCACGACCCTCTGCTACCCCAGGGCCGCCACCCAGCTGCCTGGCTTTCCTCTCCTCCACTTCCACGCTGTCCAGTCGTCCATACGTTATGCGAACACCTGGGCCTGGGCCTGGGCCTGGCTGCTTGTGTGGGTAGGTGGGAGCAGGCTGGGGGCATAGGTGGGGCACAGCGCAGGCAAAGACCAGCCGCCACCGCCCCCGCAGCCCCAGCACCAGGCTGGGTGTGCAAGATGGGCAGCCCCTCACCCTCAGGCTTGGAGCCCACAGGCTCTGGTAGGGGTTGAGTGCCGCCTACACCCTGGCGCTGCGCAGCCTGGCCGCACTGCCAGGGCTGGAACCACTGGTACTGGCCATCAGACCCTGACCCCACTGTGTTCTGGTTCTGCCTGGGACGCCATCTAGGACTTGCTTGGCATCCTGGGGTCTCTGGTGAGGGGAGCACCCTGCTGGGCAGGGCAGAGTGGGCAGGCCGAGCACAGGCCCACAGAGAGGTCTGGTGGGAGCCAAGGAGCCTACGGGTGGGACCTCAGGCAGGAGGGAGAAGGTCCTCTCTGATTGAATTTTTTAAATCTTAGGTTGTCTTTTCCCTTAAACCTGGGAAATACCGCACGTGCTCGCTTTAGAAAGTCCAGGCGACAGCAGGGCATTTACCCAGCTGTAATCCAGCCACCTGCGAGCACCTCAGCGTGGGGCTGCTCCTGCCGCCTCTCCTGGGGCATCTGCCGGGCATTAAATATTGATAAGAGCAGGCAGAGCACCCGCCCGCTCCTGGTGGTCGTGGGTCCTGAGTCCCTCGGTCCAGCTGGTCCAGGCTCCCTGTGCCCTTCCTCCATTCCTGGGCCATGAGGCCCGGGGTGTGCAGGGGCCTGAGGGGTGAGCACCCACCCGTCCCTGCCCTGCTCATGCTTCCTGGCTCCTCGGCATCGTGCCTGGACGAGGTGCCTGTGTGCCTGCCTCCACGTGCCCCTGCACACCAGCCGCCTCTGTGGGCCTCGAGCTAACAGGGCCTGTGAGAAAGAGCAAGAGGGCTGCAGGGAGGCCAGTGGATTCCCAGGAGGTCAAGGTTATGCAGAAAAACCAGGCATGGCTGCAGTTTCTTACGAGGGGCACGGGGAAGCCTTTAATTCCACTGCATTTGTGTAAGGACAGACACGAGGGCCATGAAGGTAGTGGGGGGAGGAATGTTCCAGAAGAAGGGGGACCAGTGAGTGCAAAGGCCCTGAGGCAGGATATTTGTAGCTGCTGAGGTCCTGCGGAGGAGACTGAGTGGCTGGGCCCATGGTCCCTGTGCACAGGACCTCCTGGAGTGCGGCCCTGAGGAATGGTGGGAGCCAGGGAGGCTCCCCATCTGCAGCTCTGTGGGAGGTCAAGGGTCTGACCTGAGCCAGAGAAGGCAGGCTGAGGGCCCTGGTGTTCCTGCGGGGTCTGGAAATAGCCTTCGAGACTGGCCAAGGGTGTGGGCATGTGGCAGGATGAGAGGGGGGTTGGCCCTGGACATCAGGCAGGGTGTGCTTGCTTCTGACCAGTGTGGCAGAGGCACATAGTTTTGGAGGAGATGCCCAGCCCTCTGGATGGGGCTGTGCTGCCGCCGAGATGATGGCTCACCTCTGCTGGCTCCTGGGAGCAGCGTCAGGACCTGGGCTGGCAGCACAGCAGAAGATGGCCCCGGAGCCAGGCGAGGTGCCTGCTGGGCCTCACCTAGAAGGGGACACCCTCAAGGAAGGGCTGGGATGCTTGGGCTTTGGTGACTGGGCTCACTGGCCTTTCTTACTACTTCTAAGCCACCTGCTGATGTCTTACCTGGTCACTCAGGTGTCACCCTGTGAGGCCTCCCCCTCCTACCTTCAGAATAATTACCCCCCAGGCCCCTGGGCAAATCCAGGCCTCTCTGCAGGTGGTCCCTGTGGACCCCCTCCCCAGTTAGGTGGGTCCCATCCAGAGACCAGCCAGGCCCTCAGCAAGCCGCTGGGATTGGCTGCAGCTGCATGGCTGTTACCAGTCACCTCTGGGCCCTGACTACAGACCCAGTGGTGGGCGCCCCAAGAAATGTACCCTGGAGGAGGCACTGGCCTCCTGGCTCTGAGCCTGGGCTGCTCTTAGGTGGAGTCCTTGTTCCGTGTCACCTGGCTTCATGGTTTGGGTGGTTTCCGTGTCACCTGGCCTCAGAAAGTTCTAGGCAGGATTGGCCAATTAGGGCCAGTCTCACAGGCAGCCTGGGCGTCAGAGGTGCCCAGAGCACCCTCTGGGTACTCCCCTTCTGTGGCAGCTGCAGAGGGGCACTCAGGCCACAGACGGTGTGGTGTGTGGGGCTGACAGTGTCCACGTGGCCCTGCACAGAAGCCAGCCTGCTCCCGAGCACTTGCCTCAGCAGGAGAGGCAAGGTGCCTCCAGCACCTCCCCACCCCGAGGGCCGTGCGCCCCTCCCTCTCCTTGGAGAGATTTTTCACAGGGTCCTTCCTCCAGAGCCAGGGGTTGCACATCCCCGGGTTTAGCCAACAATTGAAGAATGTTCCTGAAAAATCATGTCTGTACTAAGCACGTGCAGGGGTTTTCTGTCCTCACTCCCTAAACAGCACAGCGCACAGCTGCCTTCACAGCACTGGTAGGGCTGGGTGGCCACGCCCACAGTTCCAGCAACTTGGAAGGCCAAGGCAGGAGGGTGGCAGGTTCAAAGTCAGCCCAACAACTTAGTGAGGCTCTAGGCAACTTAGGAAGAGCCTGTGCCAAAGCAAAAAACTAGGGCTGGGGATGTGGCTCAGTGGTTAAGCGCCCCGGGGTTCAAAACCAAGTACCAAAAAATAAATATAGTCAGTCAGTCTGCAGGAGAAGCACGGAGGTTGCATGCAGGTGCCATGGCACTGTGCCAAGGGGCTCGACGTCTGCAGGTTTGGTGTCTCTGGGATCCTGGGGTCAATGTCTGCAGATGCCCAAGGGCAGCCAGACGGCAGCTGTGTTCGCACAGACCTTGCCGGCGCTGTCACGCAGCAGTGGCGTGGTGCTGGCTCCACACCACGCTGGAGACATCTGCTGCTGGACGTTGAGGACAGCTGCAGGGCTGTCTGGTACCAGGCCGTGCCCCACCCTTGAGGAGGGCACCGGCATCTTGTCTTCTCTTTCACAGCTGAGTCGTGTCTGTCGTACAGGAGCCAGAAGGTGTCCCCAGGCCACGTTGTCGGGCAGTGTGGTTCCTGCTGGTAGAGTGTTCCTGGTGATGTGTGGCCACGTGCCTCCGTCGTCCTGTGCTGTGCCCTGTGGTGCCTGAGGCACGGGGTGTCTCTTCCACTGGGCGTCCTGCTCCTGGCATCCTGTGCCCACCTCAGGGATCTGGGTGCTGCCGCCTGCCCCTCCCCACTGCACTCTGGAGGCCCCCCCATTCTCTCCTCAGTGTGCTCTTAGACGTTCTGAAGGCGAGGGCTGGGGGACGGCTTGGAGAAAGGAGAGCACCTGCCCAGCGCGCAGGAGGTCCTGGCTCACGGGCACTGGGAAAAAAATGTTTGCTTTTTTTGGTTTTTTGGTACTAGGGGTGGAATCCAGGAGTGTTCCACCACCGAGCTACAGCCGCAGCGCCCCTGCCCCTTAAAATACTTCTTAGTTGTGGATGGATATGATATCTTTATCTTTTATTTTACTTTATTCATTCATTTATTTATTTTGGTATCAGGGATTGAACTCAAGGGTACTCGACCACTGAGCCACATCCCCAGCCCTATTTTGTGTTTTATGCAGAGACAGGGTCTCACTGAGTTGTTCAGTGCCTCACCGTAGCTGAACTTGTGGTTTTGAACTCGCGATCCTCCTGCCTCAGCCTCCCAAAATGCTGGGATTATAGGCTTGTGTCACTGCGCCCGGCTCTTTATTTATTTTTATGTGGTGCTGAGGATCGAACCCAGTGCCTCACACATTCGAGGCAAACACTCTGCCACTGAGCTACAACTCCAGCCCCAGCCCTTTTTAATTTTTATTTTGAAACAGCATCTCACTAAATTGCCGTGGCTGCCCTGGAAATTGCCATCCTGCTGCCTCAGCCTCCCAAGTAGCTGGGATGACAGGCGTGGCCACCATGCCTCGCTAAAAAGAAATCTTGCTCGAGGTGTCCAGGTTGTGCGGGCCTCGCCTGGGTGCCAGGAGGTGCTCCCCGTGCTGCCTGAGAGAGCAGCTGAAGCTGCCGTGCGGCCTCCCCCAGCGTGGGCTGGGGTTCGTGGCTGGGCCTGCTGTTCTCCGTACAATACCGCCTTAGCGCGAAGCCGTGTGCGGTTCCTCCACCAGGCCGGGCACCCTCCTGGCCCGTGTGTCCTGTGGTGGTGGAGTTGCTGGCCTCAGCTTGCTCCTCACAGTGCGTGCTGAGCTGGAGGGCTGAGCATCTGGGCCTGTTGGTCTGTTACTGATGATGCTCTTGGTTGGCACCACTGGTTTCCTTGCTCAGTCTGGGGAAGGTCGAAGAGCTGGCTTTGTGCATCTTTCCTGTTTGGTTTTCATTTTTTCTTGATTATTTTCTTCTCTCCAATGACTTCAGCTTTAATTTGCTCTTCTTTTTCTAGCTGCTCCTGGAAGAAGCCTAAGTCGTTCATCTTAAATCTGTTCCTGGCCAGGCCATGTGGCCTGTGCCTACCCTTCAGCTACTTGGGAGGCTGGGGCAGGAGGATCCCCAGTTCAAGGCCAGTCCGGGAAACTTAGTGAGACTCTGTCTCAAAATAAAGAATAAAGAGAACCAGGGCGACTCTGGGGCGACTCTGGGGTGACTCCAGTGGAGCACCCTGTCCAGTCCCAGGCACCACAAAATAAAAACTAAAGTCCTTTTTCCGGCGTGAGCATTAGCAGCTGTGGTTTTCCCTCTGAGAACTGCTTTGGCTGTGCCTGCTCAGTTCAGAGGGTCTCTGCTCCGCAGCCTTAGTTATGGCGGAGCGGGGCTGCACCCCTCAGGAGTTCTGTGGCCGCAGCACCAGGAGGTGTGGTGCTCTCGAGCGAGGCCCTGTATGGTCCCGGAGGCAGGCCGGTGTCTGAGGACATGCAGGGGCCAGGCCAGGGCCCAGCCGTGCTGTCCCCGCTCCTCCTGTCTGGACCCGCAAGCTCCAAGTGGCTCTGAACAGCAGGGGGAAGGATGGAGTTTCCTGCACCCTCAGCCTGGGGTGGTCGCCGCATCCACGAGGCCCCACCAGCCTGGCTTCCCGCCTCCCGTTTGCTGGTCTGGGGAAGGGCTCAGAGACGTGGCTGTGGGGTGCCTGCAGCAGGGCTGGGGCAGGTGTGGCCCTGACCCTGCTCATCTTCAGTCCCACAGAACAGCGAGAAGCTTCAGGAGAGTCCCTGCATCTTCGCCTTGACGCCCCGGCAGGTGGAGCTGATCCGGAACTCCAGGTGCCTGGCCATCTGCCTCCAGGGCTGCTCTCAGTGTCCAGCGGTGGCCCTAGCCTTGCTCAGAGCCACAGCAGGCTCATCTGAGAGCCCCATCCCTCATGTGCCCGGCTACATGCTCAGTGTTGCCATGTATCCTTAAACCCCGAGGTGGATTCCTTGTCCCCTTTCACCAGGCCTAGACGCTGTGGACAGCGGGCCAGGTGGTTCTGTGGGTGGTGTCCTGGGCTGCAAGGTGCTAAACAGCATCCCTGGCCAGGAGCTCCCCAGTTGTGACACCACATGTGTCCCCGGACATCACCTATTGTCCCCTGGAGGCAGAGTCAGCCCAGATGAGGCACCTGAGCTGTAACAGGCGGAGAGCTGGCCACTGAGCGCTCTCTCAGGTCCTCCCATTCCCAGCTAAGACAGAAGCCTCACTGGGGAGGCCACTTGTCGGATGCTGTGTGTGCTGGGCATGTACTGGGTGCCCTGCACCCTCCACCCACTGGGCTCATATCAGCACCCCACCTGTCTCCCGGAGACCCGCTGATGCTCGGGACAGGAGGTCAGACAGGGTGCAGCTCAGGTGGAACACATGCATGGCATGTATGGGGCCCTGGGTTCCGTCCTCAGCACCACAGGCAAAGACAGCAGAGGTCACGTGCCCAGCTCCTCTGTGGGCCTGTGCAGGACTGGGGTCACAATCCATGTCTGAGTCCCTGGTTTCCATCTGGCCTCAGCTGCCATCCCTGCCCACTTGTGGCTTGGGGCCCCTCAGCACCTTATCTTGGCTCTTGAAACTGGTCAGGGCCTATGTCCAGTGCAGTGGCGGCAAAGGTTAGCCGCTCCTGGCGACCTGGCCTGCGCTGTCCCCACTGAGCCTCGTCCTCCTGGGCTGTGAGCATCACTGCCACAGCCCCTCCCGGTGCCACCCCTCTGCTGCATGCGGAGCCTGGGGGCGTCTCCTTCCCAGCATGGGCCGAGTGGTGGGTGTCCTCCTGGGAGCCCCTCAGCTGGTGACGATGGTGAGGGTGCCACCTGGCTTACCCCGGAGAGGCCGCGGCCCCCCTGGCTGGTGGGTCAGCGTGGCGTGCAGGGCTCCTGCTGCACTGACGCCTCCTTTCTCCTCAATGCACCTGGTGCCACAGGGAACTGCAGCCTGGAGTCAGAGCCGTGCAGGTCGTCCTCAGGTACGCAGGTGTGCCTGCCGCCCCGGCCCCAGGAGCCCCCCGGCCCCACGCACCCTGCTGCCGTGTCCTCGCCCCCGCCAGCCCCCCGGGGCCCGCGCACCCTGCTGCCGTGTCCTTGCCCCAACCTCTGCCACCCTGTCATCGTTTCTGGGAGCAGCAGTTGCTCCCTGCCCCTTAGCAGCCCTGTCCCCGCTGTTGCAGAATCTGCTACTCAGACACCAGCTGCCCTCAGGAGGACCAGTACCCGCCCAACATCGCGGTGAAGGTCAACCACAGCTACTGCTCCGTCCCTGTGAGCCGTGGCTGCCTGCCCTGCTGGGGGTGGGGCGGGGCGAGCCCCACTGGCCCCACGGTGGCCTCAGCTGCGTGTCTGCTTCCAGGGCTACTATCCTTCCAATAAGCCCGGAGTGGAGCCCAAGAGGCCCTGCCGCCCCATCAACCTCACCCACCTCATGTACCTGTCCTCAGCCACCAACCGCATCACCGTCACCTGGGGGAACTATGGCAAGGTGAGTGTGCCTCCTGCTGCCAGCCTGGCCCCTCTGGCCCGGCCTTGGCGGGCCCTGACACCTGCCCTCTCCCCAGAGCTACTCGGTGGCGCTGTACCTGGTGCGGCAGTTGACCTCAGCGGAGCTGCTGCAGAGGTTGAAAACCATCGGGGTCAAGCACCCGGAGCTGTGCAAGGCGCTGGGTGAGCAGTGGCGGGTGCCAGTGGCCGCACTGGAACTGGGCACTCGACCCATGCGGGGGCGCATATGGGAAGCCACCCCATGTGGATGGTGGGACCCAGGCTTTGCATGTCCGCCTGGGGGGTTGTGGCACCAGGGAGGCCTCTACAGGGTGCTGGGGGTGGGGATGGGGCTGCTGCCTACAGGGGCCAAGGAGTCGAGGCCCCATGTCCAGGGCTTCTGCCCTCGGTTGGCCAAGGGTGACGAGCAGAGGACAAGGCTGCGTTTCCATCTTTCCTGTGCTTGTGGTATTTACTGTTTCTGAGAAATGAAGCCTAGAGCGCCTGAAGGAAGCCATGCCGCCAGGCGGGAGCAGTGTGTGTCCCTTCCTGGTGCCCGCCAGGGAGGGCTGCCACGTGCAGTGCTCAAGCTGTGTGGCCTCTCTGGTGGCCATTCCTTATAAGAACAGACCCGAGCCACTTGGATAGGCCTCTCTCTGGGCCTGCCTGGCTGTGGTGGGCTGTGGTGGGCTCTGCTGTCCTGTCCTGGAGGGGCCCAACCGCAGGTCCTTTGGATTGTGGTGCCACCTGGAAAGCTGGGTCTGCTCCGGCAGGTGGGTGAGGACCTGCCCGCAGGCCCACTGGGCTTGCTTCTCGCCTCCCACTAACCCAGCCCCTTGCAGGTGGGAAGCGAGGTGGGAGCAGCCCAGATGTGCCCTGGGCTCCACCCAGCGCTCCACCGCCCCACGGCCTCCCAGCCTGGGAGGGGCTTTGCAGCCTCTCTGTGTGGAAGCCCTCTGCCCACCCCAGCCCCGTCCCTGTGACCAGAGGGAGACTGAGGCATCATAGTTGCAGCTCTGTGGCCTCCTTGACCAGGGAGAGGTGGTGCTGCTGATGGTCAGGCGCAGGCCCAACCTAGGTGCCCCTTGAGCAGGTCCCCCCTAGCGAGGTCCCCGAGCGCTGAGCTCAGTGGGGCGTGGTGGCAGGTGGCCCAGGCCGGGCAGCTCCACCCCGGGTTTCTGTCTGTCTCCAGGAAGTCCTGTCTTTTGTCTCACTCTGGCCCTTCTTGCTACACACACTGCCTTCCTGTAAGGGGAGCCTTGCTCCCAAACCAGACACACCCCTGCGCCCTCGTAGCTGCCCGCTGTCTGGTGGCCCGCCCCCAGCGCTTAGCTGTGCAGGGCGCAGGCACAAGCCCACACTGAGGTGGGAGTGGTTCCTGGAGGGCGCCCAGCAGAAGGGCCTGGGCACGGTAGGAGGGCCTGTGGCCCCAGTGGCCCCATGGCCTGCCCTCCTGACCCTGAGTGCCCAGGGCTTTGCAGAGGTCCTTGGCTCAGGCCCCTCCTTCCCACCCGGAGGGAGAGCGCTCAGGTGCCCACAGACCGTGGGGTCAGGTGGAGCAGGTCTGTCCAGCTTCAGAGAGGAGCTTCTCAGGCAGGCGTGGGACAGGAAGAAGGGAGTCCCAGGCAGAGGCGGAGGCTGCCTAGAGGATGCCACGGGCTACTGTGGCCTGAGGACAGGGTCCCGTGGGGAGCCCTGAGTGGGGTGTGACTGCTGGGCTCCTGTTCTGAGGAGGGTGGGTGCTGGAGTGTCAGGGGAGCCACCTCGTGGGGTCCTCCTGGTTGAGGCCACCTCCTCCTCTGGCCTGCCCACAGCCCATGTGGCACCCTGTGAGACCTCTCTCCTTGCCACAAAAGTCAGGCTTCACCGTGAGGCTGCTGTGTGCTGGGCACAGATGCCCCCTGGCCTCAGGGTGCGAGGGAACCCTGTCCAGTCCCTGCCACCTCCTTGGGGAGGTGTGTTGGCAGAATGGCAGTCACAGTGGACGCTCTGTGGGGGCTGGGTGCTCCCAGCATCTCTCCAGAATAGGTCAGCAGGAGCTCAGCAGGCGAGGGGACCTTGCTGGTGTCCACTGGCTGGGCACAGCCTGGGTCCTGGGGCCTCCTTCAGACGCTCTTTGTAGCTCAGCCTGGGTCCCAAATAGGAAGCCTCGTGTAGGAGTGAGCGCGTCCTGTGGGCTGTGTGACCCAGGCTGCCTGTCCCCTCCCTTCCAACACTGTCCTCCATCCCCTCTCCATAGTCAAGGAGAAGCTGCGTCTGGATCCCGACAGCGAGATTGCCACCACTGGTGTGCGGGTCTCCCTCATCTGCCCGGTGAGTGGCTGGCAGGTCAGCCCGCTGCTCCCTCCCAGAGCCACATGGCCCTGGGTGTCCTCCGTCTCCACCTGAGTGGTGGCAGTGCAGTGGCTTGGGAGCACGGGAGGGCAGGGGCTCGGCTGGGGCCCCGGTGCCCGCGGCTGCTGACCCGGCCTCCCTGCAGCTGGTGAAGATGCGGCTGTCGGTGCCCTGCCGGGCGGAGACCTGCGCACACCTGCAGTGCTTCGACGCCGTCTTCTACCTGCAGATGAACGAGAAGAAGCCCACCTGGATGTGCCCCGTGTGCGACAAGCCCGCCCCATACGACCAGCTCATCATTGACGGGTGAGTCGGCTGGAGGCGGCCCAGTGCTGCTTGGGGCAGCCCCTGGTCCCTGGACCTGGCGGGGCGTGGCGCCAGGCGCCCTGGGCTCTGCAGAGCACGGGTGCAGGGGGCCTCAGCAGCCGGCTCTGGGCTCCTCCGTGAGAGATGGGCACCCACAAGGCCAGCCCTGAGGCTGTGGGCAGTTGGCAGGGCCCTTTGCAAACAGCACCCTGCCCCAGAAGTAGCAGCGTCCCCTGGGAAGTGACCACAGCCCAGAGCTGCTGGCCACACCACCCCTTCCCAGTGGCACAAGCTGGGACTGGCCAGCAGGCCCTCCTCATGCCACCTCGGGGGTCAGGGTGGACCTTTCTGCCCAGATGGAAACCTTGTTTAGATCTTAGGTTTTCAGTTGTCCCTAGCACCTGAGCCCGTCCCTGCCAGGTGCCAGCCGCAACTCCCTGTCTTAAGAGCCACTGTGGCCTGTGGAGGTCATAGGGTTGGAGCCCCTGTGGGTCACCTGCCCTCACACTCTCCTCCTGCCTGCTGTTGCGCAATGCTGGGGAGCCCGGGGCCTCGTGCTCCTCCTCCACGGAGCCGCGCCCCAGGCTGCCCCCCACTTAGCTGATGAGGCAGCTGAGGCCCAGAGGGGCCTGCACCAGCCCAGGCCCTACCCTGTAACCTGCAGGTGGTTGGGCTGTGGTGACTTGAACCCAGATCTGGCCAGTCCTGAGCCCGAGCCCCTCGGTGGCCTCCGAGTGCAGTGAGGAGGCCCCTGGACCAGGCGCGGGCCGGACCTGAATGGCGCTCTGTTCCCACCTGGCAGCCATGCGGCCCAGCGCCGCCTCCCCAGGCTGGAGCCGGTGGCTTAGCTCAGAGCAGCAGTGGTTCCGTCACTGCAGAGACCAGTGGGGCCAGGCAGGTGCTGTGCTCCCCACGGGGCCTGGGGCCAGCCACCCCTCTGCAGTGTCGCCACTCAGCCAGGAGCTCCTGCAGGGCTTCATGGTCTGCGTACTGCCTCCTGCGGCTTGGCCCCGTCTGTCCTGGACCTCGTCCTCGGGGCCTCTGCAGAGGGGCGCTTAAGGTCCCAGAGGTGGCGTGGGGGTCCTGGGGTAGGAGGAGTGCTGTGGGCGGGGCTGGGGCCCCAGGATGGAAGGGGCCTGTTGACCTCTGAAAGGGTGGCCCCAGGTGGGACGAGGCCTTTCCTGTGTGGTCGGGGGCACAGTGGCCACTGCCCTGCACGGACTGTGGGAACTTGTCCCCAACACGGCACCCCCTCTGCTAGGAAGACTGAGGCCCCAAGGCCAGTAAATGCTGGGGGCGGAACCGGAACTGGAGCCGGAGCCAGGTGCCCTGTCTTGTGACCTCAGGCTCTTGTCCCTGCCAGGGCCTGTTTCTTTGTGAGCTGGGGTGGGAAGGTCCCCATGTAGAGACCCCCAAGGTGCAGTGTATACCCTTAGGGAACTGCAGTGTGGGAGTGAGGTGGCCCCTCTGTCCCCAGAGCCTCTGAGGGCCTGGAGCCCGGTGCACCTTCCCCGAGCCTCGGTCTGCTCTGCCTGGTGAGCAGTGCGAGGAGGCGGCACCGGGCACGGCTGGGCCTAGGCTCTGCCCTCCTCACGCCTGTTTCCCTTCTGTGAAACGGGGTGTCGCCCAGTAGAGGTGGGGTTGAGGGGTGGTGCTCTGCTAAGGGGCAGTAGCCCCCGTGCCACCTTCTAGGGTGACTGGGGAAGGGCCACTCACCTGCAGGCCTCCCGGGCCACACTTCCAGGCCTATGCAGAAGGCCCCCAGTCCCCCGGACCCTCTAGCCCCGGGGCCCTGTGGGTGCTGTCTCGAAACCAGCTCTGCAGAGGTGGGCGGTGACTTGGCGAGTCCTGTGGAGGGAAGGAGGACCAAGGGGCGAGGCCTGGCATCAGCCCACCACCTCGCCCAGGCTCCTCTCGAAGATCCTGAGTGAGTGTGAGGACGCGGATGAGATCGAGTACCTGGTGGACGGCTCTTGGTGCCCGATCCGCGCTGAGAAGGAGCGGAGTTGCAGCCCCCAGGGCCCCATCCTGGTGCTCGGTGAGTCGTGCCTGCCCGGGTGCAGCTGTGGGTGGAGCTGGCCCCTGCACGACAGCAGCATCCTGAGTGCCGTGTCCCTGTTGCCCATAGGAGCCTCGGACACTAGCGGGCTCCTGCCCACCCCCAGCGTCAACGGCGGCAGTGGCGGCAGCACCCTGGGCAGTGTGGGTAGCGGGGTGGCCTCGGTTGGCAGCGTGGAGAATGGGAAGCCCGGCGCTGATGTGGTGGACCTCACGCTGGACAGCTCGTCATCCTCGGAAGAAGAGGACGAAGAGGAGGAAGAGGACGAGGACGAGGAGGGACCCCGGCCCAAGCGCCGCTGCCCCTTCCAGAAGGGCCTGGTGCCGGCCTGCTGACCGCCGGCCACGCCACACGCAACTTTCCTGGTGCTGACCACGCGGAGGGCGGGCGGCCGGGCGCAGAGGGAGCAGCGGTTTCTCTTTTCTTTTCCTTGGTCATTTGTTTTCTCCACCCCTCCCTGGCTCCTGGCACCTGTACCTCTGGACTCTCCTCTCGGGGGGATTAAAAAAAAGTAAAATGACAAAAAAAAAAAAAAAAAAAAGTTCAAAACGAAAAAAAGAAAAATGAAACAGACAGACTCTTAAAAACAAGGCAGACCACCCACACAGCCCGCTCCGCCGGGGCCGCCGAGGCCGCTGACAGGGAGGGCAGGGACTGCGGGTGGGAGGGACCCAGGAGCCTCGCCACGACCATTCCAGCTGTGCCCGGTGCGGGCTGGCAGCCCAGCGACCACCACAACTGACGTGCGTCTGTCCCTTGCTTGGCTCTCCGCGACGTGTCCTCGCCTGGAGACTCTCGCCTCGCCACGGCCAGCGCTGGGCTAAGAAGCCATGGGGGGGGCGGGCTGGGGTCGCCACAGATGGGTTGTATTTTTTGAAAGTGCAATAACTTGGTATTTTGAAGACCCGGCGCATGGCCAGGACCTCCCCGGGAGGCAGGGCCCTGGTGCGGCACCGTGTGGCGTGGGGGTCAGTTTTCTAGCCAGCTACCTCGGTAACTCCAATTCAGGTTAACTTCCCTACGGAACAGCACAGATGTCCACCGCCAGTCCCGCCGTCGGGGTCATTGGGCAGGGAGGGCGTCGCGTCCGAGGGCGGTAGGTCTCTTGATTTGGGTTGGTTCCTCTCCCTTCTCGCTCCTTGAGTTCCCGACAGGCCCAAGGCTTGCCTGGCCCCACCCTGGAGCCTGGCTCTTCCAGCTGGGCCCCGGGAGGCAGCCGCGGGGCTGCTGTCCTGCGCCTGGTCAGGAGGCAGGAGCGGCTGGGCGCCGGCGGGCGGTCGTACTGTATGAACTCGCTGTGCTGGCCCGCCTGCCAGCCGCAGCCCAGGCCGCTGTTTTCTAATATTTGTATTCTAATTTAATTGTTTTTTAAAAATGCAAATAAAACAGTCAAGGTGAAGCCACCGAAGCCTGTGCCGTCTGTGTATTAGGGTGGAGGCTGGGACACCCAGGATCTCCCCTCCCCTGCGATGGCCCAACTTCAGAAGCCGCGATGCGTTGTGCAGGAGACAGGTCACTGAAGACCGTCTGGGCCTGGCTTCTGGTGCCTGTCCCCTGGGCAGGGAAGCTGGACTATGGGTTCAAGAGGGTCCCCAGGGCTCCCGCATAGACACCTGCCAGGACACTCTGGTGATCGCCAGGCCAGCGCTGGCAAGGGTGAGAACTGCCCCACAATAGCCCCCATGGGGGGCAGTGGCCCAGAAGGTGATGGCCCAAGGCCTGAGCACATCCCCAGACACCCATGCATGTTCACAGCCGGCGAATGTGGACGCCAGTTCCACAGATGGACGCCCAGGCCCGAGTGAGTGACCAGTGACAGGACAGCAAAGTCCAAGATGGACATGGACCCGTGGGTGCAGGACTCGGGAGCGATGGGGCTGCTCGTGGGGATGAGGTGGGGTGTTCTGGAACCAGACAGCAATGGCGGCACAATTCGTACCAGGAACCACAGCACTAGGTGAGCCACACGCCACGTGGACCATGCCTTCTTGAAAGTCACAGGCTGAGGCCCAGTGCTTCCCTCCTACCTCGTGTCCCCACCGTGTGGCCTGGGCCTGTGTGCCTGACTCGAGGTGTGCTGGAAGTTCAGCAGACCCCAGCCTGGCTCGGCAGCTGCCTGCAGATAGGTGAGTGCCAGGACAGCGGCCACAGGGTCTGAGCTGGGCCTTGCTGGGCCTTGCTGATTCCCAGTGGCTACTAGCAGGAAAAGCTCCATTGACGGAGTCACGGGTCTGAGTGGACCCGGCTTGGGCAGCGTGGGCAGCTCCTGCACCATGGGTTGAATGTGATGGGAGGGCAGGAGGGAGGAGGAGCGGTACTCAGGGGTCCTGCAAGGAGCTGTTGGACTCTCAGCCCAGAAGGTGGGGACAGCAGCCCAGGACTTCCTCCCCAGTGTGCAGGGCCCAGGCCCATCTTCTCATGGGGGGTAGTAATTTCTCTGGAGCCCGGCATGGGACAGCACCTCTGGGGCCTCCAAGGAGGGGACCAAGACCACCCAGGCCAGAGCCTCCCAAAGCCCTGGAGCTGCAGATGGCCAAGGCCGGGCCGTGCAGATTCTGATCATGACCTCCCAGCCAGTTCTCCCCCCCACACACACTCTCGCCGCTGTCCCTCGGGCCCCTGGTACCACCTGCCCTAGCCCAGATACTGCCTGGACACCCACCACCCATCCAGCCCCAGAGGGACCAGCTGCCCAGGTTGGACAGGAAGGGTCTGGTGGGAACCCAGAGCCAGCCAGCCCTCAAGCCCCCCTCACCACCCGGACTCCCCCACAAAACACAAAGCACACCAAAATCAGGCAAAGGACGCCGAGCGGTCCTGACAGGCTGCGTTTAGTGGTTGTTTTATGTACAAGAAAAATGATTCGTTTCTGGATTTTCATCATCTTTTGCCTTTTTGTTTTCTTTCTTTAAAGCTTTCCCCCCACCCCCCAAAAGTGCATTTTTATCAATTTTTTTAAATCTCCCACACTTATAAAGACTCTCAAATACAGTCTATGGAATGTCTGCTGTGCTCTGTACCCAGCGGGCACCACCCTGCCCCACTTGCCAGGCCTGGCCCCCGAGTCCAGGGCACCCCGTGTCTGGACCTGGGGGAGCCTGGGCAGCCCCGCCCCTGCCCGCCCGCCCCACGGAATCTAGGGCTAGTGTGGGACCCGGCCCGGGCGAGCCCCGCCTGACCCGTCCTGCGCCAGCCACCCCACCACTGGGGAGCCGTTTCCTCAGCTTAAATAACTTTTTAAAATAAAACTGCAAATATAAATATCTTTCTTTCTCAAAAAATAGGATTTTTGCTTTTTTTTGTTTTGTTTTTGTTGGTTTTTACATTTTTCTTTTTTCTGTTTTTCCCTTCGCTCTGCCTTGCCTCCTTCAGCCCAGCTGCGCAGCTGCCTCCATGCGGGGCCTGACTCAGGCCTGGGCCGCAGCGCGGCCATGCGGCTGCCCGTGCCCACCACCGCCCGGGGGTGCACACTGCCCAGCGTCCCTGCCGCCTGTGGGGAAGAGGCTGGGGACCCTCCTGTCCCACCGTAGGGGGAATCAGAGGGACAGCTCTGGACACACAGGGTGCACGCCTGGCTGGCTGCCCGGGGAGCGGCCCTTGGCACCGCTGGGCGCCAGGCTGGCCCGCCCGCGCCTTACATTCACTGGTTATGGGGTTTTAGTTTTCTTTTCTTTTTTTGCCTTTCCCCACCCTTATCTCAGAAGGCGGGGTGGGAGGGGCGAGGCGAGGAGCAGCAACTGGACAGGGGGCCTCTCCCGGCCCGAGCCCCGGCCCGGACCCCGCACTCACGCACACGCATCCAGCCACCTCACCATCATCATGGAAATAACAATTTCACTTTTCTTTTTTTCTTTTCTTTTTTTTTTTGTACCAGGCAGTTAAAAAAAACAAAAAACAAAAAAACAAAAAAAAGAGGAAAAAAAAAAACACAAAAACCCCAACAACCGAAGGAGAAGCCCTCCCTGCGTGTCCTGCAGACCAGCGCGCCCGCCTCGACCTCTCGCTTGTTTCCTGAAACGCGAAAATTCAGCAGTATCTTTGGCAACACTTTATCACAACCTTAATTTAAAGAATAAAAATAAAATCGATCCACGTCTATATACAGTATGTGATTGCGCAGCGTCGGGTGGGGCGGGCGGGGGTCCCGGCTCTGGGCCCATGCAGACGCTGCGGCCGGGACTGGCTGGCGTTAAGGCAGAGGGCGCAGGGCAGCGAAGCGGGGTGGCGGGGCTCAGTGCAATGCCCGAGGGGCTCCGGGTGAGTGGCTGGCGGCCAGCCTGGTCCTGCCAGAGTCCCAAGGGCTCTGTCCCCCAAGTCTGGTGGCCTCCGCTGGCCAGGATGACATCAGTGATTTGAGTGGGTCTTATTGCGGGGGTGGGGGAGACCTGCCCCTGGGCCTCTCTAGGGACGATGGCCGGGTGCGAGGGCCCTGCCTGGCCTGACGGTACTCTCTGGAGCAGCTCGCCCTGTGACATTGGGATGCAAACAAAGGCCAGCACCACCCGGCCCCGGGCCTGCTCCTTCTGCTGGCCCGGAGGGGGGATCCTGAGACATCTGGGGGGCTGATGGGCAGGAGGGGAGAGGGAAAGAAACAAAGATTATCTGGTAGAAACAATATGAAAGACTTCGCCTTCTTACAAAGCTTCCCTTTAAAGACAGAAGGACGAGACAGTTGTCACAGACGGGTGCCAGGGCGACAGGCCATCGCCAGGGGTGGGGCAAGCAGGGCCGCCCCTCTGCCCCCACCAGGCATCGACGGGAGGGAGCCTCAGTCCTGCGGAGCGTCTATGTACAGGGTCCCACGCTAGACTGCATGGGCCAGAGGGAGTCGGAGGGCACCTGGCACCGTCCCCTCCCCGACCCCGGCCCTGTCCGTGGCCTGCGGCTCGGTCAGCACCGGGCCTCATGGGAGCCCGAGGTTGGGGGGAGGCAGGTGCCAGCCCCTGGGTTACAGTCAGTGCCTTTGAGTAAAAAGGGGGTGTAGGGGAGGCATAAGGCCCTGGAGCAGGGACCCCACAGCAGGACAGCCACGTTGGAGGACAGGTCCTGGGGGGGGAGGGGGATAAGGGGCTGGGGGAACTGGTTGGTCTGGCTGGTTGGAAGGCCAGCCCTCTCTCGGGCCCGTCCCTGAGCTAGGGAGTAAGGAAGGTGGGTGCCCAAGGACAGAGATGGCCACCATATGGCTGCAGAGACATCTCCCAACCAAGACCAGAAACGGACAGAGCGGGAGGCGAGCAGCCCCGCACGACCTGGCCCGCGGCCTGCCCTCAGCGTGGACCCCTGTGGCGGGCAGACACCTCGGGTGGGTCTCTGGTCCCTTCCGATGGCTTCCTGACCACCCCCCTCAGCCTTGGGGAACAGACGTGGATTCTATGTTTGCGGTGGGTTTTTTATTTTATTATTTTGTACAAAAATAAATTGAGTTTTAGGAATTTTCTTTTGCTCTCTTTCTCTCTCTCTCTCTCTCTCTCTCTCGCTCTTTTTTTTTGTCTTTTCAACTTTTCATAGAAGTTGGTTGCAACTTGTAAACATGTTTTTAAATTAAGAGTTAAGATAAAGTACCCGTTCCTCTACAAAGTGCCAAGACTTCTGAATGTGGTTGGTGGCCTTTCCTTTCTTTCTTCCTCTCCATTTCGTAAAATCTTGGGTTTATTGCTTTTGTGACACTGGAACCCCTGCCCTGCCCTGGCTCCCGGGCCTGCCTCAGGAGGCCCTGGCTCCCTGGGCCTCGGCCACACCGGGTGCTGCTCCTCTGAGGAAAAGCATGTCATATATATGTCTCTATATAGCTATATATAAATTTTGTTTTTTAAGGAGGAAAAGAAAAAAATCTAAAAAGTGCTTTAAAAACTTGGGAGAAGGGCTGGGGGGTAGGTTCAAGACAAGTTTCGAATCTCCAAACATGGGATGCTGGGGGGCCTGGGGCGGGCGCCCGAGGGGTGGTCCCAGGGCCACCGGCTCTGAGCCTGAAGGAAGGTGGCAGAGGCCGGGGCACCGGGCACCCCTGCCCCAGGCCCGGAAATAAATAGATGAGTCTGGTGGGCCAGGACGAGCGAGCTGCGAGGCCACAGGCGGGCGGGAGGGGCGGGGACAGCGAGGGGCGGACCCCCCCTTGGTAAGTGCCCTGAGGAAGGAGGGTGGGGCGGGACGGGGCCATTTAACGTCCGCTCAGAGCAGACAGAAATCATTTAAGGTCTCGCTGAAAGACGCCAGAACCCAGCGGGGGCAGGGGACGCGCGGCCCTGGCCGCCCCGTCGCGGGCAGGAGCGGGAGGCCGCGGGCGCGCCGGGCCTGGGGAGTCCGGGCGGGGCGGGGCGGGGCGGCCCGTCCGTCCTTTTTGGTTTTAGGCGAGTCCGGCCGCGAAGCCACCCTCGGAGGTGGCCCCAGGGCCGCCGCCGTCGTCCGCGCCGCCGGCGCCCGCTACATTCAACCGGGCCGCGCCGTCGGGGCTGGCCTCGTCCTCGTCCTCGTCCTGGTCCTTAAAGTGCTTCTCCTGGCCGTTGCGCCGGGCGGCCGGGGAGCCGGGCGCGGGGGCCGGCGCAGGCCCGGGGGCCGGGGGCTCGGGGCCGCTCCGCACGCGGGGCTTGCGGCCGCGGCGCGAGGGGACGCCGTTGCAGCCGTCCTTCTTGAGGTGCCTGTGCAGGTGGTCGGAGCGCACGAAGGTCTTGCAGCAGCTGTCGCACTGGTAGGGCCGCAGGCCCGTGTGCACGCGCATGTGGTTCTTGAGGTCGTAGTTGTGCGCGAAGGCGGCGCCGCACTGCTGGCACAGGTACGGCTTCTCCCCCGTGTGCTTCCGCATGTGCACCTTGAGCTTGTCCTGCCTGGGGGGGCGGGCGGGTCAGCGCGGGCCTCCACCAAGGTGCCGACCCACAGCCGCCCGCCGCCTGCCCAGGGACAGCCCTGAGATGCCCACACCCACGCGGGGGCAGTCCCCAGCCAAGCGGGAGAGCCGTCTGCAAGGCCGGCAGGAGGCTGCTGTGCAGCCTGGAGCTCATGCTGACCCCCTCTGGGCCTTCCTTCTAGCTGCTGGGGAAGAGGCGAGGAGGCCCCTGTGCCACGGGTGGACGGACCAGCGAGTGCAGCTGCACTCATCCCTGACAGGAGCCACACAGCACAGGGAGCAGATGGTGGCCCTGCCCTCCCAGGCTGCTGCCCCCTGGGGACCGGTGACAGACTGAGGGGCCCAAAGTTCTGAACTCAGCACTCAAAGTCCTGCATCCCAAGACACCTCTCAGTCCTGCACAAACCTGGGCAGCTGGTCCCCTCTGCACCCGCTCTCCGCCCAGGGCAGCTGGGCCCTGCCTGCTCTCCCGGCCCTCCGGCACCCTCAGGCCTCCCCAGTGTCTCTGCAGGCCGGTCCTCACTGCCAGGGCACCTGCTTCCTGCCATCCTCACCAGCCCCGCCCCATCCCATCCTGCACTCCCCACAGAGCTGTGAGCAGGGACAGCAGGGACCAGGAGTGACTCCAGGGCTCCTCCCGGTGCCACACGCCCCAGTGAGCAACGAGGACCCAGCTCAGCCACAAAGCTGGTCCCGAGAAAGGCCTGAGGTGACAACAGCCCAGGGACCTCTGCCCCCGACCTCTCAGCGCAAACACTGGCAGATCCCCCATGCCTCGTGGCCGCACCGTGGATGTCCCCTGCCTGCCCCTCTCCCTCTCCCAGTCCCCAAGGTCTGGCTCCCCTCGGGGCTCCTCCAGTCCCAAGTCCCTCCCCTGGCACTGTCCTCACACCTGGCGACACTGCTTGCTCCAACTGTCGGTGGCTCCCAACTGCCCCGAGGGTCAAGGCCTGGTTCTTACAACCACACTCCTGTCCCCCTCTGGGGACCCGGACCTGGAGCCAGCAGGACACGGTCCACAGGAACTCATGACTCCCAAGGCCAAACACAGGGGTTGCCAGTCCTCGGGCAGCAAAACCCACTGGCGTGGTCTCCAGCTGCCCTGCCCGGCCCCGACAGTCTCGGACCCAGAGGCACTGCGTGGGCTCTTCTAGCACTGCACTGCACAGAGCCCCAGTTGAGGCGGGGAGGCTCAGAGAGGGGAAGTGACTTGCCCAGGGTTGCACAGCAGGCCAGGGGCCCTGCAGAGGCAGGGTGGGGGTGGAGGCAGCCGTTTCATCACCCCGAGCCCGAGCCGGGGCCTGGGTAATTATAGCCGGCTGCCACAGGCCCTGCTTACTCAACGCTCTGCTCTGACTCAGAGGGGCCCCTGGGCTCTCAGGCCTGGGTGGGAGCACCCGGGGCCCTGGGGAGGGGGACAGAGAGGAAGCCACTGTGTGGGGAAGGGGCCTCACGAGCTCTGCAGTGCCTCAGTTTCCCTGATGCACAGCTGGGATCAGCCCGGGTGGGGGCGGGCGGGCAAGGGTGTCCGAGTCAGACTGAAACTGGGCCTGACCTATGGTCTGGGAGGACGGTGGCCCCAGGCCTTGTGGAGGTGAGTCAGGCACCTCGCCCAGCATGACGACCACTCGGGTGGGAGGCTCGTGGCCTCTGCGGAGCTCAGAAGCCCGTGGACAGAGCCCAAAGCTACCTCAGGACCCCTGCCCAGAGGAAGAGAGATCCCCCAAGACCTCGGGGACCCAGAGCTCACAAAAGGGGGAGCTAGGCTGCCAACTAGGAAGCCTGCCGCCCAGCGGGCGCCCTTTGCCCCCACCTGGCACTCCAGACTGGGCCCCACCTGCCTCCTGGCCTGCTGGGGAGGGGGCCGGGGTGCTGGGGAGGGGGTCAGCCTAGGTTCCTGCCCAGTGGGTGGGGCTGGAAAGCTGGGACAATGGCCTCTTTCTTCAGCCTTGGTAGGCGTGGCAGGGGGAACCCCACGGCCAGTGGGGGGCAGGGGGTGAGGCTGAGTCACCGAGCCTGGCCGGGCCCCTGCCTGCCAGCCCTACCGCCCCCACTGGTCTGGCCCGCCCTGGGTCCACACAGCCCAGCCTGCCACCTCTGAACTTGTAAGTCTGAACCCAGCAATCTGCCCCCAGCCTGGCCTTGAACTCCACTGCTGTGGACTATGCCCTGGCTCTGTCCCAGGCCAAAAGCCTCAGGGCCTTTGCACTGGTTATTCTCTGCCTGAACACCCTTTCCCAGGGCTTCCTCCTGTGCATCCCTTGAGTCTTGATGCTAATGTCCCAGTAAAGCCCTCGGCCCTGGCTGCCCCACAGGGATTCTGCCGGCCTCTACGCTGTGCTTCAGTGCCCAGACAAGGTCCGCATACAGCAAGCGCCTAACAAATGTGGGCCAAATGAAGCCAGTTACCCGTTCAACAACGATCCTCTCCCAAGTCAAAGAATCAGGGAGTCCTCCTTCCACGCAGAGAAGGGCCACCCCCAAAACAGAAGAGTGCCCCATGCCCTCCGCAGCCTCTAGGAGGCTCGGGGGCCTGCGGGCTGCATGCGCCCAGGCTGTGGCCGCTGCACCCCAGCCCTTTCAACTTTGTTTTGAGGCAGAGCTTTGCTAAGCTGCCCAGACTGGCCTCAAACTCGAGATCCTCCTGCCTCAGCCCCCCAAGCCACTGGGATGACAGAGTGGCCACCGCGCCCGGCTCCTGCTGTTTGACGAGGTCGACTGGTTTGGTGCCGGGGCTGGCCCGATTGGAGCCGGAGCAACTGAGGTGGGGTGCGCGGGGAGGGCGGGCAGGCCACGCCCCGGGGCGGGGCGGCGGGCGGGGCCGCGGGCGGGCGGGGCGGCGAGCTCACCTGGTGAAGCGGACCTTGCAGATGTTGCACTCGTAGGGCTTCTCGCCCGTGTGCGTGCGGATGTGCCGCGGCAGCTTGCCGGCGCCCTGGATGACCTTCTCGCAGATGGGGCACTTCTGGAAGGCCTTGGCGCGGATCTTCTTCTCCCCCTTCTGCGACCAGGCCGGGTAGACGTCGCCCTCGTGGGCGCTGCTGAAGTACTTCAGGTAGTAGTCCATGACGCCCTTGTCGTCCGCCCGCGACTCCTCGTCACTGTCCCCCGCCCGGCCCACCGAGGACATCATCTGCTGCAGCAGCGTGCTGGCCGCCAGCCCGTCCACGTCAGGCGCGTCCCCGTCCTCGCCCTCGGCTGCGCCCGACAGGAAGCCCGGAGAGTCGCCGGGCTCGGGGGCCGCCTCGGACAGGGAGGCCGCCTCCTCCTCCCCGCCCCGGCTGTAGTGGCCGTTCTGTGTGGTGGCCGGCGGGGCCGCTGGCGGCGGGAAGAGACCTCCGGCGGGGGCATCCTCATCTCGCTCTGGCCACAGACCCGGGTTGCTGTCGCCCTCGTCCCCGTCCCCTGCCGGGGGCCGCTCGGCCGGGGGGCCTGGTCCGTAGAAGTCCAGGCCGTTGCAATCACCAGCGGCCACGGCAGCCACGGCAGCGGCCACAGCCTCCTTGGTGGCATCTAGGTCTTCGTCCGAAGCTCCGAAGGCCGGCCAGGGGAAGGCGGCGGCGGCGGCGGGGGGCAGGCTGTTCATGGGGTTGCTCTGGAAGAACTCCAGGTACTCCTTGGCCCGCAGCAGGTTGCGCTGGTCCACCTGGTCCGCGAGGTCCAGCTGCCCCGCGCCGCTGCCCGCGTCGGCCGCCAGGATCTGCCGTTCCAGGAGGTCGGCGCACACGTGGCTCACGGCCGGGATCTCCAGCAGGCGCGCGGCGCTGAGGATGTCGCCCACGTTGGCCGTGCTGACCGTGAGCGTGGCGGTGTAGGCGAAGTCCATGAGCGCCGTGAGCGCCTCGGCGCTGACGAAGTCGATCTCGTACACGTTCTGCTGGTCCACCACCGCGCCCGACGTGAACAGCTTCTTGAAGTACTGGCTGCAGGCGGCCAGCACCGAGCGGTGCGTGGGGAACTCGCGGCCCTCGACCAGGATGACCACGTCGCACAGCAGGCCCTGCGTGCGCTGCTCGTTCAGCCCGCTCAGGATGTCGCTGCTATGGTCGGGGAACGGGATCCCGATGGGGCCGTCCACGCCGCCGGCCATCTTCCGCGTGAGACCTGGAGCAGGAAGAAGGGCTCCTGAGCAGGGACCCAGGCCCGCGGAGGTGGCGCCCGGGCTGCCCTCACACTGGTCTCCCGGCCCTGCGCCAGGGGAACTCGGGGGCCTGAGCTACCTCATCAAGGTGACCTTGTGCTGGCCAGACCCACACCCAGCCCTGGACAGGACAGGTGCCCTGGCAACGCCCTGCACAAGGCCCCAGGAGTGCCTGCCCAAGAGGCACGGAGGCCTCGGGCACGGAGACATGTTCCACACCAGCTGTGTGCTCTCCGGTCGGGCCCAGGAGCAGGCTGTGCGGGGACATTCAGAGCACCACGCGTGCTGGCCGGTGCACATACCAGGCCATCGCAGCACCCTTGCCCTGCTGGAGATGAGAAGGCGGCCTGGGGAAGTCGGCTGCCTCGGTCCTCCCGTGAGGACAGGGGTCGTCCAGCCTCAGACCCAAGAACACAGCCTCTCTGCTCCCTCAAGGCCTGGAAGGAGCAAGGTCAAAACCTGGCACCCAGGCCTGTGACCTGGACAGGGCCAAGGGCACCATGAATAGGCTCTGTTGCGGCAGGGCCAGTGACTGCTGGAACTTCTTCCTGCCTTGTGCGCCCCCAGGACGGGGCTCAGCCCTGGCAGTGAGAATAGGGAAAACCAGGCCACCGCCCAGGCTGTCCCCTAAAGAACGCCAGGGGGCCAGGGCTCTGTCCACCTCTCACTCCCATGGCTGGCTATGCAGCTCCTCTGTCCAGCTGTGCTGTCCTGCCCAGGGACAGGGCCTCACTGTCCCCATCTGGCAAATGGGCCAAGGTCTCTGAGGAGCGGGCCCTGGGAGCCAGGACAGACTGCCCCCTTCCCCACCCCTCCTCCTCCGCCTCCCTGGGCCGTGACTCACCCGCCCACTCGGGCACTTGTGCAACCCTCTGGCTCCTGTCCCCACCCTCCACCCTCTCCAGGGAGCCCGACTGCCCCACGCCACCCAGCACGGCCCACATTCCTCCAGGTCCTCCGGGCCCAGCAGCTCCTGGGCCAGAGCCCATGGATGTCACTCTGAGGATAAGGCCAAGAGGCCCTTCCCCAGGCTCCTAAGGACTGAGACCCCCACCCCATTTCCCAGCCCTCACCCGTGGACCTGGCAGGGCCGGCAAGCAAGGCCCAGAGCTGGCCTAGCAAAACCCGAAGCCATGGCCGCTCCCCCCACAGGGTGGCCCTTGGAGCAGGGTCCAGCCACGGCCCACAAGAGGCCTTTGTGCGCTGCACGCTTCCTGGGACCCGCCGCCCGCGGCCACCAGCCCACCCTTTCCCGCTGCACCAGCTGCTTGCTCCCCCGTCCCTGGCCTGGGGGGAGGCTTGCATGGCTGCTGGGAGCAGGGGGGCTGGGGGCTACCCTACGCAAGGCGTGGCGGGAAGCCTCCCAGGAGCCCTCTCCGGTGGCTTCCACCCCCTGCCACCATCTGCCGTCTGGCCCTGGGCCTCTGGGCCTCGGGGAGCGTGTGGGCAGATGGGGCTCTGGATCAGACAAGCCCGAGCCCCTCCCCACCCGACATGGGAGGGACGGGACTTCTGACCTGGGCCACCAATGCCCCAAGATGGCCACCCTGGCCCCACTGGCCTGCTTTCCCCTCAGGTGATCTGGGGTCCCCCTGGGAATGGCTTAGAGGTGTCTCCAGGGGCCTCAAGGCTGGGACCTGAAATGGTCCAAGTGACTCAGCCCTCGCCGTGGCTACTCCACCCCCTCCGGCAACACCACCTTGGCATCAGACCAGGCGCCAGGCTCCTAGGGCCAGGGGCTGCCACAGCCCTATTTTAAGTGCAAAGATACCCGAACTCTAGGCCACCATGGGGCCTAGCTGGGCCAGAGGATCTGTGCCTCTGCCCTCTCCCACCTGGGATCCATATTCTCCCTAGTATCACCAGAGACCATCTTGTCAAAGAGCCAGCCCCGGGCAGACACCACACAAGGGAAGCGCCCCAAAGTTCCCAGGCCCCTCACTGAACAGAGGAAACCAAGGTCCATAGACTACAGTGCTGGCTGAGGGCACCCAACAAGGCTGGCCATGGGGGCTGACCCCTACCCCAGGCCCCAGCCGTCCCTGGCCCGGGAGTCCACACCGGCTAGGCAGACACCTGACCTACACCCTCTCCAGGAACACCAGCCACCTGCCCGCCACACCCTGGGCCACCACCCCCACCTGGGCCTCTTGGGGCCTCTCCCTAAGAACAGGGCCCAAGACTCTGCTTTGAGGCAGGAGGAAATTGGAGACCCAGCCCAAGCCCCTCAGGGTCCCAGGAATGCAAAGCATCTGTAAACCTTAAACCCACTGTGTGCCTGCCACTCCTCACTGGAGGGCCCGTGGTCCCCCCACCTAGGTGACCCGGCTGGCACATGACAGAGTAGGTGCCTGTGGCCCTTCCCCAGGAAGCCCATACCCATGTGGCAGGGTCCCTGGGCTCAGACCCACCCCACCCGGGCCCCACTAGTCCTCGCGGCTCCTCCCCTGGGTCGCTGTGGGGTTTCCGGGGCTGCTTGGTGCTGACTCGGCGGTCGAGGGGCAGGCCCCAGCAGGCCCCTCCTGGGCTGGAGGCCACACCCTGCTCCCTGAACATGGCCCTTGCTAGGCGCACAGTAGGGGCACAGCACATCCCAGCCTGCCCACCCCCTCCAACTTGGGGCCCCCTCTGGCTTCGCCTGGAAGGGCAGCGGGATCCAGGCTGCCTGGAGCCCTCCCCTGCGCCCTGGAACTTTCAGGAACTAAGCAGCGCCTCTGCTCCATCGTCCCCACTGCCCTGAGAGGCTGAGGCGATGGCATCTTGCAAGGTCAGGACCCCAGGTCAGGGGGACAGCGCCCAGCACCAGGAAACCAGCTGAGCAAAACTGGGGCAGGGGCAGCAGGTGGGAGCCTTGCCCTCCCAAGGTCACAGGCAAGCTGGGGAGGGGGCACGCCTCCCCCCACGCTCCTCAGGAAGGGGCACCAGTGAGGGGCTGGGCGGTGACTGCCACCAGCAGCCTTCCTGGAGGGCACTTCCGGGGGCAGTGACACTGCCCCCACCACCCAGGGAGGGAAGGGAAGGGCAGCACAGAGAAGTCAGGGGCCTCTGACACCTGCTGGTGCAGGAAGGCCAGCAGGTTCAGGTCCCCGTCTCCCTGAAGCCACACAACCTGAAACAAGAGGCACTGCCTCAGAGCCCGTCTCCTGGAGAGGGTCCACGGCAGCATTAAGGGCCCCACAGCCAGGGAGCGCGAGCACAGGGCCCTGCGTCCCTGCGGCAAGGTCTGCCCGAGGACCCACTGTGCGCCCGGGTTGCTCCCCACACTGCAGAGCGTCCCTCAGGCAGCCCAGCCCTCTCCCACCTCCTGCTCCCCAGGAAGAGGGAACCAGAGGGACAACCAGCCTGAGAAGGTGGGCAGCCAGCCCAAGGTCACACAGCAAGCTGGGCGTGCAGGTGTGGCTGCCAGGCCCGCGCCCAGCAGCCCCGTCCCCTCCCAGCTAGGAAGCCTGTGATGCAAGGCTGGTCTCGAAGGGCTACCCCGCCCAGACCTGGTGCCAATTCCTGCCTGGCCCGGGTTTAATGGGACAGGAACGCAGTGTCCTGATGAGGGGGTGGGCACTAACGGCTGGACGGTTGCCAGCTGCCAGCCAGCCCCCTGCCCACCTGCCCGCCTGCCCTCACAGGCAGGCAGGTTCCCTGGGCCAGTCAGGGAGCAAACAGGCCCTCGGCCATTTTACATGTCCATTTATTGCCCTAAATGGGGAGGGGCTTCCTGCCCAGGCCTTAAAGGGCCAGAGGCAGGAAAGCAGCTGGCCCAGTGGGAAGTGTGTGGGTGTGGGTGGGGTGAGACGAGGAGGCCGTGAAGACTCCAGCTGACTCCCAACTCTAGGCTGGGGCTGCAGCCCACCGTTCCCACTCAGAGAGTGGTCACAGGCCAGGAAGCCCAGAGCTGAGCCCAGAGCCTGGTTCCGAGAGGCAGCGTCAGGAAGCTGGCCATCCACAATGGAGGCGGGGAGGGAATGAGCTTCCTGTCACCAGGGTAAGCAAGACCTGACTCCCCGGCATCCGGCTCTGTCCACTGCGCCCTGCACTGGGGCTGCACCTGCTACCCAAGATGCTCAGGAGCAGCCAGAGTGACCTCGAAGGACCTGCTCTTCTCTACCGCCCCACCCCTCTCCTGGGAGGCACGTCCACTGGACACCTGGAGCCACCTGCAGTGCCGTCACCCCCCCTAGCCTGGGCAGGCGAGGGCTCAGCCCGGAAGCCCCGGGATGAAGGGGCCCTGGAGCCCCAGCCCATGCCTGCAGAAGATCCTCTGCGAGGCATATCCTGACAGGAGCTGGTACCCAGCCTTGTTTTCCAGTCAAACCAGAAAAGCGTGGGTGGGGACACTTCCAACGAGTGGCCACGGCTGTCCACAGCCCGCTGGGGGGACAGATGGAGGGGCTGGGCCTTGGTCCACAGGCCTCACAAGTGCCAGATTCTCTGCAGGGCACCTCCTGTGCCATGGGGTTCTGAATTTGGGTCTCGGGGCCTCTCAACAGAGTCCTGCACAGGCCGCCCCACTGGGAGGTAGGGTCTGGAATCACGGCCCCATACTGCAGGTGGGAAACAGGCACAGAGAAGGGAAGGCACTTGCCCAGGGTCACACAGGCAGAGCTGGAATGTGAACACAGGCCATCTTACTGACTAGTCCTGCCTAACTAGTCCTCCCAGGTCTTGTTGGCCCTCCCCCAACACAGCCCCAGGTACCAGCATGGGATGAACCCCCCACCCTCAGGCCAAGGACCTAGGCTGGCCTCTTCTCAGGCCCCTCAGAGACACCCTGCAATGGCATAGAGAAGGGAGAGGTCACCCAGGGCCTGGGAACAGAGCTGGAGGACAGCTGACACCTGCCAACTCAGGGTGCCAGATCTGACCCCTCCAGCCTAGCACAGGGACAGAGGGGCTCCCCGAGGCCCTGACACCAACCAGCAGCTGCTCAACACCTGCTCCCGCCTAAGGCCCAGGAGCACACTCAGGGTGAAGATGCTCTCCCTGTGCCACTGATAAGGTCGCTGAGGCAGAAAGCAAGGGGCTGCCCAGTGTGCGGCTGGCCCCCTCCCAGCCTGCTATCCAGGGCCACTGGAGGGCAGTTCGTGGTCTGCCAGGTGCCCGGTGCCCACACCCAATACCCAGCATATCCTTAGGTGCCCTGAGCAGGCCCAGCTGCCTCCTCCATGAGGAGGAAAGGGAGGTCAGAGGGACCTGCAGACCTGCTGCTGTCACAGGACAACCACAGGCCTGGGGGCCTGTCCAAGGTCACAGAACAAGTGGGCCAGCATTCCAATCCCCAGACCACCCACTCTGCAGGCCAGGTCTGCTTCAGAGCGCCTGGCCCTGAGTGCTGGCTCTAGAGGTGACTCGTGTTGCTTTTGGTATAAATCACAAAGCCCAGAACCCTGTCCATCTCACAGGCCCAAGCGTGGGGCTGGACTGCAGCTCCGCAGGGCCCTCCCATGCACACACTCTCCAAAGTGTCTGCCACGCGAGACTGGCAGGCAGGAGGACTGCGGCCTGTGCTGTGTGACCTCAAGAACCTCACTGGCCTTCTCTGAGCCTCAATGTCACCCTTGGGTGAAGACCTGGTGACAGTAGCAGGGGCTCTACCACCAACCTCTGTCTGACTCTGGAAGACACAGGTAAGCAGGTGCTGGGCTATGACAGAAGGGGTGGGGACACCTGGGAAAGGCCCCACACTGGGACCAGGACCTAAGTGGTCAGATCTAGCACTGTGGGGTGACCTTGGGCTGCTCGCTGCTCTCTGCCTCCCTGTGCCTCAATATCCCCTGCCCCAGTTGACGCGCTGCCTCCTCTCTAGGCCTCAGTTTCCTCCTAAGGCAGCAGGGACTGCCACCAGGTGGACCCACCTACAGACTAGATGGCCTCGAACAGAAGGGACTCCAAAACCAACCTAGGTTACTTAGGATAGGCCCTGCCTAAGTAGCTTTCCCTGCTGGGCCTGGGACACCCTGCCTCCACCAGCCTCAGTCTCCCTCAAGGAGCATGGGCCATCAGCTCCCCGCACATCCTCCGCTCCTCCTCCCTCTGCCAAGAGTTGCGTGGCTCCCAGCCCAGGCCAGGGTGCTGACTGGCCACCACACAGCCAATCAGAACTGAATAATAAATACCCCCCAAGTGACCCACGAATTAAAATTTCAGTGTCCCCGTTGGCTCCTCTTTCCTTCGTGAGGCTTGGCTTTCCCGGCTGCGGCTCTGCCCCCTCCCCCAGGCTCGTCTCCACAGCGATGGCTGGCGGTAAACAGAGCCCCGAGCCCAGCCATAGGTGCCAGGCCCAGCCAGGCCCAGCGCTGCAGGGCCTCACGGGGGTGGCCCTCGGGGGAAATGGTCCCCGCCCGGAGCCCTCCGCCCGGGCAGCAGCAGAGGCCCTGGCCTGGGCCCCTGCCCCAGCCTGGGATCCGGGGACCTCTCCCAGGCTAGGCCTGCCAATAGGAAGTGACCGGCTGGTGCCGGGGAGGCCCCCCCAGTGTGGGAGCGGCACACTCAGGGTTACGCCCTGGCCCTGTCGGGGGTGGGGGGGCTGACATGGAATCCCGGACGCCCTCTCCGGCCGGCTCTGGGAGGCAGCTGGCAGGGAGGAGGAGGGGGTGGCGGGCAAGCCACCCGCCACCCATGGGTGACCCAGGTGGGCCCCTCAGCGGGAAGGGGCATCCACACCTCTGACTTCCGCCGGCTGGCTAGGGGGAGAGGGGAGCTGCCCGCCTCCCCGCCAACTCGTGGCTGCATTCCGCCAGCACTTAATAGGCGCCGACTGGGTGCCTGGGCCTGGTTAGATAGCAGCGTCCTGCTGCGGCCCCAAGCTGCCGGGCCTGCTGGCCGGCGCGGGCAGGCCGTGCCTCCCGGGGCCCGCAGAGGCCCGGCCTCGGAGGCGCACCGGCGGGGCTCGGGCGAGCCCCTTGCCAGGTTCACAACCCCAGGCAGGGGAAGGGACCCGGGAGGGGGAGGGGGCCCAGAGCACTCGCTCGCCCCTCCTGCCCCGGCGCCGGGCTCGCACGTGGTGCTGGCGTCAAGGGGAGGGGGGGTCCGGCCGGAGGAGACGGGGTCACGCGCTCCAGGGGCGCGGGCGGGGGCCGGGGCTGCCCTCCGCAGGCAGGGGCGCGCGGGGCGCGGCGCAGGAAGGGCCTCCTCCCCGCCGCGGACCCCGGCCCCGGGCCTGCGCGCGCTCCTACCTCCTTCCCGGGCAGCGCGAGGGGCCCGGCCCCGGCGGCGGCGGCGGCTGCGGCTGGGCTGACTCCCCGAGGCCCGGGAGGCGGCAGTGCGCCTGGCCCCGCGCCACCCCCCGCCGCCGGCGGCCAATCCCCACCCGGGCTGGGGGGAGGGCGATGCAAATTACCCCGGATCTGGGCCCGCCCGCCCGCCTCCCCCGCGCCCGGCCGGCCCGCGCCAGGCCGCGCATCCCCGGGCTCGCCTGCGCCCCGCGGCCAGCGGCCGCCGCCCTCCCCGGGGAGCGCCCTCCGGGAGGGACCGGTGCCCGGCAGGGGGCCGCAGGGAGGGGGCTGGGCACAGTTACACAACAGGCGGGAGGGGCGGGCGGGCGAGGAGGGGGCGGCCGTGGCCGCGCAGCCGGAAGCCGGGACCGCCACCGGCCCCCGGCGAGGCAACCCGCACGCCCCGCCCCGCTTGGGTCCCACCCCGCGCCGCGCCACCGCGCGCGCCCATTGGCTCACCGGCCCGCCGTTCACCGCCCCTCCTCCGCACCACCCCTCCCCGCGGGCCGCGGCGGGCCGCGGGCGCGGAGAACCCTGGGACTTGCAGTGCGCGCCGCCTGCCACCTGCCGACTGCGAGCGGCTGGAGGACTACGACGCCCAGAGGGCCCAGCGGCCGCGCCTGCCCACCCGGACACCCCACCCCTTCCCTCTCCTTTGCAAAGCCCCCCTCCCTGTTTTTTCAGCCCCCTCCCCCCCATCCCCCATGGAGCTCCATCCTGGCCAACTCCAACGTATGCACGCAGCACCAAATAGGCCCCCGGGGGGCGAAAGCGCCCCCAGTACACCGCTGCAAACTTAGCACGCGACGCGCCCCCCTATCTCCCCACACCGGCACCCCCCACCCTCAGTGCAGCCCCGCTTCCCCTCCCCCGCTCTCTGCGCGCCCGGGAACCCCGAAAAGCCATGCACCCGGGTGGGGGGGGCTGGCGCACGAGCCCATGCACTTCGCCCCCAATCCCCTCTCCCGGGCGGCGACCCTCCCCGCGCTTGGGATCATGGGCGCCTCTAGCCTCGGGGCCGCTGCCAAGCACCCCCTCCTCTGAAACTTGGGGGACGTCCCCGGATCTCCGTGGCCCGGAGCGCAGAGTGGGCGCAGCGCCCCCGGCCCGTCCCCGCCCTGCACCCCGTGTCCCGGGCCTCGCCCGGCGCTGACTTACCTCGCGGGGCCGGGCCGGGGCCGGGCCGGGGCGCGCGGGGCCGGGGCCCGGAGTCGGGACTGGGCGCCCTCGGACGCTGGCCTCCCGGGTCCGCGGCGCTCGCGCTGCCCTCGCTCGCGCTGCCCGCGTCGCTCCTCGCTCCGGCGGCGGCGGCGGCGTCACTGCCCCTACAGTAACTGTACAGTACAGCCAAAGCCCCGTATGATGCTCGCGACTCCCTTCCTGGTTTCTCCGAGGGCAAGAGGGGTCCTCCCTTGTCTTAAAGGTGCCGCAGCCGCCGGCCCCCCCACGCCCAGCCCGCCCCCCCAGCCCGGCCTCGGAGGCCAGAACAGGCTCGGCAGGTCGGCTCTTGCCACGTCCCTGCCCTCCCGTGGGGCTTCGCCCGCTGCGCCGGGGAGACCGGGCTGTTATTAGGTTTTGGCAAGTTGGGGGGGGGTCCGGCCCGCCCCGGCGCGCCCCCCCTCCTTTGACCTCTCCGCCCCGCTGCGCGGCGCAGTGCCAGCTTGCCAGCTTATCTGGCTCCAGAGCTCCCCGGGGCGCGGGGGGAGCGGCCCCCCGGGTGCAGGGGGTGGGGGCCTCCAGATAAACAGGCCCCCAGCCTCTGCGCAGGGCGGGGTGCGGGGGGGCGCGGGCTTTGCCCCCGACGCCTGGGGCGTGGCAGGATGGCAGCGGGGGCGGGGAGCGCTCTGCGCACTGCGAGGACCGACGCGGGCGTGGGTCGCGCTGCCGGGGCAGCTAGGGGTGGGCGGCGTGGGAGCGGGTAGGGACCCTCGGGGCCAGGCGCCTGCCCTCCCGGGGCCTCAATTTGCCCAGCCGGCGCGAGGGATTCGGGGGCGGGCTCTCCAATGACAGCGCGGGTGCGCTGGGCTCCCGGGTCCCTCAATGAAACAGCCAATCTGCCCTCCCGCGATTATATAAAGGAGTCGCCTCCACCCGCTGCGCTAGGGGCGTAGCGGGGGAAGGGGTTGGCGAGGGGCGGGGAGGGCGGTTGTTTTCTCGGCTTCCCGAGTTCCCCCACCCAGCTGCGGGCCCCTGGGCGGGACGGGGATCCGGCCCGGGACGCCTGGGTCCTGCGGGCGGCTCCCGCAGACATCTGCGTGGCTTGCGGGGGACGGAGGTGGGGAGTGGGGAGGCGTTGGCTTCGCCCAACTTTTTTTCCCTGCTCATTTCTCCCACTTCCTCCCGGTCGTGGGAGAGGTCCGGCGGAGGAGGGGGAGGGCGAGGAGGGGACGTGCGGCGAGAACAGCATGACCCGGCCCGGCCGGCCTCCAGCTGCATACAGTAGGCGCCGGGCAGGGCTGGCTGCGTGCGATCAGTACCGGTGGCGGGACGCGGGTCACTCCAAACCTCAGTTTCCCCTTCCGCATCCACTCAGGGGAGAATGCGGGCGCCCGCTTCCTCCGCCTTCAATGAACGCTCATCGAGGGGCCGGAGCTCCGCGAGGGTCTCTTGGCCTCCATGCTAACGTCTGATCCCGTTGTCATTAGCATTATTATTTTTATTATTATTATTTATTATTATTATTATTATTATTATTATTATTATTATTATTATTGCCACCACTACCTTACAGGCAGGAAGCTACCGCTGGCCTGCCTGAAATTTATCCAGCCTGCTCTCTGACTTCAAAGCCTCGCTTCCCCCAACACACACTTTATTGCTTTTTCGCACAACATATTAAAAGCGCCTTTCAACACCCAAACGGGTTGAATTGGCTTTTGTAATAATAATTTGGCTTCAAGGGGAAACCCAGGAGGCCCCCAGAAGGGAAGTAACAGCCCCAGGACTTGCAGCCTAAATCCAGCCAAGTAGGTGGGAAGGGACCAAGGGCGGGGCCACGTGGGTCCAGGGTGAGGGTGGAACCCGGGAACTTTGCTCTGCGGATCTGGGGAATAACCCTCTTCCTTCAACCGCCAGGCCATCCCTCTGCCCCGAGCAGGAGGCCAGTAGAAGCCCCACTCGCAGAACCCAGGCTGGGATGGGCTGCCCTTCAACGGCCCAAGCTCCGCCCCCTCCGCCGGAGCGGCGGTGACTCGGTTTCCCCTGATGTACCGCCATCCTCAGACCTCCTGGCGGAAAGGGTCTAGAAAAGCTCGGAGCACTTCACAGCCAGTAACCTCACTCAGAAGGGCCAGGGAGGGCCTGGGGAAGATTGGCATTTAATCTCATCCTTATTACCGCCGTGAGGAAGAGCAGGGAGCAGGATTTCCATCTTACATTTGAGGAAACAGACTCAGAGAGGGACAATGAGGTCGGATGTCAACAGCAGCCTCCTTTAGCTCTGGTCCCTTGGGACTGGCCAGCAGGCCGAGAGGTCACTCCCCTACACCATGCCCACCCTACCGCTGTCATGAAGGCAGGAGGGAGGCCCGATTTGGCCTCACCCCTATTGTAAGTCCCTTCTCCCTCTCCCCCCACCCCCACCCCGCAGGAAAAAAGAGAAAAGAAAAAATGACCAGGGCACAGTGGCCTCCTTCTGTCCTCCCAGCTACTCTGGAGTCTAAGGCAGGAGAATTACTTGAACCTAGGAGTTCAAGGCCAAACTGGGCAATACAGGGACCCATCAGAAAAAAGAAAGAAAGAAAGAAAGAAAAAAACTAGTTTGATGCTATTTTTTAAAGTATAAAAGAAAAAATAAATAAAAAAAATAAAAGTATAAGCTGGGCGCGGTGGCTCACGCTTGTAATCCCAGCACTTAGGGAGGCTGAGACAGGAGAATCGCGAGTTCAAAGCCAGCCTCAGCAATGGCGAGGCACTAAGCAACTCAGTGAGACCCTGTCTCTACATAAAACACAAAACAGGGCTGGGGATGTGGCTCAGGGGTCGAGTGCCCCTGAGTTCAATCCCCGGTACCAAAAAAAATAAAAGTATAAAACATTGAGTTACTAGCCATGGTGCAGGCCTGTCATCCCAGCTACTTGGGAGGCTGAGGCAGGAGAGGCAAGTTCAATGTTGAGGCACGTTCAATGCCAACCTGGGAGATTCAGCGAGACCCAAATTAAAATAATTAATAATAATTTTTAAAAAAGGCTGATGTGTGGCTCAGTGGTAGAGACAACCCAACCCCACCAGCTCAATCCCAGTACCAGAAAAATAAATAAGTAAATGATTTAATTACTGTGTGACCTTGGGCAGGTTACTTAGCTTCTCTGATCCTTTGAATCCTGTGGAGAAAGCCAACTGAGGAGACTTGTAGGTTGTGACAAGAGTAAAAGGGATGGCGAAGGTAACAGTGGTGTCTGCACAAGAAACAGCCTCAATAGGTGATAGATGTGATTCTGTCATTACTGTTTGGATCCTGAAGGCCATCAGTCCATCAGTGGAGGACTGTCATTCTTGGTGTGCAGAGAATACTTGTGGATTCAGGAAAGGTAAGGAACCTGCCAGACACAGGGAGCCACGGAGGGGCTGGGAGATGAACTGGAGTTCCACTGAAAGACTATGGTTGAAAAGTTACATAATGTTTGAAATCAATCTTGTAACCACCAAGGTGCTTCCAGGGGAGACGCCAGAGCCCTGGGGGGCGGGTGAGGTCCAGCTCACCCTGTTCTCTTTGGATCTTTTGGATTTTGTATCCTGTACATATTCATCATAATAAAATTTAAAATACATTTAAAGCATCATTACCTGGAAGCCTCCAGGGACGCCATCAAGACAGTGAAGAAAACAACTGGGGGCGAGAAAATACCTGCATCTGATGAGGGCCTGCGCTCTACCACACAAAGGACTGTTACGCTCAGTAATAAAAATATAACAATTAAAAGGGGGTCAAGGGGCAGGGCGGTGGCTCAGTGGTAGAGCGCTTACCTAGCATGTGTGAGGCACTGGGGTCGATTCTCAGCACCACATAGAAATAAATAAAATAAAGATCCATCAGCCAGGCGCGGTGGCCACGCCTGTAATCCCAGCACTTTGGGAGGCTGAAGCAGGAGGATCGCGAGTTCAAAGCCAGCCTCAGCAACGGCGAGGCGCTAAGCACCTCAGTGAGATCCTGTCTCTACATAAAACACAAAATAGGGCTGAGATGTGGCTCAGTGGTCGAGTGCCCCTGAACTCAATCCCCAGTGCCAAAAATAATAAATAAATAAAGGTCCATCGACAACTCAAAAATATAAAAACAAAAAGAGTGGGTCAAGGGTTCAAGTAGACGTTTCTCAACAGTGAACACACGCTGTCCCAGCGGCCACACGCCACGATGCTCAGCAGCACAGACCACCAGAGACAAGGTACCCGGAACCGCACGAGCAGGGACCCCAGGTCTGAAAAGCAGTCTGTGGCCCCGGGAGGGTGACACAGGTGGTCCCCCCTGGGATGTGGCGGTCGCACACCTAAGTAAGTGCCAGGAGAAGTGGACCAGCTCTCCACACAAACACGACACAAGGAGTCACAGCAGGATCACTATGAAGGACAGGTGCACAGTGTGGCCCAGGCCACCCGAAGTGCCCTCGGCCGCGAGCAGGAGCGAGGTGACACAGCTGCAGCGTGGATGGACCCGAGGACCTGGTGCTCAGTGAGAGCCCAGCACACAAGGCCACAGCTGTGACCAGTGACAGGACACGTCCAGGACAGGAGAGTCTACAGACAGGAAGTGGATTTGTGGGTGCAGGCGCTATGGAGGGGACAGGACTTCTTTTGGGGTAGTGACAATGTCCTGGAATTATACAGTGGTGGTGCTAGCACAAGTCCTGGATTATATTAAAAACTACTGAGGGCTGGGATTGTAGCTCAGCGGTAGAGCGCTTGCCTCGCATGCGTGGGGCCCTGAGTTCGATCCTCAGCACCAGATACAAAGCAATAAAATAAAGACATTGTGTCCATCCACAACTAAAAAAAAATATATTAAAAAAAAAAAACTACTGAATTGTACCCTTTGCAAAGGCGAGCCAGGCCAGTCATCCCAGCCTCCAGAGGCTGAGACAGGAGGACCACAAGTTCAAGGCCAGCCTCAGCAACTTAGCAAGACCCTAATAACTCAGGTAACGTACCCCTGGGTTCAATCCTCAGTACCAAAAAAATACATAGCGAAATAAAAAATAGAACAGTGAATTGAATGGCATGTAAATTATATCTCAGAGGGAAAAATATATAATCATATCATTAGTTGAGAAACATTTTTTAGTTTACAAAATTCATGTCTTCATGGTCTTTTTAATCTTCAAAATGCCCAGGGTTATTTAAAAAATATTCTTTAGTTGTTAATTGACCTTTATTTTATTTATTTATATGCAGTGCTGAGAATCGAACTCAGTGCCTTGCACATGCCAGGCGAGCGCTCTGCCACTGACCACCACCCCAGCCCAATGCCCAGGGTATTTTAAAAGAATGTCTAAGCTGGGCGCGGTGGGGGAAGCCTGTAACCCCAGCTACTCGGGAAGCAGGGCAGGGAGATGGCAGGTTCCAGGCCAGCCTGAGCAACTTAGAAAGGCCCTGTCCCAGGACTGGGGGTGTAGGTCACTGGTAGAGGCCCTGGGTTCAATCCCCAATAACCGCCCCCAAAATACAGAAAATGTGTCTCAATCACAGCAGAAGCCGCACAGGTGCTGGGTATTGACGGCAGGTGGGGCATGAGCCCAACTCCGACCCGCTGGTTCTTCCTGCTGAACTTACATGGTGCATGCACACCCAGGTCACTTTGCTTTTCTTGCCCTCAGTTTACCAATGGTGAGGGTCATACAGCCCTCACATCCTTGGGAGACGACAGCTAAACAAGGGGTCAACTGTGCTTAGACACTGGGTCAGATGTCTTCAAGTTTTGGATCTGCTTTCCAGTGTTCCTTCTTCTCTGACTCAAGAAAAGCAGGGATTAGGAGTTTTCCCTCCTACTGTATGTGGATTGAGAGTGCAGAGCTGGAGGCTCAGGCCTCAAGGTTTTAGAAGAATTTGAGCCTGGTTTTGGGAATCAGAGTTGATACCCCCAGAGGAAATTCTAGGAGACAGAGATGGGAGTCAAGGGTTGGGAAAGAGAGAGATCCAGGAAGATTCTAGAACCCAGGGTTTCTGAGTTTGATGTGTACCTATGACAATCCTAGAACATTCCATTTAGCAGTTAATCTCCCTGGAAGCCCACACAGTCTACCCTGTCCCATCAGTCATCTTGGCTGTCTTCAGAGGGAGGCAGGACCTGGAGAAAAACGTCCACAGCATTTTCTTTCTTAATTATGTACTGGGGGCACCTCCATGGTCCAAGTTCCCCCCAACTCCAACCTACATCTAGAAGAAGATAGAGATGACAGGCAGGCCTGTCTGGGATGTGGCTCAGTGGTAGTTGCACTTGCCTAGCATGCTAGAGGCCCAGGGATTTTTGTTTTGTTTTGTTTTGTTTTATTTTTGGTACCGAGGACTGAACTCAGGGGTACTGGACTACTGAGCCACACCCCCAGCCCTATTTTGTGTTTTATGTAGAGACAGGGTCTCACTGAGTTGCTTAGCACTCACCCTTGATGAGACTAGCTTTGAACTCGTGATTGTCTTAGCCTCCCTAAGTGCTGGAATTATAGGCATACACCACCTGAGGCCCAGGGTTTCATCCCCAGCTCCACAAAAAAATAAAACAAGGGCTGGGGATGTGGCTCAATTGGTAGAGCACTTGCTTACCGTGCATAAAGGCTTGGGTTTAATCCCTAGTACCACAAAAAGTAAACCAATAAATAATAAATTGCTTGGATCTTTATTAAAAAACATAAAACTGGTAATAATAATCAAATATAAAAATATAAGAATTACAGACAATAATTGAAACAAAGAAAGTAAACCAGAAGACAGGAAAGATGGTGATTAGGGCCCGGGAACATTTAACTTTTAAAATAATTGAACATGTGTGAAAGATATTTATGTAACTATTCATTACATGATGAGGAAACCAGTAAGATGTTAAACCAAATTAAAAGAAAGTTCAAAGAACCATCCATAGATAAACAAGAAATGCAAGAAGGAATTCACAAACAGAAGCAAAATGTGCTCTACTTAATGAGTTTGGCTTTCCATGAACAAGATCTGATGGCCATTACGATCGGTTTTCTACAACTTGTGGAGTCCAAAAGTAGTTCAAAGATAGCAAAAGGCAGCCAGGTGCAGTGGCACACACCTGTAATCCCAGCAGCTCAGGAGGCTGAGGCAGGATGATCTCAAGTTCAAAGCCAGCCTCAGCACAACTCAGTGAGACCCTGCCTCTAAATAAAATATAAAAATGGGCTGGGAGCCGGGCGCGGTGGCTCAAGCCTGTAATCCCAGCACTTGGGGAGGCTGAGACAGGAGGATCGTGAGTTCAAAGCCAGCCTCAGCAACGGCGAGGCGCTAAGCAACTCAGTGAGACCCTGTCTCTACATAAAACACAAAATAGGGCTGGGGAGGTGGCTCAGGGGTTAAGTGTCCCTGAGTTCAATTCCTGGTACCAAAAAAAAAAAAAAAAAAAAAAATGGGCTGGGGATGTGACTCAGTAGTTAAGAGCCCCTGGGTTCAATCACTTGTACCAAAAAAAAAGCAAAACGATAGAGGTCCCACAGAACAGGCCAACATCCAGTTTTTGCCTTGGAGCATTTTTTAAAATGGTTGTCAGAAAGATTGCTTCAAAGGAGATGACATATGAGCAGAGATCTAAAGAAGACTGCCAAGCCGGGCGCAGTGGCAAACGCCTGTAATCCCAGCACTTAGGGAGGCTGAGACAGGAGAATTGTGAGTTCAAAGCCAGCCTCAGCAATGGCGAGGCGCTAAGCAACTCAGTGAGACCCTGTCTCTACATAAAACACAAAATAGGGCTGGGGATGTGGCTCAGTGGTCTAGTGTCCCTCAGTTCAATCCCCAGTACCAAAAAAATAAAAAAGAAGACAGCCAGGTGAAGATTTGGAAATGGATTCCCAGATTTGAGAAACAGCTCAGGCAAAGCCCTGAGGTGGGACCGAGTTTCCTATTCTAGGAGCAGCCCAGAAGCCAGGGTGGCTACAGCCAGCCAGAGGTCAGCCAACAGACTTGTAGGCCATGGTGCGTGTTGTGGACTTTATTTATTTACTTACTTTGCAGTGCTGGAGATTCAACCCAGGCCTCATGCACATTAGGTAAGTGCTGGACCACTGAGCCACACACCCAGCCCTAGACTTTACATTTAAAGTTTTGTGGTTTCATCTGTGAAAAGGAGCCAGGCTCTGACACAATGTGGAGGGACCTTGAGGACCTTTTAGACACAAAAAGAACACATGGTGTGTGACTCCATTGACAGGAAGCATCCAGGACAGGACAGTCCACAGGAGGTGGACTCTTGGGTGCAGGGGCTGGGGAGGGGATGGGGTGACTGTTCATGGGGAAGAGTTTCTTTAGGGGTGATGGAATGTTCTGGAACTAGATAGAGATGATGCTTGCTCAATTCTGAATATAAGAAATATTACTGAATTGTACACTTTTTTTGAAGTACTAGGGATTGAATCCAGAGGGTTTATTTATTTATGTGTTTATTTATTTTAAATTTTGAGATACAGTCTTGCTAAATTGTCCAGACTGGCCTCAAACTTGTGACCCTACTGCCTCTGCCTACTGAGTCACTGATCATAGGTGGGTGCCACTATGCTCAGCCTGGAAAATAGATGTAGCTCAGTGGTAAAATACCCCTGGGTGCAATCCCCAGTACCACAAAATTTCTTATTTAACAAACAGATAAACAGAAGAAAGAAACAGAAGGCTGAGGTTATGTGGCTGCATGCATTTGTCAAACAATTGCTGCACACCAGTTGTGCATGTCATCGTTCACTCTATACCCCTCTTGAACACACACCCACACCTGCCCGTTAAAAAAGAGCTACTTCACCAAATAGCTACCAAATGCTAAATATATGCATCACCTTTCACTCAGAGATTCTGATCTAGAAATTTATCCAGAGAAGATAATTAAGGATGCACTTTAAGATTCAGCTGCATGCCGTGTGTGGGGGCCACACCTGTAATCCTAGTGACCTGGGAGGCTGAGGCAGGAGGATCACAAGTTCGAGTCCAACCTCAGCAATTTAACGAGCTCCTAAGCAACTTAATGAGACCTTGCCTCAAAATAAAACATAATTTAAGGGCTGGGATTGTAGCTCAGCGGTAGAGCGCTTGCATCGCATGTGTGAGGCCCTGGGTTCGATCCTCAGCACCACATACAAAGCAATAAAATAAAGATATTAAAAAAAGAGATATGCAAAATACTCTTTTAAAAAAAACATAATTAAAAAAAAAAGAGCTGGGTATATGGTTAAGAGCTCAGAGGTTAAGAGCCCCTGGGTTTCATCCCTGGTGTCCCCTCCCAAAAAAAAATTTAGATGCAAACCAGGTACAGTAGCGCACACCTGTAGTCCAGCACTTTGGGAGGCTGAGACAGGAGCATCGCGAGTTCAAAGCCAGCCTCAGCAACAGCGAGGCGCTAAGCAA